>CM074741.1:5336580-5936580 GCA_037367245.1 Phrynocephalus guinanensis
ATCCATTTTAAACCCCTCTCAGGCAACCAGGAAGCTTTCTTCAAGAGAAAGGTCTTTGCTTGAGAGATTTTTTTTGGGGGGGTGGGGGCAGTCCTGGCCTCTAGTGGGAGGGAGTTCCAAAGACTGAAAGAAGAGACAGAGAAGGCCTTCTCTTCTGTTCTCACCAAACACTGCTGTGAACGGGGTGGGACGGAGAGAAAGGCCTTTCTGAATACAGTATCTTAACACCTTAACATATTTACTCAGTTATACACTAGTTACTTTTGATTACTTCTTTTCCACAAAAATGTAGTTATTTATAACAGTTCCTTTCAATTTCTGACTCAGCAGTTCACTTTAACATAACTGCTCCGAGCCAAACGAATTGCACAAGAGGAAAACATGAAATTTAGAAATCTGAATTCTTAGGCAGCTGCTGCCAACCAAGCAAGTATATTTAAAATCCAGGCAGTTTCTCCGGTAGGCTAAGGCTACTGCAAGCTTTAATGAGATTTTTAAATAAACTATATTAGAATTTATATTGCGCTGATGTGGAAAGGCACAAAGCTGAAAAATCTCCATATAAATGTTTTTTTGTCTCTACTATGCCAAGTTGCAATGTAATAGCTTCATGTTATGAGGTTTTATCCTCTCTCTCTCTCTCAGTTTGTTCCCATTTGAAGATGGTAGCAGGTTTGTTCAATAGGCAATCATATCTGCCACTGCTGACGAAGCCACTATTCAACACCATTATTTTGTTTACAGAAGTTTTACTCCGGCTTTCTCCTGAGAAAGGACCCAAAGCAGCTTACATCATTTAAACACAATATTAAATACAAAAACAATGAATAATTGAAATATTAAACGAATTAATAACTTGCTATTAAAAATGTTAAATAAAGGATTAGTAAAACCGATTTAGAACTTGAAATTCTTAATGCACGCCATCTTATTTGAAAACCTCTCCAAGCCACTCAGTTAGGAAAGGAAAAAAGCTGCGTGTCTCAGATCCAGATATCTGCCATTTCTAGCTGGCTTTAGTTTCTTGACCGGCTTCAGTGCTTCTCCTGTGCTAGGAAGTCTTCTCCGGGCCCTGAAAATGATGACGAAGCAGTTACCAGGAAGCTAAGGCTGCTGAACTCAGTGTAACCTGCTTTTGACGGAAGCATGTGGAAGATTGGTAGACAAATATCCTCAGAGTCAGTTTTGGGGGGGGGGAAGCCACCTGAATAACAATCAGCTTATTTAAACAGCAAAAAGGTTAATCTTGTATGATCTTCATCAGGCAGTCAAGTTGAGTTTAAATCTGTCTCCAGGGCTTGGCTTTTGTTTTTATAATGGACATTCTACTGCTTACACAGCAATGACTGTAATCAAGGAAGAATTTTAAAAATTTCTATCCATCCTTCAGACGGTCTGTCTTTCATGTTTATTTTAAGAAGTTGGTCAACAGGAAGTACCTCTTCATAATACCTGATTACTGTAAAACAGAGGGTTTTTTTTTTTTTTGGCTGCCACAAATCCCCAAATCCATACGGAGCTGAGGCCTTTTTTCGGCTTTCAAAGCTGCACACAAGAGTTGTGTAAAACCACAAAACACTGTGCAAGGTTTTGAGAATCCTGATGCTTTATCAGGCCAGATGTAGAAAAATAGGCAGAGTGAGGTGACAGGGAAACCACAAAGTGGGAGGAGGCATGATGATGATGATGATGATGATGATGATGATGATGATGATGATGATGATGATGATTTCAGGAATAACATCATCAGACCTACAACTTCCCTCCCCCCCGGACAATATCAGGAAGAGCATATACACTATGTATATACACTATGTTAAAATTTAACAGATAATTTTGGGTTAAAACTTGTATCTGTTATATAAAACAGATCAGTGTTTTTATCATTTTGATTCATTGTGATGGGCACAACAGGAAATTAAGTCCAGCCCCTGTCAAATAGAGACAGCGGGGAATCGAACTCCCAACCTCTGCCTTGGCTTGCCCGAGACCTTCACCACTATCCCGCAGTTCTGCAATAACCTTTGAACTTCAGAGCTGGAGGGGGACTCTCTGGGTCATGGAGTCCAGCCCCTGACAAGGAGGCTCAGTGGGGAACTGAACTCCCAAACTCTGGCTCTTTCTTCGGAGGTTTCTAACCAGAGGCTGGATGGCCATCTGTCGGGTGTCCTGTGTTGGGGGTTCCTCCATGGCATGGGGTTGGACTAGATGGCCCTTGAGGTCTCTTCCAACTCTATGATTCTATGACTTAAACCTTAGTCTGCAGTTTAGATCCCACTGTCTCATTATGCTGGTGGAAGGGTTGTGGTGCAACTCACTCTGGAAAACTGCTGTGAATTAACAGTTTGGCACTTGGATTTCTCCTTGTATCCCAGTCCCCCCACCCGCGGGGTGTCACTTGGTGCACCGCCAGCAGTCTAGGCAGTGATTCATTAATGAGTGTCAGTTTGCCACTCTGAGTTGCACTGTTCCCTTCCCTTGGGTGTAACTCCACGACAAGGTGTTGTCCTACGAAGAAATGCAGAAGAGATTCCATTGAAAAGCATCTTATTGAGGGATGCAAGGCTGTTAGATTTCATTCTGGCTAACTCGCTGGCTCACTCTAAGTTAAACGCCTTTGCCTCTCCCTGATGCATTTGGTGGGGCCACTGTGAGATACAGGAAGCTGGACTAGATGGGCCTTTGGCCTGATCCAGCAGGGCTCTTCTTACGTTCTTAAGTCAGCGTTTCTCCTTCCTTTGCCGCTGCTTGCATGAGGTCCACCTTCTGAATGTTGGTCATTCTTTGGAGCTCCATTTGGGACTACCTTCCACCTAGGGCAGTAGGTTCCAACCTTGGGTAACCCAGATGTTCTTGGACTGCAACCCCTCCAAAACACCGCTAGCACAGCTGGTGGTGAAAGCCTCTGGGAACTGCAGTGCAAGTACACCTGAGTTATTCAAGGTTGGAAACCATGGATCAAGGGCACAAATCCTGAACCAAATATTCCCTCTTTTGCATGTATTGGCAATGATTGATGGGGCGCATGGAAGTTGTAGTTGGCTACGCTGACCGACTGATGTGAATGACACCCTGCACCTCTAAAACACACCTGGTAGATATTGTTTTGCACTTGTCCCTCCACTGACTGTCTGTGGAACCCCAACCCCTCACGGGAACCCATGTCATTCCCATTCTGGACTGGGGTGTGTGTCCTGTAAGGGACAGGAACACCCCAGACCTTCTGATGAGGCTGTGGCCGAGGGGTCCCTTCCTCCGCTGGCAACCCTAGCTCAATGCCTTTCCGTTCCCATGCTGGCTTTCTGAGCAAAACACACAAATTTCTCATGCCAGGGCAGGATGCTTGTATGCCAAAATACAATCCTTCCCCATAGCCCAGTGTTGGCAATGCAGACGTTATGGTGTGCAAATATTATTTATGCATTGATCTTAAACGCTTTTCTCCCACACCACAGCTGGCGAGGCTCTTGGGACAGCTGCCCAAAGGTCATTTGAGAACAACAATATGTCATCATGACAGCAACCTCCAACGACTGATGAGGGTTGACACAGGAAGCTGCCTTAACATGAGTCACCCCACCCGCCTGCCCATCTAGCCTCGGGGTCTCGGCTCTGACGGCTTGATTCTTTCCCAGTCCTAGAGGGAAAAGTATCCTGTGTGTTGTACACACAAGCCAGGTCCGATCTTGCTTAGCTCCCAGCATCAGATGGGAAAAGTGCGCTGACAGCCATACAGATTTGAGGTTTCCTTTCCAAGAGTTAGTTCTACTGGCCGGGGGGCTTTGGTCTTCACAGTAGCAGTGGTTCTGCTACATTTATACTCTGCACAGGAGTGACACTACAGCTGCTTTTTGCATGGGTTGGTCCACAGGGATGTTGTTTGTTTTTGTAACTGATCCCTGGGCAATGATGTCTGATTCTGCTATAAGCAGACTTCACTTCTGGTCCCTACCTTTCTGTTTACTGAGACGGGTTGGGGTCCCTAACAACCTTATGCCACATTATATTTATTTCTTTAAGCTACAACATGGAAAAGTTACTTTTGGGGGGATGAAAACTTCCAGAATGCCCCTAGCCAGCATTTTTCACCTGGAAAAAATGGTTAAAACTCTACTCTGAGATGCTTGCAAGATTGGTTGCTGGAGCAAACGCAGATTCATTAGGGGGCAAGCCCAGCTCAACACAGGTGGACTTACCTCTGACTCGTCATGTTTAAATCATTGAGAATCCTGGTGGTAAACCCTTCAGCACTTTGGGTAGTGGGCGGCATATAAGTTGAAATAAATAAATAAATAAATAAATAAATAAATAAATAAATAAATAAATAGGTTTATATATTTATTTTTGAATATTTTCACCCCACCTTTCTCCTTGGAAAAGGAAGCAAGGTGGCTTACAGTATGGAGGGACAAGATACAGTCCAGTACAATTAAGACATATTGTATTCAGTTTGAGAAACAGAGAATTGAGGGGTATTAGAAGGCAACGTTAAAGCTAACAATTGATAACATAGTGTCCATGCATAGTGTCACACAAGGAGAGAGATAAACAAAAGTTAAAAGTGGTTATAAGCACAAAGTCTGTATAGCCATGTATGGTAGATTCATATAAAAGACACATAATAGGTAGTCCCTCATTTAGGGAAAGTTTACCTGAAGAGGAAGGTCTTTGCCTGTTTCTGGAAAGACATTAGAGATGGGGCAGTCCTGGCCTCCAGTGGGAGGGAGTTCCAAAGTCTGGGAGCAGAAACAGAGAAGGTCCTTTCATGTGTTCACACAAAACTTACCTGTGAGGTTGGCAGGATGGAGAGAAAGATGATGATGACTACCTATTATGTGACTTTTATATGAATCTACCATATATGATCACATAGACTTTGTGTTTATAGACTTTGTGATTGCATTGACACTATGTTTTCAACATTAGTTTCCCTCACTCATAACTTTACATGGAAGTTTACTCTCTTTTTAACTGCTTGCGTTCTCTGGTAGCTTTAATGTAATGTTGTCTTTTGATGCTGTCGGATGTCCCTCAGTTCCCTGTTCTCAATACTTGAACATGTTTTAATCGTACTGGGCTGTATATTATCCCTCATTACTGTAAGATGCCTTGGGTCCCTTTCAAGGAGAAAAAGGTGGGATAAAAATTTTCTAAAATAAATAAAAAAATAAACGAAGGCCTCTCCTGATGACTTAGTGCGAAAGCCCTCTGATAGAGTTCCCGGGATCTACCTGAGTCTCCTAGCATGTTTTGGGAGAATACAAGGAACTCAGTTGCTGCTGAAATCTTGATCGGCCCTGAGTACAAGAAGATGGTTTTTCCTTGTGGTGGTGGCCCCCTTAGTCTTTGTTGGCTTCCTGCCAAGAGGTGAAGGCTGGTGGGGCCTTGATCTGGATTTATCAAGGCTTTTCCACAGAGTCCTGGGAAGGCACTTTCTTATCCAGGTTGGTCCCTCAAGTTCAGCCCTCTCTGCCTTGCCAGCCAGAGGCTTCCACCAAGGCTTCCAGTGAAGGTTGTTTCTCAGCCTGACCTGGAGAGGTTGCTGCTGACACCTTGGAGCCCTGTTCCTTTTATGGGCTTGGGCTCTCTGGTAAGTTGTTTGTTCTTGGGGAAGGATGTGCCATCTTTAAGAGGCACAGGGTTCAACCTGGGGACAAATCTCTTTGGAGTCCTGTAGCTGCTGGGATGCTCTTCCCCCTCCCCCCATGGGTTGCAGGGCAACTCCCATCATCCTTGTCTGGGGGGAGATGCCATCGAAGGCTGATGGGAACCACAGTCCACCTTCACCTTGGGGAGAGGTACGCACACCCCCCCTCCCATTTCTTTCTCTTAATAAACCTTCCCAACGCAACTTGGCAGGAAAACCACGGCGGGTCCATCCGCGGAGGAGGCGCGCCGGCGCGCCAAGTCCCGGGCGCGCGGGTGTGTGTGTGCGGGGAACGGTGCGCGCAGTGAGTGGGTAGGTGGGGGCGTGCGTGGGGTGGGTGTGCCCCTCCCCCTCCCCTCCCCCTTTTTCTACCTCCCCCCCCTTCCCGCGGGGCCGCTTTGGAGCCGCTTTCACTTTGGGCTCCGGCGCGCTTCCCGTTCCGACGGAGCTCCCGGGAGCGCGCGATGGCCAAGGCGAGGCGCGTCTTCCACCTCCAGCCATGCGGTGAGTGAGTGATCGCAGGCAGGCAGGACCCAAGGGGAAACCTTGCCGCCGCCCCCCCCTTCCTGCCCCATCGCCGCTTGCAAGAGGCTGAAGCCGGATTTCCCTTCCTCTCCAGCTCGTCAGGCGCCTCTCCAGTCCCCACCAACCCGGCACACACACTCCCCCCCCCCGCCGGCCCCGATCCTGCCTCGCTTGGCCCACCTCCCTGCCTCCCCCTCCCCAGTGCGAATGCACGCCTAGAGCCCCCACCCCAGCCCCCAACATGGCCCTTTCGTCGCAACCCCCCTCCGCCTCTCCCCAAGCCGGCGATTCACTCCGCCTTTCGGGAGTTGCGCGCTTTGTTTACAGCGCGCGAGGGGTGCCGGAGGAGGAGACGCGCCGGTTTCTAAACCGACGCGATTGCGGAGCGCGGATTGGGGTCGGCGGAGGAAGCGGGGGTGGGGGCAGAGGTGTTAAGCCAAACCTCTGCAAGGAAAGAGGAATGCCTTCACGCTCAGAGACGCCGGACGGGGAAGGCAGAGGAGCCGAGTTCGTGTCTTCTCAGTGTAGGAAGTGCAATGCACGGAAGGGCCAGGGAGAGAAAGTCTGGGGGGGGGGATCCTACCCCTTCCCTCCCACTCTTGTCCGATCGTCGTCTTGAGCCGTGTGATGGATGCAAACGACAAGCCGAGTTTGACCCTCTTGGCTGTTGTTGTCTTTCGCCCTGGGCCGTCGGGTTTGCGCGGTTTGGGCCACATCCGGCACTCTTGGCTGCTTTGGGGGGGGGGGGGGGGAATGACGGTCTGGTGGGGGAAGCAGAGGGAAAAGTCCATTGCCTTCCAGCGGTGCAACGAAAAGCTGCTTCTCGAGGTGCCTGAGCGGCTTGAGGTCGGCTTTGCAAGCGGAGGAAGGGAGCGAACACGGTGTTGTGCAATGCTCGCCGCTTGTTTGGGTGCAGGGTTTTGTTTTGTTTTTAAAACCTTTCGTCTACACTTCCGTATCTCATCTGGTTGGTTTCTCTCTGTCGTTTCCTTTTGAGACTTCAATTCTCCCCCCCCCCCACACACACACAGCGTTCCTTTTTCTTAGAAGCTAAAAAGAGCAGTGTGATCCTCCTCCGTGCCTTTGCCCTGTCCAAAAATCTCATTCATTTCCTGCAGGATTTATTCTGGCTTTCTTGCCTTGAGGAGAAGCATCAGCGAGAGTCTGTCGTTTCATTAGGAACTCGGGTGGTGGGGGGGGGAGGGGACCTTGCACCAAGAAATAGGTCTGTTGCAAGGTAGTCATGGTTAGGGTTAGGGCTAGGGTCACATCCTGCACTCAGCTCCAGTCCCTTTAGTGCTGTTGCATTTCATGGCATCAGGCACAGTGTCTTAATATTGGAAAGAAAAAGCAGCCTTTCCTCCCTTTCTGTTGTTTTGTCTTTCCCCATTACCACGACCCTGAGAATTGCTGAGCTCCATAAAGTCTCGGACAGGTTCAAGGTCTTGGTTTTGGTTTTCAAAACCCTCCATGGCTTGGGTCCTGAATACCTGTCGGAGCGTATCTCCCAGAGGTCATCTGAGGCCAGGCCAACTCAAATGTCGCAGGCGCGCTCAGTCAGAGTGCCCACTCCCAGGGAGGCGCAGAGGTCGGCCATGTGCAACCGCGCCTTCTCTGTTGTGGGCCCCTCCCTTTGGAACCACCTTCCGAGTGAGCTGCGCCTTGCACCGTCCCTGCCCGCCTTCCCAAAGGCATTGAAAACCTTGCTATTCAGGGAGGCATATGGCAACCTAATTTAATTTAATTTAATTTATTTACTTTATCTTATTCACCCTACTTGATTTGATTTCATTTAGTTTACTTAGTTCCCCTCTTTTTTTCTTTGTTATTGTTATTGTCTACCGCCCATTGACCCATCGACCCACCTTGTTGTATTGCTTTGTTTTGCTTTTTTAATTTTGTAAACCGCCCAGAGTTCCATATTGGAAGATGGGCGGTATAAAAAATGAAACAAACAAATAAATAATAAATAAATAAATCTTGCAAACTCAAGGCTGTGGCTTCCTACAGTCAATCTATCTCATGTTCTGGTTCTTTCCTCTTCTTCCTCTGCGTTCTACTTTAGCTGGCATTATTTTATTTTCCAGGGAGCCTTGCCTTCTCATGATGTCCCCAAAGGAGGGCAGCCTCTGATGCAGTTGGGTGTTTTTGTTTTGTGCTTCTAGGGACATTCCAGATCCGATATGATCCAGAGCTCCGCACATCTGTCTTTCTGACCATCCATGTTCTCCATAACACTGTCTTCCAGCACTACATTATGAACGACCCCCCCTCCCGTTGGCTTTCTTCGCTGTCCAGCTTTCACATCCCTACAATGTAAACAGGAATACAGTGGCACCTTGCATGAAGGAATTAATTCGTTCGAAATGAAATTCTGTTTTGCAAATTTTCCTTTATACAAATTTCCCATAGGAATGCATTGAAAATTGAGTAATCCCTAATCGCGAGCATTATTATGTTGTACGGATTCGCCCCATCGGCAATTCTGTTAAGCAAATTTCCCCTATCTCTGGAAATTTTTTATGTTGTACAGATTTTATGTTATACAAACCGTTTGTTATACGAGGGTCCACTGTACTAGAGTATATATAGATGATCTTGGTTAGAGCATGAATAGAAAAAATGGTGATTTGTTTTGATTCATGATTTGGCTAAGTCAATGAATCACCAAGAATTTTTTTACAATTTCCCCCTGACAAATTGATTAAATTCGTTTTTTACTTTAAACCCCCTATAAAGTGGCCTCCAAATAACTTAGAGAAGCCAAATTTGCAGGGATGCTTCCTAGGCCTCTCCCCTACAAGCCCTGCAAAGCTGTTAGGTTCTGGATGTATGAGTTGTGCACTCCAAAAGAGAACCCCCCCCCCGGACTTTGAGATGCTAAAGCTGCAGGAAAGCTTCCCCTGACTGCCCTCTACAATCCCTCCAAGTGTGGGAAAGATTGGGTGTCATGCATCTGAGTTAAAAAGGTAAAGGTAAAGGCTCTCCCCCCCCCCCTGCACATGAGTGCTAGTCGTGTCCAACACTAGGGGTGGTGCTCATCTCCGTATTCAAGCCGGAGAGCCAGTGTTGTGCAAGTCCATGGCCATGTGGCCCGCATTGGCTGCAAGGAAACACTGTTCTACCTTCCTGCTTTGTACGGCGGTACCTATTTATCATGAGCCAACTTCCAGATAAACTCACCTGGATGACTGAGAATCTTCACAGACATTTATCTACTTGCATTTACAATCATGCTTTTGAACTGTAGGGTTGGCAGGAGCTGGGGTTATCAGTGGGAGCTCACTCTGCTGTGTGGCACCCGGGATTTGAACTGACGAGCTGCTGACCTTGCAGCCGACAGTTTTTGGAAGCCTTAGTCTGCTGAGCCACCTTCTCAAAGTGGGGGCCCCTAGGAAAGTTTCCTTTAGCAATCGGCCTGGGGAAACTCAGTCTTCCCCAGACTTGGAGGGATTGTAGAAGAGAGTCTGTGCTCGGGGAAGGACAGAGGCTTTGCTTACTCTAAACCAGCCTAGAGAAGCTTGGTTGGGTATGATGTGAAGCAAGGTCTCCTTTGTGTTGGGACCCTCTGTGTGATGCGGTCTCCTCTTTTGAGATTAGTTCGGTCCCCGGCATGGCCTCAGGAATCAAGTCACCTCCCTGGGAGAAACATTGGAAGTGTCTTCTGGGTTTTAATACACGGCTTCCAATGGTCTTGATTGTTATTTGTGTTATGGCTCTAGGACAGTGTTGGCGAACCTATGGCACAGGTGCTAAAGGTGGCACTCTGAGTCCTTTCTGTGGGCACCTGACATTGCCCCCTTCACAGCCACCTGCATTCAGGTTAAATGGCTGTATGGGTACATTGTGAAAAATTAGTGGGTTTTGAATCGCAGCTTGGGCACTCGGTTTGCCATCGCTGCTCTAGAATGTTGGATTTATTGTATTGGCCTCTTTTTGCACAGAGATTGTTTTGAAAAATGAACGGTGGGATATTAATCGTTTTCAGCAAAATGGTAGAGATTTGGGCATTTTGGTGGAAATTGGATACATCCCAGCACCATCATCTGAAGCAACAACAATAACCTTTGAACTGCAGAGCTGGAAGGGTCCTTCTGGATTATTGAGACCCCCCCTCTCAAGGAGACACAGTGGGGGATCGAACTCCCAACCTCTGGACCCGCAGTTAAAGACCTAAATTCCTGAGCCACCCAGCAGCTCATAGCTTGGCGTCAAATTCTTTCTACTTCTGTTGCCTTTTCCTGCTTGGGACTTTCATGAGATGCTGAATCAGGGATGCTGTGCCTGCCAAACATGTCCTTGGCTATGGGATGTCCCTGTCTAATGGGAATGGGAGGAGGAAGAGGAGGAGGAGGAAACAAAACCTGCTAATGGGTGAAGCTGTGTTGGAATGCAGAGAACACGACAGAGGAGACTCTAGTAGGCATGTCCAAAATTCGGCCCTCCAGATGTTTTGGACCACAACTCCCACAGTCCTTTGCCATTGGCAATCTAAGCTTCGAATTCTGGGAGTTGTGGTCCAAAACATCAGGAGGGCTGAAGTTTGGACATGCCCTGCTCTAAGGGCTAATGTGGGACTGGATAGGGAAGCTGGAAGATGCTCATGCCACCTGACAGTGAAAGGCAGTGATGGCATCGTTCAAAGCCTGTAACAACCAAGAGATGTTGAGTCTGGCATCTGATCTACACAGTGGCCAGTGAGTTGCTCATGGGAAGCTCACCAGCAGGACACGTGCACCATGGCAGCCTCCTTCCCCAGTGATGCTGACCATGTCTAAGAACGTAGGAACATTAGGGGATGTGTCCCACTTGAGTCAGGCTGCTGTTCTTTCCCAGTACTTGTCTACTACTCTGACTGGCATTTGCAGGCATACTTCCAGTGCATTGCAGTACAATAGTCTGGTTTTGAGATTCCTGACACATGAACCCCTGTTGATAGACATTTTTTATCTATGTGGTAGGGGGAGAGCTGGGCAGGTGATGCGGTCGATAAAAGGCACTCTTGTCCACGGAAGGTATTTGCACCAACATAGAAAAAGGTCGATCCCAAAGAATCTTCAAGCTGCAAACCTGACTCTTCAGTGGGAACCTAACCCCGTTGAGGCCAAGTAAATATCTCTCTAACTGGTCCAATGATCTTCCCAACAATAAGATTCCCATCCCACTTTCATTTATTGGCCCTCGTCCAGTTCGTCGTCGACACTAGGCAGCGCTCAGGGATCTGTACTACATCTCCTGCAGATGAAGAAAAAGAGAGATGGAGACAGGTGCCCTCTGTGTATTGATGACAACAAGCTCCAAATCTCCATCGGACACTCTCCAATGGAGAGATACGAAAGCATTAGAGAAATGGTCGATCCGCAAGGGAGGCCAGAACAGAGACCCCAAGAGGTGAGCATTGTCACCCCAAGAGGTACCATCTGAGATCAGCCCTCAAGGAAGGATGGGAGCCATCAAGGAACAGAGCCCCCGAGTCCTAAACTTGATCCTGTGGTTGACGGTATTAAAAACTGCAGAAAGGTCCAGGAGGATTTGCAGGTTTACACTCCCCCTCCCTCCCTCCCTCCCTCCCTCCCTCCCTCCCTACCTACCTACCTACCTCAGGAGATCATTCCAAGGTGATCAATGCTGTTTCGGCTCCATGGCACGGCTACCTATGCCTGAAGCCGGCTGGCCACCAAGAACGGAATATTAGCAATGGGCCAAGATTTATTAAAATCATCCATTGCTATGTTTGAGTTCTTTAGAATCAGCCGTATAATGACTTCCTTTTAATAGGAAGGTAAATAGCCCTCTTATAGGGATGCATCATTGATTACCATGAGAAAATAAGACTGAGGGGAGATAGGATTTGAAACGTTTCAAATACAGTAGTCCCCCGCCACAACACGGTTCATATATTATAGTCTCAGTATATTGCACTTTTTTTTCCTTGAGAGAAGCAGGCTTCCAAAGAGAGGTTTTTAACCCCATCCTGGCACATCAGCAAACAGACCTGGGGCTGCTCCTGCTGGCTGGGCTTGCAAAGAGAGGTTTTTAACCCCCTCCTGACACCTCAGCAAACAGACCTTGAGCTCCTGGCAGCAAGGTTTGCTGAGGTGTCAAGAGGGGGTTAAAAACCTCTCTGGGCAGCCGGCAGGAGAGCAGCCCAAGGTCAGTTTACTGAGGTGTCTGAATTTCCCGGATTTTCTTTTATCGTGGGGTGGATCAGGCCCCTAACTCCCGCAATAACTGGGGGAGTACTGTATTTGGAAGGTCATCATACAGAGAAGCGGGGCAGGATCTGTTCTCAATCAACCCAGACCTCAAGGCATGTAATAGTGGGCTTTAGTGACAGGAAGCCAGATTTAGCCTGAACATCAGGGGGAAACTTTCTAACAGTTAGAGCAGTATGACGATAGAACCAATTACGTCAGGAGGTGGTGAGCATTCCAGTGGACTGGATGCCCTTAGAGACTCTTTTCGATCAATCTTTCCATGATGCTGTGTGCGTGGCCTGATCAGCTCCGTTGACGATGGGAAGAGCCATGATGGGAAGGAACTAGCGAAGAGGTGGTGATCTCGCAGCATGGAAGCGCCTTCTCGACATCCCCAGGCCATATCAAGTGAAAGTGATCCAGTTTGACCTGACTAGACAGTGCATTGGCCATCTTTGGGTAGTGGGCAGCATACAAAGTATATAATAAATAAATAAAAATAAATACATAAATAAATAAATAAATAAATAAATAAATAAATAAATAAATAAATAAATAAATAAATAAATAAATAAATAAAATACTGGTATCAACCAAGAGTCTCAGTCGAGAACTTGATTTTTTCCAGTGAGGCTTTAGCCAAGGATTACTCGGGTTTTCGGGATTCAGTAATCAGCCCATCACCTCACGGTTGCTTGCCCCTTGAAATGGGTGTCTCGCACCATCAGCCAAAACGGAGTCTTAATTACCAACAGAGAAACGTTCTAAAAATTTGGTAGAAACGCTGTCAAGGAAGTGGCTTCTGGCTACAGTGATTGTGGACTTTTCCTTCTCATCCTGTCTTTCTCAAATGAAATGCAGAAACTATTATTCTTCCTTTTGTGCCCCTGACTGGGAGTTGAGTCATGGCTACTGGACTTCTTTTTTGAGAGACAGAAACGTTTCGTTGTTCATCCAAACAGCTTCATCGGTCTGAATACAGCTAGTGCAAGAGACCTTCTTATAGTCAGCTTGACCTCTTGTCCCCTGGTCTGATTGGCTCATAAGATGAACAAAGCCTGAATAGGCTTGTTAGGGAGACATTAGTGTCCATGGCCTTAAGGTAAACAATGGCCTAAGGTGCTGAAACCCATCAAGAATGGGTCGTTAGCTGTGACCTGGTGGTGAAGGCTCCTTGATTTGCCTGGGTACTTTGGAAAGTACAGCCTGATAAGTAGCAGATAGACTATGCCGGAGCCCACCACCTCTGTTGAGGGAGGGGTTTTCAATGCTAACATGAATGGCTTCCCTTACTCCTCTCTCAAACCACCTCTCTTCTTTGTCTAATATGTGTACATCCTCATCTTTGAAAGAGTGGCCTTTTTCCTTCAAATGGAGGTGTACTGCTGATTCTGGTCCTGAGCTGTTACCTCTCCTATGTTGGGCCATTCTTCTGTTTAATGGCTGTTTAGTTTCTCCAATGTAGAGGTCTGAACACTCTTCACTGCATTGGACTGCATATACTATATTGCTCCTTTTATGGTTTGGTATCGGATCCTTTGGGTGGACAAGTCTCTGCCTTAGTGTGTTCATGGGTTTGAAATAAACAGGGATGTGGTGTTTGCCAAAAATCCTTTTAAGCCTCTCCGACACTCCCGCCATGTAGGGAATGACCAGGTTCTTCCGACGGGTCTGGGTCTCAGACTGATCCCTTGTTCTTCTGGGATGGCCCACTGCTTTGTTGAAGGCCCACCTTGGATATCCACAGGCCTTAAGTGCTGTCTTCAGGTGCCTGTCTTCCTTCTTCTTGGCTTCTGAGGAGGTGGGGATGCTCTCTGCTCTGTGGCTTAGGGTCCTGATGACTCCTAGTTTGTGTTGTAATGGATGGTGGGAGTCAAACAGTAAGTATTGATCTGTGACTCAACTCCCAGTTAAACGAACCTGGATGACTGAGAATCTTCACAGACGTTTTGTGCCCCTGGTTTTTCCTCTGTTCTCCAAATTTCTCTTTGAAAACCAAAGAACAAGAAACGGATGCAAACATGGACGTATCCTCAGCACAGCCATCAGGGATGGGATGAAACTACGCCTGGGTGTGTGGGTTGTGACCTGAAACCAGGAACATACAAACACACACAAACACACAAACACACACACACACACACACACAATTTTGGCAGCACCTGGAGTGTCCATGGGAGCACCTGGTAGGGTTCTCCCCTCCCACTAGCTTTACCGTCAAGGAGGAAGGCATTGGAGCGGGAAAGGAATCTAGAATCACAGAGTTGGAAGAGAAGTCAAGGGCCATCCAATCCAATCCCCTGCCATACATGAACCCTAACCCTAACCCTAACCCTAACCCTAACCCTAACCCTAACCCTAACCCTAACCCTAACCCATCACAGGATTCCTGACAGATGGCCATCCAGCCTCTGCTTAAATACCTCCAAAGAAGGAGAGTCCACCACCCTCCTTCCTTATTCCACTGCTGAACAGCTCTAACCGTCATGAAGTTGTTCCTAATGTTTAGATGGAATCTCTTTTCTCATTGCCATGAGCCCTAGTCTCTGAAGCCATGGAAAACAAGCCAGCCCCCTCTTCGATATGACATTCTTTCAAATATTTAAACGTGGCTATCATATATCCCCACTCAACCTTCTTTTTGTAAGGCTAAACATTCCCAGCTCCCTAAGCTGCTCCTTGTAAGACATGACAAGGGGTAGGACCAGATAGTCCCTGAGGTCTCTTCCAACTCTATGATTCTGTGATTCTATGATTTCTTCCAGACCTTTCAACCATCCTGGTCACCCTCCTCTGGACCCGTTCAAGGTTGTCAACATCCTTTTCAAATGGGGGAGTGCAGAACTGGACACAATACTCCAGGAGGGGTCTGACCAGAGCAGAAGAGAAGGCTACTTTTTCTCCTGGGCAACTCAATGCAGAGAAGACCTTCCTCCCGACCTTTTGTTGATGGAAGCTGCTTTCATTGCACCTTAACCTTGTTTGCTGTAGAATCAAATTTTCTTCCAGAGGCTGGGAAGCAGGGGGGGGGGGGAAGGACTGTGCAGGAGATGCGTCTTGTCCTAAAACATGCAATCAATTCAGAAAGCCCCCGTTGGATGTGGCAGAGCTCGGTGTGCTTGTGTGACGTAGCCTGCTTTTCATCTTGGCGGAACACATTTTGTGCGGCAATCGGCCTTCGCGGTTGGTAGCGATGTTCGCAAGAGCTTGTGCCAAATGAAACACGATTCTTGTAACAAAACTCACCATCGCAATTTTATCCTTTGCTGATAACTGTTGTTTCTGTGCTGTCAAGTAACATCGGCTTAAGACAACCCAAGGAATGAGTAACCTCTTAAAAGGGTCTATCATTCCCTCTTCTCCAAATGCCACTGAAATCTCCCCCCCCCCCCATCCCTTCTCCAATAGTGAGTCCCAGGGTGCAGTGGTTCAGCTGCAGTACTGCACTCAAGACTCCGCTCGCAACCTGAGTTCAACCTCAACAGTCTCCTCTGCTCTAGTCACCAGCATTCGTTCCTATATCCATCCTATGCTTTGAATGCCACCTCCCATCCTGCCCAATGCCTCTGTGTACACTACTATGGTATACTTTGAATTTAATTTATAGAGAAAGTGCTGTATGAGTTAATTGGCTGATGTTCAATTTATTAAATTTCAGAATACAATCTGGGAATTGGAAAACTAATGAATGGAGGCAAATTGGTGTGCCTTTTGGAACAGGGTGGTGCTAATTTTTTTTTAAAAAAAATCCATTTTGGAGTACAAATTGCCACTTTTCGGTTTGTTTGTGAAAGTGTCAGCCGGCTGGTTTCACCCAGTCTTTCGCTTTTGTTGACAAGCATTTTAAATGAATTGTAACACAAGGAATGGTACACAATCTGCATGGTCCTGATAGGAAGTGCTGGGCACAAATTAGCTTAATATTCTGGTTTGCTGAAATGAACAGCCTGGGTTTTCCCCTCTTGACATTCGAATGCATTTCACTAGCAATGCATACATTTGCATATCTAGATTTGCATATAAAAATGATCACTTGTGTATTTTAGGCAGACAAGCATCCCCTATGTTCGTCATAGTCTGTGGAAGCGGTGCTTTTAAATACATCTCTCTTCCCTCTGACATGGGGTATCCGTTCCCTCTCCTCCTTTGTTCGTTCTGTGCTGCCAGCTTTTATTTGTGGACCAGATAGCTCTTAATATTACCAAAATACTGAAGGATATTTGTTAAATCCCGTTTTCCAGGGTGAACAGATTAAATATGAGGCTGTTAAGGTGCTCTTAAGGCAAGCTCTGGTCTCATTCAAAATTCATATATGGCTTGGCAAGGTGAACATATGAAAATCAGCACATTCAATTAAGGTGAGGATTAGAGTTAATTAGAGTTAAGGGGCATCGTGGTGGATGTACTGCAAGGCCTATGGGCAGTTTCTGATTTATGGTAGATTTGTGAGGGTTGGGTTTCTGTAATTAACTGGTGAGTGACACCTGGGTTAGCTTTTAGTGGGTTGGATACCGGGCTGCGGAGCCAGAGGTAGGGAAAAGGATTGTCTTGTGTAGGAACTGACTTGACAGCTCACAGTTATTATTAACCCTTGCAGGTCCCACTGCATGCCAGTAAACCTGTCACCTGGCGGGGTTGCGCCTATGTGTTTTTGTGCCCTGTGAGACTTGGAGGTTTTGTGCACATAGCTCAATATCATCCCCTGCCATCCATCTGATTGATGTGTGCGAGGTTGTTCCTTAGATTCGCTCACCTGAGGGCACGGAAGAAGGAAGATTTGTAGCATACCACTTGAAAATGTTCTGTGGCATCAGGACAAATCTATACTTGTCCGGCAACTTTTTCTCTCTTTCCGAGTTGCAAAACAAAGGTTTAAAGATGCTTGAAATCTCTGAGTGATGAAATAAATCCATTAAATTTGAAGAGGATGAGTGGCTTGCTGTAACTTTCTGCAAATAGCATATTTCAAAACAAGTATCTCTCTCTCTCCACCACACCACCATACCCCCACCCACCCCGCTTGATTGAAGGAACACTTTTTACAGAGTTTGCTTCCTTGTATACGATCAGGTGTAGAGTGAGCAAGAACAACAAAACTATTTTCTTGCTGCTGGCTGAAATAACTCCAGCATTCCACTAGAAGCTGTCCACCCTCTAATTAACGTCCTTGTTAAGGTGTGGGCCAAATACCGTCCAGGGCAGTTTTGTGTGTTGCTGACTATTCTGGTCTTTTCCAAAGCATAATTTTCCCAACCTATGGAATGGAAAAACTTCTAGCTACGTAGCAGAAGTGAAGCGATTCACAGAGCAGAATAGCTTCAAGTTCCTCAGATGAGTCCACCCCTTTTCTCATTAACTGGTACTTATAGTCTCAATTACTCTCTCCGAGACCTTAGCAGTAGAAAGAATAGAAACAGTTTACTTTACTTATAGTTGTGAGCAGATCCAACAGCAAACTGACAAATGGGATTGCGTTCAGCAACTAACTTCAACAGAATCTGGAGAGGAGTGGGGAGGCAGAGAGCGGACAGGGTGACCTTGAAGTCAGGAAAGAATGATTGGTTAGTGCTGAATAAATTGACAGTGATCCCAGCCTAGAAACTTCACTCCCAGCCAAAACAACTAAAGGCAACATGCAGGGTTGCAAAAACTCCGAGCACAAATCCACACTGATTCAATTGGCCTCTCCAGTGGTACATTAAGCCACGGAATTTCAGCCAGTGGGTCGCGTGGGAGCCCACTGTCAGCTTGACCTACCCCACAGTTTTTTTTTAATTTGTTAAAGTAAGGAGAAGAGCCCCACACATTTCCTGGCAAACACATGGGTTTTAAAGGTAACCAAGTAATAAACATACTGTATAGAGACAAACACAGGTGTGC
This sequence comes from Phrynocephalus guinanensis, assembly GCA_037367245.1. Classification (NCBI taxonomy): domain Eukaryota; kingdom Metazoa; phylum Chordata; class Lepidosauria; order Squamata; family Agamidae; genus Phrynocephalus; species Phrynocephalus guinanensis. The sequence continues at coordinate 5,354,830 of CM074741.1, forward strand.
CCGCAAACTAATAGATGGATGATGGGTGTGGCAGTCCAGACAACAGAAGGAGGGTTTCATCTCCCCCATCTTCAGGTAGAAATAAACAGTGGTCTTCCTTGGGGATTGACTAGTAATTTCTTGTATAAAAATAAATAAATAAGGGAATCTTGTCAGCTTCTGTTGCTCCTGGAATGCTTTGAAGTGAGGGACCTCTAGTTGAGGAGCAGTTAACTCAAAGTTGGCTTGACCAGCAGCTCATTCAATGGTGGGCCCCTGGTGGGACTTGGCTTAGGGGCCGTAAAGTTGCTGATCAGGACGAAGGTGAACTGAGGTTGCTGCTCCACTAAGAGTTCTTTGGGAAGCGGATGCCCCACGCCGAATGGAGCACCCCACGTCGCAGATCCGGTTGTGGTGGGTAGAGAGGTAGATGGTGAGATTACTCGTGTCTTCTCTAGCTCTGGAGAGAGACTGCTACTCCCTGGCTTACTTAGTTCCTCCTCCTTCCTCTGGGGTTACATTCCATCATCTAGATCAGCAGTGGCCAAACATTGGCCCTCTGGATGTTTTGGACCACATCTCCCAGAATTCCAAGCCTGCATTGCCAATGACGAAGGACTGTGGGAGTTGTGGTCCAAAACTTCTGGAGGGCCAAAGTGTGACCACCACTGATCTAGATGGAGATGGCACGTGGTCTTTGCCCTGTGTCTGCCTGAGCAGCTCTGGGTGCAGGGAATCCATCCCTCCAGGGGCTTTTGGAAGTAAGTTTAGAAATATATTTTTTCTTCCTGCAGTGCCTATAAATAGTTTTTTTTCCAGATAATAAGGTGCAAGTTTTCCTTCTTGCCTCTTAGGCAGACTCCAGGGTGATTACTTTTTTTCAATAGTTCCAGGCTCGGCATTTGGTTGCAGGACCCGTCTAGTATAAAATGCCAGATAATCCTAGCAGAGCAGGAAAACTTTGAAAGCTGAAAGGTGAGTGACATGAAAATGGCAGGACTGCACTGACGAATGCTCTTGTTTTTATGGGCCTTTTCACACGACCCCTAAGATCCGCTGGCCACTTAAATTCGGACCAGAGATCTTGGGGGTTTGTTGCTCTTCCTACGTCCCCACCCCTCCGCACTTCCTTGCTCCTGTCTGCGTGAGGGGAGGGAGAAAAAAAGAGAGGAAAAAATGCAGGCTCACCTCCGAAGCCGCCTGGAGCCCCGTCGTCGTCCTGATTCCTTCTCTTAAAGGGGCGGGAGGCAAAAACAACAACAAACAGAAGCGAGGAGAGCCCAGCACTCACTCCCTTAAATCCGCATCAGGGATTTTCACCCTCCAAGAGCAGGTACATGAAAAGTGCGCTGGGACGAGCTTAGGTGGGCGTGGTCGCACTTAATTTTCTGCAAACTCCGGAGCTGGTGGGGAAACAATTGTAAGCTCCGGAGCTGGGAGCCATTTGCGGCAGAGTTTAGGGGTCGTGTATAAAGGCCCTATGTCAGTGTCGAAAGATAAAGTCAGAACAGGCCTGGGAGTTTTTTCCCTGAGCATCTTCAAAGACAGCCTTCCCTAACCTGGCACCTGCCAGGACAGTGATACTACAACATCCATCAGCCCCAGGCTGCCAGTGAGAGACAATAAGTTCTAAAACCCTCTACAAGGTATTCTTGGTTTTCTGCAGCAGGGATCAAGCGGTACATGTTGAGAAGAAGACAGCTTTTTAGATTTAAAATGAATAAATTCATTCTTTTTGCTTTATGCGTCCTTAGAAACGAGTTAAATCCCGTGTTAACACTTAGAAAAATAAGAGACCCACCTTTTTCTGCCCCATTTCCACCCATTTTCCTTGGGGATATTCTGTGGTACCTCTACAGACTTGCCTCCAGTTTTTATGCCCCTGAAAATGATGCTCTGGAGACCCTAAACCCCTGTGTCGGTTTGCAAAATTTGGTTCACTCTCACAAGGGTTTGTTTGGGTGTCGTGGACCAACGTGAGCATCTAGCTTTGTTACAAGAAATCTCCTTGATATAGTTGGGTATAAAGGTAAAGGTTCATCCTGCACATGCGTGCTAGTCGTGTCTGACTCTAGGGGCGGTGCTCAACTTCAAGCCAAAGAGCCAGTGTTGTGCAAGTCCATGGCCGGCATGGCTTCAAGGAAATACTGTTTTACCTTCCCGCTTTTTACATCAGTACCTATTTATCTAATTGCATTTTACATGCTTTCGACCTGCTAGGTTGGCAGGAGCTGGGGTTAACAGCGGGAGCTCGCTCCATTGCGTGGCACCCCGGCTTCGAACCGCCAAGCTGCTGACTTTGCAGTCAACACTTTTCAGAGCCTTAGTCCACTGAGCCACCACAGGATGCTTTAAAATAAAATAATAATAAAAGAAAATAATAAAAGAAAATAAAAATAAAAGAAAAATAAAAGAAGGTAAGGCTTTTAAGAATTCACTGAGCTCAACCTGTCACGATAGAGAAATGTGGAAAGCTTTAGAATTAATAGGGTTTGGGGCAAGTGGGGGGGGAATCTGTGCTTTTAAAAATTAAGGTGTCTTGTCAGAAAAAGAATGAAGAAAGACATTTGTGTTTAAGTGGGAAGAGATCAAAGTATCATGTTGGTAGTGACTGCTTTTGTTCTTAAGCAGTGGTACTTGCTTTGATCCTTTAGCCATCTCAGTTTGTATGGCAGGAGCAAAGCTAGGAGGGAGGCAGTTATGTAAACCTTAAACTAAAGTTCTTACTAATGTAGGGTGCTGAAGTGAAATTGCTTCCATCTCTGCAGCAAACCACCATTGCCTGCGAACCAGCATCCACCATACTGGTTTGCTGGATTCAGTCATATGGGAAACATCTGGTTTGCTTACTTACTTTATTATTTAACAGCCATGGACCCGAATAGACAAAAGTTTGCTAGAGGAGTTAGGAATCTGGGTGCATAATCCTCACAGGAGGCCTTTATCTCAGTCCCACCATCTTTGTAGGTTTCTTTGGTGGGGACACAGGAGAGGACCTCTCCCAGACTTTGGAACTCCCTCCCACTGGAGGCCAGGCTGGCCCCATCTTTGCTGTCCTTTAGCACGCAGGCAAATACCTTTCTCTTTAGCAATCTTTCCCTCAGCAATTGGCTGCCTGAGTGGCATTTCTTTAATGAATGATTGTGCCTTACTGCTTAGAATGCAGTTTTGGTGTTGCTTTTATTTTCCATTTGTCAGAATATCTGTTTGATATTTTTATATATTTGTTTTTAGTTTTAAATATTGTTTTCTAACAATGGGGGCCAACTTGGGGTCCTTTTTAGTGAGAAAAGTGCAGTAACTTTTTAAAAAAACACAAGTAAATAATGGGACGCTTGTATTTTCTCACTCCCATTTTTCTTAATTTTCCTAGCGTTGTTTCCAGTTTCTACGTGAAATCTCGCAGATACGCTGTCCGTCATATTCTGACATCATTTCCTTTTCTACCAAAAGCTATTCCCTTTCACTGTGTGTGTGTGTGTGTGTGTGTGTGTGTGTGTGTGTGTGTGTTCACAGCAAAAGCATTCTTGAGGCTTTTGTGATCCATTTACATAATGCTTTTATTTTCACCTCCATTCTGCACAGAGGTGAGGTGGGTGTGCTGCCAGGCCTGGCCTAAAGCTGAAAGTTAGATTGTGGCCCTTTTAAAGCCCTGCTCTGCATTTAATGTGGCACATTTGCTTTAATAACAACATTGGTGTCTAGGAAAGCTTAGACCATGACATCATTGCATCCGCATGTTAGGGCCAGAGTCTTTCCTTTGCTGGTTTTGCGTCGCGTTCACATCAGAAACTTCTGTCACTTCCCATTATCTGCAAACTATGTCCTTTTGTTCTGTGGTTGGTCTTCAGGACATTACCGTGTTTCTGTGCAAATCTAATTTCTTAAGACAGGGAACAAAGACTCCTTAAATCTTGCCTCTTGAACATCTGAGGTCTAACAACAGGTTTGTTGAACATTTGAGGTCTAACAGTATGATTTGTCCCTAAATCTGATCTGATCCCATCTCATTTTTTCCCCTCCCAAAATTTATTAAGCAGGTTTTCGCAACGATCTTGTTGGCAACCAGATAGCCACGTTCTGTAGGGAAAATCTTGTTTTTAGTACAAGCAACTTTTCTCCGAGGGCAGAATGCATTTTTTCTTCAAAGAATCAAGAATACATTTAAAGCAATTGATAGATGGTTTGTGTTAACGTGTAACTGTACCTACTAGGGCCAGGATGTTTATGTAATCAGTGCTTTGAAAGTTGTAACTGGCAAGCATTGTAATCCGTGTTTACCAGTTACTGGTGCAGCTGGCACCTTGCGTATCGCATTTCGCTTGTTCTCCAAACTGACAACAGTGTACACAGTATGTATTGTAGACTAGGCTGTAATCCATGCAATCTTTCACGTAATCATAGAATATCGGAGTTGGGGGAGGTTTATAAAGCATCAGAGTCCATCCCCCTGCTCAGTACAAGAACATTTGGGGCTCTTTAGTCTGGAAAAAAAAGGTGCCTGAGGGGGGATATGAATGAGATGTGCAAAATAATGCAGGGCATGAGTAAAGTGGATAGAGGGACTCTCTTCTCCCTCTCACAAAATACCAGAATTAGGCGACACACACTCAAATTGAGGGCTGGGAGAGTGAGAACATCCAGCGTGTTGTTAGTCTGTGGAACTCCCTGCCACAGGAGGTGATGATGGCATCTGGACTGGATACCTTCAAAAGGGGATTGGACAGATTTCTGGAGGAAAAGTCCATCACAGGTTACAAACCATGATGGAGATGTGTCATCTCCAGGCTTAAAACCAGGGTACTTCAAGGGCCAGAGGCAGGGGAGTGGTATCAGGAGACAGATATTTAGTTTCATGCGCTTCCAGAGGCATCTGGTGGGGCCACTGTGAGATACAGGAAGCTGGACTAGATGGGCCTTTGGCCTGATCCAGCACGTCTCTTCTTATGTTCTTATGTTAATCCAAGTCAAAGCAGATCGGACCAATGGTTGCCCAATTTTCTCTTGAATGCCTCCCATGCTGGAGTGTTCACCACCTCCTGAGGTAACTGATTCCGTTGTCGTACTACTCTAACAGTTTCCTGGATATTCAGTCGAAACCTGGCTTCCTTTAGCTTGAGCCCATCATTGCGTGCCCTACACTCTTGGATCGTTGAGAACAGATCCTGCTCCTCCTCTGAGTAACAATCTTTCTCATATTTGAAAAGTCCTGCCACATCCCCCCCCCAGTCTTCTTAAAACTGAACTGAAACAAAGCTCAACTCTGCTATCTCACCTGGGGAAGATCCTGATCTTCAGAAGGTCCAGCTTTTCCTCTTCCTCCCGACACATGACTGAAGATGTGGGTTAGCAGTTCCCATGTAAAAGGGTTTTTTTTTAAAAGTGCAGTTCAGCCCCATGGCCAGCAGGTGGCGCTAAGATTAAAAAAGGACCAACTGACTGGTGCTAGGGGTGGGGGAAGTTAAAAAAAACAGCTCCCGATCGGCCAGCTGCCTGAAGCTAGGAGGGTAGGGGGGAATTAAAAATCAATTAAAAACAGTGCCAGACCAGCCGGAGGACCAGCTGGCTGGCGCTAGGGGTTGGGGGAAGTGAAAAGGAAAAACAAGCTCCCCATGGGCCCTGGGAACAGCCGGTCAGTGCTATGAGAGAGAGAAAAGAAAACCGGATCATCTGTGTGCTCCCACGACATCTGCCTCCTTAAAAGGTGGATTTTTTAAGCAAGGTAAAAAATTCCCTACCTCTCCGGTAAGTCTTGGAAACCTTGCTTAAGGGGGCGTCACTGGGTTTTCGTTTTCTTTTCTTTTCTTTTTTTTAAAAGCCTGGTGGCCGTGAGGACAGCATTTTTGGACACAGTTTATCTACAAATTTAATCTGCATTTAAAGGGACGTGGGATAGGGGCATGCACCACAAATCTTTTAAAAATGTGCCTGAAGCATCCTATTTTCCCATACACACAGTGCCCCAAACGTACCCTATTAAGCTTCCCAGGTTATGCAGTATAATAGGGCATGTCTGTGAAGATTCTCAGTCATCCAGGTGAGTTTATCTGGAAGATGAGTCATGGCAAGTGGACTTCTTTCCATGTTTAGTGCTATAGGGCATGTTTGGTGCTATATGGCAGCAATCTAATACCTTCCTGTCTTGTAAATAAACTAAGGTACCGTCTTGCCCTTTCCAATGCAGCCGCAGATGGGGATTGTGTAATCCCATTAATCTCCTTGGCATTCTCCAAAATAAAGCGCATGTTTTTCTGCATGCCACCTAATAAATGTAGGTTAGCATCCTTGGTCAAAGGGGGGGGGTGTCCTATTAATGAGTTTTGCAAAACAAAAACAGCACTCGGTGGCATCTATGGGATGTCTGGAAGTTGAGTCATGGCTACTGGACTTCTTTTTTGAGAGAAGCTTCAGACCGATGAAGCTGTTTGGATGAACAGCGAAACGTTTCTATCTCTCAAAAAAGAAGTCCAGTAGACATGATTCAACTTCCAGATAAACTCACCTGGATGACTGAGAATCTTCACAGACATCTATGGGATGAACAGATTTATTTCAGTTTCAGTTCATGTGACCCTGATTCCTGTTCTTTTCATGCTGTGTGAACTGAAAAATTAGAGAAGAGGCATGTGCACTCAAAGGTGCCCCGGTAGTTTGGGTTTTGGTTTAGGTTTAGCATTATTAAGGTGCTTATTATTGTCTTGAGTCAATGCTTCCAGATCTGGGTCCCCAAATATTCTGGAACTACACAACTCCCAGAAATCCTGGCTAGCATAACTAGTGGTGAAGGCTTCTGGGAGTTGTAGTCCAAGAATATCTGAGTGGGGATCCAAAGCAGGGAAACCTTATCCTGGGTGCTAGATAAGAAATTGAAATCTTTCACCAGAGGAGTTGAAAGGGATGGCTTGCAGGTATAAGGCTTTTTTGGCAACTGCCCCCAGATTATGGAATACCCTCCCAAGTGAGACCCGCCTGGCGCCGACATTGATGACATTTCGGCACCAGGTAAAAACCTTCCTGTTCCAGACGTTTTTAAACTGATGGTTGTGGGTCCTAATGGCAATTTTAGTGTTGTGTTTTAATGTATTGTATTTAAATGTTTTATTGTTTTAATTTTATTGTAATGTTGATGTTTTAATTGTTTATTTTGATTGCGAGCCGCCCAGAGACCTCTGGGTAGTGGGCGGCATGCAAGCTATATAAATAAATAAAATAAATAAATAAAATGTGGTTTGTGTCCTTGGCTTGACACCTGTTTCAAAGCCGTACTCTTACCAGCCATTTGAGACTTGGATGTGTGAACCGCCTTTCAAGCCAGCATGTATGGAGAACAGTCAGTCATGACTTTTTAAATTCTTTTTGCAAGCTGAATTACGTGGTGATAAGTCTTGGTGTGTCTATGAACTCTTCTTCAAGCTGATCGGGTGCTTTCCAGCATCATCTGACAATTTTCATCCTCTGCAGCCAGCATGGGAGTTGACCATAGTAGCTGAGAATGATGGGAGATGTAGTGGCATGCACCTGGAGGATGCCAGACTGGGGAATATACTAGGCTGCAACCTTGTCTCTCCCCCCCTCCCTGTTGAACCTTAGCTGTTGTTCAAAGATTATCTAGCCAAAGAACCCGATTTCTTTCAAAAACAAGAGAAAAGTAAAAAGCCAAGTGTTCTCCTTATATACCCTCCCATAGTGCTTAAAGCACTCACTGTGGTTTACAATTCATGCAGGTTACACATTTCCCAATGGAATGAGTACTCATTCTACTAACCTTGGAGGGATGGAAGGCTGAGTGAACCTTAAGCCGGCTCCCTGGGATGGAGCCCCAGATTGTGAGCAGAGTTTTGGCTGCAGTACAGCAGCTTAACCACTGTGCCACGAGGTGTGCACAGGCTAAGTCCCCTCCCTCTTCAGCAGGTAGTCTTTGGAAGTGATTTCCAGATGTTGTTGCAGCAGGAATCATATGACTCGATATGGTTGAGTCATTTTTGAAGGCTGTCAAATTAATTGGGATTTCTGCATTAATTGACCACAGTCTGTTTCATCAGGTGCATGAAATGTTATAAGGCAAGAGTAACAATAGGCTTATGTGGTCCATAGTGCGGTGAGATTATAAGTACAGTTTATTTATTTATTTATTTATTTATTTATTTATTTATTTATTTACCGCTCCATCTAGCTGCACGCCTACTCTGGGCGGTTTAGAAAGTTGCAAAAATATCAATCAAGGTGCACAGTAAATAAACAATCCAATAATAAAAACATAATAAGGAATAAAAAATATCTATCTGAGCATCCAAGAGGAGCAAGATGGCATAAAAGCAAGCAAGCAAACAAAAAATAAAGTGCATAAACAGTGAATCCTTCATAGCCTATATGAATACCCATGGAAAGCCTTTTTAAATAGCTACATCTTTAGATGTTGCTTTTAACCAAGTTAGTTAGCTTTAACCAGGGTTGGGCCCAGGGTAGGACAACTGGGTTTGCCCCAACATCGTCAGAATCTGCTGCTGTTTTGTTTGGTCAAGTCATGCTCAACTTATGGCGACCCTATGAAGGAATGACCTCCCAAATGCTCCTTCGTCAACAGCCACCCTTGTCTCTTGCAGACTCAAGCCCGTGGTTGCCTTTAGAGAGTCAGTCCATCTCGTCTTTGGCCTTCCTCTTTTTCTGCTGCCAAAATCTAGATGGCACCAACATTTGAAAGTGAAAGTAAAAAAGTAAGCCACTCTTCTCAGCTCCCTCCCTTCTAACATTCATTTCTGGTGGAGGGTGGGGCATGGCATTCTTCCTTTTTCTTGGTGGGGGCCCACACCCACCTATGCTTTAGGGCAGAGCGTGTGGGGTATGGTGCCATTTGTTCCAGGCGTCACAGCTGCTGCTTACCCTTCCCTGTTGAAGAGTAAGAAGTAGCAGGCCTAGATGCCCTAAGCACACGGGATCTTGCCTGATTTTGGAAGCTAAGCAGATTCGGACCTGGTTAGTACTTGGATGGGAGACCTCCAAGGAATACCAGGTGCTGCAGACGCCTGGAGTAGGAACTGGCTAACCACTCCAGTATTCCTGCCAAGAAATCTCCATGGACATGGGGTCACAAAGAGTCGGTCACAACTGTAAATAGTGGCCTAGATGCTCTAAGCTGGGCATGTCCAAACTTTGGCCCTCCTGATGTATTGGACCACAACTCCCAGAATTCCAAGCCTGTATTTCCAATGGCAAAGGACTGTGCGAGTTGTGGTCCAAAACATCTGGAGGGCCGACATTTGGACATGCCTGTGATAGCACATCTGAGCTCGCCTGATTTCGGAAGCTAAGCAGGGTTGCCCTGGTTAGTACTTGGATGGGAGACCTCCAAGGAATACCAGGTGCTATAGACGCCTAGAGTAGGAACTGGCAAACCCCTCCAGTATTCCTGCCCAAAAAAAATTCCATGGACATGGAGTCACGAAGGGTCGGTTACAATTGTAACGACGCAACACACACACCTCCTGAGACCTGGTCTCTCATGTTGACTTCTGCCTCCTTTCCCACCTGCCCACGGACAGCCCAGAAGGCATTTGCCAGAGGGCAGCCAAGGGGACGTCCAGCCATCTCCCTGGCTTCTGCCGTGCCGTAAATTATTTAAACTAGGGGCGCCGGATTGGAAAGAGAGCACAGATGCCTGCCTGCCTGCCTGCCTTGGCTAGGGAATCTTGACATCTTTCCAGCATCTCTGGCACGGATCAAAGCTTCAGAGCACTTTGTAGCAGATAAACACGTCCTAATTAATAACAAAGGCTTTTTAAAAAACGGAACAACACCAGAAGTCCCGCTGGCTGGAGTCCAGATGAAACCGAGCGCTGCAGATCTGTGACGGATTGTGAAGCTGCGGTGGAACAGCACCGAGCCAAAGGGCACATGGGCAATCAGGAAGACCAGGTTTGAATGAGGGCAACAAGGATGATTGGGGGCACTGGGAACCAAGCGCTTAGGAGCAAAGACTGAAAGAACAGGGCATGTTTGGCCTTTATAAAAGAAGACTGAGAAGTGATACGGTAGCATAGTTGTTGTGAGTTTTTTTGAGCAGTCTGGCTGTGTTCCGGAAGTTTTTCTTCCTGATGTTTCGCCAGATTCTGTGGTTGGCATCTTCAGAGGGCAAGGAGCTCAGGGAACTAGGAGTTCTCTCTGCACTCTGGGGTATAGAGTGAGTGAGACTGGGGGTTTTAAAGTTGTGGGAAAGAGGAAACTTGTCCTATGCAGGAGACTAGGTGTTAGTCATTGTATTCGGATGAAGGGATTAAGAAGCTTCAATGCAATCAGGGGTAGCAACAATGCTTCTGTGTAGTTGATGGGTATCGTTAGCTGTTTTCCATGGCTTCAGAGGATGTGGGACAGTGGTCTCAAACTTCAGGAAAAGAGATTTAATTTAAACATTAGGAAGAATTTCATGACAGTTAGAGTTGTTCGGCAATGGGAACACGCTGCCATGGAGGGTGGTGGAGTCTCCTTCTTTGGAGGTCTTTAAGCAAAGGCTGGATGGCCATCTGTTGGGCGTCCTGTAATGGGGGTTCCTGCGTGGCAGGGGGTTGGACTAGATGGCTTTTGAGGTCTGTTACAACTCTATGATTCTATGATTCTATATGATCACAGTTGCTTGTGGCTGAGCGAGGAATCATTGAACTTTGACCTTTTGCACTCTGCAGCTTTTAGTACTGGAAGCCAGGCTTTGTTGGTGTTTAGACATTCTTTTTTGGTGAAACTGTGTTTATGTTTGTGGATTTCAATGGCTTCCCTGTGTAGTCTGACATAGTGATTGGTAGTGTTGTCCAGTACTTCTGTGTCTTGGAAGAGGATTTCATGTCCAATTTGTTTCAGGTTGTGTTCAGCTACTGCTGATTTTCGAGAACACATAGATAACAATAGCACTTTACAAAGACTTGAAAGATAGTCATACAGAGGAAGAACAGGATCTGTTCTCAGTTATCTCAGTGTAGGACACAGCATAATGGTCTCAAGCTACAGGAAGTCAGATTTAGGCTGAATTTATGTATTTATTTACTTATTTATTTTATTATCCTGCCTTTCTCCATAGAAAGGACCCAAGGCAGTTCACATCATTAAAAGCACAAGTTTTAGAGGTTGAAACTGGAGGTATGCAAATGTTTAAAAAGAATTAAAGAAGTATTGTGTTAAGAATGGTAAAACCAGTACTAATACATGTTCAAAGCAACAGAGTACAATGGTCCATTAAAAAAAATAACCAACCCTGTCAGATCACCACTCATGGGGGGGGGGAACCAAAGCCTGTTTGAAGAGAAAAGTCTTTGCCTTCATGTGGAAGGACAACAAAGATGGAGCCAGCCTGGCTTCCCGTGGGAGGGAGTGCCGGAGTCTGGGAGCAGCCACAGAAAAGACTGTCTGCCCTGTCCACCCAACCTGTTGATCTCCATATGTTTTTGCTGGCAATTTGGATCAGGAACTGGTTGTGTGATGTGCATATTAGGAAAGAATACTACAAATAGAAAGGGCTGACACCCAGTGGTGATTTTTTACTCAGAATCAGTGGGGAGTGTGCTCTCTTTGTTCCATTGGCTCAGTGAATCCTCTCTAGTTGCAACCTACTGCTGGATTTCCATCAAGGTGAGGCATGCCCCTGTCTCAACGCCAGGGCTCCTGTCTTACTGAGATCCCATTAAAATTCCTGGAACTGTAATGTGCGATTTTGTCTCTGCTGTAGTACCAGCAGTGATTGTTGTGAAGAATCTCCACCCCCTGCTTGTGTAGGTGACATAATTCTGCATTAGCACCAGGGCCAGAGCTTCCACTAAGCAGGTTGCTGGCCCATTAACAGGATTTTGACCTGGTGTTTCTGCACAAGAATACCCATCATCCCTCAACCTTGGCTATTTTGGATAAGGATGGTAGGCATTGTAGCATATTAAAAGGTTGCCCTATTACAGGAGGATAGGACCCTTGAATTGTGTGATAATCATCATCCTTCTTAACTCTTGATGTTCCAATATGGGAGTTGGGAGGAAGAGTTAGTGTTAAGCTTGCTTTTGACTGGAAGACGACGACGAATCTGAAGTGTGAGTAGCATATTTCCTACAAAAACGGATAGTTAGAGCATTTTTCTCTGTGTGAGGAGGATCTCTGTTGAGCTTGATTTGGGATCATTTCACCCAGCTCATTTTTATGCTTCAATTCTCCTGAAAACCTCCATTCTGCTTGGGAGAAGGAAGTCATCTCAAATTCCAAAGCCCACAGAGCATCCCTGAAGTATTTTAAGAACCTTCTTGCCTCTTAAAGCTGAGAAAGTGACCACCAAGGACTGGGGTACCGCCCTGAAGCACAGAAAAGAACCAGAAGAACTTTCCATATCGTATCTGCCTGCAAATTCAGGTCTGAATGGCCCACATGTTGTTGTTTCTTTCTGCCTGGAGTGCCAGGAAGCTCTTTGACTAGGGGCCTTTTTACACGACCCCTAAGATCCCCTGGTCCCTTAAATTCGGACCAGAGATCTTGAGGGTTCATTGCTGTTCCTCCGTCCCCACCTGCTCCGCACTTCTTTGTTCTGTCTGCGTGAGGGGAGGGAGGGAAAAAAGCCTTAGACAGAGACAAAAGAATGCATTCTTACCTCCGGGTGCCGGTGGAGGTTGCTCCGACCTCCGTTTACTTCCTGGTTCCTCTTTAAGGGGCGGAGGCAAAAGAAAAACAACAGAAAGAAGCGAGGAGAGCTCAGGCACTTCCGCATCAAATATTTTTCACCATCCAAAAGCAGGTACAAGAAAAGTGCGCTGGGTCGCGCTAAAGTGGGCGGGGTCGCACTTAATTGTCTGCAAACTCCGGAGCTGGTGGGTAAACATTTTTAAGGTCCGGAGCTTGCAGCCATTTGCGGTGGAGCTTAGGGGTTGTGTATAAACGCCCTAAGATAAACTTCAGTGACATGACAAAGAAAGCATTGGAAGCTGTCTGTGAAGTTGTGACTCTCCAGTTCCATGTGTTGAATGCAAAGAAGTTGATAGGCAGTGCCCATTTAGAGGTAGCATTAGTTGCTTTCAAAGGCAAATAGCATTGAGTTCCCAACCTGTTGCAAAAAACTCTTGACTTTAGGGCTGAACTATATGAAAATGCAACATCAACATTGGAAAGTGACAAAATGTTGTTCTTCCAGAGGTGAATTCATTGAAAGCTGCTGTGCCCAGACAATAGCCCATGCAAATTAAGTCTGTGTTTACACCCTAAGGACCAGTCAAAAGAGAGCAAGATAAGCAAATTATTTTTACTTGATGTTGTTGCTCCTCTTTTAATGATACACTAACTAAATAGTACAATTGACTCCTCGGTCTCTTTACTATTTTAAAACTTCACTTCCATCTACCCAAGTATATGTTACAGTTGACATCCACCAGGCATCAGAAGCTGTTGAGTGATTTCTCCATAGGAGGTATTTTTCTTCCATAGGTAGGAAAAGCCAGATGCACAAATATCAGATGGATGACATCTTATTTCACAGTAGTATGTGTGAGAAGGCTTTGCACAATTAAAACTAGTACGCCAGTTAGGCCCATTTCTTGAGAAACCTGCTCAGGCCACTGTGACTCATGTCCTAGTGACATCCCGGCTAGACTACTGTAATGCACTCTCTGTGGGGCTGCCAATAGAAAGTCTCAGGAAACCTCAATGAGTTCAGAAAGCAGCCGCCAGATTGCTGACTGGGGCAAGTGACGGAGCTCACATTACACCCCTATTAAAGCAGCTCCACTGACTGCCAATCAGCTATCGGGCACAATTCTTCAAAGTGCTGACCTTAACCTACAAAGCACAAAACGGCCTGGGTCCAAGCTACTTCAAAGATTGAATCTCACAGCGTGAATCGACTCGGGTGCTAAGGTCATCAGGAGAGGCCATTCTCTCCATCCCACCACCCTCACAGATGCATCTCATAAGAACACATGAAAGGGCCTTCTCTGTTGCTGCTCCCAGACTTTGGAACTTCATTCCACTGGAGGCCAGGACTGCCCCATCTCTGCTGTCTTTCCGGAAGCAGGAAAAGTCCTTCCTCTTCAGTCAAGCTTTCCCTGAATGAGGGACTACTTACTATGTGACTTTTAGATGGATTACTGTGCATGATTGCATTGACTGATATCACAAGAACACCAGTGTTTCCATGCTAGTTTCCTTCTCTCATAATGGAGTTTGGGGTGTGTGTTGTTGGGGTTTTTTTTTGCGTGTTTTTGGTAGCTTTAATATTACCTTTTAATGTTGTAAAATGCCTCTTTCCTAATTCCCTGTTCTTAACTTGAATATGTTTTAAATGTTATGGTCTGTATATTGTCCCTTATTATTGTAAGCCACCGTGGGTCCTTTTCCAAGCAGAAAGGTGGAGTAAAAATATTCAAAAATGTTCTTAGTTCTGTATTTTGGTTTTGCACTGGAGGAGAGACCTGGGGGAACTGGTGAATTCCTGATGGATTTTGAGACAGGAATGAAATTTGTTCACCATCGGGTCAATATGTTATGTCCCACAGCCTTCCCAGCTGCATTTGGTGGGGACACTGGAGAGGGCCTTCTCTGTGGCTGCTCCCAGACTTTGGAACTCCATCCCACTGGAGGCCAGCCGGGCCCCATCTCTGCTCTCTTTCCAGAAGCAGACAAATACCTTTTTCCAAAGTAAAAGTGGGGGGTGCGGAATATTTTAAGCAGAACACTTTTAAATATTGTATTCTCGAAAGCTTTCACATACGGGATCTGATAGTTGTTGAGAGTTTTTCGGGCTGTTTGGCCGTGTTCTGGAAGTTTGTCTTTGGAACTCCCTCCCGCTGGAGGCCAGGACTGCCCCTCCATCTCTGCTGTCTTTCTGGAAGCAAAGACCTTTCTCTTCAGGCAAGCTTTCCCTGAGGGAATGGCTGCCTGCCCTGAACACGGCCAAACAGCCCGAAAAACTTCCAGAACATGATCAAAAACCCCAAAAAACCCACAACAACTATTTTAACTATTCTTTAAATGTCTTCTTTAACTGTTTCACCCCCCACACACACAATAAACAAAACAAAAACAAAACAAGCCCAGCCCATTTCAGTTTTTCTGCTTCCAGCAAATGAATGGCTGTAATACTAGGAATGTGGAGCTTGATTATTTCTCACAGACCTTGTGGCCCTGTGCCTGGTGGCACTCAGATATATATGTCTTAATGTTTGCAAACAGAGGTCATGTTTTCCTTCTGGACGTCAGATGCAAAACACACTAAATGCAAGATACAGAGGAAAAAGGAAGTCATGTGTGCCATAACAAACTTTGACCACTTGGAGGAACACCTCTTCTAAAGAGGTGCTGAATACATCTTCTGACTGACTTTGATCTAAGACTAAACAATCAGAATATAGAAACACAGGAAGCCCTGGAATCCCAATTTAAACTGATGATCGTCTCTCCCTGCTCTTGTCCCTAATCTGCAAGCGGTCCGGGAATGTTTTCTGGTATACTACACATATTTTTGAACCTGGAGTCTCCATTTGTATCATAACAACTTCTGATATAAACACCGTACCCTGGCTATATTTCAGTTTTCCTTCCATTGATCAGTTGCAGGAAAGAACATGGTAGCTGCACAGCACAGAAAATGAATATTAATATTTTTCTAATTTTTTTTCAGATAAGACTAATTAATTGATGAGAAAAAATTATTCTCTGTATCTTGGTTTCATCTTTAAAAAATGCATCAAGGATGGAAACCTGCTAGCCCTAAAGCCCTTGCCTTGTAGAATGAAAAATTGACCACATAAAACCATAGCTTGATTTTGTCTGTATCAACGTTGGCCGTTCATACCTCAGATCCTTAAGTTCTCCTCAAAAGTTGATCTGACCTTTGTGTACATGCTGCTGAGCATCGGGGGATAGGCCACTGTTTTGACTAGACCGGAGGCATCATTGTGAGGCACGTAACATTTAGATTTGTTTTCAATTTTTTGCAGCCTTCGGAAGGAGAGAGAGAGAGACAATGGAATGTGCTGAGGTAGTTCTGAACTAGACGTTCCAGTTTCAGAAGTGTGTATAACTTCCGAAGTTACCGGTGTCTTTTGCATGCCCAAAAACAAAGGGTAAAAAAGAAAGATGAAAAAAAAACCTGTGTAAATAAACCTGTCAGGATGATTTACTTATTTTTATTTTGAATATTTTTGCCCCACCTATTACAGACTAAGCACACAGGGGGAAAACACTTAGGTCCCCCTAATTATTAAAATGCTGCCCTTTTATGGTAACACCCAAGAGAATATTAAATAGTGACACATCTATATTTGAAACGAGCCTTCAGTTTTAAGCGAACACAGAATCTGCTGAGAGTCAAGTAAGGCATGATATGTCAAGGGAAGCCGAGGAGAATTCCTCTAGTTAGCGTTTATAATATAGCGATGCAAGTTATGTATGAATGACCTACTTAGTCTGGTATTCAGGGTCTCTCATGCCCCCCCTCTCTTTCCCAGGATGTTCTACTCTGGGCAGCTTTTTGGAAATCCTCTTGAATGAATGGCCGACTCCTTCAGAACTCGGTTCTTCTTGTGGTTTATCGACAGAACCAGCTTCCTTCTGGGTCGCTCAGTGGTTTAGGTCAGATGGCTGCGGAGCCAAAGACTGGGAGTTTGAAATAAATAAATAAATAAATAAATAAATAAATAAATAAATAAATAAATATCTCCCACTGGGCCTCCTTAGGAGAAGCTGGACTCGTTGCTCCAGAGGGCCGCAGCTCTAAAATTATTATTATTAGTATTAGTACTGCAATCTTTCTTTCTCTGACTGAGTTCTTTGAACATGTACAGAGTGCATCACTCCCCTTGACCAAAGAAGAGCTTAACGTGCTTTGTGTCTAACAGTAGAAGTAAATAAGTTGGAGGAGCGACTCCTTGACAGACCGGGGTTGTGCTGGCTGGGAGTAGATCAGAAAAGCAGCCAGACTGCTGACTGGGGCAGGGTACAGAGATCACACTACGCCCCTATTAAAGCAGCTCCACTGGCTGCCAATCAGCTGTCGGGCACAATTCAAAGTGCTGACCTTAACCTACAAAGCACAAAACGGCCTGGGTCCTAGCTACCTCAAAGATCAAATCTAGTGGCATGAACTGACTTGGGTGCTAAACTCATCAGGAGAGGCCTTTCTCTCCGTCCCGCTACCCTCACGGTACGTCTCGTGGGAACCCATGAAAGGGCCTTCTCGGCTGTGGCGCCCAGACTCCAGAGGTGTAGCCAGGATTTGGAGCACCTGGGGACAACGTTCGTTTTTGCGCCCTTCCTGCCACCACCACCCCACATCGCATCCACCCAGCAACTGGGGGGGGGGCAAACACTGCAGGTGTGGGGTGGGTGCGTGTGCTTACAGGCAGACAGGCATGTGTGTGTGTGTGTGTGTGTGTGTGTGTGTGTGAGCACGTGCGCACCTTACACATCTCTCACCAAGGCGAGGAAGAGGAGGAGGAGGGTGCCACGGCCACCATGCTCCTGCCTGCCTGCTTCACCACTCACTGGTGGATGGTGGTGGAGGGGGTGCCGGCGCCAAGCCTTAGGGGGGAAACGAAGGCTGCTGGGCGGCGGGAGGGTGCATGGCTTTCTCCTCCTGCTCCCCCTCTAGGCACCCCCAGAGTTCCGTCTCCGAAGATGGGGCAGTATATAAATATAATAATAAATAAATAAATAAATTGCTGCACCCGCGGCAGATGTACCCTTCTGCCCCTCCTAGATATGCCCCTGCCCAGACTCTGGAACTCCCTCCCACTGGAGGCCAGGACTGCCTCATCTCTGTTGTCTTTCCGGAAACAAGCCAAGACCTTTCTCTTCAGGCAAGCTTTCCCTGAATGATGGGCTACCATTATGGGTCTTTTATATGAATCAAGAGGTTCACATAGACTCTGTGTTTATAACTACTTATAACCTTGTCGCTTTAATGTAATGTTGCCCATAAATGCTGTAAGATGTCCCTCAATTCCTTGTTCTCAATTCCTTGAACAGGTCTTAATTGTACTGGACTGTGTATTGTCCCTCATTACTGTAAGCCGCCTTGGGTCCTTTTCCAAGGAGAAAGGTGCGGTAAAAATACTCTAAAATAAATAAAATAAAATAAATAAAAGGCAAGATTTCCAAGCTGTCTGGGTTGCCAGAGCATATCCGATATTGACAAAGCTACCGAGCTAAGGGGTGTTGAGCTCATTGACCATCCCACCTGCGTGGGGAGTTCCCTGTGGCTCAGAGAGAGAGAGCATTTCCCCCCCTTTTGATGAATGGCTTCAGCGGCACGTGGTGCACATTGGTGGCGGCGGCAGCTGTGGCACGTGGTCAGGGAGCCTTTCGGTATGTTTTTTAAAGCGCTCTGCAACGCCGTTGGTAGTCAAGATGTAAAGGGGAAGAAGAACCTTGAGCAGGAGCTCATAAAGGTGACATGATTGAAGGCTGGAGAGCTTCGGAATTGGTCTTTTACATCCCCCGGTCTCTCTTTCTCTCTGTGTGCAAAATAGCCACACACTTTCTCTTTATACCGTTCCTCTTGTTCAGCATGGCATGGTATTTCCAGGAGCTCTTTTCCTGCTTTCTTGATTTAAGGTAGACATCCAAAAGCAGAGGGCCATTGTAATTATTCCATTTTCCTCCATGTGCTATGTACAGCAGATGATGATGATGATGATGATGATGATGATGATGATGATGATGATGATGATGATGATGATGATGATGCCATCTGTCAGAAATACTGTGATGCCATCTGTCTAGAAATACTGTGAGGTCTCTTTCTCTGCATTCTATGGGGTTGACTAGATGGCCTTTGAGGTCTCAACAACAACTCTAACATTCTACAACGACAACAACAACAACAACAACAACAACAACAACAACAACAACAAACAACTGCCCGTAGCAAAGAACTGGTGGGATCATAAGCCTGAAAAAGTGATTGAAATGAGCATGCAAAATTACTTTGGGACTTCCGAATACAGATAGACAGGGTTTTGGAGCATAATACCCCAGATATTGTGATTGTGGAGAAGAAAAAAATGTAGATCATTGATGTTGCTATACCAAGTGATAGAAGAGTCACCGAGAAACATCTTCAAAAAATTACCCGATATCAGGATCTGAAAATTGAACTTCAGAGACTCTGGCATAAACCGGTACAGGTGGTCCCAGTGGTAATCGGCATGCTGGGTGCGGTGCCTAAAGAGCTAAGCAAGTATTTAGAAGAAATTGGAGTTGACAAAGTCACCATCCCTCAGCTGCAGAAAGCCGCCTTACTGGGATCTGCTCGCATAATTCGCTGATACATCATGAAATCCTTAAACGCTTGGGAAGCGTTCAACTAGTTATTTGTAATACAAAATCCAGCATCGTTATCTTGTCTTCTGTGTGATAATTCGATAATAATAATAATAAATAATGGTGATGGTGATGACGACTACAATGTGAAGCATACATACGGCATTGATATTTGACAGATAATCAGTTTTGTTGTTGTTGTCAAAACTTGTATCTGTTAGATAATACCGGTCAATGTTTTTATAGTTTGGATTGGCTGTGTTTCGTATTTGATGATGATGATGGTGATGATGGTGATGAAGCTGCACAGTATGGAGAGGAAAGGTAGAGGGGGAGAGAGAGAGAGATTGCAGAATGCAAATTTATTTGGAATTAGCTCAGCAAATTCCCTGTATCTTTTGGCTATGTAAATTCTCTTCTCTCTCTCTCTCTCTCTCTCTCTCTCTCTCTC
This sequence comes from Phrynocephalus guinanensis, assembly GCA_037367245.1. NCBI lineage: Eukaryota > Metazoa > Chordata > Lepidosauria > Squamata > Agamidae > Phrynocephalus > Phrynocephalus guinanensis. The sequence continues at coordinate 5,374,532 of CM074741.1, forward strand.
TCTCTGAGAAACTGGTCTGGAAGGTTGTGTTTCTCAGATCTGACGGGTCTTGCAACCTCCCCACCCATTTGCCACTCGCCAATGGGAAGTGAGGGAGGCTATGGGGGTGGGGGTGGGGGAGTCCGGATGCTCCTGCTTGATTGATATTAATATCGAAGCCACTGGCCAGGACCACGGGAGCCCCTGCCTCGCTCGCTTGGCCACCTGAGTGCAAGCGAGCCAGCTCCAGAGGAAACCGCTGGAGGTTTTTGGGAACGCCGACTAGCAAAGGGAGGGAGAGAGGGGAGGGAGGAGAGGCATTTTGCATGCAGCTTCTGAGCATCTCCAATCCAAGTTGCAGCCTTAGGTAAGTTATGGGGAAGCGTTGGGTGTAATAAAGCTGACCGGCTTTGGATGCAGGCATCGCTGTTACTGGGCGATGGTTTTCAGCAGGAGGTCTCCAGAACTTGTAACCAGGTGGCTTTTTGCACGTTTTATCCAGAAAAGTAAGGTTTTTTTTTAAAAAAAATCTTCTGATATGTTTTAAGAATTGCTTTATCCCTGGAGTGCTGGACTTGTCATCTTTGGTGTATAATATTGGGAGGGTGGGTGAAAGATTTAGGACAAAAATGATTAGGTCATTAAATAGTGACCCACCCCTCACATCATTTGTGTCTTTGTGTTAGGAAGGCAAAGAGGTGGGTGGGTGGGTGGGGGTTGTCCAATCTTCTCCGTCTCTCTGTAGTTCTGTATATTTGTGTGTGTTGGGTTTCTGTTAATGCATGCTCACAACCTTTTTTCCAAACTGTTCATGCTGCTTGGGATGGCATGCAAAAAATATCATCATCTATTACAGCATTAATTGACTGACGGCTGGCTGTAAAGGGCAAGTCGTTCAGCAGCGTATAACTGTGTAAGCTGCCTAAATTATCTTGCCATGGGGAAGATGGCCATGGGAAATTAATTCCTAAGCTATCATGCAGTTGCCCTTTCTGACGCCCATCATCGGGAACCGCAAAGCTTTGAGTCAAATGTTTATGGAGGGAAATGGTCATTTGGACGCTTACCTGTTTTGCCGGTATAATTCAGATTTCCTCTTGGAGTCCGTGTGTGTTTCAGTCTGCATTCCTCCAGGGGCCTGCATGCATTTGTAGACTCCTCTTCACCAGGTATGATTGATAGGTTTCCGTCAATTTCCATTTTGCTGGTGTTCCAGTTTCTGTGCCAGCAAGGTTGTCCTTATAACTGTATTGCTTGTCAATATGAGATCATCTGCTTGTGAATGAGATTTATTCCTCCTCTGAATATGAAGCACAGCAAACATAATGCAGAAGTGTGCTTAGCTTCTTGGTGTTCGCTGGTGTAGCCCTGCACTGCACACTGCTCAAGCACTGCTAGTTCCCATGCTTCTTCTTAATAAAAGTTTTTTTTTTTAATTTAAACGGCTTTACAGTTAGATGTTCTGCTTGCTAATCCTAGGCTGAAATAGCAAGTTTAGATTTGCTTTTGGGGAATCGTTTGAGGTTTTCTCTGTAATTCTTAAAGGATGGCTTATTTATTTCCCTCTTTGAATATGTGGCATGGCAGCTTGTACTTCTTGTTATTGTTTCTATAGGTCAAAATACATTACAGTCAATTTCAAGAACTGAGTGAAGACGGCAGGCATAGGTCCCTGTCGGTGTTCGTTTAAGCAGCTTGCATGAGAAAATCTGGGATGCGCCCAGGTGCTGTGCTTTCTTAAAATCATTGTGAAGTTTTAAAACTGTAGTGGAATATTTAAGAAGTGTGTTAAATACCACCCATAGAACATGGAGGTTCCTGCATGGCAGGAGATTGGACTGGATGACCCTTGAAGTCTCTTCCAACTCTATGATTCTATGATTCTAACAATCTGTACAACCTGTTATCAAGACAGGTCCCAGTGTGATATTATAAACTAAGAGCTGTGTTAGCATTATGGCTTGGAAAATCTGTGTCTCTGGTCATAAGAACGTAAGAATATAAGAAGAGCCCTACTAGATCAGGCTAAAGGCCCATCTAGTCCAGTTTCCTGTATCTCACAGTGGCCCCACCAAATGCCTCTGGGACCACATGAGACTAGATCTCTGTCTCCTGATCCCACTCCCCTGCATCTGGCCCTTGAAGTACCCCGGTTTTAAGCCTGGAGATGACACATCCCCATCATGGATTGTAACTTGTGATGGACTTTTCCTCCAGGAATCTGTCCAGTTCCCTTTTGAAGGCATCCAGGCCAGATGCCATCGCCACCTCCTGTGGCAGGGAGTTCCACAGACTAACAACACGCTGGGTAAAAAAAAATTTTTTTTTCTTTTGTCTGTTCTCACTCTCCCAACCCATGGCATAGGTCACTGGCATCGGATCTTTGTATAGCTCATGGATGTTGCTAGACTAGAAGTCTCACCATTTTAGACCAGATGGAGCTGATGGTCAAGACCCACAATGTAAATGTAAAACACAATGGGATTCATTAGTTCTTTAAGAATGAGGATAGTTTTAGCCTGCCTGTTGCACTTTCCACTTTTGTTAGTGGAGAAAATAGTTCTGGTGGGTTATGCTCAAAGTGTAATGACTTCTAAATCTGCAAGTTACCAAATCTCTCCCCCCCCTCTCTCTCTCTGTGTGTGTGTGTGTGTGTGTGTGTGTTTTGTGCCATCAAGTCAGCACCTACTTGGAGTGACCCTAATAGGGCTTTTAGGAGTGGATTTACCAGTACCACTCCTGCGGTGAGTTTCCATGGCACAGTAAGGATTTGAATTCTGTTCTCCAGAGCCCAAGTTCATCATTTTCTCCACTACACCATACTGAGAAACTGGTGAATAGGCCTGGTTTAATTCTCCTTGTATCTTGCTAGCCAGGGAGCTAAAAGTAGTCCAGTTTCATGGGACGGTACATGAAGACTGAGAAGAGCGGACCTAAATGAGGTTCATCCAGTAAGATCAAGCTCTCACTTGGGTTTAGAGCAGGAGTAGAGAACCTTCAGCCCTCCAGATGTTTTGGCCCATAACTCCCACAGTCCTTGATCACTAGCAATATATTGTAGTGCCTAGATTTATAAGCATAATTTGTGCCATAAGCATATTCATAAACCAAAATATTTGTAACTCAAAAAAAAAACCCATACAAAATAATTAGAACTTGCCTAATTCGTTCTCTGGTGGCACGTTCCATGGCTGCAGACGCCGCTTTTGCTGCCGCCCCTCACCACAGCAAGGTTCCTACGCTGCCATGGAAGGCTTGCCCAGGTGCAGTGGCTGTGTGTGCGCGGCGGTGGCAGGAAGGGCATGCCCTGGCATACCTGGGTGTGTGCGCGGCAATGGAAATGGCCTGCCTGGATGGATCAGGAGCAGCAATGGCGCTCTGCCCAGGCGTGGCGGTGCGCACGCAGCAGCACCAAGGGGGTGCACGGCCGTGGCGAACGAAGGTCCACTCTGGGCACCAGTGCTCGTTTTGCAAGGGGAGCTTATAAATCAAAACAAAAATGTTCCACAAGTTTTGCTTGTCTTGCAAAACACTCGTAAACTGGGGCACACGTAAACCGAGGTATTTCGGTAGACTTGGAATTCTGGAAGCTGCAGTCCAAAACATCTGGAGGACTGACAGTTGGGAGGGGGGAATCTAGAAAAGCCAGGCATCTAGCCTGATGAAGTAGAATCTTCTCCAAAAAAGTTTGCAATTTATTCGTGTGTTTTTATTAAAGCGTTCTGATAAAAGGTATCACCCACTCTTACATTTGCCCAGACATAGACTGTAGCCTGGTCTTTGTTTCTGTAGAGAGAAACGTACTGAATCTTATCTGGCAGGTAACTCTGTTAAGAATAAAACATGGCCACGTGACACTTTGAAAAACCAGCACATTTTTATTTGACGCACCTTTCTCTTGCTCCATTGCCTGCATTTGAGGAATGGGCTACCACAGTCTGCGAAAGCTGATGCCGAATCCAACTTGTTAGCCTTGACGATGCCACGTAGAATGTCCCAGCCAGGATTCCTACCCAAGTCACCTTCCTTCTCTTGCTGACTTGCAGCCATCAGAAACACGCTACCCCGATGGCCGTTGGTCACAGCTGATGCCTGTAAACAGAGCTGTTTTCAACTGTCCTTCCTTGAATTTTTTTTTTTGAAAGAATCAGCCTTTTCCCCTTCTCTTAACACGTGCCAATAAACCCCAAAGTGTCATTGTTCCATTTGTGTGTGTGTGTGAGAGAGTGCCTTTTCCTGATCAACTTAGTGAGCTCTCTTGTTGTGCACTGAGTCCTTTGCACCTCTCCGCTGCAAAAGAAGGGCAGGAAGTGCGCACGGGTGTCTGTGGTTCCTCTCTCTAGAACCGGGGGCCTTGGCTTCTCAACAACACCTGTACGGGAAAGCGAGCCAAGAGAGCGGATTTATGGGGGTGGAGGATGAGAGAGAGAGAGAGAGCAAGCAAATGAATTTGTGTGGTCAGCTGTTGGGTTTGTTTGAGGGACGGAGCCGTCTTTTCTACGCTCACCTCCGGAAGGCGGACGGTGCAGCTCCACCCTTGGACGGGCTGAATCCTCAAATCATAGAAACCCCCCCCCCCCCCAAAAAAAAACCAGCTGCTGCTAACTGCTTCCAGTGGCTTGTGTTGGTATGACTGCAAGGAAATTAAAAGCAGCGAAGAAGCCGCTCCGTCTCCAGACACGGCTGATGCCGTGCGTGGGTGGGTGTTTGCCTGCAAAGGCCCCCGCGGTGGCAGAGCTGCCTGGTGTGTTCTTCGTCTCCTCCGTTTCTTTCTTATCTCTCTCCTCCCCTTCCAACCCCACTACCTCCTTCCCATCTCTGCTGGAAAAGGATGCGATTAATTTTGCAGGAGGCATCATCCTCTTCCCTTTCTCGAGTGCCTTTTAATTTGCTCGGTAGGCGCTCATTGTATTCTACCTCACACCCTTCTGGGGAAGGGACGTCTTTAATATGCCGGGATTTGCCGTTGAATATTAGAGGGTAGGTGGGTGTGTTGATAAAGGCACTACCAGTCATTCTGTGGCAGAGGCGGGCCCCAAATGTTGATCCTGAACGTACAGGATAAAGCAGGCATGTCCAAACTTCGGCCCTCCAGATGTTTTGGAACACAACTCCCACAGTCCTTTGCCATTGGAAATACAGGCTTGGAATTCTGGGAGTTGTGGTACAAAACATCAGGAGAGCCGAAATTTGGACATGTCTGGGATAAAGTGAAAAGACCCCTTAGCCAACAAGCTGATTTTCGAGACGACCCACTTTCTCTTTCTCCAGAGCTGTCTGTTCCCCTTGATCTGAAGGGTGGTTGTATTTTTTTTAAGGGAGGGGAGCAGCATTCTATTTGAATACATACCAGCAGTCATTCTCTGTTATGTTTTTTGAAGGGGTGTCCAGTCTATTTAAAGATAAAGACAATCATTCTAAGAACTGGTGAAGGCAGCAGGAGAAAGACCAAATACGAAATGCTCTGTGGGTCCATGCAGGGACCCACGGACTTGAATCTGCAGTTCTGGAGTAAGATCATTGCAGGAGATTTTTGTGGTCACTTCTTCATAGGTCCGAGGTGACTTGATGGCACAGAACAACAGCAGCAGCAGCAGCAAAGGTTGAGTTTAGAGGCCAGTGAAAGGTACGTCCACTGCAGACGTGCACATCCATTCTGCTGGTCTTCCTCACTGGCCTGAGGGTTAGTGCAACTCTTGCTGGAACTATAGTAGGATTACCGCATCCACTGATTCATTAACCACTGATTCAGTTATCCACGGTTGGCAGAGGAAATATAAATAAATAAATAAATAAATAAATAATTCAGCAGCAAAGCAAGCTTATGTCACAAACAGCAGCTGTAAAGTAAGCTGGTGTTGCAAAATAGCAGCCGTAAAGCAAGCTACTGTAACAAAACAGTTTCCCCCCCCGGGGTGGTGGTGGCATTCTTTCTTATCCACGGTTTTCATTATCCACGGGAAGGCCTCAAACCGATCCCCGACAGATAGTGGGGTCCTACAGTCCTGTATTACAAAGCCGTCTCTCGTTTTGTATCTGCTCCTGTTGATCAACGCATGCCGTTCTGCACAGACCAAGGCCCTCTCGTGTTCTCTCTTTTGGCGATACAGAAACGGTTGGAGGGTGCGTGGAAGCAGTGGCAGAAGCCAGCCAGCCACGGATGGGGCCAGATTGAAAAGTCAGTGGGCTACCCTTTGCTCCCCCCCCCTTTGCCTTCGGCTACCCTTTTCTCTCTGTACCCCCTCCCTACGTTGTTTGGCAATGGTTATAGGACGCAGGGCTCTTGGTAGCCCCAGCCCCTTTAACACATAATATTTTTTCACCCAGCGCGTTGTTAGTCTATGGAACTCCCTGCCACAGGATGTGGTGATGGCATCTGGCTTGGATGCCTTCAAAAGGGGATTGGACAGATTCCTGGAGGAAAAGTCCATCACAGGTTACAAACCATGATGGAGATGTATAATCTCCAGGCTTAAAACCAGGGTACTTCAAGGGCCAGATGCAGGGGAGTGGTATCAGGAGACAGATATCTAGTCTCATGCGCTTCCAAAAGCATCTGGTGGGGCCACTGTGAGATACAGGAAGCTGGACTAGATGGGCCTTTGGCCTGATCCAGCATGGCTCTTCTTATGTTCTTATGTTCTAACACTGTGATTCTGAGAGTTCTCTCCCTGAAAAGTAGCTCCCAAGCTCTGATATTTAGATCTTATCATGCTGCAGTACCCAAAGTGAGCAGTGGTTTTCCAAACGGCATTGATATTGGTTCCAACCCCCTTGGTTTGATGTCTAGCTTAACAATTCCCCATATTTATTGCTTTTAGTAAGAGCAGTTCACTATTAGATGTCTGTCTCCTGTCAGTTCTTCTTCCATTCTTTAATTCTGCAATATTGGATGTCTTGGCTCAACACCTGCCAATGGATCAACCTCCTCCTTCACTCCTGTGGGTTTCATTTGGAGATAAGCAAGAGCTGTTGTAATCAAATTCCTGCCGGGTGCAAGCCTTTATCTGTGGCAAAGGAGAAACAGAACCACCCCCAGCTCCTCCCAACGAAATGGAAACTTTTGAATGGGCTCAGATGGTGGTTTGGAGCTTACATGTTTTCTATTACTGTATATACTCGAATATAAGCCTAGTTTTTCAGCCCTAATTTTGGGCTGAAAAAAGGGGTCCTCGGCTTATATTCGGGTCAATACTTTTAGCCACTGAGGCAAGTTTGGGGCAGTGGCTAAAAGTCATTTTAAGCATTGTGTGCCGCTTCTCATGACACACACACACACCAGGGTTAAAATGACTTTTAAAAAAGTCATTTTAAAACAATGTTTAAAATGACTTTTAGCCACCAACTCAAGCACTTGCCTTGGTGGCTAAAAGTCATTTTAAACATCACACACCACTCCCCCAGCTCACAAAGGAGGAGTTGCCAGGCCCTGCTGCATTTCCCACCCTAGGCTTATACTTGAGTCAATAAATTTTCCCAGTTTTTTGGATTTAAATTAGGGGCCCCGACTTATACTCAAGTATATACGGTAAGTGTGGCTGTGCGTGTTTTAAGGCATTGCTTTGCTGCGCAGATTACCATCACTTGGCTGAATCATCTGTTCTCGGGCAATCAAAGAGCAGGAGGAATTTAGTTACAGAGCGAAAGAATTCCAGTTACTTGCAGGTTGTTAAGCCTAGTGGCTCCCTGGAAGTAAAGCAGCAAACAAGAGAACTGTTAACTTCAGTTTTTTCTCTCTCTTGAACCATCATGGAGGATTCTTAAAAAAGGATAATGGTTAATTTGTTTTACAGTAGGACCCCCATATCCACCGATTCATTAACCACTGGTTCAGTTATCCACGCTCGGCAGGGGGAAAATTAAATAAATAATTCAGCCGCCGTAAAGCAAGCTACTGTCACAAACAGCAGCTGTAAAGCAAGCTACTGTCATAAAACAGCAGCTGTAAAGCAAGCTAGTGTCACAAGCAGCGGCCGTAAAGCAAGCTAGTGTCACAAACAACAGCCGTAAAGCAAGCTACTGCCACAAAACAGCAGTTTGCGGGCATTCTCTCTTATCCACTGTTTTTGTTATCCACGGGAAAGCCTGGAACCCAACGAGGACAGCCTCGTCGTCAACATTTTTGACTCCAGAGAGTGTTGAGTCTTGATTTGATGGCAGACTCAGAAGTGTGGTTTCCTGAGTCTGCAATCAAATCAAGTCCCCCAGTATTGTTATTCTTTCAAGTTTTTCAAGTACAGTAGCTATTTTTCATAGATACTTCCTTCCTCAGCTGCAAGGTCTGGTGCCCTCCGTGTGTATTGGAAACCGCACACAGGAGACCCAATGTGGTGTTGTGGGTGGCGTCTTGGAATACGGCTCAGGAGCTCTGAGTTCAAATCCCTGGTTTGCCATTGGTGGTACGGTAGCACTGGCAAGCCACTCTTTGAACATGTCACCTATGCTGAACACCCTCCTGGGGCAACTTGTGAATTTAGAAGTGGCTTGGCAACACATGGTATCAACAGTGCCCATCTTCTCTGGGGATGATGGGAGTTCCCAAGTTCAGCAAGGCACAGGGTCAGGGTTAAGCTGGTTCTGAAGTGTCGCAGCCTCTGAAACCAGAATGAAGGGAATGGTGGCCTTGTTCAGGGGTTGAGGTAGTTGATGATGTTATTATTACTATTATTCTTATTATTGCACCCTACTGTGACAACTGACTTTCCCAGAAGGGCGAATGTTGTGTGATAAGAGTATGGGATTAGAACTCACAAGATATTAGTTCAAATTCTCCACAATGCATCCACAAGACAATTCTGAGTGGACAGTTAGGCTGCTCACCAGGATGGGTAGAAAGCCAATGACCTGTAATTTGTTGTTGTTGTTGTTGTTAGAAACATTTCGCTGCTTATCCAAACAGCTTCAACAGTCTGAATGAAGCTGTTTGGATGAGCAGCGAAACGTTTCTCTATCTCAAGAAAAAGAAGTCCAGTTGCCACGACTCAACTTCCAGATTAACTCACCTGGATGACTGAGAATCTTCACAGATATGTTGTTGTTGTTGAAATCAATTTAAAATGCCATTTAAATTTTAAAAAATCAGGTTTGGATTATAAATCTTCAAAAATTCAATTTAAAAAATTACATTGTGAGTTAAATAACTGCTGGGGGAAGAGCAAGTAGGAGGAGGAGAGCCATATACAGTGGAACCTTGACTTACATACTGCTTGACTTGCAGCATATTGGACTTGCAGCAAGAAGGGGCCTGTTTGACTTGAGTCGCAGGCTTTGACTTACATCTCGGAGCCCCGGCGCAAGGCACCGGAATCGGGCAGCAGCCACAACCCAGCATTGCAGCTGCCGCCTCCAAACTGCTCCTGCCTTCTTCCCCTCCTCCGGCAGCGGCGGCTTCGGAGAGGCCAGCTCAGAGCACCTGGAGCTGGTCTTCGGCCTCACCGAAGCCGCCGCTGCTGCCGGAGGAGAAGAAGGGCCGGGAGCTCAGGGCTGGCCTCGCTGGTTAGACAGTCGGCTCAGTCTTGTAAAAAATCTGGCTGCAGAAGTCTGGTCCACAATGGAAGCGTTTTAGTTGGGGAGTTGTACAGTTGTGGGACTCTAATGGTAAGCATAGAGTTGTTCAGAACTTGGAACGTCAGGTTAAAAATCAGTAAAACTTAAATGTTAGACATTGTTTCTATGAACATTAAAAAGTGGAGGCATATAATTTGTGGACTATAATTCCACTGCCTCCTCCTCTCTTTGAAGAAACATTTCATTTACATCCCTGGAAGGAATCTCCTATCCCAGTCAAATTTGTGTTAAGTTGCTGTTTTCGGGGGTCTTTTTCATCATCTGGAACGGATTAATTCGCTTTCCCATTACTTTCTATGGGAAACGTTCATTTGACTTAAGTCATGTTTGACTTAAGTCTAGACCACTGGAACGGATTAATGACGTAAGTCAAGGTTCCACTGTATATCACTTTGAAGTCACTGGAGGAAAAGAAAGAAAGAACGTACGAATGTACAAGCTTACGAACAAACAAACTCCTGTAGCACTCCCAAAATCTGTCATCATGGCCAAAAAAGTAACTTTTTCATACTTTGCTGCTCTACTAGTGGGGAGTTCCTTGTGTTTCAAAAGGGGAGCAAGTCTTTGGTATCTGTTGTCTCTCTGGGGAGGAGTTGATGGCTTGCTTGGACCTCCTGCTGACCCCCGGAGCTTATGGAATTTGAAAGTATGCAAAAATGGTTGCTTAAAAAGATAAGAAATTGTAGTCTCAGTTGTGCAGCATTCAGTCTGCCAGCATACACTGTTGCCAGACCACATTCTAATCCAAATATTTATTTATTTATTTATTTATTTATTCAATATATTTTGTACCCTTCCTTTCTGTTTTAAAAGGACCCAAGGTAGCATACATCATTTAAAGACAACATTTAAAGCTAAAGACAGTAAGTCTACAAAGAGTAAAAGTTGGCCAACCAAGCAACTCCCCACGCCAAAAGTCACACTCAAAGCCTTACAAAGGACAACAGTCCATTTGAAAACCCCAGGCGGGCAGCCAGTCAGGGAGGGAAAGCTCGCCTGAAGTGAAAGGTCTTTGGCTGCTTTGGGAAGAACAGCAAAGATGGCGCTTGTCGGACCTCCAGTGGGAGGGAGTTCCAGAGTCTGGGAGCACCAGCAGAGGCCTTCCCTTGCATTCCCACCAAACACATCTGTGAAGGTGGTGGGATCACAAGTCCTCTCATCCTCGCCTTGGGAGCAAGCATTTGATTGTTTCCAATCAAATCAGCATTAATTTCTTGCAATAGTTAACAACTGGACTTGTCATTTCAGCTAGCTATTTGCCGATGGGCTTGTGTTGAAGTCTGCAGTTCCACCACCTTGGTAGAAGTGTACCCATCTAGGCTTAGACCCCTGATCCCAGTGGTTTCAGTAAGTTGACTATTTGATTTGGAGTTCTGGTTTCTCTCTTGTCTATTAAGTCTCCATGGAAAGCTGTATCAAGATGTTGGTTGGTTGGTTGGTTGGTTGGTTGGTTGGTTTTCCAGACACAGTGATGCTTTAGGGTTTCCTGTAGGCAGACAGAGGTATGTAGCCTTGGGTTACTATAACTCCCAGAATTCCCCAGACAGCTGTGGACTCTTGATGTTAAGTGTAGTAGCAATGTGCTGAATATTGACCTGGTGTGCATCAATGTATTCTCAAAGGCTTCCATGCCTGGGTTCTGATAGCTGTTGTGAGTTTTTCAGGCTGTTTGGTCGTGTTCTGGAAGTTTTTCTTCCTGACGTTTCACCAGTCTCTGTGACCAGCATCTTCAGAGGGCAAGGAGGTCAGGGAACTAGGAGTTCTCTCTGTGATCTGCGGTACCTCTCGGCTGTTTGCCCTCTGAAGATGCCGGCCACAGAGTCTGATGAAACATCGGGAAGAAAACATGGCCAGAATAAGGCCAAACAGCTTGAAAAACTCAGAACAGCTGGTGAGCATCCTTTATGGAAGAAGAGATTTCATCTGTATAATCGCATCCATCCACAAGCTGCTGTATTTTCTTTTATCATTAAATATATATCTCAAAGTGATCTAGGGAAGTCTATGCCTTGTGAGAAGCTTTGGTGTTTGTTGTTGATTATGCCAGTAAATACTTTCAGCACACAAGCAAGATCTCACCTGTTTGCCTTATCCTGCTTGCTTACCAGCCTAAACACAGGGAGTCCTACGTTAGGTCAGAAGCTAAGCAGGACTGGGCTTGGTTAGGTCCTGAAATGGGTACCTTCCATGTTACAAGAGGCATTCCTGAGAAGGGCTGGCAGAGAATCCCGCTTGAACTCCCAACATGGCACTGCCGGTTAGAGCGGACAACACTGGACTACATGGAGCGATGTTCTGTATTCTCATAGAGCAGGCATGTCCAAACTTCGGCCCTCCTGATGTTTTGGACCACAACTCCCAGAATTCTAAGCTTAGATTGCCAATGGCAAAGGACTGTGGGAGTTACTGTCCAAAACATCTGGAGGGCCGAAGTTTGGTCATGCCTGGCATAGAGCCACACTCCATCTGGTAAAAGTCCTCTGTCATCTGCCGATCAGAGGTTATTGTGGTGGGTGTTGTTGTTCTTAGCTCATCCACAAATCCCACCCACCCCCACCATGTTTTATGGGCCTTTCGGAAGGTGATGATCCCTCTGTTCTGTACCTTATTGAGTAGGATTTATGTAGCATTTCTTCTAAATCCTCTTCATTTCCTTTGAGGTCCATGACCAGTCTGTGCCTAAGGGTTTTCAGCTTAACCGGCTGTGTTCCACTTTCTCTCTTCCTATGATTCCTGTTGTGTCCTTGGTTCTCTGGGGCAACTGACTGCTTGGAGTGGGGGTGGGGTGGGGGGCAATAAGAAACCTGAAGTCAACACCGTCTCATGGAGTGAAATGTCAGATGCTAAGATTCAGCCCTCCACTTTTTTTGCCCGGGATCCACAAGTAGACCCGGTTGGTGTTCTCCTCCCAGGTGGCTGGAGGGCTGTGGCCGATCTGAACTCTGACCCCATATTGCATGTAAACGAGAACTCCCGGGGATGTTTTGGCTCTTGGGTGGCGCAGGTCAGAGCACAACGATAGTGGCAGGTGGGCCACCTCTGCTTTGCAGGCGTCCCACGTCCCTGGCAGAATGATGTGGCTGCATCTCCGTTCTTGTGGATTTTTGCCTCTTTAACTTCCCCTGTTGCATTCAGAGGTGTTACACAACACAGGACACACTGTGACCTACATTGGGTGGATGGTGGTTTATATAGCACTGGCTGTTCTTCATTAGGATGGCTCTTTTGTCTGATTTTCAAAAGAAGGCAAAGTGGGTTATGGCTCCAGGCTTTGCCAGCCAGGTATTCTGACATGGGAGAAGTGCCTTCTGATTTAATCTTCCAAGCAACAGCCAAGGTAGTATTCAGAGTGTCTGTATCAGTTTAGGCTGGAAGAGACAGAGGCGAAGCCATCATTAAGGTAGAAGAGGGCAGGAGTGGTGGAAACGCACCCTTTAACTACTTCCAAGCAACCAAAATGAAGCTTTTAATTCAATTAATATATTTCTTTATGTATTGCTGGTTCCTTCATCGTGAAGAGTAGACATTTAAAATATTAGTTGCGGGTTCAAGGACAGATAACAAGAGCTTGGGTGGAAGGAAGGACGGACGGAAGGGCGGACTGTACTATTCCCAAAAATCTATCACTGGGATCAAAAATGAAACTTTTTCATACTTTACTGCTGTACTAGCAGAGGGTTAGCCTTGATGTCCTCAGAAGTCCTACTATCAAAAACACACACAAGGATTCTATGAAAAGAGGAGTCAATAAAACCAGAATAGTAGTGAAATTTATTTATTCGTTCGTTCGTTCATTCGTTTGTTTGTTTGCTGCCTTTTGCATCACAAAGAGCCAGTATTCCTGTGCAGATGGGCCGTGGCTTAAGTGATAAGGAGGAGCAGAAGATTTGCAACATGCAGAAGATATGCAGGTGTCTGACCAGGTGGATGTGGTTTAAATCTATTTAAATCACTAATATTTTAAAATCAATTTTTGTTTGACAATTAGATTTTTTTTAAAAAATCTTGGTGTGTTTTTTTCCAAATCAAATTGTGATTTAAATCCATGTTTTGTTGTTCTTGTTGCTTTAAATCATTGCTTTTTATCCACCCTGTTGACTGGCATCTCCTGGCAAGGTCCGGAGAAAAGTCACATCTTGCAGCCCCTAGAGAGAAAGAATGCTGTTTGGTTTAGAATCGCAGGTGGGTGAGTTCCAGATGTCCTGGAACCAGACATGCCTTCCTAGACATCATCAGGTGGCAGCTGCAATCCCCCACTCGTTTGAGTTTTGAAGAAAGACTAGGCCTAGGGTCAAAATTTTGCACCCTGTAGAACCATTAAACGAGGGAGATTTGGGGTGCCGGATCATGGGGCCCCTCCCTGCCCTTGATGGCTCAAGTGGATTTATTATTATTATTATTATTATTATTTAAATACTTATATCCCGCACCATCTTCCCGAACGGGAACTCTGGGCGGCTAACATCAATAAAAAGCATAAAATTTGTCTAGATAGGAGGGACACACCCGTTTTCTAACAAGAACAAACACCACCATCAATGGGTGTGAATAGAACAAATAAGTAGGTTTTGAGTTGGCTGTTAAAAAAAGGACCATTTTTTCCCAGGACCATTGTGAGGAAGAATGGGACACACATAGACTATTCTGGGATATCGTGACACAAAGGTAGAACTGCTGGAATAAGGGAACAAGAGGCATTTGACTTAAAGGAAACCGGCATTCTTTTCTCAAACATTTCGGGAATGCGGGCTTGTCGTTTTAACTTACAGAGATTGCAAAGCTCAAGAAGCTTTATTGCAACCCCCCCCCTTTTTAAAAAATATTGTGAATGTTGAAATTGGCTGGCTAGGTACTTCAGCTGCATCTTCTGAGGAATTTAATTAAGGGAACCTTATTAGATGCAAATGTGAAAATGCCAAAAATCTGAGCAATGAAGCAAACAGTATTCTTCCCTGTCTCTGTCAGCTATGTTTGACCTCTTCACCTCGCTGGGGATGGGAGTAGAAAGAGGGTCCTTACTAACTCCTCTTATTAAGACATGTCTCGGGTAAGGCAGAGGCATCTTTTGTATTGTCGGCTCTGGATCAGCTCTGCCTTTCCCTCTGCAAGTTGATTGCACATGGCTCTGTTCTTGAATGGTCTGTTCCTTAAAACCGGGTATTGGTAGGTGGTGGAATCCTTCATCTGTACAGTTCAGTGGAAGTTTTAACTAGAAAGCCAGTGTGCAGACATGGGCGTGAGAGTAGCAATAATCAGTCTCAGTCTGTTTGTGCAGATTGGTAAGAGGCATCTTAACTGCTGGATAGCTCTGCCGTTGAGGCCTCTGGCTGTGGAGCCAAAGAACATAAGAACATAAGAAGAGCCCTGCTGGATCAGGCCAAAGGCCCATCTAGTCCACCTTCCTGTATCTCACGCTGGCCCCACCAGATGCGTCCAGGAGCGCGCGGGACTAGATCTCTGTCTCCTGATACCACTTACCCATCTCCATCATGGTTTGAAACCTGTGTTGGATCTTTCCTCCAGGAATCTGTCCAATCCCCTTTTGAAGGCATCTAGGCCAGATGCCATCACCACATCCACTGGCAGGGACTTCCACAGACTAACAACGTGCTGGGTAAAAAACTATTTTCTTTTGTCTCTTCTCACTCTCCCAGCACTCAGTTTGAGTGTGTGTCATAACAACATAAGAAGAGCCATGCTGGATCAGGCCAAAGGCACATCTAGTCCAGCTTCCTGTATCTCACAGTAGCCCCACCAAATGCCTTTGGGAGCGCATGAGACTAGATATCTGTCTCCTGATACCACTCCCCTGCATCTGGCCCTTGAAGTACCCCGGTTTTAAGCCTGGAGATTGATTGGTTGATTGATTGATTGATTGATTATTTATCTATCTATCTATCTATCTATCTATCTATCTATCTATCTATCTATCTATCTATCTATCTATTTATTTATTTATTTATTTATTTATTTATTGGATTTTTATACCACCCATCTGGCAGCGAGGTCACTCTGGGCGGTTTATTACACATCACCATCGTGGTTTGTAACCTGTGATGGACGTTTCCTCCAGGAAAAGAGTGTGGACTTTCAGGGTGTGTTTCCCTAAAAGAAGGTCATCAGGATTAAATCGCTAGGGAAATTGAACAGGTAGCCCATGACCATGGAAAGCAGACTTCTGCTTGAGCTGGGCTACTTCTCAACCGAGGCCAGTAGCACCTGCATCCTCCCACTACAGTGTAACACTTCCCAGTTTTCTGAACTGCGTTTCCAGCCATCCTGACCACGCTGGCTGATAGGAGCTACAATCCACAACATATTGAGCTCATTCTGTGCCCTGGCTGCAGGGGTCACCCGGGATATCCAAAATCCCTCTTCCCCAGCCTTCCCTGGGGAGGCTCTGCTACCGCTTTTCCTGCCTTGTGCCAAATCGTGTTGGCAGTTCTTGAAAATCATGTTGGCGCTACAGAATCTTGCGCGAATCACTCCGAAACATCAAGTGCTCTGCCCGGAACAGTTGCCTCTGCTGTGGGCCCTCTTCCCAAATGTGTTCGCCATGTTCATTACAAAAGATGCCCCTAGACAGAAGGGTAAAGCTTACCACAAATGCAAACGTTGTTTTGTGATTCTCAAGTGTATGTTTATGGCACCGATTTTATTCAGTGTTGGTCTGGCTCGATTCCTGGGACTTGGAGCAGGCCGTAGTGTCTTGATTGCAAAGCGGATTTGGGTAAATTCAGATTGCATCCGTTCTGCTCTGAGACCGTCCATCTGGGTCCATTTCCAGCCAGTTGTCGCTCCGTAAAATGCTCCTTGTGCGTTTGCAAAATGGAGAGGCTAAGTTGTTTGCCTGTTTGCTTCAAAAGCAAAGCAAAGCAAAGTGTTCTGCTTATATACCGCCCCATACTACTACAAGTAGTCTCTGGGCGGTTTACAATTTTAATTACAGAGTGCAGGCTACACATTGCCCCCCCCCCCCCAGCAAGCTGGGTACTCATTTTACCGACCTCGGAAGGATGGAAGGCTGAGTGAACCTTGAGCCTGCTACCTGGGATTGAACCCAGGTCGTGAGCATAGTTTTACTTGCAGTACAGGCATTTAACCACTGCGCCACGAGACGTTCACGTACCCCCAAAAACAGCCATGAGGACATATCGCTAGGGGTGGGGACCCTTTCAATCTGCACCTGTGGCATCAATCTCACTTTGAACTCCCACTTTGTGGACTCCCCCTCCCGACAAATGGCTTTTCTCAGGGTAGCAGGGTTGTTGCCAGATGCAACTACTTCCACTCTTGCCTATAGAGAACAACATGCCAGCTTTTAAGAGCTACCTGTTACCTGCAAAGGTAATAATAACCAGATTGTAGGCACATATTTTGAAGCTGAGGCTCCAGTACTTTGGCCACCTCATGAGGAGAGAGGCGTCCTTAGAAAAGTCCCTGATGTTGGGAAAGATTGAAAGCAAAAGGAAAAGAGGACGGCAGAGAATGAGATGGTTGGATGGTGTCATCGATGCAACCAATATGGATTTGACCAAACTCCGGGAGGCAGTGGAAGACAGGAAGGCCTGGCGAGCTCTGGTCCATGGGGTCACAAAGAGTCGGACACGACTGAAGAAGAAGAAGAAGAAGAAGAAGAAGAAGAAGAAGAAGAGAAGAAGAAGAAGAAGAAGAAGAAGAAGAAGAAGAAGAAGAAGAAGAAGAAGAAGAAGAAGAAGAAGAAGAAGAAGAAGAAGAAGGCGGCACATATATAAGGAATAACGAATCTGATTCTACTGGATCCCATTTATGCTGTTAAATATTATTGCCTCCTTGCTATGTGCAGCACATTAGCTTACTATGAACTAGTGTCTTGCTGAGTTTTTTAATTGCACCAGTTTCTTCATTACTTTTTTCATAGCTAATAATCAGTGTTCCATTGATAGTGCTGCTTATTACCTATAATGCCCTATACAGCTTGGGTCAAGGGTGTTTGAAGGTCTGTATCTCCCCTCCACCCCATGCTCCTTGGTTTTTTTACAGTCCTTTTAGTTCTACCGCTTGGCCAAAGTTTGCTTGGTAAGGACACGAAAGGAGGGCCTTCTCGGTGGTTGCCCCCCAGGCTTTGGAATGTCCTGGGCTAAGAAATCAAGTTGGAGGTATCCATCGGTCCTTCTAATGTTGAGTCCCCAGTGTGAGAGGGTTCTGTCATGATTGCTACCCAAGGCGCTGTGGATGCGCAGAGGAGGAGGAACGCTGCGTGGAGAGGAGTGCAGTTGTACGCGTGTGCACACAGCCACACGCTTTAAGGAGAACCTTGGTCACTTCCCTCTTGCCCTTCTGTCATCACTCAGATACATGCCTTTTCAGGCAGGCGTGTAAGCAGTAAATTATCTCAGGAATGCTGGTTTTTAATTTTAAGGTTTTAAATGTTTTTATACTTGATTTTTAAAATGTAGGCATGTTCAATTGTTTTTTTCTTTAATATGATATTTATGTAATGTTTTTTGGATTATAATTACAGTGGACCCTTGTATAACAAACGGTTTGTCTAACAAAAAATTTGTACAACATAAAAAATTCTGGAGATAGGGGAAATTTGCTTAACATAATCGCCTATGGGGAGAATCCATACAACATAAAAATGGGATTACAGTGGTACCTTGTATAAAGGAATTAATTCGTTCCAGATGAAATTATGTTAAGCAAATTTTCCTTTATACAAATTCCCATAGGAATGCATTTAAAATGGAGTAATCCCATTTTTATGTTGTACGGATTTTCCCCATAGGCGATTATGTTAAGCAAATTTCCCCTATCTCCAGAATTTTTTATGTTGTACAAATTTTATGTTATACAAGCTGTTTGTTATACAAGGCTCCACTGTACTCTGTTTTCAATGCATCCCTATGGGAATTTGTATAAGGAAAATTTGCTTAACATAATTTCATTTGGAATGAATTAATTCCTTTATACAAGGTACCACTGTATTATTATTTTGCCTGTTGTGAGTCGCCTTGGGTGCCCTACGGGGAGAAAGGCAGTACATAAATAATTTAAGAAATAAATAAGTGCTGCGGTAGCATTTACTGTACATTCATCGGTATTAGAATCCTGCAGCTATTGGTGGAATTATTTTTATTCCTGATTTTCATAGAACAATATTAGGTTTTCTTCTTTCACATATATATGTCAGAAAACAAGTCTCGGTATTCTAAAAGCTGATAGGATTAAAAAGAAAGAAAGAAAAGGGAAACAAAATAAAACACATGGTTGCATTAATTAGGGGGATATTTGCTGATCCCTGCAAATAGGCCAGTGTATTGAGGATGAGGTTGGTGTGAATTCAGTTAATGAAAGGTTAAATGCCTGTACTGAAGGTAAAACTGTGCTCACAACCTGGGGTTCAATCCCAGGTAGCAGGCTCATTGTTGACTGAGCCTTCCATCCTTCGGAGGTTGGTAAAATGAGTACCCAGCTTGCTGGGAGGGGGGGGAGATGTGTAGCCTCCGTACTGTAATTAAACTGTAAACCGCCCAGAGACTACTTGAAGTGCTATGGGGCGGTATATATGCAGAACACTTTGCTTTGCTTTGCTTTTAGTCCACCTTTATTCTCGGAACCCAAGGACAATCTTATTGTCTTCCTTGCAGGGAATCAAGCTCCCTTGACAAGCAAATAATTTCTTTCTCCATTTCCTGCCCCTTAAAAGTTTTTGTCTGCAAAAAAACAAGAAGTATAGATGGCAAAGACTGGAACCCAAACGTGGTTTGCCATTCTTTAAATGACTGATGTGGTTAAATGCCTGTACTGTAGGTTTAATTAGCAGGGGATTCTGGTTCAACACTTAGAAATAAAACTTGACCTTATTGACTTTTATGGCACACGGTGCCACTGTCCATTTATCTTGGTGATGGGATCCAGCTGTCCATAAAGCCAGTAGGTAGGCAGAATAGTGCAAGTCTTGGAATTCTTTTCTGCCTTGGGGGGAAAAAACCCACAGGACTAGAATGGCCAAATCGTTCCTTAATAATTATGTACCATAAAGTTATTTCTCACTTATTTTAACCCTTCCCAGGGTTTTCCAGGTAGAGAATACTCAGAAACAGTTTCCTATTCCCCTTTTCTGCAATGCCTGGCCAGTGTGGTACAGCTTGCGCTATAAGACCAACACAGGATGCCTTTTCTTCCAGGAGACATAGTGGGGAATTGAACTCCCAGCCTCTGGTCTGCAACCAGAGACCTGAACTAATGAGCTATCAAGTCATAATCCCCAGCACTGTCAAAAATCGGCAGTGGAATAATATACTACTCAAATATTCATACATTCCAGGCAAAAATCCAAGGAAAATAAAAGACAAAAAAAGACAAAAAACATGTGGCACCTTAAAGACTAGCTTTCATATTTTAATCCAACGTTTCGTGGAATGCATGTCCACTTCTTCAGACATACAGCAGCAGAATGAGGTGTGCAATAGAATATGTAATGGGGTATATGCTGGATACCAAAGATTCATTGGCTGTTGTATGTAAGCGTATTTGCATGCAAGCTCTTTTATTTATTTATTTATTTATTTATTTATTTATTTATTTATTTACCACCCATCTTCTTAAAGAGACAGATAGCAGATCTGGGTGCGAGGGAGGGGTTCATTTGAGGTTAAGGGAGTGGGAAAGTTTTGCACAGACTAACACGGCTACCTTCTCCAAAATGTTCATACAGTAACCTGTAAATGGAGCAACTGGTATAATGCATACTGAAGATTACATGTTTTGCTGCTTACAAAAATATTTTATAATACATGAAATACTATGGTATTTTACTTACATTTCTCTTTATTTATTTTTTCTTATTTTAGAAAGCCCACCGGCAACGATGTCCAGGAATGGATACTTTTTTGAAGAAGCAGGCAAGTCGCATCCTAATATTTGCTCATAGCAAAATGTCCCTCGTCAATATGGATCTTTGTTTAATCAATACTGTTCCAAATGCATGCAACAAAAAGTGTCAACAGTAGGGACTTTGTAGCAAAATGGGAATCAAAAGCACTCATTATGGTCCAGGTATCCAGCAGTCCCACACTCATAAATTCAGAAATCCAGGGAGACAAATTGACCCAAGTCAACAACTAAGAAGCAGGTCTTTTGTAAAGCCAGTGGTTCTTCATGACTTGATCCAGAACAAAGTTCCCTCAAATGCTTTCCATTACAACAGGGATAGCTTCCACCCATATGTGGTTCTTGGGAAAATGCATGTATCCCCCAGCTGCTGTGAAGATTGTAGCTAACCTCAGAGGGAAGAGGGAAGCTTCAGTGGAGTGACAGATGGTGTCACGATGCCTAATCATCAAAAGGTCTAGAGCAGTGGTTCTCAACCTGTGGGTCCCCAGATGTTCCTGGACTGCAACTCCCAGAAGCTTCTACCATTCGCTGTGCTAGAAGGGGTTTCTGGGAGTTGCAGTCCAGGAACACCTGGGGACCCACAGGTTGAGAACCACTGGTCTGGAGGTTTTCTCTGCAAAGCCTTGATCCACTAGGCTACTGACTGGCAGGTTTAGACAAACCCCATCTTTTTAAGAATTTTCCAGTGGTGTTGGAGCCATTTTCGTCTTCTTGTTTCACTTTCCCATATTCCTTCTCTGTCATGTTGTCTAGATTTTAAACCCAAAGTCAGAGATTGTCTTTATGAATCCACAGACTGTCCCTGAGCTGCCTTTTATGCCACTTGGGGGTTTTGTTCATTCGTTTTTGCCCTTCTTGGTCAGACACCCTCTCAGTCCTAGAAATTCTTAGCACCCTCCAGTGATCCGTGGAGCAAAGAAACAAATATAGTTAGTTTTGTTCGGCAACTGGAATATCCTAAAGGTATCGGTAATCTGGGGCTCTTTAGTCTGGAAAAAAGGCGCCTGAGGGGGGATATGATTGAGACGTACAAAATAATGCAGGGCATGAGTCAAGTGGATACAGGGACGCTCTTCTCCCTCTCACAAAATACCAGAACTAGGGGACAGCAACTCAAATTGAGGGCTGGGAGAGTAAGAACAAAGAAAATATTTTTTTTTTACCTAGCGTGTTGTTAGCCTGTGGAACTCCCTGCCACAGAAGGTGGTGATGGCATCTGGTTTGGATGCCTTCAAAAGGGGATTGGACAAATTCCTGGAGGAAAACTCCATCACAGGTGACAAACCATGATGGAGATGTGTGTAATCTCCAGGTTTAAAACCGGGGTACTCCAAGGGCCAGAGGCAGGGGAGTGGCATCAGGAGACAGAGATCGAGTCTCGTGCGCTCCCAGAGGCATCTGGTGGGGCCACTGTGAGATACAGGAAGCTGGACTAGATGGGCCTTTGGCCTGATCCAGCATGGCTGTTCTTATGTTCTTATGTAACTCTTAGAGATGGTGATATCAATTTATTTGTTTCAAAGAGGATGACAATGCAGTTATCACTTTGATTGTGTGAACTCTGGGGAATTGGTTAATTGGCACATTTTGGCAATAGAAACAAACTCTACTGCCTTAGAGCATAGAGATCTCCAGATGGTCAGGCATTGTTGTCCATAACTCCTTCCTCTTTGCCCCCTCCCCTTCCCCGTCCTGCTTTTAGTTGTTTTTTCTGTGGGTATTGTCACTGAGTCTGGCATTTGTGCCTTGTTTATAGCTCTTCGAAAACCTTTGCCTGCGTATGGACTTAATCCAAATGCATTTCTGCAGTAAATCTTTTCAAGATGCGACTGGGTGGCTTCCTTGCTGTATGATCTGTGTGTACAGAAGAAGCGCGCACGCACACACTCACACACAAACATACACACACACGCACGAGCGAATGGTTTAGACATATTTCATGCTAGGCACTTTTATTTCTAAAGCAAATTTATCTGGCTGGTTGCATAAATTGCCCCCCCTTCTCCTTACATCCAGCTAGAAGGGAATCAGCACTTGAAAATACAGCATTACTGAGATGGTTGCATCCAGGCGCAAAAGAACAGCACCCAAAATAGTTCAGCCTGAGGACCTAGAAATCTGTAGACGATCAGTAGCCCCGGGTCGAAATAAGCTTGTCCCCCCTGCTTTCCTTCTCACTAACACCTCTCCCTTTCTTTTTCCCTTACATTTTTCCCCCTTTGCCCCAATCCTGAGTTCCCACATGGAAAAGCGCAACGGTTAAAGCGTAGAGGTTTACTGATTTGTATTTTTGGATTGCCGCTCCCAGAATTCTCTAGGCAAGGGAGAGGGAATTCTGGGTGCTGTAGACCACAAAGAGAGATGGGGAGGAGGAAACATGGACGTATCTAGGGTGTGGGTGGAAGGGTGCATTTGCCCCGGGGGCGCAGCAATCTGGGGGTGCCTGGAGGAGGAGCAGGAGGAGGAAGCTGTGCACCCTCCCGCCAGCAGTCCTCCTTTCCCCCGGCTAAGGCTTGGCAACAGGACCCCACACACACACACCGCCACTTGCCACGCAAGCCGCAAACCAGGCAGGCATGCGGGGAGCACGGTGGCCACAGCCTCCTCCTCCTCCTCCTCCTCCTCATCATCATCACCTTGCTTCGAGCCACTGCGGGAGAGGTGTAAGGTGTGCGTGCGCACACACACAAAGGCCCGACCGCCCCCGACTGCAACCACGCATGAGCAAACCCCTCCCAGGATTGGGGCCACGTTGCTGGGGGGGGGGTTGCGATGCAGTGGGGGGGGGCAGGAGGGGCGCAAAGATGAACGTTGTCCCCTGGTCCTCCAAACTCTTGCTACGTCTCTGGGGGGAAATAGGCAAAGAGAGCCAACCCCTGTCTAAAGATCCCACAATTCCCCATTTTGGGAACTCTACCTCATTTATACATAACTTTCAAATACCTAAACATGGTTCTCCTGGGAGGAAAAAGCCTAAGTTAGAAGGCTTTGAGGCTTAGCTAGGGAATCAAGCGTTTTGTAGTCCAAGACGTCCAAAAATCTCGTCCTGAACATTAAATGACACCATAAGGGAAATTACGTCAGTCTGGGTTGTTGAACCTGAAACCCCTAAATGGGATTGTTAGTTCTACCTTTATTCTCTCATCTGTGGTTAAATCAACGTCGTTTATTTTATTTATTTAGAATGTTTGTGTGAAATCACGTTTCTGTAGCCCTCGGCAGCTTAATTGCTGTTGGTAGGGGCGGCAGAGATGTGACTTTCACCTTGACCATTGTCTATCAAAAGAGCCTCTTCAGACCAGGAAGAAGTGAAACCAAGAGAGAGGATAAATTGGGGGTCTCCTGCCAGCCTTCCTCAGACCGAAGAAGCTACTTGGATGAGCAGCAAAATGTTTTGACTTAACAATAAAAGAAGTCCAGTTACCATGACTCAGCTTCCAGAGGACCTCACCTGGATGACTGTGAATGACTTCACAGGCACCAGACACTCATCTATATCACAGAAGGCAAGAGGGGAAAATCTTGTGCACTCAAGGCCTCACCAGTAAGGTGCTGATTGAATTCCTGGCCACACACAGGATGGTGCAGTCTGCTGCACCCCCCAGGGATGTAACCAGCATCTCACCGATGAGTGGCAGTTTCCTTCACTCAGCCAAAATGTGAGTGTGTCCTCTATGCAGGTGCAAATTAGTAATAGGATTCTGGCCTTAGGGAGGTAGCATATTGGCACAGATAAATACCGTATACAGTGGACCCTCGTATAACAAACAGCTTGTATAACATAAAATCTGTACAACATAAAAAATTCCAGAGATAGGGGAAATTTGCTTAACATAATTGCCTATGGGGAAAATCCGTACAACATAAAAATGGGATTACTCCATTTTCAATGCATTCCTATGGGAATTTGTATAAAGGAAATTTTGTTTAACATAATTTCATTTGGAACAAATTAATTCCTTTATACAAGGTACCACTGTATACTCAAGTATAAGTCGAACTGAGTATCAGTCGAGGCCCCTAATTTAACCCCCCAAAACTGGGGGAACGTATTGACTCGAGTATAAGCCTAGGGTGGGAAATGCAGCATGGCCTGGCAGCTCTTCCTTTGTGAGCTGGGGGAGTGGTGTGTGATGTTTAAAATGACTTTTAGCCACTGATGCAAGTGCTTGGGTCAGTGGCTAAAAGTCATTTTAAACATTGTGTGCCGCTCCCCTGTGATGCAGAGGGGGGGTCATGAGAAGCGGCATGCAATGTTTAAAATGACTTTTAGCCACAGTTGACTTGCCTCAGTGGCTAAAAGTATTGACCCGAATATAAGACGAGGGGCCCTTTTTTCAGCCCAAAATTAGGGCTGAAAAACTAGGCTTATATTCGAGTATATACAGTAAATTCACAGAACAATCACAAGGAGAAGTTTCTGCCCATGCTATAATATGGGAGAAGCTGACTGCTGAATAATGTTATTTAGCGCCGTCGTTCTTTGTCAGAATGCGGTGTTTATCTCTAGGAAGAGGACCAGTGCAAAATCCAAGGTGCAGGTGGTTCCACCAACATGCTGCTGCTAAACAGCTTGTAATTTACATATGTGAAATAGCTCATTTTTAAAAAATCTTGAAAAATAAATGCTTGTGAGTCACGTAACTGGAAGAAACATGCCGACTTGAACAACAAGGAATGTTTAAAAATTTGTCTCAGAACAATCACTCAAGGCTTTCATGCATGCACACACACACACACACACACACACACACATGCATGTGCGCGCGCGTGCGCACACGCACACGCACAAGTACCGGGGGAACTGTAATGGAACACAAAGCTAGGCCATGAATATTCATAAAGTGGTATCTGTTTAACCAATCCAATAGTTCGTAGGAGGGGCTAAAGGGTATATAAACAAGTGCGTACAGAAATGACAGATAGAGCCTTGATACGGTCTGGATAGGGACTGGATAGGGACTAGATAAGGTCTGAATAGGATTTGCTTAGGGTTTCAACTAAAACGTAACATGAACTTATCATCACTCCTATGTTAAGAGAAGTAACATAATAAGAACGCTAGATAAAACGCTACTGAGAAATAAAGGCCTCAAGTGAAGAGTAGGCTTTGAATATTCTTTTTGTTGTAACTTAAATAAACTACATTCTTATTTTGAAACATTATAGCAAGTGTCAGACTCTGTTTATTTATTAGATAAGTCATAATTGTTTTGAAAAGTGTGGCAGCGGAAAAGGAACCAGGTCACACCACATTTATAATGGATGGCAGAGGTTTCTAAAATTCCAAGTTTGTGTAGAAAGTGAACTATATATTGGCTGCTTGGTATCAAGGCATTCCCCCTCTCTTTCCCCCCCATTTTCTATCCCCCACACCCCAATAAACAGATCTATTTGCTTTTGCTTTTTTGCAAAGAGATGCAGCACACACACCCCTTTACCTTCTATGTGGTTGCTTTAATTGCAGGCGAGGGAGCAGACTGGAACAAACAAGTCCACTTAAAGGTTCAGATGGATTTCCCCTTTTTCATGTTGGTGAAATTGTAGTGAAATTCTAGACACCTTCACTCTGAAGTCCCATGCAGTTCTCTGGGACTGAATTCCAGATGGAGAGAATTTGTATCTCTGCAGGTATTTTTGGACCCCATCTGCCACAGCCAGTGATCAAGGAAGATGGGTACTGTTGTATGGTCCTATAAGGTCCCCATTGTGGTTGTGTAAGGTTGCCACCTTAAATCACCTTGCCCTTGGGTTGCCCTCTGTAGTCTTTGACTTCAGTAACATGGATGCCATGCAAGTGGCCCTTGCAGATGTGACTTTGCACCTGGTTTTCCGCTCAGGCATTCCCAATTTGGAGTCCAGATAATCCAGTTTTTAATATACCGACCAGTTGGGCTTCCAGAAACAGGCATACCGTGATTGCATTGAGTTGAAGAGACACATGTGGAAATTATGTGTAATATCAAGCAGGTTAACCTGATCCTCTCAGGCGTTACTCTTGAGGGTGCCAATTCAGAGAGAAGCAAAGAAAAATTCCACCACAAATCAAGTGTATCTTACCATACTCTCACTCCTGGCCTATATTTTGTTATATCTTGTTATGGTTTGCAATATTTTGTTATATTGTGTTTATTTACTTGATGTAATTACGTGGTTTCCTTTTATCTTGGCCCCAGTGCCAGTATAAACAAAGCCATCTTGGGTCATAGAATCCTAGAATCATAGAGTTGGAAGAGACCTCCAGGGCCATCTAGGCCAACCCTCTGCCATGCAGGAACCCCCATCACAGGACTCCCGACAGATGGCCATGCAGCCTCTGCTTAAAAACCTCCAAAGAAGGAGATTCCACCACCCTCCATTGTGGCAGCATATTCCACTGCCGAACAGGCTCTAACCGTCATGAAGTTCTTCCTAATGTTTAAACTGAATCTCTTTTCCTGTAGTTTGAGACCATTGCCCCGTGTCTTAGTATCTGAAGGTTTGGGTAAGAAAGGTGGAATACAAATAAATAAAATTAAATAAAAAATATAGTGATTTTGTTTTCTTTCAAGTGCTTGTTGAGCATTTTAAAATCAGAATAAAGATTATTTACAGTGGAGCCTTGTATAACAAACAGCTTGTTGTAACATAAAATTTGTACAACATAAAAAATTCCGGAGATAGGGGAAATTTGCTTAACATAATCGCCTATGGGGAGAATCCGTACAACATAAAAATGGGATCACTCCATTTTCAATGCATTCCTATGAGAATTTGTATAAAGGAAAATTTGCTTAACATAATTTCATTTGGAACGAATTAATTCCTTTATACAAGGTACCACTGTATATCTTTCTACATCTTGCAACCTTGTCTCTCATGTTGACTTCTGCTACCATTGGATGTACGTGTTTCCCTTAGTTTCTGTGTCACCAGGTACTCGCTTTTCTGTTACAGACTAGTGTTGGTGAATCTATGGCACAGGTGCCAAAGGTGGCACAGGGAGCCCTTTCTGTGGGCATGTGACATCGCCCCTTCACAGCCACGGCACTCCCCCTGCCCCTCGCTTGGGGCACGCCACTGTGCTCCATGCAAAGAGCCGGGCAAACGGGAGGCAGCGGTTTCTGGGCTCCTTTGTAGCCCCAGTTTTACTCTGCAGCCATGCCGTTCCCGGCATCCCAAAAGCGGCATGTCTGGAGAGTAAACTGGGTAAACAAAACAACCATCATCTGCCCACCAGACATTAATATTAAAAGGCAGCTCACAGAAAACACAAGATGGCGGCCGTGGGCAACCACAATGGTAGAAAATAAATAAATAAATAAATAAATAAATAAATAAATAAATAAATAAATAAATAAATAAATAAAAACAGCCGTGTCAAAGGAAGAATATCCTGAAATGCTTTTGAGAACAATATTTGTTTTTATATAGCTCCTGGCCTTGTTTGAGGTAGCCACCTGCAGCACTAAAGCCGGGGAAGTGCAGGTGGTATGAGGTGGTAGAACCTAGGGTGAGGCACTCTGGCAATATTTAGCTGAGAAGATAATGGGACGTCTATTTTTATTCAATTTTGGTTCACAGTTGTGTAAACTGCTGCAGGTAGACCTCACTAAGTCAAGCGGCATATTACGCTACCTAGCTTATTTAAAAAGCACTGATGGGATGACATAATAAATAAATAAATAAATAAATAAATAAATAAATAAATAAATAAATAATCCAAAACAAGCTTTATTGTTGCTGGCTCTCAGCCCACATTTCCTCGCCATTCTCCGAGACGCTGCTTTGTTACATTCTCCTGTAGCAAAAGGAAGTCTGTATTTATCAGCATTAATTTTCTTGGAATGCTTGAGGATAATAGGCAGTATAAGAGGAGAGGTTAAAAATAACCCGTGTAGATATTAATGGCATGCCTGCTTGCCGTGACATTCAAGGAGCCATGTGCTCCTTCTATGTGTTGTCAGCGCTCAATTCCTTGCGTTTTTGAAAGCAGACAATTCATATTCGTTTCCGTTTTTCCTTCGTGATTTTAAACACCATTTGCATTCCGTTTCAGCGGAGTCAAGTGCAACCCCTGGCATACTGAGTTTTTAGGCTAAAAGGCTTATTATTTAGCTGGCTGGGATGGCACAGAGGTTTAGGCATCTGGCTGAGGGGCCAGAGGTTGGAAGTTTGGTTCCCCACTGAGAGTAGAACCAGCCTGGGGGGCCTAGAGTAAGCTGCAGTAGCCCAGGGCACCCCCCAGAAGAAGGGGAGGGGAACCCACTTCTCAGGACCCTCTACTTGGGAAACCCGTAAAGAATAGCCTTAAGTCAGAATTGAGGTTGACGGCACATTATTATTATGTTAAAAGGCTTATTTAAAGGTTGCAAGGATAGGGTAGGACGGGCAGGGTGAGGGTGGGAGACCAATGGTAGAGAAGGCAGCAGAGGGTTTGGAACAACAAACAAGACTGCTTTTTTCCATCTTTGGCAGATTGCCCAGATTTGCCGTATATCTGGATGAGGCTTCCCTGAGAACAGTTGTGCAGGCACTTGTGATCTCAAGGATAGATTACTGCAACGCTCTCTACGTGGGGTTGCCTTTGAACCTTATTCGGAGACTCCAGCAGGTACAAAATGCAGCGGCCAGACTGGTGGTGGGTGCGGGCAGATAATGACCACATCACCCCAGTTCTGGCTCGCCTGCATTGGTTGCCCGTTGCATCCCGGATCAGGTTCAAGGGACTGGTTTTGATTTATTAAACCATCCACAGCTTGGGACCGGAATACCTGGCAGAGCAGATCTTGCAGAAATCAACTGAGGCCCAACCCACCAGAATAAAGAGCTCATTTAAGTCCAAGAGGACACCGGCATGGTTAACGAGTGGAGTTAGAGAGGCTCTAAAGCGCAAGGAGAGGTCTTTCTGTAAATGAAAATCCTCCCCAAATGAGGAAAATAAAAAGGAACACAAACTCTGGCAAAATAAATGTAAGAAGATGATAAGAGAGGCAAAGAAAGATTTTGAGGAACGCATGGCTAGCAATATAAAGGGTAATAATAAAAGCTTCTTTAAATATGTTAGAAGTAGAAAACCTGCTAGAATACCAGTTGGCCCTCTGGATGGTGAGGGAGGAAAAGGAGAGATTAAGGAGGACTTGGAAATTGCAGAGAAATTAAATGAGTTCTTTGCTTCTGTCTTCACGACAGAAGACCTTGAGCGGATTCCGCTGCCTGACTAAAGAATTAAATCTGACTAAAGAATTAAATCAAATACAGGTTAAAAGAGAGGATGATTTAGGACTAATTGATAAATTGAAGATTAACAAGTCCCCGGGCCCAGATGGCATCCACCCAAGGGTTATTAGGGAACTGAGAAATGAAATTGCAGATCTCTTAACGGTAATATGCAACTTGTCTCTTAAAACGGCCACAGTGCCGTGGGACTGGAGGATAGCAGATGTCACACCAATTTTTAAAAAAGGAAGGAGGGGGGACCTGGGAAACTACAGGCCAGTTAGCCTTACATCTGTCCCAGGGAAGATGGTGGAAAGCCTCATCCAAGAGAAAATCTTAAAACACATAGAAGAACAAACCTTGCTGAGAGAAAATCAGCATGGCTTCTGCAAGGGTAAGTCTTGTCTGACAAATCTTTTAGAATTTTTTGAAAAGGTCAACAGGCATGTAGATTTGGGTGAACCGGTGGATATAGTCTATCTGGATTTTCAAAAGGCTTTTGACACAGTCCCTCACCAGAGGCTGCTGAGAAAATTGCACAGTCAGGGGATAAGAGGGCAGGTCCTCTTATGGATTGAGAACTGGTTGAGATCCAGGAAACAAAGAGTAGGTGTCAATGGGAAATTTTCACAATGGAGAGAGGTGAAAAGCAGTGTGCCCCAGGGCTCTGTCCTGGGACCAGTGCTTTTCAATCTGTTCATAAATGACCTGGAGACAGGGATAAGCAGTGAGGTGGCCAGGTTTGCAGATGACACAAAACTTTTCCGTGTGGTAAAAACCAGAGAAGATTGTGAAGAGCTCCAGAAGGATCTCTCCAAACTGGGGCAATGGGCTACGAAATGGCAAATGCGTTTTAATGTAGCCAAATGTAAAGTAATGCATATTGGGGCAAAAAATCAAAACTTTATCTATCAACTCATGGGCTCTGAGTTATCCGTGACAGATCAGGAAAGAGATCTTGGTGTGTTGGTGGACAGCTCCATGAAGGTGTCTCCCCAATGTGTGGCAGCAGTGAAGAAGGCCAATTCCATGCTAGGGATTATCAAAAAGGGGATTGAAAATAAAACAGTCAACATTATAATGACATTATACAAAACAATAGTAAGGCCGCACCTGGAGTATTGTGTACAATTCTGGTCACCGCATCTCAAGAAAGACATAGTGGAACTGGAAAAGGTGCAGAAGAGAGCGACTAAAATGATTACTGGGCTGGGGCACCTCCCTTATGAAGAAAGGCTAAAACATTTGGGGCTCTTTAGTCTGGAAAAAAGGCGCCTGAGGGGGGATATGATTGAGACATACAAAATAATGCAAGGCATGAGTAAAGTGGATAGAGGGAAGCTCTTCTCCCTCTCACAAAATACCAGAACTAGGGGACATACACTCAAATTGAGGGCTGGGAGAGTAAGAACAGACAAAAGAAAATATTTTTTCACCCAGCGCGTTGTTAGTCTATGGAACTCCCTGCCACAGCATCTGGCCTGGATGCCTTCAAAAGGGGATTGGACAGATTCCTGGAGGAAAAGTCCATCACAGGTTACAAACCATGATGGAGATGTGTAATCTCCAGGCTTAAAACCAGGGTACTTCAAGGGCCAGATGCAGGGGAGTGGTATCAGGAGACAGATATCTAGTCTCATGCGCTCCCAGACGCATCTGGTGGGGCCACTGTGAGATACAGGAAGCTGGACTAGATGGGCCTTTGGCCTGATCCAGCATGGCTCTTCTTATGTTCTTATGTCGTGGGCACTCTCACGTCGGGTAGCCACGCCCAGGGAGGCTAAGAAATTGGTAACTCGAAATCGAGCCTTCTCTGTGCCTGGCCCCTTGCTTTGGAACCAGCTGCCCAGTGAGTTGCGCTTAGAACAGTCCCCTCCCTGCCTTGAAAAAAGCATTCAAGACCTTGCTTTTCCGAGAGACATTTGGCGAACTTTAGTTTTGTTTTCTCTTTTGCCATTTTGCCGGGTATTTTTCTTTTTTCCCCCCCTTTTCTCTGTTATTTGTAGTATTTTGTGTTTGAGATCTGCTTTTATTAACTGTTGTCGTTAACCACCCGGAGTTCCTTGGGGAAGACGGGCAGTATAAAAATACATTAATTAATTAAGAGAGGGGACTTTCCTTAGCTTGGACACAGGGGGTTCATATGGGTAGACAAATAGGGCCTGACACGGTATAAGTGAAGCAAATTGGTTTTCACTTCCCCGAAACCCCAGGAGGAGTAAGGAGAGCAGATGGCCAAAAGCATGCAAATGGTCAAAGGTCCACTCCCCCTCTGAACCGAGCCGGCCTCACCCTTTGCCAAGGAGCACACAACCGACACCATTGCGGGTGCCTCAATTGTAGCATGAGCCCAGCTGGCGCTTTCCCGCCTCCCTGCCCAGCGATCCAGTTCTTGGCAAGAGCAGGACAAGGGGTCAGCTGTGCTGGGAGTCAGCAGAGATCCAGAGGGGCTCCTGCCACCATTAAGGTGCCCACAATGATGTCACCGGTATGCACTGCACTATTATTTATTTATTTGTTTGTTTGTTTGTTTGTTTGTTTCTATACTACTATTTATTTCTATACTACTTTCAGCGGTTAACAACAACAGAGGAACAAAGAAAACAAAATCAAACGCACAGTAGGTCATCCAGCCACCCAGAGACCTTTGGGTAGTAGGCGGCATATAAGTTAAATAAATAAATAAATAAATAAATAAATAAATAAATAAATAAATAAATAACAATGATAAAAATAAAAATACTCGGCAAGACGGCGGAACAAAAATAAAAATACTCGGCAAGACGGCGGAACAAAAGAAATACTAGGACCAGACCCCCCACTTGGAGTACTATGTCCAGTTCTGTGCACCTCACTTTAAAAAGGATGTTGACAACCTCAAGCAGGTCCAGAGGAGGGTGACTAGGATGGTTGAAGGTCTGGAGGAAATGTCTTACGAGGAACGGCTTAGGGAGCTGGGAATGTTTAGCCTCTCTAAAAGAAGGCTGAGGGGGGATATGACAGCCATGTTTAAGTATTTGAAAGGATGTCCTATCGAAGAGGGTCCAGGTTTGTTTTCCATGGCTTCAGAGACTAGGACTTGGGGCAATGGATTCAAATTACAAGAAAGGAGATTCCATTTGAACATTAAGAAGAACTTCATGACAATTAGAGCTGTTCAGCAGTGGAAGATGCTGCCACGAAGGGTGGTGGAGTCTCTTTCTTTGGAGGTTTTTAAGCAAAGGCTGGATGGCCATCTGTCGGGAGTCCTGTGATGGGGGTTCCTGCATGGCAGAGGGTTGGACTGGATTTCCCTTGAGGTCTCTTCCAACTCTGTGATTCTATGACTATATGATTCAATACATGGCCATTCTGGTTTTGGGGGGGGGAGTTTTAGGCTCATAACTGTGGTGCTATTATTCCTACTCGTGTCTTCCGCGAAATGAATATGAAAGGCCCCACTCTACTGGGGGGGAAAGGCTGTGTAACTAGAGCTGGGGGATAGGCGTTCAAATCCACACTGTATCTCTCAGAAGTAGGAGGGTCCATGTTCTTTACCATTGCTGTAACTTTGGCCTGGCTGTGCAGTGGTCCCAGCGTCCCACCCTAAGGAGAACCTGTTAAACCACTATTGAATTACTTTAAAAATCTTCAAAAATTTGCTATAAATCAGCATTGGTTCCTTAGCACAGGAATAATAAGGAACTCCATGGAACTATGGGTTGGTAGTGGTTGGGAGAAAACAACAGGCACGAGAAGGGTTAATCATGCCCCTTTTCTCTCCCCTACCCCCAGAACAAAACTGCAACCCTTTCCAAAGGCACTTTGTTGGATTATGAAACAAAGGCATTTTCCCCCTTTCATCCTGAGTTCCAAAAGAATGCAACACATTCTTTGCCCTCCTGCTGTGTCCTGGAGAATGTAGATTCTTGCAAGCTCCAGTCGGAAATGCCGCTCAAGACTTTTGGGCAGGAGCCAGTAATTTTTAAAGGGTTTTTTCCTCTCTCTTTATAATTTCCAAACTGTAGTCAGGCAGCAAAAGCAAACATCGTGTGCTTCCAGACGGAAACCAAGGTAGCGGAGATCCAGCCAGACCTGCTCGAAGGTGGTTCCGAAAACTCGGGAAAGCACTTGAAGCCTTAAAAATGCCGTTTAGGCATCAGCAGAAGGTGGAGAAAGGTTATGCCTGGTTGTTGTACATCACAGGGGTCGAATCTGGCTGCAATATTTCCCTGCACCGTTTTTTCCTCTCCTTGCTAGAAGTCAAGTCATTTTTAGATGATGCCCTTAGATTTTAAGCTTAAACTACAGTGGACCCTTGTATAACAAACAGCTTGTATAACATAAAATTTGTACAACATAAACAATTCTGGAGATAGGGGAAATTTGCTTAACATAATCGCCTATGGGGAGAATCCGTACAACATAAAAATGGGATCGCTCCGTTTCAATGCATTCTTATGGGAATTTGTATACAGGAAAATTTGTTTAACATAATTTCATTTGGAACGAATTAATTCCTTTATACAAGGTACCACTGTATACTGGATTTTTAGAGCTGCCTAGATGCCCTAAGCACATCCGATCTCGCCTGATTTCGGAAGCTTAGCAGGGTCGGCCCTGTTCAGTACTTGGATGGGAGACCACCAGGGAATACCAGGTGCTGTAGGCGCCTGGAGTAGGAACTGGCAAGCCACTCCAGGATTCCTGCCAAGAAAACTCCATGGACATGGGGTCACGAAGGGTCGGTCACGACTGTAACGACACAACACGCACACACACATACTGGATTTATCCCTCTGGATTCACTAGAGACAGGGTGTGAAATAACGGGCAGGGTACCCAGAAACTATACTTTGTAGGTGATGTTGCTACGTTTGTTCTGTGTCTGCTTATTAGTTGGCTGGAGAGTGGTTGGGAATTTAGCTGTGAGTTTAGTTTCTGTGGCTGCTGTAAATATTCAGATTTGGAGATGTAAATGATTGGATTTTGTCTCATTCAATCCCAAAAAAAGCTTTCACTTGTATGTTTCCTTTCGAATGAGATTTACTTGGACACCAGTGAAGTACATTATCTTATGGTCACCTCTCCATTAAAATCCCTTCATCACACACAACAGCAACCCATGGTGGCTAGTGGACTACTACCCCATCTTATGCTCTGGCTACTAAGGTCATCTCTCTTCTGCCTCATAATAACATAATAACATAAGAAGAGCCATGCTGGATCAGTCCAAAGGCAGATCTCTGTTGCTAGCTTGGTTTTCTTGGCAGTATTCTTGAACGAAAAAGCTTGGAAGCCTTATATTAATAGCAGCGTTTGCTTGCAAGATTACCAAGCTCTTGACTGCGAACTGCTGGGTCTCTAGATGTAAGCCAATTCTTTAAGGTCATTAAAAAGGGTTCCCGCGAGTCTCCTAATTAACCGATTTGGGCAGCATTCTAGAAGTGATGCTTCATCCCCCGGTTTCATCCTTCCGTCAAAGTCCTTGCGTGGGTGAGGTGACATCCCTGGTGATTGAGACTTATAGGTGGAATAGCCCCAAGCTACTTGGCAGGTTACTGGGTTATCTAGCTCAAGAAACTCCATATGCCACTTCCAAACATAGAAGATGTACAGAGGACTGGAAAGCAGCTTTTTGGGCAATAGGTGCTGGAATTTCTAGCCAGTGCGTGGAGTGTGTGATCTCTGAATTTTGTTAAACTGGTCTTGGCTAATAAATCCCATGAGTTCTTTTCTCCCATGAATTAATCAGATCCTTTCCTCTTCAAACCCATAATCAGCTGAAGGCTGTCGTCAACACCTTTCACGCTAATGAGTTCCATGTCCTAAACAGCCATTGTGTTGAGTAATTTGGGCGATAGGAAAATGTTTAAATGAAACCTTGCAGCTAAGCTGCATAATTGATGAAAACGTATTCCGAACTTAGCTGGAAGGCAACAGAATGCAACCCTCAACTTTTAAAAGAAAGCTTAGCTCATGTGTCTGGGTTTGCCTCTTCTGAAGCTGCCTCATGGGACCTTGCTTGTCCCAGAAAACTATCTTGCAACTTACTTAACAGGGTGAAAAATAGTGTGATTATAGTTGGATAGACTCTATCCGATAGAGGAAGCTTACGATTTAAATCACAATTTTAATTTTAAAACTGAATGTTTTATTTTTTTAAAATAAAATAAAACCATGATCATAAAATCATTTATTTTTATCCATCTTGTCTTAAACCACATTTTCCTTGTCTTGCAAAATAAAGGCTGATCTAACTGGCCTCTCTGTAGAACTCTTACCCTATATACCCGAGTATAAGTCGACCCGAGTATAAGTTGAGGCCCCTGATTTAACCCCCCAAAACTGGGGAAATGTATTGACTCGAGTATAAGTCTAGGGTAGGAAATGCAGCAGGGCCTGGCAGCTCCTCCTTTGTGAGCTGGGGGAGTGGTGTGTGATGTTTAAAATGATTTTTTTAGCCATTGATGCAAGTGCTTGGGTCAGTGGCTAAAAGTTATTTTAAACATCGCGCACCGCTCCCCTGTGACACAGAGGGGGGTCATGAGAAGCGGCATGCAATGTTTAAAATGACTTTTAGCCACTGACCCAAGCACTTGCCTCAGTGGCTAAAAGTATTGACCCGCACATAAGTCGAGGGCCCCTTTTTTTCAGCCCAAAATCAGGGGTGAAAAACTAGGCTTATATTCGAGTATATACAGTAATTTTTCTTCTGTTGCTTCGTTTTACCAGAGAGTCCTTTGACATGTTTGAAGAATAGTTTGGTGACCTGCCTGTGGACAAAAAAACAGCCCATAGAGAACAAAGCAGCCATTTTGTTCCGCCAGCAGGAACACCTTGATAAGATGTTCCTTTTTCTTTTTCTTTTCTTGAGACGTCTTGTGGTGGTGAGCATTGAATGAATCTGGCTCTTTTGTTGCAGGTTACCTTAAATGCGATACGGACGATGGCTGTGAGAATAAAGAAGAAGCAGGAGGAGAGGAGCTGTTTGACACCGTGAACTCCTCAATCGTGTCTGGAGACAGCATCAGGTTCTTTGTGAATGTCAACTTGGATGTCCAACAGAATGTTGCTGGTAAGAATGCCAACAGTTTCATAGCTTGGTGTTGTCTCAAACCCGCTTGTGTGTCTTTTTCGCACGAGCCTCTTGCGTGGTTGCCCAGGTAGGTCTGATTTACAACAAGGAATAAAATCACAATTTATTTATTTTTTAAACAATAGATTTGTGGATGATTAGTTTTGAAATTTAAATCATGATTTGAGTTGTGATTTAAAATCAGTTGGATTTTTTTTTTAAAAAAAGCATATATCTTTCTACAGTGAGGTTGCACAGCTCCAGTGTCCTCCCTGGAGAACGGAGGACATCAAAGGTTATATGAGCCTTCTTGCAAGACATTTATGGTTCACCTCTCGCTTATGTTTGCTTAGAAATTATCTTTTCTGCCCTTTGAATGATGTTGTTGAAGTTTTCCCACCCAATGCCCACTAACCCCTGAAACCCTCCGGAGTCATGCTTGGTTGGAGGTTCAGGAGCTGTATCCCTACATCCAGAGGAAGACATGTGCGAAACTGAGGCCTACGAATTATTTCAACCATCTCAACCAGAGAGCTTTGGCATTAGAGTAAACCATCCTGCCAGCTGGTCCTTTACTTTATGAGATATTGTGAACCCTTTGATCTTCACAGAGAGAAATCTATACATGGTGTGCGGGGGCGAGAATTGGCCCTTGACTTATCTTAACTGGTTTTTCATAATTTATTATTCATCAGACAAGGTTTGCTTGGCTCCCTGAAAACACAAGCCAATTTGCATTGTACTTGCGTTAGAAAGGTCTAAAATTAGGTTTTTCTCTGAAACGCTGAGCCACATGTACCTGTGTGCATGGAGATAAGGTTTGTATGTTGCAGTTGATTACATAAACAGAAGAACGAAACAAAGGCACAAAAAGAGGTGAACGTAATTGTTACGGAACATGGTTTCCTCGAAATATTCCACTTGCGTCTGTGCGTGGGCTGCCTGTGTTAATGAAGTAACAGCTGCCTGAGCGACTGTGGTAGGGATGGGGTGGGGGCTGTTCTACGAAATACCCTACTTTTGGACCCCAAACTCCTGGCAGCCATGCTGGCTAAGGAGAAATAGTAAAAAAATAAAAGGAGAGGGGGTGATGATATTCTGTCAGAACACCTCTGGACACTCTGAATTTCAGTGCTTTTGAGGTGGTTGAAGAGGTTTCGTGCTCACACGGATTGATAAACGTACAATATATTTTAAGGCATTTGGAGTAGCGTTTTGGGTTTCTGAGGGATCAAGTGAGTCCAGTCAGCCTCTTGACAAATTTACTGGTTTTTTTTTGTCATTTTCCCTGTCTATACCTGTACCAGCATCTTATGCAACTGTTGCCTTGATGCCCTTTTCCCTCACAGTCACCTGAGTTTGCTTCTCAAAGGAAAACCATTGCCGTGTTTCTTTTCTCTGAAAAATGGCTGCTCCATTTCTAAATTATTTCCCAATCCGTCCCAGTGGTTTGGCCTTGAAACCAAGGGATACATCTTCTCAATCTTCCACACTTAGAAGTCCATCTAGATCAGATAACTAGAAGTCTTGCTTGAATCTCTTGGGATCTCGGATGGTCGGCTTTTCTTTAGAAGTGCGAAGATTTTTGTTGTTGGACAAAGACTCAGGGAATTCTGCCCAATAAATTCTGGAAACGGTTGTCCAACACCCCAAATCTGCACCTCTCTATTTGGGGGGGGATATAGCAAGGGTGTTAGTAGCCCACACAAGACGTGGGCTATACACACTCTGCCAAGCACATAATTCTGCAACCCAGACTATTTTTGCTTTAAATGCGAAATTTTCATTCTGCATCTTGTTCGAGGTAAAGGAGGAACGTGGTGTTGGGTGAGCTGAGAAGAGGCAAGTAGGAACCAAATTCAGCCCCTTACAATTTGGGGATGGGGGCGAATGTAAGAATTGCAGAACATATTGTTTGTCTTTGCTATCCTCCTGTCTTGTTTTTCTGTTCATGCCATTGATTGTAACATTACTCACCTCTTAGCTATTTGAAATGCTTGCCCTTGTAAATGCCATTGTTCAGTTCCAGAAAAAACACCCCACCGAAATGAATAGAGGCTCCTGCTATCTCACTGGAAGCCTTTCTTTAGCTGTCTCAGACCATTTCCCTTGCTACTTTTAGAGTCTCCAAGGGAAAAAACCTCCCCTCTTTTTTAAAATTTATTGGGGGTGGGATATAGCAAGGGTGAATACTGCAGGAAAAAATGATGGCTCATGGTGAGGGAAGGTGTCATAGATCTGGAAGAGGTTCCCAGGTGTTCGGCATGTTTTTCATGAATCAAGTGTCCTTACTACTTTTCTGAAGGAAGTAGGGAGACATAAGCATGTTAGACCCCCTCCATCTTGGAGAAGTTGTTCCACTGGATCTTCAATTTTATAGCATTCTAAGGAAGCCTTGATTTTGTGCAAACATTTGTGGACACAGCCCACTTCATCTGATGCAAACAGATGTGGCTTAGACTTCTTGGTGATTTTGCTACAGTTCTATCCATCCATCCATCCACCCATCCATCCATTCATTCATTCACTCATTCATGGCCACTTTGGGTGGTTGCAGAAGTGTTGTTGCTCCTCCTTGCAGAATCCTTCAGTAGCTATGCAGGCTGAGCAATTTAAAGAATTTGTAGCCCTGCCCCCCCCCAAAAGCAACCTATCTAGCCTCTCAGGTGCCTACATACCCTGAGTACATCTGATCTCGCCTGATACTCGGAAGCTAAGCAGGGTCGGCCCTGGTTAGTGCTTGGATGGGAGACCACCAGGGAATACCAGGTGCTGTGGGTGCCTGGAGTAGGAACTGGCAAGCCACTCCAGTATTCCTACCAAGAAAACTCCATGGACATGGAGTCACGAAGAGTCGGTCATGACTGTAACGGCACAACACACACATCTAGCCTCTCATTCTATTAATGTTGCTTTCCATTGCCTACATTGAAAGCAAAAGAGTTCATTTTACAAAGCAGCGTATATGGAAGTAATTTATGCACACTGGTTATTGAAGTGAGGTGGTTGACGCTTTCTGAACTCAACTGCCACTTGAGTGCTCTAAAACTCATAATAAATGAACCCCCAGAGCAGCACTGGAAAAAGATGCCAAGATCTAGCGATCACATTTTGGTCAATGCCTCAGTCACATGCTTTCTTCCAACCAATCAGGGATCATGTTGTAACACTGCTCAGCCAATCAGCCTTGCCTTACAGGATGATGCAGGTAGGTATAATTAAGGGCAGTTGTTCGTCAGTGAGGGCAGTAGAAATAGTTGGATGTTTTCACCAGGATGGTTGGAAGGAAGGAAGGATGAGGTTGGGACATTTTCTCAATGTGCTGACAACACCTGTGGAAGCCTTTAAAATGTTTTCTGGCTCTTCCTGTTCCATTTTAGTTGTTTTACCTGCATTCAGGACACTGGACAGGTCTGAATTGAGCTCTTTGTTTTGCAGCCAGTAAACCAGCACTCTAGCTGCTGTTATCCTTCTTATTTGAATTCTGACATATCCATTTAAAAGACATCTCTTTCCCACAGATTGCAGGCTTGGCATCATTCTATATATTTGTTTGTGAGGTGTCTCATGGCATTTATTTATTTATTATTTATTTATTGGACCTATGTACCGCACCATCTAGCAACAAGGCTACTCTGGGCTGCGTACAAATAATTCAAAAAACAGTCTATTTGTTGTTTGTATAACTTGGATTTACTCTATATGTTTGTTTTGCTGTAAACCGCCCAGAGATCCTCATGGAAATTCAGGCGGTCTATAAATATAAATATATACATATATAAATAAATAAACGCAAACATTGAAATTATCTTAACTAAAGGGCATTCAGGGATTCAGTCATGATTATTAAACACCTGCCCAAAGAGTTCAGTCTTCAGTTGTTATCAGAAAGATAAAACAATAAGAACATAAAAGATAAAGGGATATTAAGACTAAAGGCCTCTTTGGGTCTAGAAATGTAAAATTTCCAGAAACCTTGAAAAGAACAGGGGGGGAAACTTTTTGTCCTCCAATTTTTCCATTTTTTCTCTAAATACCATTTCCATAGGTTCAAAATTTCTGGAAATTTTACATCTCTATTTAGATCTGCTTCTTGGCTTCCTGATGTCCTGTTTGTCCCAGATGGGTGTTGAAAATCCATGTTCTTTTCTTGTTTTAAAGTTCTACCAGAAAATGGCTTTTAAAAGGCCAATAGATGGGATGAAGTCCTGATTTCAAGCAATGCATGTTTTTAAAATAATGCCTGTTTATCAGCTGAGGGTTTCCAAAAAAAGTGTGGAAACCCTCAGCTGATAAACAGTGTTTCATTGTCTTACTTCAGAAACATGAGCTGGAATCCAGTAAGTTCATTCATTCATTCATTCATTTAATTTTTGCATCACTGACTTTGCGGTCACCCACTAATCAGGGCAAAAAAGCAGAAAGTATCCAAGAATCAGACCGAGAATACACTATTTGGAAGTTGAGTCATGGCAACTGGACTTCTTTTCTTGAGAGATTGAAACGTTTCACTACTCATCCAAACAGCTTCATCAGTCTACGCTACAAAAAAAGAGACTACAAAATTACAGGGTTAACATAGATTACTGTGGCTAAAAGCAACTGATGTGGGAAGTACCTGGGCAGAAGACCAGGAATGTAACCAAGATGGACGTAGCAGCCATAAATGTGGTCTCATGCCACTGTTTTTCTCAGGAAAAACGGGGGCTTGGGGTGGTGGATTATCCAAAACTGTTGAGGTGATGGCCCCCGTTGTGTTTGAACCATTTCCCACTTGTGGTGGAAATCTTTCTAGTTCACAGCCTAGTCATATTTACCGAAGCTTAAGGCATCTCTATTTTATTCATTACATTTATAAACTGCTTTTCCAATTTCAAAATGGCGCTCACCTCTATAACTTAGGAGTGCCTTTTAGGTTGTGGTTCCTCAAAGCAAGACCAGGTAAGGCAGGGGTGTCCAAACTTCGGCCCTCCTGATGTTTTGGACCACAACTCCCAGAATTCCAAGCCTGTATTTCCAAGGGCAAAGGACTGTGGGAGTTGTGGCCCAAAACATCTGGAGCGCCGAAGTTTGGGCGTGCCTGAGGTAAGGTGTTTATGGGCACCTTATGAGTGGATTTTAAAACTTAATAAATAAGATGTATGGTCTTTGTGCATCTTCAGTGAAGGGGAACCTGTGGCCCCTCCAATGATAGTGGACTCCAGCTGCCATCATCCTTATCTAGTAGTGAAGAATTGTTGTGTGTTCTAATAACATATGGACAGCTGCAGAATATAGTGCCTCTGTTTAGGAGTTCAAAGCGCTTGTTTCCTGTACGTTGGCAGTCATCTTTTTCTCCCTTAATCGTCATGTAGCCAAGAAAGCACCCACCTCTTAAGAAGCTTCAGGGTCAGGAAGAAATCTCAAGATTTGCAGAACTAGAAAAGCTTGTTGGGCCAGGGAGGGGCTCAGGGAGCGCCTTAGAGGCAGGGGGAGGATCCTCCAGGCAGGCCAGTATAGGCTGCCAATGCTGGACCTCTTTAAATGCTTATTAAATAGTGGTTAAGAGGAAAACAGGAAATAAGACTTGAGCAGATGGGACGGTCACACCACAGGTTCCCCCCTTGTTCTCTCAGGTGATTGGCTCCTGGGTGTTCCTCTTCTTCCAGTTGTCTAAATTTACAGCCGGAAAACCTTCAGGGTGAGGGTTTTATTGGCTTGATTCAACTCCGGGTGCAGAGCACAATGTTGTTTGGGTGAGAGAGACATTACAAGCAGGATGGTTATTATTGCTTCTCATAATAGCGCTTGTGAACCATAGTCAGCTCTGTTATTGGCTTCACAAGAGAACCGACTAACTAGCAATCAGCAACATAGAGCTTTTTCTCCCAGTCTCCTCTTTCTCTCTTGTTAATTTCACAATTTTGTTTAATAACACCTTTTGTGTGGCTTTAAACAATGTGGGGACGGCAGAGTAACGCTAAGAACTGCCAGATCGCATCGGCTAATTCAGCTATTGTCTCCTTCTGTTGTCTGGAGAAATGTCATTTAAAATTGGTCTGGGAAAGGCATTGTTTTCGTAAGTAAGGAACATTGCTGTTCCTTAATTATTAATCGTACGAGCTTTTGGCTACAATACCTAGAAGAAAGACTATCCAGAAGGGCCAGATATTAGGGTGAACAGTTCTCCAAGTCAAAGGAGCTTCATCAGAGTTCCCTGTAAGTGCATGCTGGAGTAGAACCAAGATCACTGTCACCCAGCATCCTGTTGGCCAAACCAACCAGCCCAGGTGCCTTTTGGAAAAGTCTGTCACCATCATCACCACCACTAGGTCCAGATGAACACACCTGGGGCCTTTCAAATGATACCGGACTCCACCTCCCATCATCCTCCGCCAGTAGTCAAGAATTTATTCATTCATTCATTCATTCATTCATTCATTCATTCATTTTTATACTGCCCGTCTTCCCGAACAAACTCCGGGCGGTGAACAAAAAGGGGAAGACAAACCCAAAAAGAACAATACATCAATTGAAATAAAAATATATTATATAATATAAAACAACTCAGCAAAGGAGTAGATTAAGATCATTAAGTCAACGGCAAGACGGCACAAAAAACAAAACAAAAACCTAATCC
Organism: Phrynocephalus guinanensis; assembly: GCA_037367245.1. NCBI lineage: Eukaryota > Metazoa > Chordata > Lepidosauria > Squamata > Agamidae > Phrynocephalus > Phrynocephalus guinanensis. The sequence continues at coordinate 5,417,833 of CM074741.1, forward strand.
AGGTCGCCAAATGCCTCCCTAAAAAGCAAGGTTTTTAACGCTTTTTTGAAGGTGGGCAGGGACTGTGCAAGGCGCAACTCACTCGGAAGATGGTTCCAGGGTGAGGGACCAGCCACCGAGAATGATGGGGGCTGTAAATGCAGCTGTTACTGCCAGCTATATTACACCCACTGAGCCCATTTCTGAAATACGAATCCTACGGATTAATGGCCGTGGTCACACCAGCGTTCTCTGCGCATAAAAATTTCATGCGGATTTTTTTTTCTGGGCGGTCACGTGGTTTTTAATGTGCAGTTAGTGTCCTCTCTTCTGTGTTGTATTTTCCTATTCTGGTTCCCTCTCTACCGGTCTACTTCGCATTTTCCCCTTCTTTCCAGCTCTACTTTCCAAGCCTCTGTGGTGTTTAAGCTGTCAAAAAAGGGGAACAACTGATTTTACTGTGTATTTTCTGTGTCCTGTCGTGGTTACAGAAGCAAATAAGTCAGAATTTTTGAGCGAAGTTTCTAAATCCAGCCCCTGGCGGTGGTTTAGGAAACTTTGCTGAAACTGCTGTTCAAGGGGCGTGGTCGACCGGGACTGGAATTTATTTCTCTTTGCGGTTAAGACGCGATCTTTTGAGGCGCAGTTAGCCGAAGGGAAACTACGGAGAAAACGCAGGTATGACTGCGGTATAAGTCAGAATTTGTGAAGATACAGTAGCTCCCCCATATCTGTGGAGTCACCATCCGCGGGTTCAGTTACCTGTGGTTGGCAATCAGCGCAGGGTGGGTGGGTGCTGAGGGTGAAAGCTGCGCCATGCAACCATGCCCTTTTGCCCCTAGCTCCCCCTGCCCCTGGGCAGATCAGATGTCATGAAGGCGCACTGCTCTGTCCTGGTCTGTCACCCAGGAACCTCAAATGGCTGCTGTTTTGGACAGCAGGACTGGGCGGTGCAGCATTGCACCTTCACGACACCCAGTTCGCCAGACTGTCCAGTGGCAGGGGGTGGTGGGTGTCTGCCCCCAGCACCCCAGCACCACTGTTGTCACCATCGCCCTCGGATAAGAGTGTGAACCGGAACCAATCCCCTACAGATATGGGGGTCCTACTGTCATTCTTTCTGGACTACAACTCCCAGCATCCCCCACTGACAGGGGAAGGTTGCAGTAGGCCTGCGTAAAGAACTGGATCTGAGCAAGTTTGCTTTAGAATGGGATAATTTCATAACATAATTCCATTTGGAACAAATTAATTCCTTTATACAAGGTACCACTAGTTTTAAAACAAAACATGAAACGTTTATTAGTTTACAATTAGATGATCAGTATTATGATAGCTTCAGCCGATGTTATTGTACTGCAGACATGAATTCTTACAATAATGTATTTCCTTTCTAAACCAGACCCTTTTCAGTGGCAGGATCTTCCACCTGACCAACTGACGATCTAAACTGACTCTCAGCTCTCTTAACTGAACTGAACTGACCTCCTCTCAGCTCTAACAAAAACTCAAGCTTCCCATTACCCATTAGGTTCCAATATACAGTGGTTCCTTGTATAAAGGAATTGATTCATTCCAAATGAAATTATGTTAAGCAAATTTTCCTTTATACAAATTTCCCATAGGAATGCATTGAAAACAGAGTAATCCCTAATCGCGACCATTTTTATGTTGTATGGATTCGCCCCATAGGCGATTCTGTTAAGCAAATTTCCCCTATCTCCGGAACTTTTTTTGTTGTACAGATTTTATGTTATACAAACCGTTTGTTATACGAGGGTTCACTGTATAACATTCTTAACCACTGCCACCAGCTTGGTAATTGGCTATTCAAAAGACAACCATGAATATTTATCCTTGTTTTACCCTTTTCGCAACACGTGCCATCCCTGCTGGCAGCTGGCGGTTGTCACAGACAACATACGAATAAACATAGCAACCCTGTGGCGCCGTTTGGCCCTAGGGCGCTCGCTTGGTTTTGAGAAGAGCCGGAGGGTCCATCCTCAGCCTCTGCAGGATGAGATGGAGAAGACCGTTGCCTGGAATTCTGGAAACCGTCTTCCATCATTGTGAACCCTATAGTGTAGTGATGGCAAACCTTTTAGAGACCGAGTGCCCAAACTGCGATGCAGAACTCACTAATTTTTCGCAAAGTGCCAATACAGCCATTTAACTTGAATACAGGTGGCTGTGAAAGGGCGTTGTCGGGTGCCCACAGAAAGGGCTCCGAGTGCCACCTTTGGCACCTGTACCATTAGTTCACCTAGACTGCTATAGTGGATGATTCAGCACATTCTCTCCTAGTGTAAGGCAACTTTCTACCTATCTGGTTCTTTTTGACATCTCTCTCCGTCTCCACATTCATTGTGCTGGTTGTTGGTTTCCTGATAACGGGCATTTCTCAGTGTGCCAGTCTTTAAAAGCGGCTGAAAGCCTATGTTGGAAATGATTAAAAAAATGGCCAAGAAGAAAGACTGTAGATTTTTGTTTTGCATCTTCCTTTTCTTAATGGTCCCCAGTTTGGTGAAAAGCCAGTTAGAAGGCAGGATGTGTCTTTGTTAACACTAATAATGGGGTAGAGATTTATACTTCAGCGCGCAAGCGCCGGTTTATAAGTGTTGTTCCACCCTCAACACAATAGATCTTTCCTAGATACCAAGTCAACAGTTTCCTGAAAGACACGCCAGACGCATGCAGACACACACGCAAGCGGCTGGGGCCGCTCAACTAGCAAAACAGAGCTTTTCCAAACCCTGCTGTGATCCTTTGTCCGATGGGGGCGCGAGGGTGCAAGGAGAAAACCCACTCGGGTGGCGCCAAGGAATTCCAGCGAGGACGCGGTCCCGAGACGAGGGGTGTGGGACTGAATGGGTATCATTCTGCACACAATAGATGCATTTCCTCGCATTAATACCAAAGGCCTTTTTATGTCTCCAGGCACAATACCTGACCCCACAAACTCCCATCTGATAAATCTTATTTTAGAAACCTGATGTCAGGGTGGGAGATCGGCCCACTTAGAACTTCCTACAGCTTGAGTGGCAAATAGATGCGCCCACCAATTGTACTGGACGTAGGCTTGACCTCAGTACGCCCCCCCCCACACCCAATGTTCAGACGGCTTTTTCCAAGTGATGTTTAGAAGCTTAGAACTGTGCAGTGTTTCTACAAAGTGTGTGTATGTGATTGTGTGTGTGAGAGAGAATAGAACCCCAATGGAAAGGGAGAAGGTATGCTTTATTGATAGAATCGAGAGAGAACTCTGAATGGGAAGAAGAAAAACAGGGATGTAAACAGTTTTGTTTGGGTTGTTGTCATTCCATTCCATGCCATTCATGCTTCCCTAAGCGCTTTTTTTTCTTCTTCTCCAAGAAAAAAAATGTATGTCTTTCTTATCCTTTCTTATCATGTAAAGCACGAGTACAGAATATCAAAACTAGGGGACGTCCACTCAAATGTGAGTGTTGGAAGAGTGAGAACAGACAAAAGAAAATACTTCTTTACCCAGCGTGTTGTTAGTCTGTGGAACTCCCTGCCACACAACGTGGTGATGGCATCTGGCCTGGATGCCTTCAAAGAGAGATTGGACAGATTCCTGGAGGAAAAGTCCATCCCAGGTTACAAGCCGTGATGGGGATGTGTAATCTCCGGGCTTTAAAAAAAACAGGGTGCTTCAGAGGAGTGCACACAGGGGAGTGGTATCAGGAGACAGAGATCTAGTCTTGTGCGCTCCCAGAGGCATTTGGTGGGGCCAGCGTGAGATACAGGAAACTGGACTAAATGGGCCCCTGGCCTGATCCAGCATGGCTCTTCTTATGTTCTTATTCGTTTTCCCCTCTTGAACACTCATTTTTCTCCTCATGTTCCTTTGTATATACGTAAAGTATACATAACCCCTTTGAATAAAGTGTCGTGCATGTGTGTCACCAAGTCAGAACCAACGTCTGGTGACCCTAATAAGGTTTTCAAGGTCAGTGAAAGGTACATAAGGAGTGGTTGTACCAGTTCCATGCCCTCCGCATGGAACTTGGTGTCGTGATTTGAACTCTGGGTTCTTGAGTCCAAATAGACAAACACACCATTTTGCATTCCTTGCTAGAATACATTGGCCACCTCGAAAAGACATCTCCCTCTGGGGCAAGATGCGCTTTATCCCACTGGTGGTCTCAAAATGTGTGACATCGATATTGTTACAATTTCTGCTTTTGGCTGGGGTGGACAAAGGGCCTCTGGCTTTGTGTTTCCTTGGGTGAAAATGTGTAAGAAAGGACGCATACATAAGACCTCTACATGCTGTCCGGGCTGCACTGCTATCACAAAGGACCCATAAAGTATGATCGGGCATGCTTCATCCTAAGAGGTCTGCCCAAAATGGAATAGTTAAGACCAAGTCTTTCTTGACGCTGCAGCTTTCAACATGGCCGTTGTGGCACGTTGGTGGGGCCACTGTGAGATCCAGGAAGCTGGACTAGATTGGCCTTTGGCCTGATCCAGCCTGGCTCTCCTTAGGTTCTTATGTTCTTATCAGGCCGTCTCCTGTGTCCCACCAAGTGAACCTGTGTGGGTGGTGGGACCGAGAGAAAGGCCTTCCTGATTGATGCTTGTAAGATTCAGGCAGGCTTATAAGGGAGATGCAGCCCTTGAGATAGCTTGGACCCAAACCATTTTGGGTGTTATAGGTTGAAACCAGCACTTGAAATTCTGCCCAGAAACAGATTGGCAGCCAACGGAGCTGCTGTAAGTGGCTATGTGTGTGTATGTGTGTGTGTGTGTGATCCCTGTAACCAGCCCCAGTTAACAATCTGGCTGCAGCGTTGCCAATGTCATGTATTTCCCAAGATGAAAACACAGAGGGACACGGCTCTTTTCTAACGTGCCAGACCTTTGAGGGGAGAGGCACAGTGAAAAAGCCACCAGGAAAAAGACGCCGTTGGAGCTTGAGAAATGTCAGCTTTGCAGTGGTCCATCCAGGTGGGGTCACAGGAGCAGCAACTGCTACAGGTCTGATGAGAAATTAGAAGGGTCCATTCCTTAGGGACATTGCACTGGCTTTTTAGTGGATATGGTGTGGAGAAGCTCAGCCAGGGTCTCGAAGATGCGCGACCAAATATTTTTTGAATTTTCCCACCTCCATAAATAAAGAGCAGGACCTAGACGACCTGATGCAGACGTGACACCTCCTTAAGTTTAGCAAAGTTGATTTCTTGGATTTCTAGATTTATTTCTTGGGTTTCCCTGGGTGGTCAAGAGTTAAATTTATGGGGTCCCCCTGGGATTTTTTGTTTGTTTCATTGTTTCTCCTCCTTTCTACCATTCAGGGATGGGCACCTTACAAAAAACAAAATCCTGTTTTGTTGTTTTGTAAGTTTATAAATTGTTACGAAATGACAGGCAGCGTTTTGTTACAAAATGAAACGAAACACTGTTTTTTTCAATTTTAAAACAGCTCCAGGGGAGCTGTTTTATAGAGTAACAAATCATTTTGTTACTGATTTGTTTCATTATGAATTTCTTTACAAAAAAATCACTTAAAAAAACTAAACAAAATGAAACTCAGGGGAAAACGAAACGAAACACTATTTTTCTGTTTCGTGGCCACCCCTACTCCCATTCCCTGGTGCATATTTCATGTATCTAGAATTCATTTTACTTCTCAGATGCTTCCTATAGAATTAATTAACTCCTGTAATCAAAACTGCAATAACTAAATTTTTTAGAAATGATTTGTAGGATAAAAATAACTGGAATACTAACATCTCGGGAAAAGAGATGGCTCTCCCCCCTCTCTACCTTCCATGTTTTCATGTCTCCCTTTATGAGCCTGCCTGCCTGGGTGTTAAGATGACCACTGGAGACCTTTCTCTTGGTCCCACCACTTTCACAGGAACATTTCACAGATGGTGGAGATGGGCACGAATTACAGGTTCGTTCCAGTTTGTCCTTTGGAGAAACAGGTGTTCGGTACTTCTCAGCTCCTGCTCCAACGGTGGGCACCCATTCAGAAGCAACACCCGAGGAGGAGGGGCAAGCACGATGGGGGGCTGCTTCTGAGTGGGTATCTGCCAGAGGAGGCGGGGCCGGGAAGTGCCAAACATCTGTTCAAAGGATGGATTGTTACGAACCACTAAACTGGCAGTTCGTGCCCACACATAAGTGGTTTTCTCTGTCCCCATTCTGGGACTTCCTCCCACAGGAGGCCAGGCTGGCTCCACCTTTGCTGTCCTTCCAAAAGCAGGCTTTCCCATTAGTGTCTGGCTGTCTGAGAGGGTGTTTATTTTTTAATGGATTGTTTTGCTGCCGATCTTGTTTGCTGCTTAGTGTGCTACAGTATTTATATACTTACTATTTTTAGCAATTGTCTTGTTATGAGGTAAGCTGCCTTGGATTCTTTTTCAGGAGAAAAGTGAGGTAGGCATAATTTTAGTAAAATAACAAACCAGTAAATTTCTTTGTGTTGTACTTGTGCAGAGAGGAGAGTCTGACTGATGCTGGCTGACCTGGGGGAGAATTTGGGATAGTGGATTGTTTTGTGGCGAATAGGGCTGTAACGAAAAGGGCTACTTCATAAGGAAGACACAATTCGACAAAAGACGACAAAATTCATGAGGTTGAGCAATTAAGGGGGTTTTTTGCGTCTACACATGATCTAGTCATTCTCAAGATGAGGTCCAGTGTGTGTGCAAGTGTATTTGTATCCTCCTGTGTGTGTGACGAGATACCTCAGAGGCAAGATTTAAACCCAGGTGTATGAATGAGCAAAACCTGATTTATCAACTTTCTCCTCTTTATAGCTGGAGTCTCCTTCTGATCTAGGTGCTCATTCGAACATGAAACTTTAGTTCTTCTGTGAATATTTGGGCTTATATCTATACACATTTTTCTCCATGTACACATTCTTCCTGAACCTCGTTGTAAAAGGGATGTATTTATTCTCCATTGGCTAAAACTTTTTAATGCACCTTAAGAACATAAAAACATAAAAAGAGCCATGCTGGATCAGGCCAAAGGCCCATCTAGTCCAGCTTCCTGTATCTCACAGCGGCCCCACCAGATGCGTTTGGGAGCGCATGAGACTAGATTTCTGTCTCCTGATACCACTCCCCTGCATCTGGCCCTTGAAGTACCCCGGTTTAAAGCCTGGAGATGACACATCTCCATCATGGTTTGTAACCTGTGATGGACTTTTCCTCCAGGAATCTGTCCAATCCCCTTTTGAAGGCATCCAGGCCAGATGCCATCACCACATCCTGTGGCAGGGAGTTCCATAGACTAACAACGCGCTGGTGTGAAAAAATATTTTCTTTTGTCTGTTCTTACTCTCCTGGCCCTCAATTTGAGTGTATGTCCCCTAGTTCTGGTATTTTGTGAGAGGGAGAAGAGCATCCCTCTATCCACTTTACTCATGCCCTGCATTATTTTGTACGTCTCAATCATATCCCCCCTCAGGCGCCTTTTTTCCAGGCTAAAGAGCCCCAAATGTTTTAGCCTTTCCTCATAAGGGGGAGGTGCCCCAGCCCAGTAATCCTTTTAGTCGCTCTCTTCTGCACCTTTTCCAGTTCCACTATGTCTTTCTTGAGATGCGGTGACCAGAATTGTACACAATACTCCAGGTGCGGCCTTACTATTGTTTTGTATAATGGCATTATAATGTTGGATGTTTTATTTTCAGTCCCCCTTTTTGATAATCCCTAGCATGGAATTGGCCTTCTTCACCGCTGCCACACATTGGGGAGACACCTTCATGGAGCTGTCCACCAACACACCAAGATCTCTTTCCTGATCTGTCACGGATAACTCAGAGCCCATGAGTTGATAGATAAAGTTTTGATTTTTTGCCCCAATATGCATTACTTTACATTTGGCTACATTAAAACGCATTTGCCATTTCTCAGCCCATTCCCCCAGTTTGGAGAGATCCGGCAATGAATCATGACCAGGCTGGTACAGTTTGACATCCTGAACCCCCGATGTGTGCAGCACAAAAGTGTCTATAAATCTCATGCAATGGCTGGCGGTCCGGATCTGGCCCGCCGGCCATAGTTTGAGGATTCCTGGCTTAGGTTGTGTTGGCTCCAAATGGACTTCTCACTTCTCACCAGCTAATATATAGCTGAACTCTGGGTTCCTATAGCTCTAGCACATTATTATGTGTCCTGCATGCTGGGGTATCAAGCTTCTCGTCCATATGATTTTCAAGTTTTTGAAAGGTGCTGCCCCCGAGTCTTCTTTTCTCACGGCTACAAACCCTTAGTTCGACTCCCCGCATCAAACGTGGCAGAGACAACCTCCCTCCCACTGACCATGCCTGATATAGAGAGTAATGTAAAACGTACAAGCTTAAAATGCTTTTAGAAATCCCTTTTCAAAAAGTTATTCTTTTTTTATTTACGTGTTTAAATTGTTTTTACTGTTTTATAATGATGCTGTATTTAACTTGTTTATTGTTCTGTCTTTGTTGTAAACTGCCCGGAGCTCCTCCTGGAAGACGGGCGGTATATAAGCCCTAAAATAAATAAATAAATAAATAATAAAATACACTAGAAAATACTCCTTGTTTCTATGCACAGACTGCACCTCTACCTTCCTTTGAAATGAGATGGCGTGCATGTTAAACACACAGGTGGACCTGGCGATAGTGGCGCAGTGGTTAAATGCCTGTATTGCAGGTAAAAAACTGTGCTCACGACCTGGGTTCAATCCCCGGTAGCAGGCTCAAGGTTCACTCAGCCTTCCATCCTTCCGAGGTCGGTAAAATGAGTACCCAGCTCGCTGGGGGGGCAATGTGTAGCCTGCACACTGTAATTAAAATTGTAAACCGCCCAGAGACTACTTGTAGTGGTATGGGGCGGTATATAAGCAGAACACTTTGCTTTTTGCTTTGCTTTCATTCCTGTTCCCTTTTGTGTAACTTAAAATTGTAACTCTCTCTTTTTTCTTTTTAGCAGAAAGTGAAAGCGCTGGCTGCGTTTTATTACACACATCAAGAAAAGTAAGTACAACCATGTGTTTTGTTTTGTTTTCCTTTAGTAAAAGTCACCCTCAGATACTTTGAGAAAAGGAGCATATTTTCTCAATTTCTCTGAACAGGCTACTAGATGGAATGTGTGTCATTTCTCTGTTATGAAGTCTTCTTTTTTTTTTAACATAAATTTCTGAAATTGTCAATGGTGGCCTATAGGAAGAGGTGACTCGGTATGCAGTGAGGCCTAGAATGTGGCAGAATTACCTCCAGGAGAGAACAGGAGAAAACTATTATTCTGGGATACTCTCTCTTCTATTCTTGAGGACAATGAGATGAGCTACAACAACAGACAGTCATGTCATAAAATACAGTTTAGAACAGGGGTCCTCAAACTTTTTAAATGGGGGGGGGGGCGGACTCTGCAGCTCCCTGGCGTGGCTCCGAGAGGGCTTCACCCTGACCCCCCCCTCCAGCCCAATGCCTGCCGGCCCACACGACAGCACCGCTTCTCCCACGGCTCCAAGGGGGATAGGGGGGGACCCATTCTGCTTACCCCTCCAGCCCATGCCACTCTCCTCGCCTGCCAGCCCATGTGGCAACCCCACTTCTCCTGTGGCTCCAAGGGTGGTAGGGGAGGGGCCATTCCGCTCACACACACACCCAAGATGCTAAGGACAACGGTGGGCTTTGCCGTTGCATTGGTGGCTGAGGCGGCGACACCTGCTGCTGCAGCACGACAAGTTTTCGGCTCAAGTGTGGGGAGTGGGGGTTCTGCAGTGGCTGGCGGGCTGGATTCAGGACCTTGGCAGGCTGCATCCAGCCCACAGGCCATAGTTTGACGACCCCTGGTTTAGAAGCAAAAAGCACAAGAGTGTGTCAGTAATGTATATACCCGTATATACTCGAGTATAAGTCGACCCGAGTATAAGTCGAGGCCCCTAATTTAAGCCCCCAAAACTGGGGGAACGTATTGACTCGAGTATAAGCCTAGGGTGGGAAATGCAGCAGGGCCTGGCAGCTCCTCCTTTGTGAGCTGGGGGAGTGGTGTGTGATGTTTAAAATGACTTTTAGCCACTGATGCAAGTGCTTGGGGTCAGTGGCTAAAAGTCATTTTAAACATCGCGCACCGCTCCCCTGTGATGCAGAGGGGGGGTCATGAGAAGCGGCACGCAATGTTTAAAATGACTTTTAGCCATCGACCCAAGCACTTGCCTCAGTGGCTAAAAGTATTGACCCGCATATAAGTCGAGGGCCCCCTTTTTCAGCCCAAAATCAGGGGTGAAAAACTAGGCTTATATTCGAGTAGTATATACAGTACTTCAAAGCTGCTTTCCAGAGCAGTTAGAGTGGTAAAGAAAGCCCTCATTTCCATTCCAGTGCCCAGTTCCAAAGCAAAGCAAGCCCTGGGATGTGAGAGAAAGCGTGTGCGATGACAACCAGGTGTTTGCTTAAGGCTGCCTTGCTTCTGATGATGGGCTGCTCTCAGTTTCATCTCATTCCAGCCCTGATTGCTATGCTGTCCAGAGTGCCCGAGGTGCATCCTGACCAGTCTCTACTGGAAGAGCAGATATTTCTTTATGGCTCCCTATAGCCCCGCTCTACTAACATTTGCCCTCTAAGCCAGCCGTGAATAATGCAGCGATTACCATATACTGATTGTAAAGGAAAGTTAAATTTCCTCTTTCACCATGGCTGGTGCCAGCTTTCCAGTCTGGTAAATTAGAAGCCAGCTTTTCTAAACATATTCTGCTGAAATGCTCCCACTTGGCCCTTGTTATGCAGTGAGGGGGGATGCCTTTGAAGTATGTTCCCATGCATTAATGTTTCCCTTCCATCGCCAGTAATGGCGGCTAGGCGCAAAGAATGTGCAAAATCCCATTCATCGTACACCGGCTTGGGGCAACATCGTTAGCTGGGTGGGGAAGAACTATCCCTTGGTCCCAGCAGGCCCATAAGTCCTGCTGTTTTGGCCTGAGAGTGGAGTGGACCAAACAAGTGTGCATGCAAGGCGAGAAAGAATTATCATGCCCTGTGAAGTTAAGGGACGGCCCACCCACGTGAACAGGCTTGTTGTTTGACCCTGCCACCTTGGTAACATGGAGGCTCTGTCCAATACCAGTTTTGCAAAGAAGGAACTGAGGCTGGCAGGCAGGGATTTCTTGGTGGGGGGGGGGGCTCTAAAGTCAACCTTTAAAACCATTTGACAAGTTTTTAAAATCACAGAACACATGGGCTTCTCGGTCTCTCAGTGGCACTTCCGTGCTATCACACGTCACATGTTGAGGCTTATTTTAATAAGGAAACCAATGTCACTTTCCAAGTGGCATTCTCACAAGTCAAGGATGGAGAGCATGTGGGGATGATGGTGGACTCCCATCACCCTCTTACCATTGTTGAACTCCTATCATCCCCTTACCGTTGGAGACCCTAATGGCATCTGGTGTGCAGAACGTAATGCTTTAGGACCTCAATACTTGTCAAAAGAGTTCTCTCGGAGATTAGCTACCTGTTTCATCCACTCCTCCTATGTCCATTTTACTAAATGTAGACACACCAAAAGAGACCAAAAAGAGAAGAACAGGGAACCAGGCCTTTTTGGTGGTGGCCTTCAGTCTCTGGAGTAAGTTACCCACTGAGATATACCAGGTGCCTTTCCTCATTGTGGTGAGGAAATGAGTGAAAGCCAAAATGTCCAGTGCTGCGTCCGACAACTGATGCAGATGCTGCTGATTTTAAGGTTGATTCTAATTTTCCCTCTTTTTGCATGAGTACTTGTACTTGTGAATTGCCATATTGAGGGCCAACACTGGAGGCTTTCAAGAGAAGTTAAGACAACCACCTGGCAGCTATCCTCTGATTTCAGTTCCTTCCTTGAGCAGGTGGTCGGACTCTATAGTCTTGTTTGGCCCTTCTAACTACATGATTCTAAGTTGAATGTATGTCTGTGGAGATTCTCAGTCATCCAGATGAGGTTACAGTGGACCCTTGTATAACAAACAGTTTGTATAACATAAAATCTGTACAACATAAAAAATTCCAGAGATAGGGGAAATTTGCTTAACAGAATCACCAATGGGGCGACTCCATACAACATAAAAATGGTCGCAATAAGGGATTACTCTGTTTTCAATTCATTCCTAAGGGAAATTTGTACAAAGGAAAATTTGCTTAACAGAATTTCATTTGGAACAAATTAATTCCTTTATGCAAGGTACCACTGTATTTGGGAGCTGAATCATGAGAACTAGATTTCTTTTCCTGCCGGATTGAAATGTTTTGCTACTCATCTAAGTACTGTACCTTCTTCAGTCTAAGAATAGTTGGTGGGAGGCTTCCAGTTTATGGTTCACATTGGTTTCACCCCACCCTGCTCTGAATAGGCTTGTTAGATGGACAGAGGCCCAGGGTTTGTGAAAATCCCACCTATGCAACCCTTCCGAACACCCATTAAGTCTGGGTCATTAGCAGTGATCTTCCTGCTGGAGGTGTGAAGTGGTTCTGATTTGTCTAGGGATCATTGAAAGGGCAGCATGATAAACGGGAGACACATTGTGCCTAAATCCCCCACTGCTGAGGAGCAAGGAATTTTCAATACACCCATGAATGGCTTCCCTGACCCCTCTCTCGAACCACCTGTCTTCTCTGCCTAAATATGTGTACATCCTCGTCTTTTAATGAGTGTCCTTTGTCCTTCAAATGGAGGTACACTGCTGATTCTGGTCCTAAACTGTTGCCTTTCCTATGCCCTCCTGTTTAGTGGCCATTTAGTTTCTCCAATGTAGAGGTCTGCACACTCCTCACTGCATTGGACCTTTTCTCAGACTGAAGAAGCTACTTGGATGAGTAGCGAAACATTGCGATCCCAGAAGAAAAAGTTCAGTAGCCATAACTCAACTCCCAGATATTTATTATTTATTTATTTGTTATATTTCTATACCACCCATCTTCCAAGGGAACTCTGGGCGGTTCACAACAAGATTAAAATTGACAGTACAATACAAAAGAGGAAAACAAAACAAATAAAAAAGGCACAGTAAAAGGAGGGAAACCCTCAGCAAGAAGCATCAAGACGGCGGGGGGGGGGGGACAGTAAATTAAATTAAATTAATATATTGAATCTATTTTCTTATGTGGGATTTTATGTTTGAACCTATAAAATGGCCAGTATATAGAACTAAAGCGGCTGCGTATAAATTAAATAGCCAAAAAAAAAAACCCTACCTGAAAACCACCCATTCCATGTCAGTGAAAAACTATGCACAGAGAAGGCTTGATGAAAGTGAGAGAGTTTCCACCCTGGTATCATGCAGGCATCTTATGTGCGCCTCCGTAGCAGATATTTCCAGGAGCTCAAATGCTGTCCACGTTGAGCCTTTTAAAGCACACCTGATGAAGTGGACTTGTCGACGAAAGCCCACGTTAAAAAAAAACATTAAAGTTCGTCTTTTTTAAAAATGTCTTATTTTGCTTTTTATTTTTGTGTTGTTTATCATGTTTGCACAGACCAACACAGCTCCCCCGCCTATCACTTCATGGCGGGGGAGGGGTGCCAGTTGTTCAGCGACAGCAGCCTTCCATTAGCAAACATAATGATGCCGTGGGGCCCTGTGGGTGTTTGGTGGCGCAGCGTGGCCGTCCGAGGGCAAAGCGATAAGTTTTGCCTGTTGGGTTGCTGATTGGCCACTAAGTGAGCCAGCTGGAAACGGAGGCCCCGTGGCATGTTATAAAAGGATTGTCACGCTGAGCTTGAGGCTGGATTATTGGGTTTGGGAAATGCGGTAGAATTTAAGCCATCCTCGTTTCCTAATGCTGGCCCTAATCGTAAATGCAGAAACTTAGGTTTTCTGGAGTCACTTTTAGAAAAGCCTTTTAGAAAGTGTCCTTATTTTCTCTCTCTCACACACACACAGTACCTAAAATTAAAGAACTTTGAAGAGGAAGTCCGAGCACACCGTGACCTCGATGGTTTTCTGGCGAGAGCCAGTATTATCCTGGATGAGACGGCCACCTCTCTAGATGACGTCCTGCGGGAGATGTTGAAGCACTTTGCTGAAGACTCGGACAACGCAGAGCCCAGCTGCAACTTTGAGAAAATCATGAACACTTTATTCACCGATTCAGGGACCCCCCGAGAAGGGAATGGTAAGAGCAGGGCTCGTTCTTCCTGTGCCATCTTGTTGTAGGACCGGGAAATCTTGTGAGAATTGATACAGTAGTGCCCTGGTATCCACTGGGGATTGGTTCCAGGCCTTCCCGTGGATAATGAAAACCGTGGATAAGAGAGAACGCCTGCCCGCCCACCCCCAAACTGCTGTTTCCTGACAGTAGCTTGCTTTTTGACTGCTGTTTTGAGACAGTAGCTTGCTTTATGTCTGTTGTTTGTGACAGTAGCTTGCTTTCCAAATGCTATTTGTGACAATAGCTTGCTTTACAGCTGCAGTTTGTGACAACAGCTTGCTTTACAGCTTGCTTTGTGGCTGCTGAATTATTTAATTTTTCCCCCTCTGCCAACCGTGAATAACTGAATCAGTGGATAATGAATCAGTGGATACAGGGGTCCTACTGTATTTATATAAAGTGACAAGTTCTCTCCGGAATCTAATGTAGGATTGCAAGCTCCAGAGCCTGGAGAAGTTACTTTTGCAGACTACATTGCCCATAGTTCTGGGTGGGACTCGAATCCTGTGGATCTGCAAGGCTCTTCGGGGGTCTTTTTTAGAGATCTGTGACACACACACCCTCTGGAAGATCCCTGGGACAGAAATTTGATGACCCAAATCTGCCAAAGCTACAGTATTTCAGAATTAAACCCTTTCAGAACTAAAAAAAAAAATTGAAACAAAAAGTAAAACAAAAACCACAGATGATTGACTTGTTAAAGGTGGATTCTTGAAAGGTTTGTCCCAGTTTCTGGAATCTTTAAGGGGAAGAAAAGCTTTTCAAAGCTCTAGCAAAGCTCATCTGCTGCAGTGTCCTATCTTCTCCTCTTGCTCCTGTCTGCTTCACGAGGAGCCCACAAGTTTATCCTGAAAGAAAAGAAAAAAAGCCAAGGGCTCAGATGGAGCCACCTGATGCTCAAAATTTTCAACAGGCGCTCAAGGACAAATTTCACCTCTTGTTACCAGAACAGTGTAGCACAGTGGTTCTCAACCTGTGGGTCCCCATATGTTCCTGGACTGCAACTCCCAGAAGCCTCCACCACTCGTTGTGCTGGAAGGGATTTCTGGGAATTGCAGTCCGGGAACATCTGGGGACCCACAGGTTGAGAACCACTGGTGTACCATTTCCCAGGGAGAAGACTGAGAGTTTGTTGATGAAGAAACATAGTGTTTCCCAGGGAAGATCCATGGCTCATACTTCTGGAGGTATTTGTGCCTCCACTTCCCACGTGAGAGATGATATTTCTCCAGGACGCTGCTCAGCCATAATTTGGGCTACCACTTCACCTGGCCCAGCCCAATCTAGTAGCCACCTTCCAGAGGTTCACTTCTGTGTAGTTTTGCATGATGGGAGTTGTAGTCAGGCTCTGAAAGTCATGTAGTTGAGAAATGTTGCTTTAAAAGCAGTCTTTTTCTTTTTTGAAACTAGCCTTTTATAATTCAGTGACCAGAACCCTACTGCATGCTTAAAAGCAATTATGCAATTATTCCTCTTGGCATTCACGTAAATATCCAGTTGGATTTGGACCATCGGGTGTCCAGTTGCCCCACATTTCTAAACACCCTGCAGCCTCATTTTGTGGCTTTGAACCAAGCCGGCCCATCCAGTCCCAGAGTGTTGAACACAATTTTAAATAAATGCTGAATGATCATGTCAGTCATTCCAAAGAAATGTACCTGACCATTTTTGGAACCTCAACTCCTCCCTCCCTTCCTCCTCCTTTCCCCCCCCTTCTTTCTTTCTTTCTTTCTTTCTTTCTTTCTTTCTTTCTTTCTTTCTTTCTTTCTTTCTTTCTTTCTTTCTTTCTTTCTTTCTTTTTTGTAAAGAGAAATTGTATGGAAGTGAGAGCTGGACTATAAAGAAGGCTGATCGCCACAGAATCAATGCTTTTGAGCTGTGGTGCTGGAGGAGAGTCTTCAGAGTCCCCTAGTTTTTAAGGAGGTCAAACCTGTCCATCCTGAAAGAAATCAACCCCAAATGTTCACTGGAAGGACAGATTTTGAAGCTGAGGCTCCAGTACTTTGGCCACCTCATGAGGAGAGAGGAGTCCTTGGAAAAGTCCCTGATGTTGGGAAAGATGGAAGACAAAAGGAAAAGGCCACAGCAGAGAATGAGATGGTTGGACGGTGTCATCGATGCAACCAATATGGATTTGACCAAACTCCGGGAGGCAGTGGAGGACAGGAAGGCCTGGCGAGCTCTGGTCCATGGGGTCACGAAGGACTGAATAACAACAAAGAGAAATTGCAACAGGTCTTTCAGAAATGATGTCTCATAGATTGTATCTGCTGTGGGTTTTTTAAAAAGTCCTTTCACCACTTGTGCTGCTCAGAACCTGAGATAATGGAAGATGAACCTTTCGTGTTAGAAAAAGACTAGCTTTCAGGAGAATTCAAGGACAGGGAAGATTCGGTTTCACATCTGATAATGTCTGCATACAATTCAAGTATTCTTTTTTTCTTTTCTTTTGACAGTTCACCTCTTGTCAGATACAATTCAGGGTGTCACAGCAACGGTCACAGGGGTACAGTATCAACAATCCTGGCTTTGTATCATGTAAGTACACCTTGTTGATGAGAACTCCCAGCTTTGCTGAGGCTGTGGGGTTTTTTTCCCTTACAATAACTAAGGCAATACTTTGTATTTTACATTCATCATGTGAATCACTTGACCTTACTTACCTTACATGGGGAAATTAACGAGGAATCAATTCCCTTTGCAAAGCAACAATGCCAGCAACCTGCTTCCAAAGCCAGCAGCCAACAGTATTCTGATATATTTTAAATAACTCATAATTGATTTATGAATACCAATTAATTAGCTTTCCTGAATTAAACTGAAGAGGGAATTTTAAATTTTGCACACACAAAAATTGCAACTAACATCTGGGGGAGGGGGGGCGGATTGGAATCCATTTCCTTTTTAGCTCTTTTCTGTCTCTTCTGAACTAAACGAATCATGTGCAGGAAGACAACTGTTAATAATGTATTTATTTATTTATTTATTTATTTATTTATTTATTTATTTATTTATTTATTTATTATTGCATTTATATCCCGCCTATCTTCGAGGACGAACTCTAGGCGGCTAACAACAAGAACCAATATACAATAGGAAACAACAAACAAGTCAATAACAATACAATATAAAACAATTAAAACAATTAAAACAGGCACACCCTGTCATCGCCAAAGGCGATGAGCCTGATAAGAATCTTAAACAATCTATTGATGGCGGGTAGGGGAAAGAAAAAAAACTAGGTCTCACCAAAGGCCTTTTGGAAGAAAAAAGTTTTTAGTGCCTTCCGAAAGGCCATAATAATGTGTATGAAGCTACTTTGGAGGGTTTTGATTGTGAGTCGGTTTGGGGAATGAGAAGCCTAAATGGGTTGTTTTTGTTCCATTCCTGATTTTTGCATGCGTAGGTTTTGCTTTTTCTTTTCCAAACGGTCGTCTTGGGGTTTAATCGGTCCATTAAGTACTCGTGTTTGCTTTCTGAATTTTGCTTTTTTTTACACACACACACACACCCAAATGTAAAAATGGCACAAATTCTTTTATTTAAGTGCTTTTCTTTTGGCTTTCAAAGTTTTCTCACTTTTCAAGACCGTGTAGGGGTCAGGTTTTTCCTGGCGAAAAAGAGTAAGATGGTTCTTCTGCAACAAGGACAAAAGGTACACGTTCCCACCGGGATACAATGTTGGAAGCCAGAGGGGCCAGGGAGGATTCAGCCAGCAATGAGCAGAGCCACGGGGGAAATTGGACAGGGACCCCCCACCTTCTTGGTTCCCCTTCCGTCTCTCTATTTTTGGCCCTTGCTCTGTCTATTCCTCTCTCTGCGCATCTCCTTCCTCTCTCATGCTGAACGCTATCTTTGTCACCTCTCTCTGCACCCCCCATCTGCTAATATCACTTTACATCCCTCCCCATTCTCTCTTTTGACCCCTATTGGAAGGTAAGCTTTTCTTAGGCCCTTTGTACACGACCCCTAAACTCCGCCGCAAATGGCTCCCAGCTCCGGAGCTTAAAATTGTTTCCCCACCAGCTCCGGAGTTTACAGATAATTAAGTGCGACCACGCCCACTTTAGCGCGTCCCAGCGCACTTTTCAGGTACCTGCTCTCTGGAGGTGAAAATTCCTGATGCGGATATAACGTAGTGACTGCCGGGCTCTCCTTGCTTCTGTTTGTTCTTTTTTTGCCCCCCCCCCCCGCCCCTTTAAGAGATCTGAATGCAGTGCCGGGACGGCAGAACGGAGGTGAGCGGCATTCTTTTCTTCCTTTTTTTCTCCCTCCCCTCACGCAGCCAGCAGCCAGGAGTGCGGAGGGGATGGGAACGCAGGAACAGCGACAAACCCCTAAGATCTCTGGTCCGAATTTAAGTGGCCAGCGGATCTTAGGGGTCATGTGAAAAGGCCCTTACAGCCTTTTGTTTATGCTTAATCGTCATCAGAACTTCAGAGCTGGAAGCGATCCTTGTTGTGGGGGGAATGTTCTACTTTCAATGAGCTGTTTTCAATACACACACACACACACACACACACACACACACACACACACACACACACACACACACACACACACACACACACACACACACACACACACACAAGGTTTCTAGTTCTCCAAAGCCATCTCATGTCATCATTTTATGCATCAATTATCTTCTTCTTCATCAGCAACTGTGTTCATGACCCGAGGTTCAATCCCAGGTAGCTGGCTCAAGGTTGGCTCAGCCTTCCATCCTTCTGAGGTCGGTAAAATGAGTACCCAGTGTATGTGTGGGGTGGGGGCAATGTGTAGCCTGCATAATTACTTGTAAACCGCCCAGAGAGTGCTTTACTTGCTATGGGGAGGTATATAAGCAGCACATTTTGCTTCATCGTAATCATCATCATCATCATCATCATCATCATCATCTTAAAATTGCAGAGCTGGAAGAGAGCCTACGGGTCACTTAGTCTAACAATATCCCTGCCAAGGAGGCCCAGAGGGGAATTGAACTCCCAGCCTTTGACTCTGCAGCCTGTTGCCTAAACCAGTGAGCTATCCAGCAGTTCCCCACCACCACCACCACTTCCTATGTGCTCCCTTCTCTCCTTTGTTCTGTACCATCCCTTCTTCTTTCTTCATCCCTCCCCACCTGATTGGCTGTTCAGTGGCGTAAAGTTGAGAAGCACAGACAAAGCATCGAGACTCATCTCTCGCAGAGGGCATTTCGGAGCAGGATGGAGGCTGCAGCTTATCAGACGTCATCCTCAGACAGGCACTAAAAACAGAATAGGGAGAGGAAGGGAGAATAAAGAATAAGGAAACAAATTAATACTGTTGTTCTCAACCTAGGGGTCGTGACCCCTTTGGGGGGGTCAAACGACCCTTTCACAGGGGACGCCCCAGCCGCAGCAACAGGATTGAGCCCTCGAGGTGCACCCAGAGGAAAAGCCCGCCACTGCTATATCCCATGGAGGAAGGGTGTACTGGGGTTATCGGCAGCCCCCCAGGTGGAACCAGAGCAGGTGGCTGGAGCATCGCTCCCCCGATCTGGCCAGGGCCTCCCGCATGCCTCTCCCCTGCCTGTCTTTCCGCCCTTTCCATCTGCTCCCCTCCTCCTACTCTGGGGATCCGGCACATTCCCTCCTCCTATTTTCCCACCTCTTCTTCGTCCCCCCGACCCCGACCCGCCGGCTAGGATGATGATAATGTCCCTCAACACCAAGCAGCCCTTCAGCATGGCCCACACCAGTGGCAGCAGCGGTGGCGGCGGCAGCGGCAGCAGCAGCCTCTACGAGCCAAAGTCCTCGGCCCTGCACTCCACCTCGCCCTGTGCCTCCTCGGCGGCCACCGCCACGCCCTCAGCCAGCTTGCCCAGCATCACCAACACCGGTGGAGGGGGAGGCAAGCTGCGGCCGGAGGAGTGTCCTGAGCCACACCACCAGCAACACTACCAGAGGGTTAGTCTTTTCCTGGGTGAGCGCCCAGCCGGAAGAAGAAGGGAAGGGCCAGCATGGGCGGGGGGGCGGGCAGCCTCTTGACTCTCAACCCGCCCACATGTGTGTGTCTCATGGCCAGGCAGCAAATCAGCCCAGCGTGCTTCTCGCACTCCCCAAACCGAACGGAGCCTTTCACGGGGGCTTCCATGAATGTTTATGACTCGGGATGCTTATGCTGAGCGGGGCTAGGGAGGGATTGAAATAAAAGTGGCAGAGAATAGCTGCCCGACTGCTTCCTTCCTTCCTCGTCATGCTCCTGTTCTGTTCTGGAGCCCTGTGTTTCTCCGCTCTTCCTTCCCCTCTCCATCGCTCTCTTATTTCTTTTCTTTTTCACATCCCCTTTGTTCTCTCTCTTTTTCCTCTCCACTTTTCTTTCTTTCCTCCTTGCTTGTCTCCCTTCAGTTACCTCTCTCTGTCTATCTGTCTGTCTGTCTGTCGGTCGGTCTGTCTGTCTCTTGACCTTCTCTCTGCTTCTTTCCCACTTCTTTCTTCCCCATGGACCAGAGCACACCAGGCCGTCTTGTCTTCCGCTACCTCCCAGAGATTGGTCAAAAAAGAGCACGTGAACAGTTAAAAGGAAAAAAAAATCCATTATGGGGGATGGAAACTAACGTGGAAAACACAGGTGTTCTTGTGAATCCAGTCAACACAATCATGCATGGTAATCCATCTAAAAGTCACATAATAGGTAGTCCATCATTCAGTGAAAGCTTGCCTGAAGAGATAGGTCTTTGCCTATTTCCGGAAAGGCATCAGAGATGGGGCAGTCCTGGCCTCTAGTGGGAGGGAGTTCCAGAGTTTGGGCGCCACAGCCGAGAAGACCCTTTCATGTGTTCCCACATTTTATATCTGTGAGGGTGGCAGGATGGAGAGAAAGGCCTCTCCTGATGACCTTAGTACCCGAGTCAGTTAATAGTGCGAGATTCGATCTTCAAGGTAATTTGGACACAGGCCATTTAGTGCTTTGTAGGTTTTTGCATGTGGTTTGGTGAAACGGTGGATGGGTTCATGGCAAGGATGATTGTGATGAAGCTGGTTTACTGTTATTTTATTTTGGAACTGAGAAAAGATTTTAATAGCTTCGCAGTTTGGGTGACAAAGTATAATTTTGTCTTTAAAAGACATAAATGCAGGGTGTGAAAGGCCAAAGCGTCAAAGCCTTTGGAACTTGTCTGCTGAAAGCAAAAAGCTGCCCCTTCTTTAGAAGAAAGGTTCAAGAATAGGAAGAGAGGTTCCTTGTGGTTTTTCCAACCATGGGTGTTACACAATCCATCATCCCTTCCTAGAACAGCACCACTGAGCGAGCCCTGATTTGCTACAAGGGGAGAAGTGTGTGCGTTTGTCATCTCTTGTCAACGAAGAGACGATTAAAGCTGATCGAAGCCAGTGCGGGACGCAGCGGGAGATAATTGTGTTCATGTTTTAGAAAAGGAGATGAGAGGAGGGGGGATTCTCTCATGACAAAAAAGGCAAGTCTATGTAGAAAAAAGAAACTAATACATTCTCTCCTCCTTCCTTTTCAAAAGCACAGAAATGTCCCTCGGCTTTCCCCCCCCCCTTCCCTCCTTAAGCAGCCTGCGAAATGCTGCAGCTAACACTGTTTTTTTTTTTAAACAAAGCAGTCTTAGAGATATCTTTGAGAATGGACTGGCCAGCGTAGAATCCTAGAATAACGTAGGTGCAAGGGGACCTCAAGGCAGAAATCCAACTCAAAGCCGATCTGACAGATGGTTGTCCAGTTTCCTCTGGAATGCCTCCAGTGTTGGAGGACTCACCACCTACCAACGTCATTGGTTGCATCGTCATACTGCTCTGACAGTTAGGAAGTCTTCCCCCCCCCCCGAGACTCAGCCTAAATCTGGCCTCCCATAGGCTGAGCCCATTATTCTGTGTCTTGCACTCTGGGATGATCGAGGACAGATCCTGCCCCTTGCATAGGTGACTCCACCTTCGCCGTCTCTCTGGCACGTTCTTGGTTCCAGACGTGCATATCCCTTCCGACATGGACTGAGCTCTTGGTTGGCTACCGCAAATGTTAGGACTAGAGATGGGCACGAATAAAAAAAATTGTGTTTCGTTTGTCGTTTGGAGGGTCCGTTTCAGTTCATTTCCGTTTTTCGCGAATTTTTGCAAAAAATTCATTTTCATTTTCATTTGTTTCATTACCGTTTCGTTACCATTTATTTCAAATTTTTGTGATTTATTTAGCATTTAAAGCAGTTCACTGTACTGCCGAAACGAAAACGAAATGCACGACAAAATTTCCGGTGTTTCTGTTCGTTTCGTTTCATTTTAGAGACAAAATTCGTTTGTCGTTTCGTTGCATAACGAAATGAGAAAACGGAAACGAAAATTGTTCGTTTCGTGCCCATCTCTAGTTAGGACCTAAGCAAGCTATGAAACCTGGGGGGAAACTAGCAAAGTTATCTGGAAGAAAAACTTCCAGAACATGGCCAAACCGCCCCAAAAAACTCACAACAACTATCAGATCCTGGCCGTGAAAGCCTTTGAGAATATATTATCTCAGTCCTCTCAGCTTCTTTTCATGAAACAGCCAGTGCAACTGCAGATAGAGCATTCTCGGTGTTGGTTGGTTCAGATAATGCCTTTTCCTTATGCTAGCCAGTCACTAGTTCCCCACTCTCATTGTTTTGAACGACAATACCCAGCAGTCCTTGGGCAAAGTGACCAGGGACAGCAGTGGTTGCCATAGTGTTGTTAGTCTGTGGAACTCCCTGCCACAGCATGTGGTGATGGCATCTAGCCTGGATGCCTTCAAAGGGGGATTGGACAGATTCCTGGAGGAAAAGTCCATCACAGGTTACAAACCATGATGGTGATGTGTCATCTCCAGGCTTAAAACCGGGGTACTTCAAAGGCCAGATGCAGGGGAGTGGTATGAAGAGACAGATATCTAGTCTTGTGCACTCCCGGATACATTTGGTGAGGCTACTGTGAGATACAGGAACCTGGACTAGATGGGCCTTTGGCCTGATCCAGCGTGGCTCTCCCTATGTTCTTATGTTCTCATAAAATGATGGAGTTGCAAGGGGCCTCTAAGTCCACTGAGTACAACCCCTGGCTTAAGGCGGAAATCCAAGTCAAAGCAGATCTGGCAGATAGTTGTCCAATTTTCTTTTGATGCCTCCAGCATTGGTGTGCTTACCACCACCATCCCGCCACCCCCAAGACCATTGTTTCCATTGTTGTACTGCTCTAACAGTTAAGAAGTTTTCCCTGATATGGTATTCGGCCAAAATCTGGCTTCCCGGTTTCCCATTATGACATGTTCTGCACTCTGAGATGATAGAGAGCCGATCCTGCCCCTTCTTTGCAGGGCAACCTTTCAAGTCTTTGAAAAGTCCTCCCCTCTGTCTTGGTTTCTGAAGGCTAGATGTGCCTAGTTCTCTCAGTCTTTCCTCCTGGGGCTAATCATCCTTGTACACCAATACTGTGGCAGACCAAGGTCAACTGCTCATCCATTTCATGGCAGGAATGGTGAGCTTCTGACTCCTGGGACAATATTTGGCCAGTTCAGGCAACCCCTGGAGCTTCAGAGGAAGGCATTTCTCTTCCTCGAAACCAACTCTCAGAAAGGGTACCGGGTGGGATACCTCCCAAGAAAACCACTCAGCTCAACATATTTCTCCTCCCGGCCACCCCACCCCCCAGGCATCCGATTGGCAGCCTGAGCCTTGAAATGTTCTTCCCTATACACAGCGGGCTGCATCCTATAAGAAGCAACATCTGTCCACTTTTGCCTCCGGCTGATCCAGCCAACAACCTACAGGCAGAACTGGCGAGGGGCTCCACTTAAAGAGGTGACAGTTTCATATGGTATCATCAAGCCCTTGCCCTCTTTAAGGTCAGTTCCATATTCTTCTGCACAGAAGGAAATATTTCATCCCCCCCCCGTCCCATCCCGTCCCTTGGTAGTTTTAGAGAATCTGGAGTGACCTTACAGCCAAAAGGCCCAGGGGTGGCCTTTGTGATTTTAAGAGCAGTAATTCCATGCCGCACACCCCATGTTCTTTCACAGTGTTTATAGTCTATTGGAGGTCATTATTTTGTTCATGGAGGGATTTCAGTCTTGGTGACTTAACCACCAACTGATCTAGAAGATGGTGAGGTTTTTTTAGTCCACTGTCCTCGTTGTGACAACTCCAGGGGAATCTGCTTACTTAGAGGGTTATCTGTCTGTAAACAGGTAGGAAGAACAGTTCAGCTCTTGATCTGGCATTCAGCTGTAACGGGAGAAGTTAAATCATTGGAGTCCAGCCCAGTGACCATGCTGGCTTGAATATTCTGGGCTTGTTGTCCCCCCCCCCCAACAGTGACTCTTTCCATTGCTTGGATATCAGACCACAACTGGAGGTGTGGGTGATGCTTTGACGCAGTGCAACGCTTGGCAGGTAGCCATCCTGACTTCTTGAACAAACATATGATGCGACTTGTCAGTGATGGCAAGAGATCCGTGATAAACGCCATATCCTCAAGGTGAATGGTTCTCAATAGAGATGGGCACAAGCTGCAAGTTCATTTCTTGCCCTAACAGGTGTTTGGCACTTCTAAGCCATTGCTAGACTCCAGGCCTGCCCAACAGGTAGACCGTGGGCTACCAGTAGCCCGCAAAAGGTTCAAAAGTAACCTGCTGGCTGTGACCAACCCGGCAGACAGGAGTGATGAATATACAAATCATCAGCCAATCCCAGCAGGAGGGCGGGGAATGGTATGATATAAAAAGGGTGGAGCCTAGAGAGTTCCGTTCAGTGAGTTCAGTTCAGTTGAGAGTGAGTGCTGGGAGAGAGCACTGTTCTCTGAGAGTTCTGTCAGGCAGTGAGGGCTATACTGTTTACTAGCTATTTAAGACAGGGAGGCTTGTGGAGCTGATTAAATCTATTGCAGTATATGTTAAAGGCAACGCCTACCATCCTCAGATATTGTTATATTTATTATCTTCTCAATAAACTTTGTTATTATTTTTATATTATTCATCTGAGTCTGTCTCCATCCATGAGGCGACGAGTTTAAAAGGTGGCAGCATTATTAAGTGAATACAAGGGGGCAGCAGTACCATTTCCATCACAGAATTAAGCGTGTAAAAGGGAGGGTGTCGTCACAATTTAGTGGCACAGCGGTGGGATGTCGAAATAAACCCGGTTGTGCCTTTGAAAAACCCAGTCTGTGAAAGGGGGTGACGTCACACTGGCCACCAATAAAAAAGTGAGGGGATAAGTCATCCATCCATCCCTCCCCCATCCCAAGGTCCACCACTGCCTCAGCAAAGGTTTGGGCCTGCCAGCCCACTGTCTCAGCTGAGCGGGGCAGTTCAAGGGCCACTGTGTGGTCCTCTGCTCTCCCCCCCCCTCCAGGCCAGATGATCAAGCGGGTGCAAAGGAAGCGTGTGCATGGTCAGCCTTCCCATAGGAATGCATTGAAAATCAATTAATCCATTCCGGAGGGAACTGATTTCAATGCATTCCTATGGGAAACCGCTGCTCTTACAAAATTTTTTTACTTACAAGCATGTGTTTGGAATGGATAAAATTTGTAAGTAGAGGTATTAGTGTAGTAGCCCTCAAGCACTTTGGGCCAGAAAAAGTAGACCTCGGCCTGTTCAGAGTTGGACAGCCCTGCGTATACTCCATAAGCTAGGAACAGTCGGATTGAGCACAGTGTGCTGGTTGGCTCCTAATTTTGCCAAAAGCCCTGCCTCCTTCCTTTCACCGGAAGTCAAATAATGGGGTGAAAGGATCGGTCTCCTTCTTGTGCCGTTATTAGATGGAGGAAAAGAGGGGCTCTTGATTGAGGCAAAGCCGCAGAGCTGCCAAGTCAGAAACAGCCCTCAGCCAGCTAAATGGGGGCAGCGGAGGTACACACACAAAAAAAGGCCAGTAAAGCTTCCCTCATGGGAGACGCGGGATGGTCCATGACCCAAAAGCAGTGAGATGCGTTCAGGAGCATGGGAGGGGATTCCTCAAATCCAACAGTCACAGCAGTTTGGCCAAGCAGCAAAACGTAGAAGCAGGCGGAGGGCCCTTTGGCTTTTTCCTGAACCATTAATCTCCCAATGACACGGGTTCCCACCTCTGCTGCAGCCCAACGTGTGCTGAGGAATGCTGAATTATTCCTGCATTTGATCAAAAAGTAATTTTCTGCCTGGACTCCGGAAGCGACTTCTGAGGTTTGGGGTTTGAATTACTGAGGAGAAGCAGATCATTATCATACAGTATTTTAGAAGAAGCAGACTTGTCCATCTAAGATGCTTAAAATGCCATAATTAATGAGATGTCATGCCCTAGAATCATACAGTAGATTGCTTTCTCCGCTCCTTCTTTTTCTATTCTCTTGCCATTCCCTCATGGCTGTTGAATTCTGCACGCCCACACACACACACACACACACACACACACACACACACACACACACACACACACACAGAGAGAGAGAGAGAGAGAGAGAGAGAGAGAGAGAGAGAGAGAGAGAGCAATCTTGTGGTAGGAATACTCTGCATTTAATGTCTTTTTATCACACAAACATTAAATGCAGAGTATTCCTACCACAAGATTGCTCTCTCTCTCTCTCTCTCTCTCTCTCTCTCTCTCTCTCTCTGTGTGTGTGTGTGTGTGTGTGATAGAGATAGAGATAGAGATAGAGATAGAGATAGAGAGAATCCTCAATACTCACATTGCCTGATTCCCTACTAAGTTCCTCAAGTATTAGACTCTATCATTAGGTAAACCCCCACTCAACAGAATCATTGATTTGTTGTTTCTGTTGGGAAACAACATATTTTTGTGTGGCATGCAAGTGACAGACAGAGCAAACCACCTGCCACCTGGTACCTGGCAGAGGACTAACCGAGTCCTTGTGCATCACGTGGATGGCTTTTGATCCGCCATGAGTTTGAACCCCATTTTCCTGGTCTATGTTTCTCACGAGGATTGGTAAAGGGGTGGCTTCAAGTATCATGTACCTTGTTTTGTTGAAAAAAAAGTTTTGTGACATTTTGGCAGGACAGTGAGTTACGTCAAGACTCCATTGTTTGTGGTTGTGCTGATTGTCCCATCTGTGCAGTTTCTCACACTCTGATCATTTGTTTCCATTTTTGGCTCAAGTAGCAGGGGATGCTTTCACTTTGGCTGTTATTTTCCTGTTCCTTTCTTCCTTTGGCCATCTGCATCCCTTCCACCAACCCACTAAGCTCCTGGTTCAGCCCACATAGTGACCTCCAGGATGACTCATTCCATCTCTATGATAAGAACATAAGAAGAGCCCTGCTGGATCAGGCCAAAGGCCCATCTAGTCCAGCTTCCTGTATCTCACAGTAGCCCCACCAAATGCCTCTGGGAGCACACGATACTAGATCTCTGTCTCCTGATACCACTCCCCTGCATCTGGCCCTTGGAGTACCCAGTTTTAAGCCTGGAGATGACACATCTCCATCATGGTTTGTCACCTGGGATGGACTTCTCCAGTAATGTGTCCAATCCCATTTTGAAGGCATCCAGGCCAGATGCCATCACCACATTCTGTGGCAGGGAGTTCCACAGACTAACAATGCGCTGGGTGAAAAAATATTTTCTTTTGTCTGTTCTCACTCTCCCAGCCCTCAATTTGAGTGTATGTCCCCTAGTTCTGGTATTTTGTGAGAGGGAGAAGACCATCCCTCTATCCACTTTACTCATGCCCTGCATTGTTTTGTACGTCTCAATCATCATAGCTTGTTCTGTTTTTATTAAACCACAAATAATGGTTAGTTTATAGCTACGGTCTTCTCACAAACACTGCATCTTGGACCCCTGATTTGATTTGGAGGCCAATTCAGGGCTTGACAAGACATCTCATGTGGTCCGGAGCAATTTTTGTTCCGTTCGTTCATTCAGTCGTTCAGTCGTGTCCGACTCTTCGTGACCCCATGGACCAGAGCTCGCCAGGCCTTCCTATCCTCCACTGCCTCCCGGAGTTTTGTCAAATTCATTTTGGTTGCATTGATGACACCATCCAACCATCTCATTCTCTGTCGTCCTCTTTTCCTTTTGCCTTCGATTTTTCCCAGCATCAGGGACTTTTCCAAGGAGTCCTCTCTTCTCATGAGGTGGCCTGATCACAATCAGGTATGAATATGTGAGTTCATAAATTCACTTCGCTTCGCTCTACTTTGATCTGAGCTTCAATTAAAAGTGGGATCGAAACATAGCCCATAGCCATACATCTCACAATTTGTAGCAATGGCCCAGTTCATAGTTCATGACAAACAAGGTTCTGGTTCGTTCTTCACAAGCCATCTGTGGTTTGTTTTTCTTGGTGGCTTGCTAGGAGGGTGAGGTCCTGCTGGATCTGAGCAGTGCTCTGAAATGTTTCCTCCGACATTCTAGGAGTCTCAGTCCAGCATTTCTGAGCTCTGAGTCAGGCATGGCAATGACTCTTCAGTCCATGGCTTGGTTGGGCCACTCCTCCTGCGAGCTGGGTGGCCACCTCTGATTTCAGGCTGTTTTAATACTGAAAAAATACTGCCCATTACACCCGATCGTCTCAGGCAGGACATTTGAGGGTGCCGTCGCTGAAGGACGCCTGTAAATCTTTGACGAGAGAAATCAGGCTTTCTCAGTGGTGGCCCCTCAGCTCTGGAACCAACTTCCTCCTGAGATCTGTCTGGCACCTTCTCTCCCAGTCTTTAAGAAGCATCTAAAGACGTGGCTATTTAAAAAGGCTTTCCCCGGACATTAATCTGTTCTAATAATGATTGCTATTATGTATTTATTTTGTTTTTATCTGTAGCCCACCTTGATCCTGTTCTATGTTTTTGTTATATATTGTTTACTAGTTATTGTGTTTTTATTTATATATTTGTGCTTATCTATTATATTGTATTTTACTGTTTGTGGTTTTGATTTCTGTTCAGTTTGTAAACCACCCAGAGTAGCCGTGTAGCTAGATGGAGCGGTATATAAATTTAATAAAATAAATAAATAAATAAATAAATAAGCGACATTACGCCAGTTAATGCGTGGATGAGAGACCAGGAGAGTATATCAAGGATCTCACAACTGTGGCAAAGAGTTGGTACTAGATTAGATGAACCAATAAAATGACTATTGTAAAGTAGCTATCCATGTTCTTAACTCTCTTACCCTACCTCTGTAGAACGCCTGTTGGAATAAAATAGAGCTTCTTACATAAGCAACCAGTGAAATGGCAGAATACAAGTGCGAGGGATGAGTCATGATGAAGATGATGGAGTAGACATTTGTAACGATGTATTTTAAAAGTATCGTATTATACATTTACACCTCTGTTTATTAACCACTGTGGATTAACTTCAAGGCTGTGTTTTCTGGCATTCCATTTTTTACCCCCAGTCACAGCAGTAATTGTTGTTTCTGGCACAAAAGTGCAGAAATTTATGTCTTGCTTTTTGGTGGTTCTCCTCAAAATCATGTTGTCCCTCCTGCCCAACATATAATCAAAGTGGAGTTAAAAACAAAATTATAGTATACATTATGTTTCTTCTTAGTGGTGAAATCTTTCCAGCATATGTGATAATGAGTCATGTAGTGAGTGCACAGAACTGTGCCTGGAAGCTTTCGCCATTTATCCCATCCTTGGTGTCCTTCAGATGTGGAGGCTGGAGGTAGAGACCACATCTGGAGAGCCTGAGGTTGGGGAAGTCAGATTTAAACACTCATCTGTCTCTTAACCACCTCTCTCTCTCTCTCTCTCTCTCTCTCTCTCTCTCTCTCTCTCTCTCTCTCTCTCTCTCTGTCCTCTCTGAATGTGTCTCAAAAGCTGCTTAAATGTCTTAAATGGAAAATTATCAGGTTTTCCTCTGGAGAATGTTAGGTCAGATAAGATGGTTGGCAGGTGTTTGCCACGTTATCTTGGGAGATTTTTGGCTCCAGCAATGCTTTGACTCATCCCAACCAAAGCATTTCTTGAACATGCCGTAAGGAGGTTGGAAGGATTCCTGGTGGTGCTAGAAAAGGTTATGCCAACCTTCTTTAATTTGGTGTCTCTGATATGTGTCGGCCAACAATTCATTATCCCTGACTATCATGGCTGCCGGCCAACCATTACCCAGTTGAGTTGCTGTTATAAAAACACTTAAAGCCAATGTTTCCAGCAAGTGAAAGGGGGCCTTTAGGACAAACAAACTCTTCCTCAGTGCAGATTTTGCATTCCTAATAATTTTTCCCATATGCTTTGCCCTCTAAACCCTCAGGAATTTTTAATCATGGCATCTGAAGGTTTAAAAAAATGAATGTGCCGGCTGACTAAATAAACAAAACAGCACACTGCAAATATTACATTAACAGAACACCACTCAGCTCTTTGTACCCAGCTCTGTTAGTTGAATATGCATGAGAATTAAAATGCTCTGCAAAGCTAGACAGCTTGACAGATAACCTTAATTCAGCCATCTGTTTATCTGGTACATTTTATTGCAGTAAATACAAATATGCACAAGAAGGAGGAAGTGCAGTCAATATTCAACAAGTGGATGATCTGAGGATGTTTGAGTTTAACATCTAGAGCCATTTATATAAAAAGTACTGTACACTATTCTGTTTATGTACCCATTGGCAGAATGTCATTGTAGATGTTCCCCCAACCTTTACTAAGGCACTGGAGTCTATAAGCTACAGCCTTCAGTGTTGTCCCTAAGAGCTGCATCCCTTCCGGTCCATTGGTTGGGACAGGAAGGAGCCATAGAAAATCCCGGTCCCTAATCTTTCAGGAGGGTGGGTCGCATTTTTATGAGAGTGAAGTGATCCTGTTTGAGTGGAACCGGCTGATTCTGAAGTGGTAAAGAAAAGCGAGTTTTCTGTGGCACTAGCAGAAAAGCATAAGCATTATCTGTCATGTAAAAGGAAAAATGGGGCAGAAATAGCCATTATGCTGGGAAATTCTGTGCTTTTGGAGTACAGTTCTCAGAATTCTCCAGCCAGCATGGCCAGAACTCATGGGGATTCTGGGAAATGTGGGGCAAAATGGAATGGTTATGGAATGCCCTCCCAAGTGATATCCGCCTGGCACC
Organism: Phrynocephalus guinanensis; assembly: GCA_037367245.1. Taxonomy (NCBI): domain Eukaryota; kingdom Metazoa; phylum Chordata; class Lepidosauria; order Squamata; family Agamidae; genus Phrynocephalus; species Phrynocephalus guinanensis. Next base: position 5,448,959 of record CM074741.1, read on the forward strand.
AACACTGATGACATTTCAGCACCAGGTAACTTCCTGTTTCTGAAGTGTTTTAACTGACATAACATAGATTATGGGTCCTGGTGGCAATTTTAGTGTTTTGTGTTTAAATGTTTTTATTGTTTTAATTGTCCATTACCTTTTTTAACGTTTTAACTGTTCATTTTAATTGTAAGCCGCCCAGAGACCTTTGGATTGTGGGCGGCATATAAGTCAATAAAATAAATAATATTTCTAAACTCGTAGGAACATAACTCATGGTTTTAAGACAAGAACTAGGAGCTTGAATTAGTCCTATTTATTAATGGACAGGAAGTACAGATTAAACAAGACTGGTTATATCTCCCAGTCCAGATCAAACAAGATCAGAGGTGTAGTCCGCCTCTGTCTTGTCCCAAACAGTATTTTAGAGGTTGCATTTTGGATCGGCTGTACATTTCCATCCATCTGTTTCCCCCAAAATATGAAGCACTTCTAATAAAACTCAGAACCATAAGGAAAGTGGGAATGTGGGTGAACAGGGGTTAACGGTTTCATAAGCTAGTTTATGAAACCGTTAAAACCCGGTTTACCCACAAATGAACCCCTTAATTCCAGAAGCGCTGGCTTTCTGGAGAATAGTTATGGGCCAGTGATGGTGAAGGTCTTCCACTTTTCGGTTGAATGGGTGAAAGACAGCTTTGCCGCTACCTGACAAAAGGCAGATTATTATTACTATTATGTGTATTTGTCTTGTGCCTTGTTGATAACCAGAATAGACCCGGTTTGACGTTTCCCTCACAATGGGGGAGTCAGTTGAAAACTTCAGAAAAAAGAGCCCGTTTTAGAAATTGAAGCCGGTCTTAGCAACACGATGGAAATGCAGCTTTATTTTGTACCCCTGGCGGTTTTATTTTGCGTAATTAAAGGCACTGAACTATCAGAGCGCCAATCAAAATGGTCCATTCACCATTCAGTGCTCCCGTGTGGATTGGCTTACACCCTAGCTAATGGCGCTTGTGGAAGGAAAGTGTTCAGCTTTGTGGGAAGAAGAGCCTCTGGTGCGTGTCTCAAGAATAATGAGGTTGGGTAGCAAGTTTGTGTCAAAATTATGGGCACGGTGGGGGGAGCAGGATCTGAAAGCCTTTCTCCCAGCCTTTAGGAAACCAGAGATGGTCCTTCAGTTGCCTCCATTTTGTGCCTGTCAAGGCTGGTGCAGCCCATGCAAGATCTGGTGAACGTTGGAGCCAAACAGCACCTAGGTCCTTGGAAGTGCACTAATTCTCAGTCTAAATAAGGAACTGTTTCTGACTTAAGAACATAAGAAGAGCCCTGCTGGATCAAGCCAAAGGCCCATCTAGTCCAGCTTCCTGTATCTCACAGTGGCCCCACCAGATGCCTCTGGGAGTGCACGAGACTAGATCTCTGTCTCCTGATACCACTCCCCTGCATTTGGTCCTTGAAGTACCCTGGTTTTAAGCCTGGAGATGACACATCTCCATCATGGTTTGTCACCTGGGATGGACTTTTCCTCCAGGAATCTGTCCAGTCCCCTTTTGAAGGTATCCAGGTGCCATCACCATATCCTGTGGCAGGGAGTTCCACAGACTAACAACGCGCTGGGTGAAAAATATTTTCTTTTGTCTGTTCTCACTCTCCCAGCCCTCAATTTGAGTGTATGTCCCCTAGTTCTGGTATTTTGTGAGAGGGAGAAGAGCGTCCCTCTTCTTTAATCTGTGGTTGTTATTCTTTGGAAAATGATCTGCCTTTGGAAAAAACCGTGAAGACCTTTTTGGATGTGTTTTCTACGATTAAGAAAAGAAGTGACTGGATAATAGAAATGAGGCAGAGGCCGGGTGAAAGGAAATCCATCCATGGTCTTCTTTTAAAGCCTACTTAGTTTAATCATTTGCCTATTAAGTCATTCTTGTAATGGAGAGGATTTGCATATCATTTCCTCTGAATTCTAGATATATTTGGGGAAATACATTTGGGCTTCCTTCGCTGAGCACCATATCCCTAAAATGCTAAAATGTTTAATGAAAGCCTTGGGTGGGGGTCTGCCTGCTGTACGGATTTAAGAAATCATGAGAATAAGTGGTGCTTGTAGACAAATATTAGAGCGCTAACTGGTGTGTTCCTGGCATCGTTGCTTCAGCCAGCTGTCGCCTCCAAGCAGAGATGATTAAAGTTACTTTTTAGGCACTTGCCACATCCGGATCTGTTCCAAGCAGTAACTTTTCCCAGCAGACCAAGAAAATTATTTTCTTACCTCCGTTTCCTGTGTTAACGTCAGCAACTGATATTCTGCGCTCCATGGCATCTCAGTCTGTACAGACTAGGCTGGTATCTTGTTATATTTTTCCCCCTTCTCTCTTGAGGCTTTATTAAAGTTTGGTTTTGATCGTTCCACAAAAAATGTCTGAATAATTCCATCAACCCCCCCCCCTTCCTGGCCAGTTTTTTGTTCAGTTCAACTATCCTTTCTAGGCATCTGACATCTGTTGGCACTTAGCCCTGCTGAGATTATTACTGAATTTAGAGACAGAGAAACAGTTAAGACATTGGTGGCCAAACTTTGTTTTGGACCACAATTCCCAGAATTCCAAGCCTGTATTGCCAGTCACAAAGGACTGTGGGAGTTGCAGTCCAAAACATCTGGAGGGCCGAAGTTTGGCCACCACTGAGTTAAGAGAGGAAACTCTGAATTTGAATTGTAAATTACCTTTTTTTGTTTCATAGTCCCAAGCACTCTTTTTTTTTTACAGCCCATCACATTTTCATATAAACTTCTAGAAATATCTTTTGAAAGAATGATAGGGTTCCTCTTTCTGCGCTCCAGAAATTGATATAACTCAGCTGTCAAAAGTATAGCAAACTTTACATCTGGCTTTGTTTTGTTTGAAAAGAGCAAGTAGTAACCCAGAGGTAGATAGTTCTTGTTTGCGTACCTTGGCGTGTTTTATACTCTCCTCTACCAATTTCGAATGAATTTCGTATTTCATGTTCAGAAAGTTTCTGTTTGTTAGGAATAATTCAGTGACTGAAATCCTGTTGATTAGTGGTGTAAGTTGCCCTTAAGTAGGCACATTGAAACTGTAAGGATTTGGTGATTCAAGCACTCTGTAACTTTGAGTTTGAGTGTAGGAGGTTGCAACCAGAATAGGTTTATTTCAGTTACAGAAAAGGGGGAGTTGACTCACAAAATCCCCACAAATTTGGTGGGCTCAGCTTAGTAGACTCAGGGCGCTTTTACACAACCCCTAAGATCCTCTGGCAACTTAAATTCGCACATAAGAACATAAGAAGAGCCATGCTGGATCAGGCCAAAGGCCCATCTAGTCCAGCTTCCTGTATCTCACAGTGGCCCCACCAGATGCATTTGGGAGTGCATGAGACTAGATATCTGTCTCCTGATACCACTCCCCTGCATCTGGCCCTTGAATTACCCCGGTTTTAAGCCTGGACGTGACACATCTCCATCATGGTTTGTAACCTGTGATGGACTTTTCCTCCAGGAATCTGTCTAATCCCCTTTTGAAGGCATCCAGGCCAGATGCCATCACCACATCCTGTGGCAGGGAGTTCCACAGACTAACAATGCGCTGGGTGAAAAAAAAATATTTTCTTTTGTCTATTCTTACTCTCCCAGCCCTCAATTTGAGTAAATGTCCCCTAGTTCTGGTACTTTGTGAGAGATCTTAGGGGTATGTCGCTCTCCCTGTGTTCCCACCCCTCCGCACTTCCTTGCTCCTGTCTGCGTGAGGGGAGGGAGAAAAAAAGGGAGAAAAGAATGCAGGCTCACCTCCGTCTGCCTGTCGCAGCCCCAGCAGCAAGCATTCCAGTCTCTTAAAGTCTCTTAAAGGGGTGGGTGGGGCAAAAAAAAACAAACAAACAAGGTGAGGAGAGCCCGGCACTCACTGCTTTGCAATCCGCATCAGAAATTTTTCACCTTCGGAGACCAGGTACTTGAAAAGTGCGCTGGGACGTGCTTAGGTGGGTGTGGTCGTACTTAATTTTTTTTTAATGTCCGGAGCTGGTGGGAAAACATTTTTAAGCTCCGGATCTGGGAGCCCTTTGCCTCGGATTTTAGGGGTCGTGTAAAAGCGCCCTCACTCCATTAGGCAACAGGATTGAGCTGTTGCATACAACTGTTACAAGCCCTCCTCTATTTGCTCTACTGATAAGATGTGATATTTAACTGTGTTACCTGTGGTCTGATTTCCTATTTTTAAAAAAGCTTCCCATTGGTAATGGAATGATATAAATATTTTTAACTCAAGAACAGTTCCCTTCGAAGGCAATCTTAAAATAGTATTAACAGTTGCAAACGTCCTTGATTAGTTTGTGCAAGCGTGACAGGTAAAAACAAAACAAAAACGGAAATAAAAGAACAAATAAAAAAGCATAGCGGCACATTAAAGACTAACGTATATTTTAGCGGGAGCTTTCATGGACAAGTCCACTTCCTCAGTGGACTACAAACTCACTGGTAGATGTTACTACATGTAATTCCACTCGTGACTTTATTTTGGAATTGTGACTTTCTCAAGCCCTCATTACAGAAAGGAGAGAAGTAATGTGTTACAGGTTATTCTGTCATACTTCCCAGCGGTGATAGCTGTAACATTGGGATGGCTTCTCCCACTGAAAACAATCTCTTTTTTTAACAGTTGCACTATAAAGGCCCTTCAGCGTCGCCATGTTTGCATCAGCCGCCTGGAAAGGCCTCAGAACTGGGGGGAGAACTCGTGCGAAGTGAGATTCGTCATTCTGGTGCTTGCTCCACCAAAAATGGTAAGCTTCTTTCTTCTTTCACCTTACACCAGACATGTCCAAACTTCGGCCCTCCAGATGTTTTGGACCACAATTCCCACAGTCCTTTGTCATTGGCAGTCTAAGTTTAGAATTCTGGGGGTTGCGGTCCAAAACACCAGGAGGGCCAAAGTTTGGACATGCCTGCCCTCTGCCCCTCGTTTGGAATCCTGAAAAAGCTGTTTTTGTTTGTTTGTTTGTTTGTTTGTTTGTTTGTTTACAACAAAGAATAGAAAAGATCAGAACCCCCGATCTTTTGGATATACAATTGAATTGGCACAATGGCAAATGTTGTGGATAAAAAATTATAAGCTTACAACATCCGCAGCATACAAAGAAAATCTTTTTAAAATGTTTTACCGATGGCACATTACACCGATTAAACTACATGTACCGCAACACATCAGACTAATGCTGGAAGTGCAAAAGGCATGTAGGGTCATATTACCATCTATGATGGACATGTGACAGGGCTAGAAGTTTCTGGGTAAAGATCCATACATGGCTGAATCAAATTACAAAACAGAACATAGAATTTAGGCCAGAACTATTTTTATTAGGTATGACACCAAATACAATGACAATACAAAACAACTACTTAGTCCTGTACATAATAATGGCAGCTAGACTTATTTGGGCTCAATTTTGGAAAAGTGACTTACATCCATCAGAAGAAATGATAATAAATAAAATACTCGACTGTGCAGAAATGGATAGATTAGCCTACAGATTAAAAGAGAAAGAGGATTGTAAGTTTTTTGAATCCTGGAATGCTTTCTATGAATGGTTATATATAAGAAATGGGATAGTGGAAGAGGAGATATAATTCGGTATAGTTATACAAATGGCTAGAAACTATTAACCTATCTTGCACTATATGCAAATATAAATATTGTTAATATATACCTCCTTTTTAGATGGAAATAAAACTATATTTAACAAAAGATCAGAATCTCCTTTTCTGGCCCTCTAAGTATGGGGGAATCTAGAATGTTTCGAATGATTTGGTTGTTTAAAAGTTGCCTTTTACGTTGAAAGGGCCAGGTGGTTATTTGAGTGAATTTGGTGTCTCTCTGGAGAGGCAGAGCTGCCTAGATGCCCTAAGCACATCCAATCTCACCCGATTTCGGAAGCTAAGCAGGGTCGGCCCTGGTTAGTACTTGGATGGGAGACCACCAGGGAATACCAGATGCTGTAGGCGCCTGGAGTAGGAACTGGCAAACCACTCCAGTATTCCTGCCAAGAAAACTCCATGGTCATGGGGTCACGAAGAGTCGGTCACGACTGTTACAACACAACGCACGCTGGAGAGGCAGGGTTTTTTGAGCTCAAATCCTCACTGAGACTTTTGGGGCCGCCTTGGACAGTCCCAGGGCCACCCCAAGAAGAAAGGAGTGATAAGCTTCCTCTGAGTCCTCAGTGCCTAGAAATTCCTCGAAGGAGCTCCGTAAGTTAGAATCGACTTGATGGCATACAATTATTATCATGCATTCCTTTACAACCAACTTTCCCAATGCCGAGGACAGCTATGTTTCTAGAAGCACAGGACATAGTGAAGCATTGACAGCAATAATATCAACAAAGCAAAATGGAGCATGGTAGTTTGCTATGTACAAAGAGGTTGAAGAGCATTCAGAAATGTCATATGTATGTATAGGTTTGTCCCATACCAACAGCTGCAGGTCCCATCCAGAGGAAAGAACCATCAAAGCTAGATGACCTTGGCAGGGGTTCAACAAATTCATGGAAGAACGCAAAAACTATGGGGAACCTCAGATTAAGTGGAAGTAGGCAACTCAAGAGGCATGAGTGTTCATGAAATTGGGACCAAGACCTGTCTTCATGGCTTACACTTGTTTTTCCTGAAGTCATCTGGCCTCCGTTGTGTTTTGTCAGGTCACTTCCCATTTATGGCCATCCTAATAGGGTTTGAAGGCACATGAGATATAGAATGATTGGTTTTACCATCTCCACCCCACTCAGCGAGTTTCCATGCACAAGCAGGGATTTGATCCCAGACCTTCTGAGTCCTAGCCTGACAACCCATCCACTACACTGTATTGGCTGTCATCTGATGTGTGTTGTGTTGTGTTGGAAATAAACGGGCAGACTAGGTATTTGAGTATGCCTATGCTACTGTTTCACACATTTTGCCCTCCTTCTGTGTCATGTGTCAACCCCCTTTTGCAGGCTATGGAATTTGAGAAGCAATTATGACTCACTTCTTGCTGAAGACATGAAATTCTGGCTGATAATATATAATTTATATAAAATATATTATAATTTAAATTATAATATATAATTTACGGCCTCACTGATGCCCGCAGGAGTATCAGTTATCAATATCTGATAACTCAGGCCTGCCCAACAGGTAGACTGCGGGCTACTGGTAGCCCGCGAAGATTTCAAAAGTAGCCCACCGGCCATCAATTTAAAAAGTGAGGGGATAAGTCCTCCACCCCTCCCTCCCCCATCCCAAGGACCACCACTGCCCCAGCAAAGTTCTAGGTCTGCCAGCCCACTCTCTCAGCCGAGCAGGGCAGTTCAAGGGCCATGGCACATTGAAATCCAGAATAGATTAATTGGTTTTCAATGCATTCATATGGGAAACCACTGCTCTACTTACAAAAGCTTTTACTTATGAGCATGTGCTCGGAATGGATAAAATTCTTAAGTAGAGGTTTTAATGTAGTAGCCCTCAGGCACTTTGGGCCGGAAAAAGTAGACCTTGGCCTGTTTAGAGTTGAACAGCCCTGTGATAACTGATACTCCTGCGGGCATCAGTGAGGCTGTAAATTTGTGGTTTGTGTTGAAAAATCTCATTCAGTATCAATGGCCTTCTTCTTCAACCTGCTGCCCTCAGAATATCTGGGTCTCCAAGATCCATTACACCCACCTAGCTGTTAAGGGATGATAGAAAATATTATCCATGATATCTAGACGCAAGCATATTGGGAACGAGTGAGCTGGAAAACCATGTAAAACTCAGACTGTTGCATGGGTATTTCAGAATAACTAATTGATTTATTTGTTTGCTCCAGAAAAGTACTAAAACTGCTACAGAGGTGGGCCGGACGTTCGCCACAATGTTCTCAGATATCACCTTTCGACAGAAGCTTCTAGAAACAAAAACAGAAGAAGAGTTCAAAGAAGCTTTGGTCCACCAGCGCCACCTCCTTACGGTCGTGAACCAGAGGCCCTCGGCGGTGACGGATGGTCACAAAACACACAGCCACAAGCCTCTCAAGGTGCGTTTTCTGGAAATGCCATTCCTCTACTCTCCTTAGTTTTGAAATCTGTCATAAAATCATAGAATAACGAGGCCATCCAGTCCAACCCATTCAAGCTCCATGGCGACTGGATGCTCAACCAAGAAGCTCGGGCAGGACCCGATCCAGGCACGATTGATTTATGTGCATTCCCTTAGAGATATTGCCCAGTTGTGTCACTCCAAGTTGGACAAAACTGCAGGGACAAAGTTGGCCTCTGGGTCTTTCCTCTAGCTGCCTGAATAGCTTGGAGTTGGTGACAAAGAGGAGTCCCAGAGCAGACCACCAGGAGCACTGTTGTTGGCCACGACAGTAAGTTAGGGACCTCCGGGTTGGAGAGAGAGGCAGGATATCTCTCAATGCCCTTTGCAGGGAATCCTAAGCAGGTGAAGACATCTGCTTGGGAATACCCTGAAGCAACTGGTGAGCCACTGTGAGAGACAGAATGCTGGACTGGATGGGCTGTGGCCTGTTCCAGCAAGACTGTTCTTATGTTCTTATGACATGGCAGAGGATTATGCACAATGGGGAGAAATGTGCACAGAGGTTTCTTTTCACCATGCTAGGATCCGTCATTTTTCAACGGGACTGAATATTGGCAGGTCCAGAACGGCCAAGACAAAGATCTTCTTGGCATAGTTAAACCATGAAACTTCCTGCCACAAGGTGTAAAATTCAACAGGGTGGGTTGGGGAAAATTCATAGAACAGGAGGACATCAGGAGCTATGATGGAGGTACTCTTCTAAGATGGAGGTAGTTTTCTGTGCTACCACCAGAACCAGCGTTTGTCTCACACTGGTCACCACTAAGAACATATTTTGCCCTCATATCCTGCCATTGGGTCTCCCCAAGGAGCCTAATTAGCCACAGTGGGAAGAGAATCCTGAACTAGAGACATCTCTGGTCACATCCAGCTGAGCTCTTCATTGGTTATTATTATGTGAGCACAAGACGGTGTTTGTTTTCCCGGGTGGTGAGGTGGCTGTAGGACAGAGGTAGAGCCCACACTTCACATGTAACAAAATCCCTGGATCAACACTGGCTATATGGAACAGGGCTGGGGACATATCCTGCCCAGCCAGTTGCTCCCAGTCAGTGTCAACAGCGCTTGGCTTGAGGGTCCTGACTCTGAGCCAGGTTATAGGTTGCAGGCAGCCTGAGATTGCAAGGGGGAAATCCCTCAAATACAGTGGAACCTTGACTTACATACTGCTTGACTTACAGCATATTTGACTTGCAGCAAGAAGAGGCCTGTTTCACTTGAGTTGCAGGCTTTGACTTACATCTCGGAGCCCCGGCGCAAGGCACCGGAATTGGGCGGCATCCACGACCCAGCATCGCGGCTGCCGCCTCCAAACTGCTCCTGCCTTCTTCCTCTCCTCCGGAGCTGGTCCTCGGCCTCACCGAATCCGCCGCTGCTGCCGGAGGAGAAGAAGGGCCGGGAGCTCGGGGATGACCTCACTGGTTAGATAGTCGGCTCAGTCTTGTAAAAAATCTGGCTGCAGAAGTCTGGTCCACAATGGAAGCATTTTAGTTGGGGAGCTGTACAGTTGTGGGACTCTAATGGTAAGCATAGAGTTGTTCAGAACTTGGAACGTCAGGTTAAAAATCAGTAAAACTTAAATGTTAGACATTGTTGTTATGAACATTAAAAAGTAGAGGTGTATAACTTGTGGACTATAATTCCACTGCCTGCTCCTCTCTTTGAAGAAACATTTCATTTACATCCCCAGAAGGACTCTCCTGTCCCAGTCAAATTTGTGTTAAATTGCTGTTTTCGAGGGTCTTTTTCATCATCTGGAATGGATTAATCCACTTTCCCATTACTTTCTATGGGAAAAGTTCATTCAACTTAAGTCATGTTTGACTTAAGTCTAGACCTCTGGAACGGATTAATGACGTAAGTCAAGGTTCCACTGTACATTGGAAGCGGCCCCAGAGGCAGGACCAAGCTATGCTTTGCTGAGAGCCTGTAAGGAGAAAGACAGTTTCAGGCCAACAGAACTCGTGTTGGCATCTGAACTCGGATCACAGAACAAAGCCGGGCAGTGTGCAAAGTACAGGAAGTGTGAAAAGCTCCGGCTGTGACGATCAGGTGTTCTTTCTCCTCCTGCTTTCAAACGTCAGATGTAAGAAGGAGTGTGCCTTCTCTGTGGGATTAGAGGTGTCAGTTATATCAAATTAAAACGGGGTCAGACAGGAAAGGCATATGACATAATGTGCTGAGTCAATATGATGCGATTAGGGGATAGCCCAAGGGAATGGACCAGAATCAGGTAATTGAAATGTAATAATACAAGACTCCCATATCTGCAGGGGATTGGTTCCGGGAGTGGGGGAAGATGCAGATACTGAAATCTGTGGATAACAGCAAATGTTAAATGTATAATAAAGAGGGGAGGAGAGACAGAAAAAATATTTTAACATGCATTACAGTAGGACCCTGGTATCCACTGGGGGTTGCTTCTAGACCTTCCTGTGGATAACAAAAGCCATGGATAAGAGAGAACGCCAACCTCCCCCCCCCCAAAAAAAACCCTGCTGTTTTGTGACAGTACCTTGCTTTACAGCTGCTGTTGGTGACAGTAGCTTGCTTTGCGGAGGCTGAATTATTTATTTGTTTTTCCTCTGCCAACCATGGATAACTGAATCAGTGGATACGGGGGTCCTACTGTACTAGAATACATCCTATGTATAATATTTTCAGACTGCGGATATGGGGGATCCTACATCACTGTATACATGATGTAATGTCAACGATTATGGGCTCATAATATGTATAGAAATATGATAGCCCTAGGGCTAGATGGGCGGTATAAAAGTTGAATAAATAAATATACAGTGTTGACGCTCTTCTTTTCTCTTGCTCGTGTCTGGATATCATGCTGTTGCACTATTCTTTGATGCAGCTGTATATTTTTGTTAATAAGACTGGTGAGGGAATATCTGTTGCGTATGTGTATTTTTTCTGCTGCGTTGCTGCGAATCAAAGCGCGAAGCTTCCAGGAAAAAAAAATCCTGCAATACTCTCGACAAAAGTATAAATGGACTTTTCCTTTGACCTTTTGAGCTCTACAGGGCTCTTTTTTAAAAATAACTGCAGGTATCCTTTCTAAACTTGTGGAAGTCCTTCCTGTGTTCTGTTCAAATCTTAGAATCCACCCCTTTCCCAACCAGCACAAATCGGGCACAGATGCAATGGAGCAAAAACCTAAGCCCCAAAGGCAAAGGAGCTTAGAATCCCCGAACATTGTTACCTCGTTGTCCTACAAGCAAACAGAAGGTGCCGATGATGAGGCCATGACAGGCTGGGAGGAACAGGTCAGGGGCCAGAGAGAGCAAAGAACAGGCCGAAGGCAAATACCAGCATAGTCAAACTTCAGCTCACACCTACTGAGTTGAAAGGGGGAGGGGCTTTTGAGAGTGATGGTGTCGACAGATGACCTTCATCTGCCCTTTCGTTCCGACACCCGAAGCTGCAACTCAAAAGAGCGCCGGCGAATCGTGGTTTTTAAAATAAACACAACTTTTTCAAGCTCTGCTCAATATCTAAAAATATGGACAGCTGCCCTAAACTGCTCCACCAGCTGTTGTTGAACTACTACAACCCCCATCATCCCTCCAATACCAGGCTGTGCTGATGGGAGAGGTAGTCCAGTCTTCCAACAACCTTCCAAGGAGTGAAGAAAAGATGGCAAGGAACTCTAACTCAGAAGTTTGATTTAAAAAAAGAAGAAGATATCAACCTGCCTAAATGGAAAGATTTGGGTTTGGCTCATACAGTAGCTCATGGCTCATGGCACAATGGTTAAACTGCTGTCCTGCATGACCAAGGGAGCCTACCCAAGGCAGGGAGGGTCATTTTGCCTCTTTATAAATCTATCGTGAGGCCCCATCTGGAGTATTGTGTACAGTTCTGGTCACCATACCTCCAGAAGGATATTATGGAAATGGGAAAAGTGCAGAGGAGGGCAACCAGAATGATTAGGGGACTGGAATACCTTCCTTACCATCTGAGGCTGCAACAGCTGGGCCTCTTCACTCTTGAACGACGGCGCCTAAGAGGTGACCTAATCGAAGTTTATAAATTCATACACGGTGTGGACAAAGTAGATAAGGAAGAACTGTTTTCCTTGTCGCACAACATTAGAACTAGGGGGCACTCCATGAAACTTTTGGGTGCTAATATCTCGAACAAGTTAGAGAAAGTACTTTTTCACCCAGAGGATCACTGGTCTGTGGAACTCCTTGCCAGAAGAAGTGGTGATAGCCGTCAGCCTTGACAGCTTTAAGAAAAGATTGGACACGTTCATGGAGAACAAGGGTATCCATGGCGATCATGATGGATGCCTAAGGACAACCTTTGACAACGCCACATGCAGGAATATAATTGTTCAGCGGGCTTTGGGTGGTAAAGGATAGGTGGAGAATTGGGGCCAAGTGAAGCGTAACTTTTTTGTGTATCTCTGGGTGGTATTATGATGATCTGGCTGCCTTGGAAAAAAACATCTGTTGACATTTGGGTTAAGAACCTAAGAACCTAAGAAGAGCCCTGCTGGATCAGGCCAAAGGCCCATCTAGTCCAGCTTCCTGTATCTCACAGTGGCCCCACCAAATACCTCTGGGAACGCACAAGACTAGATCTCTGTCTCCTGATACCACTCCCCAGCGTCTGGCCCTTGAAGTACCCTGTTTTCTTACACATCCCCGTCATGGCTTGTAACCTGTTCTGCCACACCTCTTGCTGGCCCGTTTAACAACTCCTCTAAATAGTTTTTTTAAAAGAAAGCACTTGGCTGGTCCATCTTACTGCACGATCTCCCTCTTTTTCAACGACAGATGAGCATTTCTTTTGAACTGAAATAACATTTCCTTCTTTTCTTTAGCTCCACGAGTTCTTCAGTGTCGGCAAAGGGATTTTTGATGACATTGCGCGGAGATTTCCAGTGTATGCGCTAGACTTCACTGACGGTAGGTGAGCTATTGTTGATGGGAACGCTGACCTGTGGGGGTGTCCTCGCGATGCTGTGTCCTGCTTATGGGGCGGTCTTGCGGGACGGCTGCAGCAGCAGTGCTGTCAAAAATTAAATTAAATTCTGAGCTGCGGTGTGGTTTCCAGGATTTTTGGCCAAGGTGGCTGCATTCAATAAATTGCCTCTATCTAACACAAAGGTGCATAGATTTTCTTTCATGCATAATATAATGTTATCAGTGTATTGAAAAAGGTTTTTTTTTCTTTACTTTTTCAAAGGAAGCAACTGGATTGGTTACGTAAAACTTACAAGCCTTCAAGGACTTACTGGTTTTGCAAAAAGTACTTTTAGAAGCATTTTGACACCTGCACTTTTCCTATAAGTTAAAACTGATCTCCAGATTTGCAGAAAAGTGAGATGATAAGTCTTTCTTCACATAGGACCCACGCTGGGAGATCGGCAAAGGAAATTTAGTACAAGATCCTGAACTGCCATCACCCTACTGACATGACTAATGGCCATAATTGGAGCTGCCATTTTAAAAAGTATTTTTCCAAACATTACACTGTATGGAAAAAAATAGATCTTCTCCTGATTGCTGGTGCTTAATTGTCATGCAAAGCTCATAAAGTCGCTATATCGGATCCCATAATCTCAAACACGGACAAGTGAAACCACGGATATTGATCCGGCAGAAAAGGGGGTCCCACTGTGTTCCAAAATTATAACTCTCTCAAGGGAGAAAGTCATAATTATTGTTATTTTTTTGTATAATCCTACAACTGGACTCAGAAAAGGTTCCAGGAGGTGCTTCTCAGTCTTGTCCTTGGATCAATGGGATTTTGAGCAGAACCTTTAACTTTAGATCTCATGCAGCCAAGTGGAGTGGAAGGAGGTCCTCGCATCCTTCCCATTGTCCTGGGTACACAATGGGCCCCCATAGACGGTTACTTCACGTCCACTCTTGTCCTGGGAGGAAGTTCGTTGCGTGTTGATGTTGGTCGCGGTCACATGGTCTTCTTGTGGTTCTGTCCCTGTCCCCGTGTATGCACAGGCGTGATTGATGATACCGGCATGACTGTTTCTGCACATCCTCGTTCCGTGATGAGATGTGAAATTCCATGCCTTTGTTCTCCGGTTTGTTTGTTTTTCGGCCCAACCTTCCGTTTTTTTATGTTTCGATTCTCCGAAGCCTTGCCTTCAATGCGTTACAGAGCTAAGTTTGAGGCATTTCTCTTTTCCCACTAGATGGAGAATGGCACGTTGCATGACGAGCCTTACCTCATGGGCACTCGTATCGGAACAAGAAGCGAGATGAGGAGATTCCCGAGGCCAGGGAGGGGAATCTCTCATCCCGCTTAGATCGCAGTTCAGGGGGCGTGGTCGGGACGAACTCCCCTCATCCCACAATGGACTTGCGGTTAGATTTCTTCATACCGGTCCCCAGCGGAACCGCGAACAGTGATGAGGTGGATGTGAAGTATCAGCCATAGTCATCCTCCTCACGACAATGTGTGGTTTGGGCTGGAATGAGGCATTGTATGAAAATTGTCAAAATATGAATGGGAGACGGAGTCTCAGGATGTATAAAAGTAGAAAAGATCTTTATTCTCTCTTAATTCATCGTTAAAAAGCTCTGGCTCAATGCGTTTCGGCAAGGCCTTCTTCTGGAGCGGGCTTTTTTCTTCTTTGATCTCCTCCACAGATCCAGACTTGATTTAGATCGAATACACTGGTGAAAGGAACATTCATAACCAGCTGTGCACAGTGTCAAGGCCGAAAACGCGTGGAGCCAGAACTTTTAAAGGATGAATTAAGAGAAGATAAAGGTCTTTTCTACTTTTATACACCCTGAAACTCCGTCTCGCATTCATATTTTGACTTCTGTGGATGTACAAGTTCCTTTGCTTTGTTTACTATTTGAAAATGGGACATTGTGTGAAAACGGGAAAGCCCCCAAACTCCTCTGGCGCAGTTAGCTAGAGCCTTGCAAATTATTAGACCTCCTGTTTGAAGCATCTCAAAGACGACAGGCATTCAGAAGACTGAGGGGTGATAAGAAGACTGCGGGGCGATATGATAGCACTTTTCAAATATTTTGAAGGGCTGTCATACAGAAGATGGGCAGGGTAGGTCATCTCAGAGTGTAGGACACGCAAGCAACAGGTTTAGCCTTGAGAAAAAGAGAATAAGGGGAGGTAGGATAGTGTTTTTCAAATACAGTACAGTAGGACCCCCGTATCCACTGATTCATTATCCAAGGTTGGCAGAGGAAATAATTAAATAATTCAGCAGCCACAAAGCAAGCTGTAAAGCAAGCTATTGTCACAAACAGCGGCTGTAAAGCAAGCTACCGTCACAAATAGCATCTGTAAAGCAAGCTACTGTCACAAACAGCGGCCATAAAGCAAGCTACTGTCAGGAAACAGCAGTTTGGGGGTGGGTGGGCAGGCGCTCTCTCTTATCCATGGTTTTCATTAGCCATGGGAAGGCCTGGAACCAATCCCCAGCGGATACCAAGGTCCTACTGTACTGGAAAGGCTGCCAAACAGAGGAGGTGTTTAAGAGAAATCTTAGACTACCCCTGGAAGATATCCTATGATTTCTATTCCTGCATGGAGCAGGGGGTTGGACTTTATGCCCTTAGATGCCCCTTCTAACTTTACGATTCTATGAGTCTAACAGCAGGGGGGGGTTATTGGTATCCTGCTTGTGTACTTCTCCTAGGCATCTGGCGAACAGCAATGAGAAGCGGGATGCGGTATTACATAAGCTTTTTGTTTGATCCAGCGGGGATGTTCTGACTTTTTGTCAGATAATTCGGCTTTGTAAATTCAGAATACTTCTTGGGAAAACTTCAGAGGCATCATCCCTCTCCTTAGGCGTTGTTCTTTTTCAGCATCTTACAGTGGGAGCCTTGCAACTCAGGTGGCCTCTCCGGTGCCCACTCTGCCCTGTTTTCTAAATAATGAACATGGCCGGTGTATTGAATCACTTTTGGTGTGCCATTGCACATTGCCAAATTTAGAAGCAACAACCTTGCAGCAACAAAGATAAACATTCCTCCCATCACAGGTTCAGTGTGTGTGTGTGTGTGTGTGTGTGTGTCTGTCTGTCTGTCTGTCTGTCTGTCTGTCTGTCTGTCTGTCTGTCTGTCTGTCTGTCTGTCTATTTTCTCTCTGGAGTCTTCTGCCTGCAAGACCTAGTAGCTAAAAGGAGTAACAGCTGTGAAACCAGTGGAATTCCCTCCTCCAAAGTGTTCTGTTTACTTTCTCAGATTTAGCTTCCTTGCCTGGGAGTCTTTCCTTGAACGGAACCAGAAGTTATCTTCAGGAAAGGGGTGGGGAGGGTGCTCAGAGCCTTACTCAGCTGTTTCGCTGGCGCTTGAGTGGAAACCCTGCATTCTGATCTTCAGCTCCGTGTTGATATTTAGGAAAAAGGAGGCAGACTCGGGTTCAGCTGTGCAGGGTTTATTTCTCTCTCCTGCCAGGTTTAGACCAGACTGAGGAAGGCGACATAGGCAGAAGTACACAAGGCTGTAAGTTGTGTTTAGTTTTAATAATTGGCTTGTTATTGCTGCTGCAGGGGAGGATATGTAGCAACAAAACAATGACATCTTAAAGCCGAACATGATCTGTTGCTCATTATCTTCTGTGGATGGCTGCTGATGAACATTTATGCTCAGTAAAACTGGTTGGTCCTTAAAACACACCTACAGTGGACCAGGCTAAGGAAGATGACCTCCGTGAGGTGAATGTTCCGGCAGATGTCCATTACTAGATTTAAACAGAAACAAAGAACTTTCTCTTTTTCCAGCTACGTAGCTACAGTATAACTTGATCAGGCCCAGAACCTGCAGTAGATAAATCTTAGGGGAGATAGGAATGGATAGCTGTGTGCACCCCCCAAAAAAAAACCCCACCCCAAACCTTGCAGCAACAAAGATAAACATTCCTCCCATCACAGGTTCAGTGTTGTCCAGAAAAGTCAGTTTCCGGATTGCGAGATGAGTGTTAATTTTAAAAGGGATTATTTCCATACCCAAAAATCCCAATTGTTATTTTGTTCTGATATTTTTTCCTATTATTTTGTAAAATTTTAATTTAGAATGTATTTAAGATGCTGCAGTGGAATTTGGGGGTGGGGTGGGGGTGTACCCTCACTATATAGAGAGAGTTCCGTGTTAATTTTGAGTAGTCTGTTTTTTTGTTTTTTTTGTTTTTTTTTTGTTTTTGCTAAAAGGCCCAACTCTGCCCGAAATTTATTTCTGTCTGTCTGTCTGTCTGCTTTGAGAAGGAATGCAGAACGTGGTTCCTCATGATGATGATGATGATGATGATGATGATGATGATGATGATGTGTGTGTGTGTGTGTGTGTGTGTGTGTGTGTGTGTGTGCGCGCGCGCGTGCGTGCATGTGTGCGTGCGTGCGTGCTTGTTAAAATTCTATCCAGAACAAACAGTGAAACAGAAAATCCCCCTGTCTCCAGAGTTGTGTCTTTTAGGGATTTTACCACCAATTAGAAATATTGATGATAGTTATCTTATAAGTCATATCCTCACTGCTGCAACATTAGCCTGGGCTCAATGTTGGACACCTTGTAGCCCAGTAGGTGAAATAGTGATTAATAAAATTCTCGAATGTGCAGAGTTTGACCTCTTAACACATAGATTAAGAAACAAAGAAGAAAGCAAATTCACCTTGGTTTGGAATAAATTTTATACTTGGATTTATAGCAAAAAAGAGGTATAAAAGCTTTTTATATTTGATAATCAAATTGTATTGGTACCTTAAAGTTAGCAGTGAATAATACACTGAAACTCTATATCTCAGTTCTTTCGAAACATTATTAGTCAAGTCAGATTTTATTCTGTTTTTGTTGCAAAACTGTTGAATAAAGATTATTATTTTTAAAAAATTAAAAAATCTATCCAGGGAGACTCACACGCTTTCATCCATACCACTTTTTCCTGCTGCTTTCCTGGGCTTTGTTTTAGGCATCATCGGCAACAATAAAGCCATAGGCAAATACATCACCACCATGATCTTCCTCTACTTCGCCTGCCTCCTGCCCTCCATCGCTTTTGGCTCCCTAAATGACGAAAACACTGACGGCGTCATTGGTAAGTCTCCTCATTCTCCCCGCTGTGGAAAACTCATTTACTTACTAATAGCTTCTGTGCCGCATCTACTATGCATGAGGGACGAAAGAGAGAGAAAAAGGATTGCTCTTCTACAGATTGTGCTCCTTAAAGTAGTCATTTTTTGTCATGGTTTCTTTCCTCCCTCACCTGCATCGAAATTATTTTACTCAACATTTGGTATAACAAAACCATCTCCGCTCTGTTTTATCATGCACACCTCAGGAGCAAAGGTTGGACATAATTGGCTAAGAAGAAGTTTGTTCCCCTTAGGGCCTTTATACACGACCCCTAAGCTCCACAGGAAATGGCTGCAAGGTCTGGACCTTACAAGTGTTTTCCCACCAGCTCCGGACTTTGCAGACAATTAAGTGCGACCCCGCCCACCTAAGCGCGACCCAGCTGCACTTTCTTGTACCTGCTTGAGGTGGGTGAAAATCCCCAGGTCCGGATTTAATCTGGTCAGTGCAGGGCTCTCCTGGCTTCTGCTTGTGTGTTTTTTTGCCTCCTGCCCCTTTAAGAGAAGAGGTGGGAGGGAAAAAAGCAAGCAGAAGAGAAACGAAAGAGAAACGGAGCTCCGGAAGTTCCTCCAGGTGAGCTGCATTTTTCCCCTCTTTCTCTGGTGGGGAGGAAGGAAGAGCAACGAACCCCTAAGATCTTTGGTCCGAATTTAAGGGACCAGCGGATCTTAGGGGTCGTGTGAAAAGGCCCTTAGTTGCTGAAAACTTCCAACAGTGATTGTAGAATCTATTACTTCAATTCAATCGTTCCCAACCCTGAATCCCAAGATATTCTTGGACTAAAATGCCCAGGAGCCTTCACCACTAGCTGTGCTGGCCAGGATTTCTGGGAATTGTAGTCCCAAGAACACGTGGGTGACCCAAGGTTGGGAACCACTGCTTTAATTGTTAAATGCCAGGGGTGTTATTTTTAAAGTAACCATTACTGGATGTGAAGTAGCCATTACTTGCTTTCATTACTTGAATCCTTTATGGGGCCATTAAAGTGTCATTTATTATTATTAGCAGAGTAATTTAATGGTTTAATTTAGAAAGGCACGGAAGCTGGATGATCAAGGGGGACAAGGGAGACCAGGGGACTGGCAACCAAGACCTATGAGGAAAGTCTGAAAGAACTGGCCATGTTCAGCATTGAAACAAGAAAGATATAACATTTTTCAAAGACTTGAAAGCCTGGCCTGCAGAGGAGGGGCAGGATCTGATCTCAATTGTCTAAGAACACAGGACACATAATAATGGGCTCATGTTACAAGAAGCCAGATTAAGGCACAAGTCAGGAAAAACTTCTTAACCGTGAGAGCGGTACGGCAATGGAACCAGCAACCTTGGGAAGTGGTGTATGTTCTTTTCACACACTAAAAAGTTTGGATGTTAAGAGTCTTAAATCATAGATAGCATTCTGTGCTTTCACAGAATCCCTTGCTTAGAATCCAGAGAGAGAGCAAGGATTGCAAACAGAGATGGGCATGAAACGGTTCGTCTCACTTCATGTCAGTTCGTCAGGGCGGCAACACAGGTGCTGCTGCTCCCAATCCCTGCCCCCTCATCTGATCAGCCACTCTCCAGGCCCATCTTGCTTGCTTCCATTTCCCACCTCCTTGGCTGATCACCCAGTCATAGGCAAGAGCACAGACTTCTTTGCTTCTTTTGTCTGAGTGTAAGTTCAGCCAAGAGGGTGGGAACACCGCTACCTTTACAAAATGGGATGAGCCGATTTGTGCTCATCTCTAGTTTTGACAGGTGGATTACACCCTTGGCGCAACCCACGGTCGCATACTGATGCATGCTTCACTCGGCAGCACTTCAATTAATATAAAGTTTATTGCCTTGGCTACAAGCCATCACAAAGATTACAGAAAAGAGGAAATAGATAGAACAATCATGGCATAGAACAAAATAGAAAAAGAAGCAAGAAGCCATATTGGGGAGGATCTTCGGAGATGACAGCAGCACTTGGATATTTATTTATTTATTTATTTATTTATTTATTTATTTATTTATTTATTTATGTACCACAACCAATTTTCCCAATGTGAACTCTGTGTGGTTTACATAGAAAACTACATATATGCAATTGAAACCAACACAGGAAATAAAAATCAAACCAATAATTTGCCATCTATTGTGGAATTGTGTACCCCATGAGCTAAAAAGAGGATGTTGAAGATCTATACAGATTCCACACATCCTAGACATAATCTGTTTCAACTGTTACCCTCAGGACAACGTTTTAGGGCATTGCATACTAGGACAACTAGATATAAAGATAGCTTCTTTCCAAGTGCTATCCAACTGTGGAATAATTATTTTTTCTTCTTTTCTTCTTTTTTTAAATAGGTTATATTGTGTTGTTGTACTGTGCTTTTATTGTTGAATATATTATTCTTATATTTCCTTCTTATATATGGAGAGCATTTTTTACCAAAACAAATTCCGGGTGTGTCCAACCACACTTGGCCAATAAAAGGATTCTGATTCTGATTCTGATTCTGATAATGCAATAAAAAAAAACAAATACATAACAAATAAATATTGAAGGCATCTCTTTTCTTTCTCATTTATTTTCAGATGTGCAGAAGACCATAGTGGGCCAGTGCATCGGTGGGCTTCTTTATGCCCTTTTCTCGGGCCAGCCACTCGTGGTACTCTTAACGACCGCTCCGTTAGCGCTGTACATCAATGGTGAGTCCAGCACCACAGCCTTCCTTGTGTGCTTTATGTGTTAGTGATGGACGTATTTAGATTTCCCCCAGGATTACCCAGGACCCTGGCTAGGCTCCTTGTGGAATTCTGGGAGACATGTTCCTACTATGTACGTATGCATGAGTCAATGAAGGGCTTTTGTGTGAGGGAAATTGGATTGCAAATGGCTGCCTAGCTAGAAGGCAGAGGCTCCCGACCTTGTGTTTGGACTACAACTCCCAACACCCCAAGTCAGCACAGCTGGTGGTAAAGGCTTCTGAGAACGGCAGTCCAGGAAACACTTGGCTTGACAGAAGTTGAGAACCACTGCTGTGAAGGTGGCTGAGTGTCTGAGGTCCACTCCAGCCAAGTTCTCTGAGGCTCAGTGTAAGGTGGGAGGCATACCTAGAAGTGGGAGCAGATTGCCGATTTATCAGTTCACACATTAGTCCTTCAGACAAACAGTTGTTTGGTGCGTCCCAATTCTTCCTCCTCTGATGGACATTCACTCAGAAGCAGTGCCTGGACGAGGCAGGTCAGGGATGGCATGGCGCCCATCGTGGGAGACCAGGCTGTGTGTGTGTGTGTGTGTGTGTGTGTGTGTGTGTGTGTGTGTGTGTGTGTGTGTGTGTGTGTGTGTGTGTGTGTGTGTGTGTGTGTGTGTGTGTTGTCATTACAGTTGTGACCAGCCCTTCGTGACCCCATGTCCATGGAGTTTTCTTGGCAGGTATACTGGAGTGGTTTGCCAGTTCCTACTCCAGACGCCTACAGCACCTGGTGGCAGCAAAGTCCTAGTCTCCAGTGTGCTAGCCACCACTACTCTTTTCTAGGAATGCTGCATTCCATCCCCTCTCCTCCCCACAGTTTACTAAAGTTCTCCTCGCCAGCTAGCCTTCCATGTTCCTGTGTTGTGTCTCTCCTCCTAGTAGAATCGGTGCTCCTAAAGTATTTTGAAGGACTTCAGCAAACTTTGGATGAGGCAGCTGAGAGCTATCCCCACCCACCTCCACGAGTGCCTGGTGGTCATTCTTGACTCTCTAAGGACCAACATGCAGAGAAATGACTCACCCTCGTGTCTTGTTTTCAGTCATCAAGGGAATCTGTGACGATTACAACTTGCAGTTCAGTGCTTTCTACGCCTGGGTCGGACTCTGGAACAGTTTCTTCCTCGTGCTGTATGCCCTTTTTAACTTCAGTCTTGTAATGAAGCTCTTCAAAAGGTAACACTTCTGACTTATCTCTCTCATATTTCAGCAGGAAGGGCATTAACGTCACGGCGATAAGAGCACCCCTTGGTGCCCGTTCTGTACAAGCAGCAGCTTGGCTCGTGGTTCCATGGGTGGCTATAGGCACAGTTGTGGTAGGGAATGAACCTACCACCTGATCCAACTGTGAAAATCTGTTTTTTGCTTTTTGCACTAATTCATAAAGACTAGTAGTGACACATCTGTGTCACTGCAGCTCAAGGACTCTCTGGGCAGTTTACAAAATTTACAACATATTTGACTAAGCAACATATAGACACAAAATGTGTACAGTAGGAAATGTTTACCAAAAAAAGGAATGCATTCAGAATGCATTTTCATCCAGACATACATAAAGAAAATGGCATGAACATGTGCCAAAAGAACTGGACACTGGAAAAAAATGAAAAACTCAGTGGCAATGCAGTGCACAGATTTACCCATTCCTATGTGGCTCAGCAGGCTAGAGCACTGAAAACTGTCAGCTACAAAGTTGGCAGCTCAGCTGTTCGAGTCCTGGGTGCCATGCAGCAGAGTGAGCTCCCGTGGTTAATCCCAGCTTGTGACAACCTAGCAGTTCCAAAGCATGCAAATGCAAGTAGATAAACAGGCACCACCATAAAAAGCGGGAAAGTAAAACAGTGTTTCCTTGCAGCCATGCCGGCCACGTGGCCACGGATTTGCACAACACTGACTATTCGGCTTGACAACAGAGATGAGCACCGCCCCTAGAGTCGGACACGACTAGCACGCATGTGTGTGTGGGGAACCTTTACATTTTATGTAAAACCAAGACTGAGGTTTCAAGTTATCCTGGAGACAAGAATTGGGTGTGCTTACAGTTGCTTTCTTTTTAATTTCAGATTTTTCCTTTCATTCTTGTCTCAAACCCACAAAATCGTATTCCATGAGCACACACACTACTTGTGTTTGATTGCTTGTGCCCCCCCCCCTGAGGTAGAAATGCTGTCCCTGAAGCCCTCGGGCTGGCACAGTGCCCAGGTTATCATTCTAGGACTGGGCAGGCAACCCTGCGATTCTACGGCTCATTTCCTTTTTGCTGCATATTTATGCCAGCTCACTTTTATGTCCCAATGGCACGAACAGGGTATGCTGGCCCCTGTGGTTTAATGACCTTCTTGTACGCATATTTGGGCTAGTTAACTTGTAGCACTTTGGGGGGGGGCTTCCTCTGTTCCCTTTACAGTGGACCCTCGTATAACAAACGGTTTGTATAACATAAAATCTGTACAACATAACAATTTATGGAGATAGGGGAAATTTGCTTAACAGAATCGCCTATGGGGCGAATCCGTACAACATAAAAATGGTCGCAATGAGGGATTGCCTTCCTATGGGAAATTTGTACGAAGGAAAATTTGCTTAACAGAATTTCATTTGGAATGAATTAATTCCTTTATAAAAGGTACAGTCACCCCCCGCCATTTCACGGTTCAGGTACCGCAGTCCCACTACACCGCGGGATCGCAGTACCTGCACCTCAGGGCCGGCGGGGGGGGGCATCGGGTCGCTCCGCGCCACCCCTCCGCGCTCCTCCGCAAAGCCTAGGAGCCGCGGGGGGGGGCGGCGGGGGGCGATTGGGTCGCTCCGTGCCGCCCCTCTGCGCTCCTCCGCAAAACCTCGGAGCTGCGCGGGGGGCGGGGGGGCCATTGGGTCGCTCCGCGCCGCCCCTCCGCGCTCCTCCGCAAAGCCCCAGAGCTGCCCGAGGGAGGCATCAGGTAGCTCCACGCCACCCCTCCGCGCTCCTCCGAGAAACCTCGGAGCCGCGCGGGGGACAGTGGGGGGGGCAATAAGATTGCTCCGCGCCGCCCCTCCGCGCTCCTCTAAGAAGCCTCGGGCCGTGCAGGGGGCGGCAATCTCCATTGAAATGCATTGCGTCAATGGATTTCAATGGAGAATTTTTCCCCATTGGAAAGCATTGAGCCAATGTTTTCCAATGGGGGAAATTTTCTCCATTGAAATGCATTGGCAATGCATTTCAATGGAGACGGCCCCAGACAAGAAGTCGTGGGCGGCGCAGGAGGTCAGATCCCCCTACCACCGCCGGCGCGCGCCGCCTCAAGACTTCTTAGACAGGCGCACAATCTCCTCCCCTGCCCCCAGGCCCCACCCCACCCGCTTCCGCATATTGCGGATTTTCATGCATCGCGAGTGGGGTGGGTCCCGAACCCCCATGATAGGCGGGGGGTTACTGTACCACTGTAATTATTTTAGACATTTATTAAACTTATTTTGGCGCTGGCCAATCAGGAACTGTGTAAGGACATGCATCATCCCGCCTTCCTGTCGGATTGGCTAGTGTCAGGGAGAGGGAAAGATGACACATTGGAGGCTGCTTCCTGGTTGGAGTTTCCTTATGCACGAGGTAAAGCAAGGTAAGACAGTGGTTGATTTTGTTACGGAGGATGAGACTGTGTTCCAAACACCAGCTGTGCTGGCATGTTTCGTTTCGGAACCAGTTCCCTTCCAAAACAAAATGGCCATCTCAAGTGAACCAGACAAACCATGGTTAGGTGTGATAGCTCAGCAGAGCCTTAGCATATAGCTGGAGGGTGGGACTGTGTTCTGTTTTGTTTTGTTTTGTGTTTTGTTTTGGAAGCAGTCCCTTTTCAAAATGAAATGTCCATGTCTATTGTTCACAGTTCAGAACTGGAGACGGGCACGAACCACCAGTTCGTCCTTTGGACAAACAGGTGTTTTTTTTTGGTGCTTCCAAGCCCTGCCTTCCCAGGCAGAGGTCCACTGAGTGGCAGCACATAGAGGAGGCAAGACAGGAAAGCTGGGGTGCTGCCTCTGAGTGGGCACTTGTTGGAGGAGGCATGGCAGGGAAGCATGGAACACCTAGTCATCCAAAGGACCAAGTGCCTTAGCACATAGCTGGTGTGGGGCGCCCAGAATCAGCTAAGGGGTGAATAAGATATGATACTCAATTCTCTGTATTTTTCAGGGGGCTTAACTACGTTCAGAAACAAGAAGGAAGAACTCAGATTTATTAGATGATTCCATTTTTTAAAAATACCTGGACTAGACTACAAGCAAGTCAAGTTTGAAGATTTACTGATAGGCAGCTCTGCCTCAGATAAGATGTTAGAAGGGGATGCAATGTTGTTATCTGTTCAATTGTTCATAACATTTTTGCACGTTCCGGTTTTCATAGCTAATTGGTTCTCTTTGGTACCGACACACCTCTTCTTTTTTCTGTGTTTTCATAGGTCAACGGAAGAAATAATTGCACTTTTTATCTCCATTACGTTTGTTCTTGATGCCCTTAAAGGTATAACCAAAGGTAAGTCCAGCAGCTCAGTGCTTGTCTTTCAGTTAATTTTGAAAAGCAAGGTACGTTTGGATGTCCCCGAATCCTTTGCAAAGCAGAAGGCTTTGCGGGGGGCGGGTAGCCTGAAAAAGTGCTACAAACTGATAATCTAAAATCATTCTGAATGCCTTCTGACTAAAAATCTAGTTGAGCTTGGACACCCAGCTCCAAAAGGCTTAGCCACAGGTTGCGTGGTTGAAAGAAAGATTGGACAGAGTTACTTCTGATATGACCTTTTTCTCTGGTGCTGACAGACTCAAGTCAAGACCGATCCTCAGGGGTGGCAGGAAGGCCGTTTGGGCCAGTCCATCAGGATTCCACTTAACATTAGCATAGTTATATTGTGCCCTGTCAAGTCAGAACCAGCGTCCGTTGTCCCTAATAGAGCTTTCATTACGAGATACCTGTATTTAGGGGGATTGTGCAGTCATTGGGTGAGAGAGAGTAGGGTTTTGTATGTGTGTGGTTGTTGTTCTCTTAATTGTAGTTTTTATGTATTTGGGTATGAATGCTCTCCGATGAGAGGGAGTAGGGTTTTGTGAGTGTATGTCTGGTTTTATGACAGTTTTTTTATAATGGGTACAAGTGATGTTGGGGGAAAGAATGTATGAGTATGTGCATGGATACTTGTTTCTTAAATGGTAGTTTTCTGTCTTATATTTGGGGTGAGTGATGCGCAGACTGGATGGTACTTTTTAATTTTGTTGTATTTGTTCAATGACAATTATAAAGTATTGTTCTGTTCTATTCTATTCTATTCTATTCTATTCTATTCTATGAGTGGCTTTTACCAGTTTCTTTCACTTCCTAAGTTTCCATGTCACAGTGGGGATTTGAACTCGGGACCCGTGAAAGTTAGTCTGTCCTTCTCTATCCACTACGCCACACTGTGGGTGGGTGCAAGTAAGAATAGGAGTTGCCAGTTTCTGGGACAGGTCTGCATGGTCGACCCTACTGACAATTACATCTTTCGCTCACGATTCCTTTCCATGTAGGGAGGCATCCCACGTTTCCAAGGGTTGCACCAAGAGGAGATTGTGTTTTTGCAACCTTGTGTAAATGGAAGAATAGCCTCCAGAGCAAAGGAAGGTTAATGCCATTCTATGCTGCTTTAGTCAGTCCGCACCTGGAGTGCTGTGTCCGGTTGTAGGCGTCAGATGTAGCAGCCCAAAGGAAGGAAGGCAAGATGATATCAGAGTTGGAATCCAAGACCTGTGAAGAATGGTTGGTTGGTGGTGGTTACGTTCAGCCTAGAAATGGGAGGGTCTAGAAAAAAGTGTTCTGTTTATATACTGCCCCATACCACTACAAGTAGCCTTTGGGCGTTTACAGTTTAATTACAGTATGCAGACTACTCATTGCCCCCCAGCAAGCTGGGTACTTGTTTTACCGACCTCGGAAGGATGGAAGGCTGAGTCAACCATGAACCTGCTACCTGGGATTGAACCCCAAGTGGTGAGCACAGTTTTACCTGCAGGACAGGCATTTAACCACTGCACCACGGGGCTCCATGGTATGTCCACTGTCTTCAGATCCCGGAAGAACTGTGACATGCAAGATAGTGCAAGCTTGTTTTCTGCTGCTCTCGAGAGTAGGACCCAAGCCACTGGTTTCAAATTATAAGCAAGGAGGTTTTGGACTCAACATCGGGATGAACATCTTGATGACCTGAGCAACAGTGGAGTGGATTACTTGGGAAGATGGTGGACATTCCTTTGTTGAAGGCTTCTAAGCAACTGTTGAGCGGGTTTAGATGGCCGTGTGTGATCTCTGGATTTCCTACAATGGCAAGGAGTTGCAGGAGATGATTCCCACGGTCCCTTCCAATCTTGTTGTCCCATCATCCTCAAGTTATCTTCCTCGTTCCTAGCTTTTAGCCAGCAGCTAAGGACCACACTGTTCCACCAAGATTTTCACACTCAATGCAACTCTGTGGTTTTAGGCATGTCTCTTGTTTTATTCCCACATGTGTATCTTGAGGCTAGTACAGATTAAACTTGGTTCATCTCATGGTTTTTATTTTGCAAGTGGCCTTGCACACTCGTCGGCTGGAGAGGAGATGCATTCAATAAAGGAAATAAAGCATCTACTTCTGTCTTACTATCACATAACCATTGAGAGTGTCCTAACTTATGGCATGCTATCATGGTATGGGAGCAGCTCTGTAGCAGACAAAAAAGCTCTACAGAGAATAATTAGAATTGTCCAGAATGTTACCGGGCTCCAGCTACCAACCCTGGATGACATCTTCACATCTCGCTGTTTGAGGAAGTCGCACAACATTCTGAGGGACTCTACTCATCCTGCTCACAATTTCTTCGAACTGTTGCCTTCTGGCAGAAGATACAGAACAATTAAAACTCGGACCACACGTCTTCTGAACAGTTTTTATCCCAGAGCTATAATTGCACTTAATAATGAACTCAAGGACCACCAGCAGTGAGCACTTTGGACAGGATTACCTAGCCTGTTGTGTAGATGCTTGTGTTTTTAGGGTGGGTGGGTGGGGGAGTGTTCAGGGATTTTTTATGTGTGTGTGTTGAAGGTTTTTTTTTAAATGTGTGTGAGAGTGTTTGGAGATGTGTGTGTGTGTGTGTGTGTGTGTGTGTGTGTGTGTGTATGTGTGTTTTGAATCTGGTCTCTGGGTGTCTGAATTTCGTTGTATGTGTATACTGTGCATATACACACAATGACAATAAATTATTATTATTAATAAACAGGTTGGATCACAGTTCTGAACAGCAAGATCTAGAAAGGGGCTGTTTTCCTCTTGACAGAAAAACATTACACATATTTCATTACACATATGTAGTATTTCATTCATTTGTATGCAGAGGGAATTGAATCTATAACCTTCCTTAATCACTACTCCTCATCTGGGAAAGTATTACTCTTTCTGTGGGGGAAGGGGCCATATCCAGCCCTGCAGAGGTCCCGTTTCCTTCTAAAGGAAAAATCAGATTAATATTCCTCTTTATTACTAAATACACCCCCCTCTTTTGGCAGGGCAGGAATGATGGGAGAGGAGGGTTATTATTATTATTATTATTATTATTATTATTATTATTATTATTATTATTATTATTATTATTATTATTATTATTATTAGTTTAATCACGTCCCCAGGAAAGACAGGGTGGAGAACAGGGGAGTAGAGTCCGCACATTCTTTTTCGGCGGCAGTCCTAATGAGGGTTTTGTTTTTCAGAGCTGTGATTCAGCCACTTAAGCTGCACTCCTGTTTGATCTTGACTTCTGCACTTTGCAGGAAGCGGCCCGGCAGCAGCTGAAGCAAACAAGAAAAGGCCAAATAGGATCAGAGGGAGCGGGGAGGGACCTTAGATGACTCCCCCAGCTCAAATCATTCTGCATTAGTAAGGATGTCACAGCTGCCTCTGTTGTGGATAGAGGTCACTCCTGCAAGCACTTTTTCCTGGCAAGGTTTTCATTCAGCTGCTGAGCTGGGCTGTATCAGGTCGGCAGCGGAATATTAAATATTAAGCCTTCGTTAAGTGCCAGGTTGCGATAGCTAGCTGCCAAATACTTCCATACAAAGCAGGGTATATATGCAGGTGGTGCCATAGAATAGGCTGAGGCACGAGATGGTGTCTTTGGATTTTGATTCAGAGTGATGTTCTCCTACGTTCAGACCTTGGTTCACCCATGAAACTTTTGGGATAGCATCAGTTCTGACACACTCTCGGCCTTGCTTTCCTTGTAGAGTTTTGTAAAAAAAAAATGGGCAGCAAAAATACCACATTGGGTAGGAGTACATGGCTGTAGAGCCAGGGGCCAGGGGCCAGGAGTTGGCGTCCCATAGTATCTTCAAAGAGAGGAGCCAGATAAAATAACCCAGATTATGTCCAGCTAATGGGATTACATACCTTGCCACTGCATGGTCGCAAAGCCACAACAGAAGAAATGTAAGTGAGGCGTGTCTACCGAGAAGACCCGGGGAGGGTCATTATACATCAGAATTGATGGTGCATGCGTGCACACATGTGTGTGTGCACACGTGTGCCGACACACACACATACACACACACACACACACACACACACACACATATATATGGAGGGTAAAGTCTCCCTCAGCTAATGGGAACAAGGATAGGATGCCCATAGAAGTTCAGTTAATGGCTTATGTTGAAATTAGAGTAAGCCTATTAAAATCAGTAGAATTTATGGAGACATTGACTCATAAGACCCAACAGATTCAACCACTCTGTTCTGCTCTGGTCAGACCCCACCTGGTGTACTGTGTCCAGTTCTGTGTGCCTCAATTTAAAAAGGATGTTGACAACCTTGAGTTGAGTACAGAAGAGGGCGACCAGTATGTTTGAAGGTCTGGAAGAAATGTCTTACGAGGAACGGCTTAGGGAACTGGGAATGTTTAGCCTTTCAAAAAGAAGGCTGAGGGGGGATATGGTAGCTATGTTTAAATATTTGAAAGAATGTCATATTGAAGAGGGAATAGGCTTGTTTTCCATGGCTTCAGAGACTAGGACTCGGGGCAATGGTTTTAAACTACAGGAAAAGAGATTCCATTTGAACATTAGGAAGAACTTCATGACAGTTAGAGCTGTTCGGTAATGCTGCCCCAAAGGAGGGTGGTTTGGAGGTTTTTAAGCAGAGGCTGGATGGCCATCTGTCGGAAATACTGTGATGGGGGTTCCTGGATGGCAGGGGGTTGGACCGGATGGCCCTTAGGGTCTCTTCCAACTTTATGATTCTATGACCTAGTTCAATTGTGACTTACTGCTGGTTTTCAGCCATTGTGTGAGGGCACTGGGATCCTTGTCAAGTTGTGTGATATTTCTGGCCAAGAAAGATTGGTTTATAGGACTCTCTATGCAGCAGTAATCTGGGACCGAGAATCCTGCCAAGATCAGGGAGATGTTCTTATGGAGACATCTATGGAACTGACTCCTGAGTGGGTACAGCTAGGATGTGAATGTACATCTCTATGATTGGAAGGAAAAGGCATCTAGGGGATATGTTTGTAAAGCAGAAAAGCAGTGTGGTCGGAGCCACCAACTTGCCCATTTTTTCCCTGAAATTCTTTATATACCAGCAGGCATTAGAAAAAAGTTGAACTAGATGGCCCTTGTGTCTGTGAAGATTCTCAGTCATCCAGGTGCGTTTAACTGGGAGTTGAGTCATGGCTACTGGACTTTTTTTTTTTTGAGAGAGAGATAGAAACGTTTCGCTGTTCATCCAAACAGCTTCATCGGTCTGAATACAGCTAGTGCAAGAGACCTTCTTATAGTCAGCTTGACCTCTTGTCACCCTGGTCTGATTGGCTCATAAGATGAACAAAGCCTGAATAGCTGTATTCAGACCGATGAAGCTGTTTGGATGAACAGCGAAACGTTTCTATCTCTCAAAAAAGAAGTCCGGTAGCCATGACTCAACTCCCAGTAGATGGCCCTTGATAACTCTTCCACCTTTACAGTTCTATGATTCTAGGCAGAGAAAAAGAGTTTCTCCAGGCTGTTTATAAGCCTTGGTTGATTGTATTAAGATAAGATAAGATAAGATAAGATAAATCTTTATTGATTCCCCCATCGGGGAAATTTACTTGTTACACTGATCCCAAAGAACAAGCAAGAAGGGTAAGTGCACAAAAAGTGTAAAGTGAGAAGGAAAAAGATAATAGAAATTAAATAAAATTAAAATAAAAACATCCAATAGACACTATAAAATTTGGATATAAAAAAAATAAATGTGAAAAAAAAGAAAGAAAGGGGAATTTCGGAAGATCTCATCCAGGGAACAGGAAAGTAAGTTACTACAGTATTGATCAGTAACTTTTTATATTAATACCGTATTTTAACTCAACAGGATAAGAAGTCTTCAGAGCTTACGCTAGATGATGCACTGAGGCTTAGAGGAATAAAGGCATATTCTCTGCTTCATTTTCTCTCTGAATGTACTGCTTGACCAGTGGTTGACCTGAGGAAATCTTTGTTTTCTCTGCAACAATGACTCTTGCAAGAATATTAAGTTCTCTTCATCAGGCAATGAAATTTTAGCTGCCGGATGCTGCCTCCAGTTTAAGGAAGCTATGACTATAAGAGGCAATAGAGACGGTGCTCATGGCAGCAGATCAGAGCAGTCTTTAAGCAGGCACAGTTCAGCACTTCTGCCTTTCAGTCAAATCCCAAACGGTGATGTCTTCCCTTTAAGATGAAGGACAGTACAGGGGACCCTCGTATAACAAGCGGGTTGTTTAACAGAAAATCCACTTAAAGGAAAAACGTTCCGGAGATAGGGGGAAATCGCTTCATAGAATCGCCTGTGGGGCAAATCTGTACAACAGAAAAAATGGTCGCGATAAGGGATTAATCCATTTTCAGTGCATTCCTATGGGAAATTTGCACAAAAGAAAATGTGCTTAACAGAATTTCATTTGGAATGAATTAATTCCTTTATACAGTAGGACCCCAGTATCTGCTGGGGATTGGTTCCAGGCCTTACCATGGATAGGAGAGAACGCCTGCCCACCCCCACCCACCCCCAAACTGCTGTTTCCTGACAGTAGCTTGCTTTATGACTGCTGTATTTAGATAGTAGCTTGCTTTATGGCTGCTGTTTGTGACAGTAGCTTGCTTTACAAATGCTATTTGTGACAATAGCTTGCTTTACAGCTGCTGTTTATGACAATTGCTTGCTTTGTGGCTGCTGAATTATTTTTTATTTTCCTCTGCCATCCGTGGATAACTGAATCAGTGGATAATGAATCAGTGGATACGGGGGTCCTACTGTACAAGGTACCACTGTATTAATGAATGCATGGTGGATGTGATGAGTTCAGCTGTTTACTCCTGCCATAGAGATTATTCAGGGAGATTTTATTATAGAGGTTGGTTGAGTCATTATGCGTTCTTGAAGTAGGTGAGAATATATCTCTTACTATCCATAGAGACTCCACAAGTGCCTCTTCTTGGCCAATACCAAGATGTTTTCTGCTTCCCCTTCTTCTTTACTTTCTAGTTTTTACACATTACTACCACGTCTCAAGACCACATAGCACACCTGTGGACAATGCCACCAACATCTGGAATATATCTGTGGATCGGTCTGCGTTGGAAAACCAGACAGAGTCCCCTCCTGCCCCTATGCAGTACGGGCGCGAGACGGCCGTTCTCAGCCTCATGCTGATGTTGGGGACCCTTTGGCTCGGGCACACGCTGTACCAGTTTAAAAAAAGGTATGTTTCCACATTGCGCTTCCCCATGGGCTGTTTTGTTTTCGGGGTGGGGGTTCTTTTGGAAGAACAGAAGACAGACAGGGAATCCAAGTGGAATCTTGAGTGTCGCATTGAAGGAGACCAACTGTTGGTTATTAGCAGAGCATCTGCATTATGTGTGTAAGAAATCCAGGGCCCAACTCCAGTTCTCCAGTCCAAAAGGGACTGTTGGAGAGCAAGACAGACCCTTCCCCACTCCTCAAAAACCTACTTCCCATTATGATATTTAGGTAGCAGCCTTGAATCAGGCAACTTCATCTTTCATCATTGGAGGTGTACGTTAGAGACATGCATTAACCTTGGTTCAGACGTTTGCGCCTGTTTGTATACATGGTGGCACCTCCACCCTATGGAGCTTGATTCCTCCACTCACCAGCTGGTGCATGCTTGGCTACCCAACCACTCAGACAAGGAGGGCTGGACTGGCAAGTCTGTTCTCCTAATGGGTACTGGTTGAACAACTAATACAAATTACAAAGTAGTTGTAGTAGTAGTAGTAGTAGTAGTAGTAGTAGTAGTAGTAGTAGTAGTCGGCGTCGGCGTCGGCGTCGGCGTCATCATCATAGTAGTAGTACTAGTAGTAGTAGTAGTAGTTGTTGTTGTTATAGAACCATAACCAGGTCTTTTCCTCATCTACTTTTCCTTTGAAAGTTCCTCAAAAAAATCAAAGGAAAAGTCGATGAGGAAAAGACCTGGTTATGGCTCACCAATGGAACACTGAAAAAAGAGACAGAAGCCCTGATTTTTGCAGCTCAATAACAAGCTATCAGAACAAATGCAGTTAAGGCTAGGATAGAAATATCAGCTGAGCACCCCCACATGTAGACTCTGTAAAGAGGCGGATGAAACTATCGACCATATATTGAGCTGTTGCAAGAAAATTGCTCAGACTGATTACAAACAGCGTCATAATGTAGTAGCTCAAATGGTCCACTGGAATTTGTGTCAGAACTATCATCTGCCTGTAGCAAAGAACTGGTGGCATCATAAGCCTGAAAATGTAATTGAAAATGAGCATGCAAAATTACTTTGGGACTTCCTAATACAGACAGTCAGGGTGTTGGAGCATAATACCCCAGATATTGTGATTGTGGAGAAGAAAAAGTGTGGATCATTGATGTTGCTATACCAGGTGACAGTAGAGTCACCGAGAAACAACTTGAAAAAAATTACCCGATATCAGGATCTGAAAATTGTACTTCAGAGACTCTGGCATAAACCGGTACAGGTGGTCCCAGTGATGGCACGCTGAGGGCGGTGCCTTAAAGAGCTAAGCAATTATTTTAGAAGAAATTGGAGTTGACAAAGTCACCATCAGTCAGTTGCAGAAAGCCACCTTACTGGGATCTGCTCACATAATTCGCCAATACATCACATAGTCCTAAACGCTTGGGAAGCGTTCGACTAGTGATTTGTAGTACAAAATCCAGCATAGTTAGCTGTGTAATTAATAATAATAATAATAATAATAATAATAATAATAATAATAATAATAATAATAATAATAATAATAATAATAATAATAATAAAGAAAAAAGTGTGGTATTCAACACAATTATGAACAAGCCACGTTGCACAGGTAGTAACACTTTGACACTAGCTCACATAATGATCTGCGCACCTGTCTGTCCTTTGTTAATGCCACCTGCACAAGGTTTGAGAAGCTAAGCCTGTTTCTGTCCCATGCATAGCTGGACACCAGGAACCTACTGCAGACATTCTCAGCTGGGGCCTTATGGCTCCGTTGAGAGCTCTGGCACATTTGAATGGGGGTGGCAGTGGGCCACAGATCCATCTCTTCATGTTGTGTCCTCGTTTGAACACAGCCCAAGGTGTTCCTTGTTTCACTGGGGCCCGTGGAACCTCAGGAGATCTCCCCAAAGGACCATAGCCTGCCAAAAAATCACTCACCCAAGGCTGAGAAATGGTTACCCCACAGGATGCTGCCGTCAAGTCAGCTCACGCTGGAGGGTTGCCACTGGTAGCAATAGATGAGCATTGTTTTTCATCCACCAGGGTCCCTCTGCCATGAAATGAGGCCTTGTGCTGCTGTGTTAACCTTTGGAACAGTATGTGTATCTGTACATTTCCCCTGGCAATATTTCTGATCTCATTTCAGCCCTTATTTGCACGCCAGAGTCCGCGAAATCCTGTCCGACTGTGCCTTACCCATTTCTGTCCTAACCTTCTCCATTGTGGGTTCCTATTTCTTCAAGGAAATAAAAAGTAAGTCGAGAACATCTTCGTAATTTACTAGCAGAGGGAATGCACTCCGCCCATGAACTTGGTTGCCCTAGAACAGTGGCGGCGAACCTTTAGTACTGCATATGCTTTGGACCACAACTCCTAGAATCCCAAGCCTGTATTGCCAATGACAAAGGACTGTGGGAGTTGTGGTCCATGACATCTGCAGTGCCAAAGGTGTGCCGTCACTGCCCTAGAAAGTGGCTGTTACTCTGGTTCTGTCTACCTAAGGACACCCTAATCAATGTTAATTCATACAATGAAATAATCATGATTTGGTACCAACAGAGCTGGTTTTGTCCCTTTAGGTTATGTTTGTCAGTAATTAGATTTTGACAAAATTAAAATGCAATTCTTTCTTTCTTCTCTTCCTCCCCCCCCCCCACTTTTTTTTAAAGAGTAGATTTGATTAGTGTGGCAAGGAAAAATAAGAGCTGCAGAATCACTAGAGGCAGGAAAGGATGTTTGCAAACTTACAAAGGCAGTGTTGATAAGTGTGACCCGAGTGTCGTGTGTGTGCGTTCCCACTGTCAGCTTGTCTTTTCCCCCTAATTAAAACATGCTAATAGCTCCGAACATCTGCTGGGATCATCAAATGTGCAAGGAAATCTGAAAAATTATCCAAGGGCCAAACAGGTCACCTTTTCCACATCAGGAAGAGAGAAGGGAGACAGGAATTGCACAGCCTCACGATGACGTGAATGGGAAATGAACAGAATTAAGAATTACCTCCTATCCCACCCTCCCCGCTATGACCATCATTCTGTCCATTCGAAACTGGAAAGGGGCAGTTTTTATTGTGTAAGGACTTCCTTAGTGACAACTGCTCCCTTGCCACCTGTCAAGAGAGAAAGCATGCAGAGTGCAATAAAATAAAATAAATACACCCTCCATTCCGTCACCTTCAAAGGAAGACCTTCCGTAATGCCTCAGCTGTTCAGATTGGAACTGGCCCGTGCGTTGGAAGGATGAAAGATTTAACTCCGGCGCTTCTCCCTGAAGCTGTTGGCGACTTTCGGAATATGGCTAAAGTCACTGTTGTTTACAGTGATCCCACTTCATCCCTCCGGGGGTGGGGGTGGGAATGGAACGGAACAAAACAAAAATATTCCAGCAGATGGTCCTTTTAAGGTCCAAAGAGCATGGGGAAAATATGTCTTGTAACTGGTCATCAACTAGAGGACATACTCACCCATCTGTGATCCGAACCAAATACGGAAACGGAGCTGCATATGACAAGTGTGAGGGCCTTGGCACTGAGAATATAGGTCCCGACAGGGATTTGGTAGAGAAAGGAGAGATTAAAAAGTTGGTGTTTTTAAAAAAATAATGTTGGGGTTGTAACATAAGCACCACTGCTAAGGATGAATTCCCTGTTGTAGTGATCTAAAGGTGAATTGCCTAGTGCATCTATGATTCTATGCATATGAGCCTTCTCAGTATTTAATTTAATCCAGTGGTGAGCAAATTTTGGTCCTCCAGATGTTTTAGACCACAACTCCCAGAATTCCAAGCCTGTATTGCCAATGATAAAGGACTGTGGGAGCTGTGGTCCAAAACATCTGGAGGGCTGAAGTTTGGCCACCACTGAATCAGAAATAGCCCTCCGCTTATGGTTCGAGGCAGGGCCTTCTCTGTGGCAGCTCCCACATTATGGAAGGTGGTTATATCCTTCCACCAACGGCTGAAGACCGGGCTTTTCAGGCAGGCTTTTAACAATCATGACCAAGTCCGTTTTTTAAAGTTAAGATAGCTTTAAATGCTTCCTTCCTTTTTAATTATTTTTAAAGCTAAGAGAGATTTAAGTGTTGGCTCCCTTGTGATTCAGTTGCATTTCATTAAGCTAATATTTAACTTGATTTGTTTTTAATTCTGTTCTTTTCAATATCACGAACTGCCTTGGACCCCTTCATTGGGAGAAAAGCAGCCTATAAATAAAGGAACTGAAAATAAAAGGAATGATTACACTACTGGAAAAATCGTTAGCCAAGGATGTACCCCTAATGAGCAGGATTGCAAATACATGATAGGCTAGCCCAGGGGTGTCCAAACTTTGACCCTCCAGATGTGTTGGACTACAACTCCCAGAATTCCAAGCCTAGATTGCCAATGATAAAGGACTGTGGGAGTTGTGGTGACTTGTCAATGGTCAATGAGATGATTGCCCAGAGAAGTAACACTGACTAAGAATCAAACCAGACAACAGATATTGCCCACATTTGGAAACAGAGCTGCCTTAAGTGGGCAAAAGACATCTGTTTTTGCATTCTCAAAGGCTTTCACGGCTGGGATGTGATAGTTGTTGTGAGTTTTTCAGGCTGTGTTCTGGAAGTTTTTCTTCCTGATGTTTCATCAGGCTCTGTAGCTGGCATCTTCGGAGGGCAAGGAGCTCAGTGAACTAGGAGTTCTCTCTCTGCTGTGGGGTACAGAGTGGGTGATACTGGGGGTTTTAAAGTAGTGGGAAAGAGGAAACATGTCCTGTGCAGGAAAATAGATGTTAGTCATTGTATTGTGATGAAGGGATTAAGAAGTTTAAATGCAATCAGTAACAACGATCCTTGTTGAGTGTCCTTAGCTGTTCTGTTGTGTGAACTAGTGGTCACTTTTGTGACCAGTTTTTCCTAGCAGGGGCTTTTCTTCTGTACCTTGGGAAGTAGTTTGCTTTGTGTTGTGTTTGATCCTCAAAAGGTAAACGGGGTTAGTTTGTCGGTCTTTGTTGCTCTAGCACAAACATGCTGTCAGCATCTGAATGAAAGCCGAACATCTCAGCGAGTGTGACCTGCAGAGACGAATTACCAAGATGGACCGTATTTTTCTCGCCGGCACCTTCTTCTGAAATGAACTCAGGACAGCCAGTTGTTCCACCGGCAAGGAATTCTGTTCCTTCCGATCTGCGGTTCAGATTTCCTGGCAGATCAGCAACCGTCCACGCCAAGTGTGTGATCTGAATGACGCTTTTAGAGTGCTAACTGTTGTGTTTGTCCTTTTCCAGTGTCTAGATTTAACTACAATCAATCGGAGAGCTTGTTTGAGCTGGCACCCCTCCGGGATCTCTCCATTGGCTCCGTCATGAGTGCCATGGGCCTCGGGTTTCTCCTTTCCATGCTTTTTTTCATTGAGCAAAACATAGTGGCATCGCTCACAAACGCCCCCGAGAACAGGTAATATTCTTCATTATGCACTTACCTCTTTTTTTTTTAATCATACCTCTTGTTTACACCAATGACATTTGCAGTACAGGAAGGCTACAGCATATTCCAGGGGGATCTGGTATCAGTCATGACACCTTCCCTTCTGGGGATTGGTTGTTTAATCATCCGGAACCATCACTTTAATTAAACAAGCCATATTTAAATAGTTCAGCATGGCATTTGCAGGTTGTGTGGCATAAGACACGGTGGCAGCTCTGGAAGATTTTAAGTTGATCCTCATCAAACCCTGGCTCTCAGCCCGCGACCTCCTTTAGAGCTCAGAACAACAAAGGACCGTAAAATAGCATAGAATTCCAAATTATAACTCTGTGATACATTACCAAACTGTAACTAAATCATAAAGCAGAACATTTACTCAGATATAAACTCCTTGCTTTGTAATCTGTTGAAGATTATAGTAGCAGGGCTGTGAGAGTGAGAACAGGGCTGGAAGAGTGAGAACAGACAAAAGAAAATATTTTTTTTCACCCAGCGTGTTGTTAGTCTGTGGAACTCCCTGCCACAGGAGGTGGTGATGACATCTGGCCTGGATGCCTTCGAAAGGGGATTGGACAGTTTCCTGGAGGAAAAATCCATCACAGTTTGCACACCATGATGGAGATGTGTAATCTCCAGGCTTAAAACCGGGGTACTTCAAGGGCCAGATACAGGGGAGTGGTATCAGGAGACAGAGGTCTAGTCTCATGCACTCCCGGATGCATCTGGTGGAGCCACTGTGAGATAGGGCGTTTATACACGACCCCTAAGCTCCGCTGCAAATGGCTGCAAGCTCCGGAGCTTAAAAATGTTTCCCCACCAGCTCTGGAGTTTGCAGACAATTAAGTGCGACCCTGCCCACTTTAGCGCGACCCAGCGCACTTTTCTTGTACCTTCTCTTTGGAGGTGAAAAATCTTTGATGCGGTGCAACGATAGTGATTGCGGGGCTCTCCTCACTTCTGTTTGCTGCTTTTTGGCTCCCGCCCCTTTAAGAGCTACTTTTACAGAGACGAGAGGCAGAACGAGGTGAGCGGCATGCTTTTCTTTCTCTTTTTCTCCCTCCCTCACGCAGCCAGCAACCAGGAAGTGCGGAGGGGGGTGGGGACAGAGGAAGAGCGACGAACCCCTAAGATCTCTGGTCCGAATTTAAGTGGCCAGCGGATCTTAGGGGTCGTGTAAAAAGGCTCATACAGGAAGCTGGATTAGATGGGCCTTTGGCCTGATCCAGCAGGGCTCTTCTCATGTTCTTATGTCCGCACTGTAAATAAACTGCAATAATGCAATCAAAACTCGGCTCATGATCTGAGTTCTATCTCAACAGGCTCAGGTAACCAGCTCGAGGTCAACTCGGCCTTCTATCCTCTCGGACTTGGTAAATCGAGTACGCAGCTCGCTGGGGGGAGGGAGCAATCTGTAGCTTGCCTAATTAAATTGTAAATTGCCCAGAGAGTGCTTTATATCTTCCAGCAAACAACAACACAACTTGAAGTCAGTGACGAGTTTAAGTGCTTTAAGGTTTAAGTTTGAGTGCTTTAAGGGCGATGGTGTGGTATATAAGCAGCACACTTTGCTTTTTATCATTACATGTATTTTAGTTTCCAGAAGATTAACATGTCTTTACTCTGGCTTTAGGGATATACAAGTTTGTGTTTTGACTAGGACTGAAGGTAGGATAGATCATCAATCACGTGTGAGGTACAGTCACCCCCCACCATTTCGCGGTTCAGGTACTGTGGTCCCACTACATCGCGGGATCGCAGTACCTGCACGGCCGGGGGGGGCGATTGCATCACTCCCCGCCACCCTCCCGGGCCCCTCCGAGAAGCCTCGGAGCTGCGCAGGGGGGCGGCAGGGGTGCAATTGCATCGCTCCCCGCCCCCCCGCCCCCTCCGAGAAGCCTCGGGGGTGCATGGGAGGGCAGTGGGGGGCGATCGGGTCACTCCGCACCGCCCCCCCGGGCCCCTCCGAGAAGTCTCGGGGCCGCGGGGGGGGGGGGGCGCAATCTCCATTGAAATGCATTGAGTCAATGGATTTCAATGGAGAAATTTTCCACATTGGAAAGCATTGAGCTAATGTTTTCCAATGGGGAAAATTTTCTCCATTGAAATGCATTGGCAATGCATTTCAATGGAGACGGCCCCGGACAAGAAATCTTGGGCGGCGCAGGCGGGCGGCAGCGGGAGGTCAGATACCCCTGCTGCCAGCGGTGCGCGCCACCCCAAGACTTCTCGGACAGGCGCGCGATAGCCCCCCCTCAGGCCCCCCCCGCTTCCGCATATCGCGGATTTTCATGGGTCGCGGATGGGGTGGGTCCCTAACCCCCTGCGATCTGTGGGGGGTGACTGTATCTATATTTCCAGCAGTGTTCTAGGAGCCCCGTGTGCCTTTTGCCAGACAACCTCAGAGGCACAGTGTCTGTTGCAAACAATTTGGAAAACAAGCATTAAAGCAAATAATAAACCCAACCAGTTACGTTATGAAAAAAGACGTTTACTTGGCTTCTTGAAGAGAAAGGCCACTAGATTTACCCAGATAGCGACAGGATAATCCTTATGCAAATTGTAGAGATTCGTCACAAGTACAATTGGTGCTGCCTTTGTTCCTTAGATTTTTCAGAAGCTTTGGATACGTGTCTCAGGTCTTTTTAAAAACAAAAGGCCAGTCCTTTCAAGCTTGCTTTGCTTCTTGGAGGGAAAAGATACCAGATACCAAATCAAGAGATTGCTGCTCAGACAGCATGTATGAATTTCAGAAATCTTGACATACACAAAACAATGCTAATTGTTTCACTTTGGAAATGTGGAATTTGGTGATTATTCATATCATCACTAGCTAGCCACTAGAGAAAAAAGAAGAAAAATGTCCTTTACATTTCCTTCCTTCCTTCCTTCCTTCCTTCCTTCCTTCCTTCCTTCCTTCCTTCCTTCCTTCCTTCCTTCCTTCCTTCCTTCCTTCCTTCCTTCCTTCTTTGGTGGTGCCTGCCTGGAGATGTCCCTGACAGCTGGAAAGAACATACATTTTGTGTATGATTGTTCCTTGCACAAAAAAGCGAACATGTTAGAAGTCATATTGGCCCCCATTTCTAGTGACTCCAGAAGTGCCGAGGATTTCTGGGTTTCGTACATCCAATTTGTTTGTTCGTTTGCTTAAAATGTTTTTATCCCACTTTTCTCATTTAAAAGAACCCAAGGCAGCTTACATAATTAAAAATGCACCATTAAAAAGCTAAAAACAGTAGGTATTAAAATATTAAAGAATATTAAAAGTATCACATTTAAAACGGTAAATAAAATCAGCACTACTGTGCTTTTAAAAACCCCTCTCAGACCACCGGTTATCAAGGAAAAGCCAGCCTGAAAAGGAAGATATTTTTAGTTGTGAGTTTTTTGGGCTGTTTGGCCCATGTTTTTAGGATAAAAACTTCCAGAACACAACCAAACCACAAGCAAAACTCACAGCCACTATCAGATCCTGGCCGTGAAAGCGTTCAAGAATACAATGAAGATATTTTTGCCTGCTTGCAGAAGGACAACAAAGATGAGGCCAGGCTGGCCTCCAGTGGGAGGGACTTCTAGAGTCTTAAGGGCAGCTGCAGAGAGAAGGCCCTCTCCTGGTGTCCCCACCCGATGCTCCTGTGAGGCTGGTGGGACCGAGAGAAAGGTCTGCCCTGAAGATCTTAAGCCCAATCAGGATCAAACAAGAAGATGTGCTCTTTTAGATAGCTTGGACCCAAGCTATCATGAAATCTGTGTGTGTGTGTGTGTGTGTGTGTGTGTGTGTGTGTGTGTGTGTGTGTGTGGTGTGTGGTGTGTTGTGTCATTACAGTCGTGACCGACTCTTCGTGACACCATGTCCATGGAGTTTTCTTGGCAGGAATACTGGAGTGGCTTGCCAGTTCCTACTCCAGGCGCCTACAGCACCTGGTATTCCCTGGTGGTCTCCCATCCAAGTACTAACCAGGGCCGACCCTGCTTAGCTTCTGAAATCAAGTGAGATCAGATGTGCTTAGGGCATCTAAGCAGCTTCATGAAAGCTGAGCTAGTATTAAAAAGAAGCCACCTTGGCTTGTATCTTTTAATTGCCTTTAGAAACGGAAGCACCTTGACAACAACCAGCGGCAGCCCTTGGAATCTTTCCCGAGGGCTGCCCTCCGATTTCCCTGAATGGCTCCATAAGTGGGAGCCTTTTAAGCGGGGGACATTTCAGGACGGCCTACACCAGTTATTATCCGATTATAAACCGGCTATATTTATTTATTTATTTATTTATTTATTTATTTATTTATTATTGGATTTATACCCCATTCATTTATATATATATATATATATATATATATATATCTCCCAAGATGGCACGTGTTGGGAGCAAGTGCCTTGCATAAATAAGCCTCTAGGGCAGTGACGGCAAACCTTTTAGAAACTGAGTGCCAAAACTACAATTCAAAACCCGCTAATTTTTCGCTAAGTGCCAATATAGCAATTTTTAAAAATTTTATATTTTTATACCGCACGTCTTCCAAAGGAACTCCGGGCGATTTACAGCAATTATAACTCCACAACAATAATAAAAAATCAAAATGAGAAAACAATTAAACCTGAATCCAGGTGGATGTGAAAGGGGCGATGTCGGGTGCCCACAGAAAGGGCTCCGAGGGCCACCTTTGGCACCCGTGCCACAGGTTCGCCAACACTGATCTAGGGAATGATTCTCCTTGTTGCGATGAGGCCCGACTTTCTCTTGAGCGCTCCTTTCCGCAGCAGCGTTTTAAGCAGGCTTTTATGCCCTTGCGCTGTTCTCATGGTCACGCTCCCACTTGTTAATCTTTAAAAGGGAGAAATTCGGAGAGGGGTTCATCCCGGCACTTGGATTTTTTCTCTGCACAAGCCAGGGTGCTAGAAACAGAACGAAAGCTACACTGTGGCCTCGCTTTTATCTGGCTGCAGCTCTGATTTATGCACAGCCCTAGAAACCAAGGTCCAAAGACTTCATGTATTCCCTTTGATGCTTTGATAAAAGCTAGGATCAAGCAGGGCCAGCATTGCGACGGGATTTCCCCCCCTCTCTTATCAAACAGACCTGCCACGTTTTTGTGGATGTTTCCTATATAGCTTTAGAAGTCAGAGACAGCGCTTCCTAAGATTTTATTGGAGTAGGTGGCTGAATAGCTCAGTGGTCTAGGTCTCTGGGTGCAGAAACCAGAGGTTGGGAGTTAAACTCCCCGCTGGGTTTCCTAGGGGGAAGAGCCAGCCTGTGAGGCCTGGGGCAAACTGCACAGTCCGAGGGGAACCTTGTGGAAGGAGGTGACCTGATTGACGTTTATAAAATCATACACAGTGTAGACAAAGCAAATAAGGAAAAACTGTTTTCCCTATTGCACAACACTAGAACTAGGGGGCACTCCATGAAACTTTTGGGTGCTAGATCTCAAACAAATAAGAGAAAGTACTTTTTCATCCAGAATATCCCTGGTCTGTGGAACTCCCTGCCAGAAGAAGTGGTGACAGCTGCCAGCCCTGACAGCTTTAAGAAAGGATTGGACAAGTTCATGGAGAACAAGGGTATCCGTGGCTATCATGATGGATGCCTAAGGACAAGCTCCGGGTTGGAGAGAGAGGCAGGAGATCTCTCAATGCTATTTGCAGGGAATCCCAAGCAGGTGAAGACATCTGCTTGGGAATACCCTGAAGCCAATGGGGAGCCACTGTGTGAGGCAGAATGCTGGACTGGATGGGCTGGGGCGTGTTCCAGCAAGGCTGTTCTTATGTTCTTAAACAATGTCTGAGTATTCTTGACCTGGAAAAAAAACTTGAAAAGGGTCTCCATAAGTTAGGATTGACT
Organism: Phrynocephalus guinanensis; assembly: GCA_037367245.1. Taxonomy (NCBI): domain Eukaryota; kingdom Metazoa; phylum Chordata; class Lepidosauria; order Squamata; family Agamidae; genus Phrynocephalus; species Phrynocephalus guinanensis. Next base: position 5,492,935 of record CM074741.1, read on the forward strand.
TGACAGCACATGAGTATTGTTTATTATGAAGATTTACTAGGAGTATTAAGGTTGTTAACTCTCTTGCTTGCTTGCTTTAATCCACTGGTGTGAATGTCTTCTCTGCAAACTCCCCATACCACATGCCTATCCTTCTCTTTTGCACAGTGACATCCAAATGGGGCTTGTTCAGATATCCCATTATACTCCCTTTATACTTGTCCATTTCCCCAAAGGCTCCCAGGAATGAGGCTTAGAAAGGCTGGATCTCTGCTTTCACATTTCGAAAACGGATCTAGAGAAGGGTCCTGGTGTGCATATAAGCTTGATCCACGGGCTGGTTTTGTGCGTGCACATGTGTTTTACTATCAATTAACACTGATCTGTCTTGACCATGGCTAATGGGTACAAAGGCGATTCTTGGCTCCATCTGTTGAGAAAAATGCAACCGTGTCTTACTCATCTGAACAAGGAGACCCAGAGCCAAATGCCCCATTCCAAGTTTCTCCAGCCCAGCGTTAAAGAAATACTGTACACACTTCCTCAACCCATTTCGAGGCTGGTGTTTAATTACATGTGAATGTAAATAGATGCAGCTGGGGGGAAATAGCAATTTAAAAAAAAAGAATCCTGAAAATATTTTGCAGCTGAGTACAAACAGCCCATCAGAGTTCCCGATGGGAAAGTTGGGCGGTCTATAAATGCAAATAATAAATAAATAAATAATAAATCTTGAGGCGTGTTTATGCGACAAAATATTCAGGGCAGCAATATGAACTGGTTGGATATCAGGGATCCAGTACAGAAAGGATTTTAAGTAGGGCTTGTACTAGAACTCCAAGGATGGCTTCTGATAATTGTAGTAAAAAAAGTAACTTTTCCAAGCTAGGCCTTGTATGGGGCATCACTGTCTTCCAATGGGAGTATTAAAAATGTTCAGAGTCAAATTAAAGGATTCATTTCACATGTTTTTAACAGAGGTCCTCCTTTGAGTGGAAAAAGGCATTTGTTTGTCATAGCATACAATTTTCCTCACCCTTTTTCTTGCATTTAGTGTGTCTTGTTTTGTGATTGACGACTGGAAGATAAAACTTGTGACTTTGTTGGCAAGTCTGCTAGGCACATATCTCTGGAAATCTCGTTGTGGGAGGAATAACAGTTTAATCCTAGAGCATGCTGATTCCTGTTAACGTGTAACTGGATCCCCAGATTTACATCCTTTAGTTCAGTGGTGGCAAACCTTCGGCACTCCAGATGTTTTGGACCACAACTCCCAGAATTCCAAGCCTAGATTGCCAATGGCAAATGACTGTGGGAGTTGTGATCCAAAACATCTGGAGTGCCGAAAGTTCACCACCACTGCTTCAGTTCATTTATTGCATGGTATGTAGTGCAGAGAAATTAAGTTTGCCTGGGTGGATGGCATGGGTAGGTGAGACTCGCTATGGCCCGGCTAGTGTGCTTATTTCATTTTGCTAATAAGAATTTATTTCAGGTTAGTAAAGGGAACAGCTTACCATTGGGATCTCCTGCTCGTGGCCATCATCAACACTGGGTTATCCATCTTTGGGTTACCGTGGATCCACGCCGCCTTCCCTCACTCGCCCATGCACGTCCGCGCTCTGGCCTGTGTCGAAGAGAGGGTTGAGAATGGACACATCTATGAAACGTAAGTGGAGGGCGGCCATCTTGTCCCAAGCCCTGACTGGTCCTGTGTCGTTGGAAGGCTGTCGGTTGGAACTTAGTTCTCTGAATCAGCCGTGTCAGAAAGTGCCACTTAAAACTGGAGTGGGCCAGCAGTCCTTGGTCCTTGTACCTGGAAAAAGCACAGACTGGTAGGTGTGGACGGGAAAACTATAAGAATGACCAAGCCACCAAGCTACATGCCTGCAGATGCATGAGGTGGTATAAGGATCCCTCCTGGCCAAACCTGGCAAAAAATGCTATTTGGGGTGTCCAAACTTCGGCCCTCCGGATGTTTTGGACCACAGCTCCCAGAGTTCCAAACCTGTGATGCCAATGACAAAAGACTCTGGGGGTTGTGGTCCAAAACATCTGGAGGGTCAGAATTTAGACATCACTGTATGAGAACCGAAGGTTTACCAGGAAAGCAAAGGTCCTTCTCTTCAGGCAATGAGGAGGATTGTTGTGTGTGCCTTGTTGCTTTTAATGTGTTTTTGGTATTGATCTTATTCACCATTTTTAATATATATATTTCTTGCATTCTCTTAAAATATATTAAGAGGGGTGATGAGATAGCACTTTCCAAATTGAAGGGCTGTTGTATAGAGGAGGGGCAGGTCCTGTTCTCGATCATTCCAGAGTGCAGGATGCACAACAATGGGCTCACATTGTGAGAACCCAGCTCTTGGCTGAATAGCAGGAAAAACTTCCTAACTCCCGAGGCCATGGGTTCCATTGTCACCACTGCTCCAACAGTTAAGAAGTTTTCCTTGATATTCAGCCCTAAATATGGTTTCTTGGAGCTTGAACCCATTATTACCTCTCCTGCACTCTGAGATTATCGAGAACCGATTCTGTCCCTCCTGCTCTGTATGAAGAGCGCTAGCCTACCGTCCCCTCGGTCTTCATTTCTCAAGGCTCAGCATGCCCAGTTCTGGCTGTGAATCATTGGGTCTGGATCAGGTCTCGGGTCTCCTTTGAAGGACACGTTCATATGTGCCTACGGAATGCTTAAGGGGCTGAATTAGTGGATGGTCTTCCCTCAGAAAGCATATTGGCCAGAATTGTGGGAGGCAACACGGAGTTATGCGCTGTTGGGTCCGTGGCAGCTTATTCGCATGCATGCACAACTCATATTTTGTGATTCCCGATTTGTGTGGGTCTTTGGGATTCTTGAGTTGTGGTTATGAACGAGCCAGAGCAGGGATGGAGACATGACAGTAGACCCTCGTATAACAAACGGTTTGTATAGCATAAAATCTGTACAACATAAACAATTTCGGAGATAGGGGAAATTTGCTGAACAGAATCGCCTGTGGGGCGAATCCGTACAGCATAAAAATGGTCGCGAATAGGGATTACTCCGTTTTCGATGCATTCGTATGGGAAATTTGTATCAAGGAAAATTTGCTTAACAGAATTTCATTTGGAACGAATTAATTCCTTTATACAAGGTACCACTGTACAGTAACCCCCCCCCCGCGCCTATTGCGGGGGTTAGGGACCCACCCGACCCGTGATGAATGAAAATCCGCGATATGCAGATGCAGGTCGGGTGGGGCCTGGGGGACGGGGGGCGATCAGATCCCCCACAGCGCTCACTCGGGTTGTTCCAAAACTTCTCAGAGCAGCTCGGGTGGGTAGCGTTGAGGGATCTGATTCCCCGCCACCAGAAGACGTCTCGCAGCGGCGCAGTCAGGCGGCATTGGGTGATCTGATCTCTCGCCACCACCCCACTGCGCTACCGGGAGACGTCTCGCAGCGGCGCGGTCGGGTAGCGTTGGGTGATCTGATCCCCCGCTGCCGCCCCACCGCGCTACTGGGAGACTTCACGCAGCGGCGTGGTCAGGTGGCGTAGGGGGATCTGATCCCCCACCGCCACCAGACCGCACCACCCCGAGACGTCTCGCCCGGGCAGGTACTGCAATCCTGCGATATAGTGGGACCGCAGTACCTGAACCGCGAAATGGTGAGGGGTAACTGTATTATCCCCCCCCCTGCCCAGTAAGATACCAACCTTGCGCTTTGTTTCCCCCGGACAGGATCGTGAGCGTGAAGGAGACCCGGCTGACCACCTTGGTGGCCAACTTCTTGGTTGGTCTCTCCCTCTTGCTCCTGCCTTTCCCGCTGCAGCTGATCCCGAAGCCCGTCCTGTACGGGCTTTTCCTCTACATTGCCTTGACCTCCATCGACGGGAACCAGCTTTTCGAGAGGGTGGCCCTCCTGCTGAAAGAGCAGGTAAGCGCCAGGGGAGGAGAAAGCCAGTGAGCCGGGCCTTGGCCGTGCCAGATAAGGGGGGGGGAGAGGGGGGGCAGCAAAGAAGGTCTCCAGCTTCTGTTTCCTGAGGAAACCCATAATAACAGCTTGATTACTGCAGCTTGAAAAACACGGTCGTTAAAGAGCCTCTGATTGCGTTTTATGATCTTTCCGCCTCTCCCCCCCCCTCACCGGCCTTGTTGCTCACACCCGGCGTGGTGTCGCCGTCGGTGATCCCATGTCAAAACATGGCGGGCAACGGGCCAGCGGTTGGTTGGCAGCAAAGAAAATCCGAGCCGTCCGTTCTAGAGGGAGGGAGGGAGGGGGAGAAGAACTGGAAAACAAGATTCTCTTCCAGTCTTCCGGAGGGTTTTTGGCCTTTGTCCAAGCTGTACTGGCAGTTCTTACAGTCGGTGCCCCTGCCTTTTGGAAAAAGGAACTTTGCCAAGCTGTGGAAGTGTACAGTTAGGTTAGGCCCAGACTAGAAGTGTTTTGGGGGTCTTTGTGTTTATTCCAATTGTTGCACAACTTAAAACGATGGACTTCCATGAAACATAATGCTAAGTAATCCTGTGCCATCGAGTTAATTCTGGCAACCCTTTTTTGGAGGTTTCCAGGTAGAGAGAACTCATCGGTGATTTCCCATTCCCTTCTTCTTGGAGGTGTGTGTGTGGGGGGGGTGTGCCCCGGGACTGTGCAGCTTCCCCAAAGCCACCCAGTGGGGGAATTGAACTCCCTACCTCTGGCTCTGTGGTTATGTGAATATATGTAAAATTAAAAACAAATTAAAATGTTAAGATAATTTAGACTATCTTAGACCAGAAGCAGTTTTATTTCCAATAGTATTATCTTGGCCATTTGCTAGATGTTCTTTTGTATGTTTTGGGGTTGATGACTCATTCACTTTAAACGGCAAACCGCAGATGCGCGCGCGCACACACACACACACACACACACACAAACACACACACACTGCAGCCTCCCACGCTTCTCTGAATCCCATTTATGAATGCTCACCAGCCACTGCATAAGATAGGGAGTTGAAAAGCCATCTTTCGCTGGCACCCGAATCCTTGACCCTATTCTCCTGTGTTGCTGGTCTTTGTAGGCCATCACTGCTGCATGTGGGGTTCTGCAATGTAGAGCTTCGCCATTTTGAACCCCTCGTCAAGGAGTTTTAGCAGCAGGAATGAGATCAAAGAGAAAAAGATAATGAGGACAGAATATGAGCTGCTGTTTGCCCACTGATCCCTTCCCTCGCCTAGATTTTATGGCGAGGGAAGGGATCAGTGGGCAAACAGGGTGAGCAGGGGTGGCTTTCTGGCCTCTTAGGCAGGATGTTCGTCCTACCAGAAGAAGCTGGGGATTGATCCTGAAACCTTGTATGTACAGCAGGGGGTCTCCTGTTTGACTGTGTCTCCTCTAAAGTTGGAGCTGCCAAAATAGGTCTGCTTCCAGGCCAAGTTCATACAGAGCCCTGAACAGTTTGGAACCTTGCTCCCTGGCTGAGCACCTCTCTCTATCTCAGGCCCTTTGTACAGGACCCCTAAACTCCGCTGCAAATGGCTCCCAGCTCCGGAGCTTAAAATTGTTTCCCCACCAGCTCCGGAGTTTACAGATAATTAATTGTGACCACGCCCACCTAAGCGCGTCCCAGCGCACTTTTCAGGTACCTGCTCTCTGGAGGGGAAAATTCCTGATGCGGATATAACGTAGTGACTGCCCGGCTCTCCTTGCTTCTGTTTGTTCTTTTTTTGCCCCCCACCCCTTTAAGAGATCTGAATGCAGTTCCCGGACGGCAGAACGGAAGTGAGCGGCATTCTTTTCTTCCTTTTTTTCTCCCTCCCATCATGCAGCCAGCAGCCAGGAGTGCGGAGGGGGTGGGAACGCAGGAACAGCGACAAACGCCTAAGATCTCTGGTCCGAATTTAAGTGGCCAGCAGATCTTAGGGGTAATGTGAAAAGGCCCTCAGATCTACCACCCAGGCCACCTGCAGCTCCCACATCCTGATACTATGGGTGGTCAACCCAAAGGAGGCCTGGAAGACCGTTAGAGCTGTTAGGCAGTGGAATATGATGCCCCGGAGGGTGGTGGCGTCTCCTTCTTTGGAGGTTTTTAAGCAGAGACTGGATGGCCATCTGTCGGGCGTCCTGTGATGGGGGTTCCTGCATGGCAGGGCGTTGGACTAGATAGCCATTGAGGTCTCTTTCAACTCTATGATTCTATTATTCTAAGTCCACATTTAGGAGCCAGGCCTTCTCCGTGGTGGCCACCTCGTTATGGAATTCATTACCAGTAGAGGTTTATCAGACCCACCCTCCTAGCGTTCAGAAGGCAAATAAAAGCATAGCTCTTCAGCCCAGCCTTTGAGAATCTCCTCCTTATTTAATGGCTTAATCATTTGTTTGATTTTTTTTTGTATTGGCTTGTTTGGTTTTGTTGCCATCACTATCTTGGGATTTGGGTTTGTATGTATGCAATGTGGCTGGGTTATAGAATCATAGAGTAGTGAAGTTGGAAGGGACCTCTTAAGGCCATCAAGTCCAACCCCCTGCTCAAGGCAGGAACACAAATCAAAGGAGATCTGCCAGATGGTTGTCTAAATTTCTCCTGAATGCCTCCAGGGTTGGAGCACTCACCACCTCTTGGGGTCATGGGTTCCATTGCTGTACTGCTCTAACAGATAGGAAGTTTTTTCTCTCTCTGATATTCATCCAAGAGCTGGGTTCTCTTAACTTGAGCCCATTGTTGTGTGTCCTGCAACACACAACAATGGGCGCTTTTACATGACCTCTAAAATCCAGTGTCAACTTAAATACAGACCAGAGATCGTGGGGGCTTGTCGCTCTTCCTGTGTTCCCACCCCTCCACGCTCCATTGTTCCTGTCTGCCTGAGGGGAGGGAGAAAAAAAGGGAGAGAAAAATGCAGGCTCACCTCCTCCATCTGCTGGTCGAAGCAGCCCCAAGCCGCCCCGTAGTGATTCCTGTCTCTTAAAGGGGCGGCGGGGACAAAAAAACCAAGCAGAAGGCGAGGGAGCCCGGCATTCACCGCTTTACAATCCGCATCGGAAGATTTTTTTTACCTCCTGGAGGCCAGGTACTTGAAAAGTGCACTGGGACGCGCTTAGGGGAGCGTGGTCGTACTTAATTTTTTTTTTAAGTCTGGAGCTGGTGGGAAAACATTTTTAAGTTCCGGATCTGGGAGCCCTTTGCCACGGATTTTAGGGGTCGTGTAAAAGCGCCCAGTGATTCTGATGCTTTTGTTTTATGCACAGGTTTTGTGGTAAGCCAACCACAGTGGTGGCTTGCCATTAGACTGGTGGGGTAGAAATCTAACCAACGAACAAACAAATCATAGCATCCCCCTGGGCTTTCCTTTCCTTTTCTTTTTGTGTAATAATTTTTTATTTTGAAACAAAGTAAAAACAAACACATTACTTATCTCCTGCCGTGTTACATATATCAGAAGTTTTTCCCAGTAGATCGGCTCAATTATTTTATGATTCTCTTCTCATCTTAAACAAGATTACCTTCATATTTTCATATTTACTAAATATTTTTCCATTAATATTATTCTAATGTTTTTCCATCAATATCATGTTTCTCTTGGTTTACCTCTGTCTTCATCTAGTACACAAAATACAGATAGTAGATCACAGTATTGTATTAGCTAGTTTCGTCTAAGCAGTATTCCCAATCCTAAAACTTAATTCTTCATTTAATAAAACAGCTAATTCGATATATAATAGGTATAGGTATACATCCATATTTGTCTAATACAGGAAGTTAAGATAGTGTAGTACAAAGTTAAGCTAGTCTGTCTAATCTGCAACCTTAGATATATACTTTTCTGTTCACCACTGGAGTTGTGAAGTGGGGCTGGTGTGGCCCCGGAAGATTGGGAGGGGGAGAGACAGAAGTTGTGCGGAACACACCCTTCCCTTCTCTCTTCTGCCATGTTGGAGGGCACAGCTGAAGTGGCTGACTCTTTGTTGTAAAACACAGGATTTCGGAGCTTTGCTGTGGACAGGCTTCTCTGCCCTCCCTGTCATAAGAAGAGCCATGCTGGACCAGGCCAAAGGCCCATCTAGTCCAGCTTCCTGTATCTCACAGTGGCCCCACCAGATGCGTTTGGGAGCGCACGAGACTAGATATCTGTCTCCTGATACCACTCCCCTGCCTCTGGCCCTTCAAGTACCCTGGTTTTAAGCCTGGAGATTACACATCTCCATCATGGTTTGTAACCTGTGATGGACTTTTCCTCCAGGAATCTGTCCAATCCCCTTTTGAAGGCATCCAGGCCAGATGCCATCATCACCACCTCCTGTGGCAGGGAGTTCCACAGACTAACAACGCGCTGGGTGAAAAAATATTTTCTTTTGTCTGTTCTTACTCTCCCAGCCCTCAATTTGATTGTATGTCCCCTAGTTCTGGTATTTTGTGAGAGGGAGAAGAGCGTCCCTCTATCCACTTTACTCATGCCCTGCATTATTTTGTACGTCTCAATCATATCCCCCCTCAGGCGCCTTTTTTCCGCTGGGATCCGCACTCCTCTGGTGGTTTCCTACCCAGGACAAGGGGAGAAAATCCCAGTATTGGTTTCCTTTTGTCGGTCTGTATATTCAGGGGTTCCCTGCAGGCCATACTAACTTTCTGGGCTTTTTTTTTACAACCTTTCCCAGCCAAATTATACTGTACTGCCACCTTCTGCCAAGTGTGTTTAGTGGAGAACATTACTTTAAACTCACATGTGGCTTCTGTTAGAAGATGGGTGTTTTTTTCCCCCCCTGCCAGCAAATGAGCAGATGTAGTGTGCAGGGGCGGCGTTTTTGCTACCCAGTTTTGATCTTCGATGTCGTGCCGGGTTTGAAAGCCACTTTGATTTCTCTGTCCATGTTACTCTTGGTAGGAGTGACAGCTCCCAGTAAACAGGTAGAACTGTCATTACGTTTTTGTGAATTTTTAAAGATATTATTTACAGGCCCTGTCAGAACATGGCGGCTTGGCAATGCATCATCACACAAGGGCTGCCGAGGACAGCCCTATCAGTGTGGGGTGTATCCGCCCTGCAGTTTTAATCTGCTCCTCCTCCCTCCTTGAGAATCCTTGGAGTTGCATTGCTTTTGCCGGAGGACACGCGACATCCTCATCCATTTCCGGAATTTCGGGGCAGGAGGGCAGGGCTGCTAAGATGCAAGAAATTCAGGGCTGCTTTGCAAAGACACTTTGATTTCTCTGTCCATGTTACTCTTGGTAGGAGTGACAGCTCCCAGTAAACAGGTAGAACTGTCATTACGTTTTTGTGAATTTTTAAAGATATTATTTACAGGCCCTGTCAGAACGTGGCGGCGAAGGCGATCAGCAGGGGTGCGTTGGGATGTTGTTGGTCCAAAGTCCGAGTCTTTGGTACCAAGCCATGAGTCCCAAGCTCCATTTCTGAGTCTTGATTAAAACCAACTTTTTTTTCCCTCCAGGAAGCATGGCTCTTCTTATGTTCTTATGTAACCCTATCCCTAACTCTAACCCTAGCCCTAATCCTTCCCTTTGCTGGTTACTCACACGCTTATCCCTTCCAGACTGCGTACCCTCCGACCCACTACATCCGCCGAGTTCCCCAAAGGAAGATCCACTATTTCACCGGCTTGCAGGTTCTCCAGCTCCTCATTCTCTGTGGCTTTGGGATGTCTCCCCTGCCGTACATGAAGATGATCTTCCCACTCATCATGATTGGAATGATCCCCATCCGGTAGGTCTGGGGGCCTCGCCAGAACTGGGGGTGGGGTCGGTGCGGATTCTGGTGTGGTCCAACCCTGTTTTGAACCAAGAGTTCTTCAGTGTTGTGTTGTGGGTGTTTTTTTTGTGTCCTTACCTGAACCATATGAAGCGTGGGCTTCTCTTTGGTTCTCCTAATGCCAGAGACCTTTGCCCGAGGTCCATCTATCCACCCTACTACGCCATCCCAGGCAATTCCTCCCTGGATGGGCCACTCCGAGGGAGGCCAAGAAATTGACGAGAAACAGAGCCTTCTTTGCAGTGACACTAACACGGTGTTTGCTGCCCTTGGCTCCTACCCAACCTTTGAGAGGCTTTTGAAAACATGGTTGTTTAGAGAAGCCTGCTGTCACATCCCTGCCTGATTTTAGATTTGATGTTATGCCTTATCTGATAACTGATATTAAGCCTCTTGTAGCATATTTTATTGTTGCTGGACTCTAGTTTATTTTTCTATAAACCTCCCAGAATAGAGTGCTGCACTAATGGGGCTGTATATACATGATGGATGGATGGATGGATGGATGGATGGATGGATGGATGGATGGAAGTGAGGTGAGGTGAGGTGAGGTGAGGCAAGGCGAGGGTTAGGGGTACATTCCCTTCATTCCTTATCTTGGGCCATATTGGCTGAAGGGGAGAAAGCTGCCGACCAGGTCTTCTGGAGGACGGCCAACTTGAGGAAGGCTGAGTGAGCTAGTTGAACCACCTCTAAATGGTACAGGATGCTAGATATATCCACATGCTGTAAGCAAGACCTGCCGCAAGGATGTTTGTTTTATTCACAGCCACGTCATTGGTGATGGGCTTTTCCTTTTAAAAAGTAAACTCAAGTGCTGTTGAATGAGGCCAGCTCCCTCTCACTAAAAGCAAACAACAACAACAACCAACACCTCAAAGTATGCAGGTTATATATTGGGCCAGAAGCATTAAAGCACTCTTTACCATTTGTAGTTATGCAATCTATCCATGGCTCTGCCTTCTCCTGCAAGCTGAGCATTCAACCTTGGAAGACTGACAGCCTTAAGAGTCAGCTACCTGAGCCTGCTGGGATCAAACTCAGGTCACGAGCAGAGTCTTGACTGCAGTCCTGCAATTTAAGCATGGCGCCGCAAAGCTCTCTCTAACACTGTTGTCTCCACGAAGCCCACTACAAGGGCCATGAAAGCTTCATTTTTGTCCCTCCAGTACTTGATATTCTTAGATAGTCTGCCTCTGAATGTGGGAGCTCTATTCCCCTATCATCCTAATTAATAGACTGATCTAATGGAGCTACACCTCTTACCACCTTAACATAAGAACATAAGAAGAGCCCTGCTGGATCAGGCCAAAGGCCCATCTAGTCCAGCTTCCTGTATTTCAGAATGACACCACCAGATGCCTCTGGAAGTGCACAATACTTGATCTCTGTCTCTTGATACCACTTCCCTGCATCTGGCCCTTGAAGTACCCCAGTTTTAAGCCTGGATATTACCCATCTCCATCCTGGTTTGTAACCTGGGATGGACTTTTCCTCCAGGAATCTGTCCAATCCCCTTTTGAAGGCATCCAGTCCAGATGCAATCACCACCTCCTGTGGCAGAGAGTTCCACAGACTAACAACGTGCTGGGTGAAAAAATATTTTCTTTTGCCTGTTCTTACTCTCCCAGCCCTCAATTTGAGTGTATGTCCCCTAGTTCTGGTATTTTGGGGAAGGCTGGTCCCCATCAGCAGCCTACCATGTGGTCCCTGCTTAGGAGGTGGGCTGGCCGATAGAAAGCAAACTTTTGGGGAGTTTATTTGGGGGCCGAAACTAACAGGGGACCCTCTTGCTTCACCTCCACCCAGGTATAACCTGCTTCCCAGGATCATTGAGGCGAAATACTTGGATGCGATGGACGCTGAGCACTAAGGGCGGAGATCTGACCGGGGGCCCTTTGGAGCAACGCACTGCCTTTTTTTCCCGAATGGAAAGGAAGCCATCGGCTGACTGAGTTACATGTTGGGAGTCAGTCTGTTTATAATCTCTGCGACGTTAATGCACTCTTCCTCCCAAGGCCTGTTGCCTGAGACCGATCAAGTGCCCAAGTTTCTGAGTTTTTTGGGGGGGTGGGGGTGGGGGATGGGGAACCCAAGGCTCTCCAGAGCTGAGTGGCAAGTAAGCTTTAAGGAAACACACACCCCACACCCGAGACAAAGGCCTGGGATGGCCACGTGCCTCTTCGTTTTAGGGGAAGTTGTCTCCCTTTTTACATTTCCCTCAGAACTTCTTCCGCTCTCCAAAGGGAACAGTTGCCCTTCCTTTTTTTTATTTCACAGAATGTACAAGTTGAGTTTCCGTGTTGTTATCCGTACACCCTCCCCTCTTCTAAGTCAACAGCACTGGTTGACAGGGGGGGGGGGGGGGGGGAGGGAGGCAGGTGCGTTGGAGTTGCGTATGCCACTGGCCAGAGTACTCAACCCCTGCCAGAAGATGGAGTCATTTTGCTAGAGATCGCTTCCCCCCCACACACACACACACCCAAGACAGTCGGTTCTCTGTTCAGTCCGGGGCATTCAATCAACACATCTGTCTACCGATTCCTGCACACGGTGAGTGGACAAGACTCCGGCAAGACCAGAGACTTCTGGGAATTATCTGAAGCGACCTTTCCTCTCTTCCTTGCAGACTAAATTCCATCCTAGAGGTCCAGTGGATTCACTCGAGGGCAACGTTCAAATCCAGGCAGAATATAATCTAGATTTGTGTATATATTTTGCATACAAACGTGCAGGATATAGATGCCTGTCCTTTCCGGAAACTGAAAGGGTTTTTGTGCAATCACTGTTAACTTGTACTGTATCTTACCTTCAACTTTGTGTTCCTCGTTTCCTTTCCCCTTTTCCTTCATGCTGCTGCTGATGTCACACCGTTTTTTCTTTCCCTGTGGCTATGTTGGCTGATTCCCCCCGTTTCATCCTCACCCTTGAACTCCATCACCCTTTGATCCTTTTGGGCATTTAATTTTATTGTACAGTGTGTTGTGAACAGAGGGTGTGTAGGGTTTGGATTTATGTTTTGTTTCGATCCAGTCTCAGCTGTATTTCCATTACTTCTCCCTGTATTGTTTTTGTTTGTTTGTTTGTTTGTTTGTTTTGTAGATAAATCTCCCTGCTTTTCCTCACAAAGCATTTCATTACAGTTCCGGAAGAATTCTGATGTTCCCGATGAGTCTGCTTTCTATGCCGTGGTTTCCCATGATCCTTTTGAGCATATCCTGGCCTGGTTTTCCTACCTTTTATATATATCTCCATGCTGTGAAAAATACCATACTGTATTTTGGATCAGTGTCATTTCAAGTTTATGCCTTCTAGCATTCTCCTTTGCATACAAGGGGGGAGGGGTAGAGAAACCCTTTCCCCGCAAAAACTGCTGAGGAGAATTCTAAATGCTTAATAAGAAATTTAGCAGGATTGTGCCAGAACCCTGGTTGCAAAGCTGAAGAAACTATCTGTAAATAGTTGGGGGGGGGGTTTTCAAACCAAAGAGCCATGACATAAAAAGTAGGTTACGAAGTACTATAATACACCACTTCAGTAGAAGAATTTTGTGAGGTTTTAATATCTCTCACTCCTCTCACTGGTAGAGAAGAGAAAAGGGTTCTAATCTTCATGTATACCAGTGGTTCTCAACCTGTGGGTCCCCAGATGTTCCTGGACTGCAACTCCCAGAAGTCTTCATCAGTAGCTGAGCTGGCCAGGATTTCTGGGAGTTGCAGTCCAGGAACATCTGGGGACCCACAGGCTGAGAACCACTGGGCTAGATCTCTTTGTAATGCCCCCTTTTCCTTCCAGGGAACACTTCACACACCACCCTCTGCACAGCACTGCTGCCTGTAACCCAAGCACGTCCAAACTTCAGCCCTCCTGATGTTTTGGACCACAACTCCCAGAATTCCAAGCTTGTATTTCCAGTGGCAAAGGACTGGGGGAGTGTGGCCCAAAACATCTGGAGGGCCGAAGTTTGCACATGCCTGCAGTGTAACCTGAAGCGGCCGAGTTGCTCCCTGCAGTGTATAAGCCAGGCTTCTTTCTTAGATGGTGTGATCCAAAGAGGTGCAAGGACCCCTCGTTGTTGACTCCATTTTTGGGAGACCTGCCAGATTTGAGGGGCAGCACTGGCAAACCTTGCAGAGATCCATCTGGGAAGTCTTTACTCACGAGCAAGACTTGTCATATACTGGGAGCAAAATAGATATATTTTTAAAAAATATATACAAATACGAGAGGTGGACTCAGTTGTTGCATTTGAAGCTCACCAAGTCCATTCACAAATAACTTCAGGCATAGGTATATAACCCTGCCCCCTAGTATTTAGGCCCTAGTTGTTGGGTTTGGGTGCCACAGCAAGGAGTTCCTGTTATGTATATAGTCTGCCTGTAGTTCCATGAGGTCAATCTGACTCATTTCTGCTCTTTGCTTCGGCAGAGTAGTTTGTGCCACTGTGTTGAGAGAATCCAGGGCCCGAAGGCCCGAAGGGGGATTCCCCCGCCAAGCAGAAGGGCACCAGGAACAGTTGCAAGGAACAGCTGGCCCTGTTTGTTATTGTTGCTTTATTATAGCAGCAAAGAGTGGAACTGCACGTTACAAGTGAATTCAAGGCTGTCAGCCAATGAGGCAAGCGAGTTAGTTACACGTTCCCTGCTCCATAACAGAGAGTGAAGGATGACCCATGTCTTGCAGCCATGACTGTTAATGTTTCCCCATCCTGCCAAGTGGAGGGACCCGGGCAGAGGGCCGTGAAATGGACGTGACATGATGCAAAGACGATTGTTTTGCCATGTGACCGGAGATACGAGCTGCAAGGCTGCCATTTTCATGGGCAGCCCTATGTCTAGCCTAACGTGTGCTGTTCCCCTTGGATCCATGTCTTTCATAGCAGCCGGTACCTGGTCGTAGAGGGGAATGTTAGACCTTAGGATGGCTATGCTGGCACATAGATCTCAGAAAAGCACAGGAGGTGCCCCAGTGGCTTTAAAAGGACAGGCAAGTTTCATAGCTCTAGAAGAAAGGGAAACGCTTGCCGTTTTTGCGAAGATGGTGTGCTGCCTTGTTCTGTAACTGAAAGAGGGCATGCCTCTTCTGTAACTTAAAAACACACACACAAAAGAAACATGTAAGAATAGGAATGATTTGTAAATGTCCCACCGTTGCAGCTGGCAGAACCTCACGCTGCCACAGCAGATGGTATCACGGTCTTGCAGCCTTTGGCCAGGAATAGAGGACACACACACACACACACACACACACACACACACAATGTTGGCACTCTCAGCTCTTATCAGCCTCCAGCTGGCAAGGCTAGTAGCCTAAAATGACAATATCTCAACATCTGGGGAGGCACCAGTTCCCTGCAGGAGACAAGCAGAGAGAGCAGGTTGACCCACACAAGGTTTGAATGTCGAGAAGACATGAGGAATGGTATATAAATAGTACTTTCTAGGGAACTGAGTTTCGCTTCATTTGAAGAAGTGGCTCAAGAGTTGCATTTTCAATCTGACTTTCTTTAGAAAAAAATAAAGAGGGGGAAAGGCTTTGGGCAACCTGGTCGTGCTATCTATCCATGTTTCTCAGGGAGGACCCCAAGGATTGCCTTGGTGCAGACCATGGAGGTTGCAAGTTCTAGACCCGGGTTCCCAAGCCAATCAGGTGGCACCAGTTTGATGGTTACAGCAGAAGTGAGTGGTCCGCTCTTGGATTTTAGGATACAGCCTCACGATGCTTGTTCCCCCCAGGTCTTTTTGTGACATAGGTTATCCTGAGGGGGTGCCTTTATCCTTGCAGTATTTGGAGTGGACAAATCCAAAGGAGCAGGAAGCTTCCATGTTTAAAAGTTATCACTGAATGAAGAGGTAGCAGGCCGGAAGGCAGGCACTTTTTTTTTTCCAAAACAGATATTGGCTCAGAAGGAAATAAGGCCGGGATGTTCCCTGAGCCCTCTAGTTTCCTGCTTTAGAGGGGAAAGCTCCTGCGTTCCCCCTTTCCCTGCCTGCCTGCCGGTTCTTTCTGCTGACCTTAGCTCAGGCTACCAGGAAACAGACCAGCGAAGGAAGTCTGTCGGTGAGGGACAGAACACATGCGGCACTGTAGTGCCACAGTGAAGGTTAAGACGGTGAGAATGGCGATACGAGCAAAGCTTGCCAAAGAAAGGGGGCGGGGCAAGCATCACGAAACCGAATGGCTGAATTTCCTTTTAACACCAAATGGCTGAATTTCCTTTTAACACCAAATGGCTGAATTCTCTTTTAACCCCAGAGCCCAGGTATTCCCATCATGGTACCATCCAGGTATGTTGAAGGACAATCCCTTGCCATCTCTAATCGGGCCACGCCATCTGGGGAGGATAGGTGTTGTCCTTCCATGGGCCCGGAAGGCGCCATGTTGGGAAGAACGGCAGGGGTCTCCCGTTTCTCATGCAGTGGACAAACGTGTGTTTGGGACGCTGCCCACAGAATACAATCTCAGGTTTATTTCTGTGGCTAGAGGAGGGCAGGGCATTTGTCCTCCAAAGAGAAGCTGAAAAAGAGAACTGATAGCACAGTGAATGAGGGATCGATGCTTGCAGTTCACCCCTCTTTTGCTCAACTAAACAGATTTGTTTGATCTCCATGAGGCATTATTTCCAAAATGAAATCTACTTAACCTTTTTTTTTATTATCTGAGGCAATAACAGGGCGCAAGATACAGCTTTGTGTTTTTATTTATTTATTTATGCCCATTTGGGTGGGCAGGTACTGAGCTGGATCGACCTGAATCTTTGTACCATGCAAATCTTGTAAAAGTAGTCAAACATTACAAAATGCACCGCCAGAACTGGAGACATTAGGAAATGATGCAGTAGGGATGCATAACGAAAATGCCTTTGCAGTGCCCTCAGGCGGTTGCCCTGAACAAACAAACCAATGTCCAGTCACCACTACTGTATCTCATGTCTGTAAGCATTGGCGCACCTGGAACTGTTCTGCAGACCAGTTTGAAGCTGGTTCTGTTTTCAGCAGCCTTGGGACAGATGAGAGACCTCCTGTAGATTTTGTTGAAGAGGGCCTTAACAAAATCCTTTACAAAGCCCCACACAGGGATGAAAGTGGAACTTTCTTTGGAAAAGACCTAAGGGGGGGGGGACCAATAGTTCTATGAGGGAAAATGGCCATGTGATGCTGCCCTAAACACTTGCAGTGATATGAGAACCAAGAGGGAGTTGCCCTCTGTAAAATAATCCGTCGGGGAATCCATAAACTGCCAATCTTTTGAGTAACAGGGTTGACTTTTTGAGCCTTAGTACCCACTGATCCAAGATAGCTGCCTTCAGGCTTATGCTTAGCTTGAAAACCGGTCCAGACTATAAACCCCTGGTTATCTATACCTAGTTGGATTCCTAGGTTTCTTAGGTGGAACCTTGAAGCACACACACTGCCAGTTCCGCACAACTCTTTGTGTTTGCTGGGTGTGGGTGCATTCCCCCCCCCCTTCCATCCACTGGATTAATCCTGTGAGGGCTGCGACAATCAGACCTACAGGTGAGTTCCCGCTAGGACAGAGCGCCTCAGAGGTCCCGTCTTGGCCGAATTCTGGTTTGCAGGCATGCCAGCTCACCCTTTGTTTTGTTTTGTTTTTCCCTCCCTGTCTTCTCCTAAATCTGTCTGGCTTTGCTTTCCTGCCATCAACTCTAAAAGTCTGGCTGGCTTAATCAAAATTCAGCAGGTTGGTGCACCAGCAGGCAAGATTTCTCAATGCTTAAGTGATTTTCCCCATGGGATACTTGCACCAAGATGGGGAGGACTTCCATTGGCTTTCTGCCCAGCAGAGGACAATTGTAGCAGGGACTTTGGTGCTCCTTCTTTTGCCTGCCTCACTTCTAGCAACTCATCCCAGTGCTCATCCATTTTGCCATCTTTTTGTTTTTAAATCTAGTCACTGCACTTCGATCACCTTAGTCTTTGCTGAAGTGTTTTACGATACCCCGCCATCTCTCTACTGTGTGGACCCGACCAAAATTATAGTCTTCTTTCTAAGATAGGCAGAAGATAATTCTGGTAGTCGGGAGTTCCCAAGCCTACTTGTGAACTTGTCCTGTCAGGCAAAAAAAAAAAAAAAGGCGGTGCAAGTTGTCTTACAACAAATCCCTTTGGTGTGTCCAAATTCAACTGGAATAGTGGTTGTATCCCTTCCACGGCTCCCTACCCCCATTTTGTGACAACACAGGAGAAGAGCAGTGGGACCCATCCCTGCTCCACCCGTTGTAACTTTCAGGAAACAGTGTTTTGCATCTTGCATGCTATGGGTCTTCTCTGTGCTACCAGCCAGGAAGAGATCTTGTGCACAGAACAAGATGCACTGCAAGATGCTTGATGGAAATACAGGGACGCGCTTGCCCTCCATCACCCATCTCTTAACTTGGGGCGTCTGTTTTGTTTCTCGCTGTCTATACGTGGGATTGTAGGTGCACCCTGTTACTGTACTGCCAAACTTCATCGTGAAACCAGAAATGGGATGATGATTCCTTATTAAGTGAGCTTGGAGGCAGGTGGCGGCTGCTTATTTTTTAAAGCGGTCCAGAGTAGCGGCGGGACTTGAGCATTTCTCTCTGTCAGAGATGGAAGAGGAGTATATTTTTATGTTGCCTTTCCTCTGCCGGGATGTGAAAACGCATGCCTCTTAGCTCGTGTTGGTTACTTCTTTTTTTGCTTCTCAAGTGAATGATTTTCTTTTGATAAAAGAATTGCTTCTTGGAAAACAACAGAAATTCCTTTATTTGTATAAGGAACTTGGTTGTATTTTAATAAAGAAAATTAATAAGTAGACCTCTCTCTTTCTCCTCTTTTTGCACTGTCCTTCTCCCCAAGTATATGGAGTAGTCCTCCCTACGTCATTCCTGCATGTCCGTGTACTGCGTTTAATAGTTTTGACCTGCATTCTGTTTTTCCTATTTTAGAGGGACCCCTCTGCTGCTTTGGGGTTACTGTTTCAGTTCTAGACTTAAAGAGTCTATACAGTTTAGCCTCCTATATGTCTTTGAAAACCCTGCTTGGCTCAGAAAGGGGGTGAGGAAGGAAAACACACCTAGAGTTGTTTATACATGCTGGCGGTATATAAATTGTAAATAAAGTAAAGTAAAGTGTGTGCAGTTGTGCGCACACAGTATAAGACAAATGTTGGTGGATATTGGGATGCAGGGTAAGCACAAATAAGTCATGTGCAGTTCACCGACAATATAGGGAAATTGGCTCATTGAAGAGGTTTTGGAGAGAGAGCTTTGTTTTTCTAGAGCCCAGGGGTTGAGGTCTGTGCTTAAACTGTAGCTCAGGGAACACAGAGAAATTAATCGGCTAAGTAGAAAGGTACTCTTAATATCAATCTCTTTCAAAATGCCAGTAGGATCTTCTCTGAATTTTTTATTAGAAATCAGGAACTTTGTTTACCAAAATGCCACATGGGGGTACCCAAAATTGAGCCCCCTTTGTTGTCCTCGCCTAGGTGAACATTTCCCTGCAAAATGTCCACCAAAGCTCACAATAACATACAGCAGTTTGCTTTTAAGGCACCACAATATCTTTGTCTTCTTTATTCGTTGTTTTCCTTTTGGTTTCCCTAAACTTTTGTTATTATGCACCATCAAGTTGATTCAAACATCTGGTGTCCCTACAAGGCTTTCTGAAATCTGTAAGATGCTCACGTTGGAGCGTTTCCACACACCTCTGAATTTCCCCAGGTCTTCTTGAGTGCTGCTCTGACGCACTGCGCGTTACACCGCACTGGCTGGACTGTGGTGTAGCCTTTACACCGTCCTATCCCTAAAGCTTACAGGCATGTCCAAACTTCGGCCCTCCAGATGTTTTGGACTGCAGCTCCTACAGTCCTTTTCCATTGGCAATCTAAGCTTAGAATTCTGGGATTTGTGGTCCAAAACATCAGGAGGGCTGAAGTTTGGACATGCCTGGCTTAAGAGGACTCTGAAACACCTTGCGAGTTGAGTTTGATTCTTGAGAGTTCAGTGACAAAGGGGGGGGGGATTTTGAGCAGACCAGAGATGCTCAGAGGAAAACAAACACCAAAGGGGGGAAAAAGAAATTTCAGCAAGCTCAGTCATTGTTGAGGAAAGATTTCAGAAGCAGCCTGGGTGGAGAGCAACCCTGCAAGTCAGGAGAGCACTTGGTGCATGGATGTGCAGCACATGCTTCTATGTGCTGCCAACCTCTTCCACCTTCCGCACCCGAGACTCTGATTTGCTGAAAGAGGGCACCACCTACCGCTCACTGAGGGGAAAGGCAGCTGGCCAGCTGTTCTGGGCCTCCCAACACCTTCAAGGACCCCAATGCGCTGTTGCTGCTCCATATGAGACGGAGTCAGCTACACACCAGAAGGGCCGGTCACGTACCTACCTGTATACAAGCCAGGGATCTTGGCAAGCCTTTCAGTCTAAGTCCGTATCTGTGTTCAGTCAGAGTCCTTTAAAAACAAGCTTCACATTAGAACTGAGTTTAACTGCAGATCTCCAGGGATTAAAAAACCAAATGTTTGGGCTTTTCATGCTTTTTCAACATTGCCCAGTTTTTAAAAATAATAATAATCTGGCCTTGGAATCACTTCAGTTTTGTCCGACTTGAGGGAACAGAAACGGATGCAAATTGCAGGGAGGCATCTGTACACGGAGAAGATGAACTAAGCAAGCAAACAAAAAGCTGAGAGGAAACAATAAGAAGATACCTTAAAAATAACATACGTCCAGCTGGGAAGGAGGATTGGGAACTGAAGAATGAGAAGGTTAAATTGTTAGTTGCCATTATTAACCTGGGCTGGCCTATCAGGCCAGAACCAAAAGTGATGGTTGCAAACCACCCAGAGTTCCTCTGGAAGACAGGTGGTATAAAAGTAAAAATAAATAACATAATATAACATAACATAACATAAGACAAAAGTTTGTGGTGCCTTATGACTAGCTGCTGAATTTTAACATGAGCTTTTGCGGACATTATTCAAGAAGCAAATTTGGAAAACTTCAGTAAAACCGAGGGAAATATGGCCCGAGTGCTAGGGTGGTCCTTCCTGACCCCTGTGGCCGCCAGATGCTTTGACTACAATATCCATGTGTCTCATTCAACGTGGATAGGAACGATGGGGGAGGCATGGTCTTTTCTCCCCTCTTTTTTGGTCTAATAAGAGAGTTGCACACATGCTATCAGACAGCTCAAAGTGGCTCGGTTTGC
This sequence comes from Phrynocephalus guinanensis, assembly GCA_037367245.1. Taxonomy (NCBI): domain Eukaryota; kingdom Metazoa; phylum Chordata; class Lepidosauria; order Squamata; family Agamidae; genus Phrynocephalus; species Phrynocephalus guinanensis. The sequence continues at coordinate 5,513,849 of CM074741.1, forward strand.
GCGTGCCTTGGATGTAGGGGATGTAGGACAAGTGACCTGGGTAAAGAGGTGGAGGAGAAACACCACACAAAAGGGAATATTTTCAGGGAGCAGGTCTAAAGAAGTTCAGTAAGACCGAAGAAATAAGTCAAGGTACTAGGCTGCTCCTCTCTAACCCTATCACTGCCAGATGTTTGACTGCAACGTCCATGTGTCTTATTCTATGTGGGTAGGAATTATGGGAGATGTGGCCTAGCACCTAGAGACACCCAGCCAAGGAAAAGGTGTTTGAGAGTGAATTTATTTATTTATTTATTGCATTTGTACCCTGATTTCCCACCAAAAGATCCTGCGAGTCAAGGCATCTTACAACGAATTCTTAAATGAATAAAACGGATAAAACCATGTTTAGCTCAAAATCATAAAATCGCATTACCAAGCCTGCTGTAGAAGCACTGAAACTGGTAAGGGCACTAAAATAATTAAAGTGTACAAATGTAACCCTAAAACAATACAATGGAGCAGGTTAGCCTTCATAGGATAATTTGAAAAGGTATGTTTTTACTCGCGCTCACATATTTAGTCCTGCCGACCACTTGGCCATGGAAGCGTAACTATGGATAAATTCTTCAGTTTACAAATGGAGATGAGTACCAGCCCATAGAGTCGGAAAACGACTGAATTTAGTTGTTAAGGTGGGACTTTTATCTTAAAACCAGTCCAAATGGAAACAGATTACAACTCAGAAGGGAATGTCTTCCATAGTCTGGGAGTCCTGCTGGCAAACATGTTGATAAATGGAAAATGAATGGGTTTCCAGGTATGGATGGTGTTTCCTCTTCCAGGCCAAGATCTAGGGATATCTCGTTACTTGAGGATCTATCCTCTCAGATTTCTAAGACCTAGACCTATCCAGTTCTGAGCCTTGACCTAACCGATCCTCGGTGGTCATTCTTCAGAATTTGCTACCTCAACATGGACTAGATGGGCCTTGGGCCTGATCCGGCATGGCTTTTCTTATGTTCTTAAGATGCCATGGCCAGCAACTCCACAGAGGTTGAGAAAGTTCCTTTTTCTGGACAGCCACTCTTAGGTTTCCTCCTGGCCAGCGTTGCTAATTCTGTCTTAACCCCATTCCAGTGACTGCAAGATTTCATTCATAGAATCATTGAATAAGTGAATTGGAAGGAGTCTCTAGGACCACTGCATCCCATTCCCTTTCTCAAGGCAGGAATCCCAATCAGATTTGTCCATTGTTCTCTTGCCTGCCTCTAGGGCTGGAGCACTCACCACCTCCTGAGGTGGTATCAGGAGACAGAGATCGATTCTCGTGTGCTCCCAGATGCATCTGGTGGGGTCACTGTGAGATACACAGGAAGCTGGACTAGATGGGCCTTTGGCCTGATCCAGCAGGGCTCTTTTTAGGTTCTTATGAGGCAGTCGTCCCATTGTCATCCTGCTCTAACATATCCTTTTGCACCTGAAGCTGAATCCCAACCCTTGGAGAAATGGGGTGGGTGTTTCTTGGCCTCCTGAGTGTTGCCCTGGACACCTGCCAGAGTGAAAAGGAGACATTCCAAAGAGTTTAGCTAATGCCAGACAAATAAAGCCTGAAAGCAATGTTTCAGTCTATTTACTCACCTCCTGTCTTGATGTTGTGCATGCACAGTGGTCAAGAGAAAGGCACTCTGCACATGTTGAAAGAGCCTTTGCCCTTAGGTTTTTATTACAGGAAGGAATGAAGGCAGGCAGGCCTTGTGGGTGAGGTGTGGTATTTTGCACACACTCCGAGGTGCCCTGTCTGCCATCAAATTCTTTACAAGCGGGTTGGAAACAGGCCAGTCATTCTACCCAGCACGGACTTCTCCATCACACAAAAGTGCCGACTTTCTAACGTCCAAGCCTGTATTGCCAATGACAAAGGTCTGTGAGAGTTGTGGTCCAAAACATCTGGAGGGCCGAAGTTTGGACATGCCTGTGTGTGGTGGTAGACATTGCCAAAGGGTCAGAGCAGCCAACATCTTCAGAGCTTTTGACCTGAAATAGCCTTTCCGCTTCTCAGCTGCCTGCAGGGTATATTTCTCACGGACTCATGACATTGGAAAGGGCCTACAAAGCCATTCAGTCCAACCCCCTGCTCCAGGCAGGAATACAAATCAAAGGCTCTCTGCCAGGTGGCTGCCCAAATTTCTCCTGAATGCCTCCAGGGTTGGAGCCACTCACCACCTCTTGAGGTCATGGGTTCCATTGCCGTACTGCTCTAACAGTCAGGAAGTTTTTCCTGAGATTCAACGTAAATCAGACTTCCTTTAACTTGAGCCCATGGTTTCATGTCCTAAATTCTGGTTTAAGAACATAACATAAGAAGAGCCATGCTGGGTCAGGCCAAAGGCCCATCTAGTCCAGCTTCCTGTATCTCACAGGGTTGATCTAGAACAGATCCTGCCCCTCTGTATGGCCATATTTCAAGTACGGTGGACCCTCATATAACAATTGGTTTGTATATCATAAAATCTGTACAACATAAAATATTCCGGAAATAGGGGAAATTTGCTTAACAGAATCACCTATGGGGCAAATCTGTACAACACAAAAATAGTTGTGATTTTGATTAGGGATTACTCCATTTTCAACGCATTCCTAGGGGAAATTTGTATAAAGGAAAATTTGCAAAACATAATTTTGTTTGGAACAAATTAATTCCTTTCTACAAGGTACCACTGTATTGGGAAAGTGCTATTCTGTATCCCTTCATTCTCCTTTTCTCAAAGCTAAACAGACTCAGGGCCTTTTCACACGACCCCTCAGATCCGCTGGTCCCTTAAATTCGGACCAGCGATCTTGAGGGTTCCTTGCTGTTCCTCCGTCCCCACCCGCTCCGCACTTCCTTGTTCTGTCTGCGGGAGGGGAGGGAGGGGGAAAAAGCCTTAGACACGGACAAAAGAAGAAACCCTTACCTCCCGTGCGTGGAAGCTTGCTCCGAGCCCCGGTTTTACTTCCTGGTTGCTCTTAAAGGGGCGGAGGCGAAAGAAAAACAACAAAAAGAAGCAAGGAAAGCTCAGGCACTCTCCGCATCAAATATTTTTCACCTCCCAAAAGCAAGTACAAGAAAGTGCAGCTGGGTCGCGCTTAGGTGGGCGGAGTCGCACTTAATTGTCTGCAAACTCCGGACCTGGTGGGGAAACATTTTTAAGGTCCGGAGCTTGCAGCCCTTTGCCGCGGAGCTTAGGGGTCGTGTATAAACGCCCTCAGTTCTTTCAGTCTTTCCTCACAGAGCTTGGTTTCCAGTCTCCTGATCATCCTTGCTGCCCTCCTCTGTACTGGGTCCAATCTGTCAGCATCTTTCTCCAGAACTCAGGCTCCAGAACTACACACGGTACTCAAGATGAGACCTAACCAGTGCCGAACGGAGGGGAAATTCTCCTGCTGTGCTTCTAAACAAGAACGATGAGTGTTCAAAGCACTGACTGCACATTGGGGAGGTGGAAGACCTTCCGGCAAATGGGATTTCAGAATATGTGCATAGCACTAACAACCACGCATGTTACTTCCTCATTAAAAACTGTGGGTATGCAGTTACTGCCGTCAACAAGATGCGGGGTGCACTAAATTTACCAGCCAACGTGTTATCCTTGAAAATAAAAATGACCCTGCCCTCCCATCTGGGAAACAGGATTTTGATGCACAGCCCAGTATGTGATGTGCTGCCTGGTGAGGCTGGAATGAGAACATTGCTTTTGCTCTACAGGATCATCCTCGAACCAATGGCCTGGATTAGTCTGCTCCCACATTGGCAAACCAGATGCATATGGGAAGCCCCCTCCTCCACCCCTTGTAGGTCATGAACCCAGCTTGGCTGTGCAGGCATTTGAGGTCCCATCATTACAGCTACAGTGAGCATCTCTCAGGTGTGAAGGCCTAGTTTCAGGCTGTGGCCGCACCCCTTTGACAGCTGTATTTTGAGCGTTGCAGAGGCTAAATTTGGCAACAATGCAATGGATGAGTTCAACCACACAGGACACATTGGTTAGATCCTTCTTCCAGTACTTTCTGCTTCCCGCATTGCTGTCCCTCAAAAAGGCCAGCAGCATCTCCCAGCTCACCAAAAGTATATGCCACTCCTTGAAATCCAGGTATCCTATTTGGCATAGGATGCAAATCAGAATCTGCTTTGAATAATGCACAAATCTGCTCTTTCTGCCAGTCGACGTGGATATTGCATGCTATGCACATTAAACACATTAACAGTTGTCTTCTTTTTCTATTGGTTCATTTCAGCCTTGTTGTTTCCCATATTGTTGTTATGTGCCGTCAAGTCGTCCTCAAAGTATAGCAACCCTATGAATGATCTTCGTTTTCTCCACTGGATCTCACCACTCCTTTTATACCGAACACATTAGTCCTCAGAAAGTTTCCTTTCTCCTTACATGCCCAGCTGTGACCAACATACAGGTGAAACTTGAAAAATTAGAATATCGTACAAATGTTCATTTATTTCAATTGTTGTTGTTGTTCAGTCGTTCAGTCGTGTCTGACTCTTCGTGACCCCATGGACCAGAGCTCGCCAGGCCTTCCTATCCTCCACTGCCTCCCGGAGTTTTGTCAAATTCATTTTGGTTGCATCGATGACACCGTCCAACCATCTCATTCTCTGTCGTCCTCTTTTCCTTTTGCTTTCGATTTTTCCCAGCATCAGGGACTTTTCCAGGGAGTCCTCTCTTCTCATGAGGTGGCCAAAGTACTGGAGCCTCAGCTTCAAAATCTGTCCTTCCAGTGAACATTCGGGGTTGATTTCTTTCAGAATGGATAGGTTTGATCTCCTTGCAGTCCAGGGGACTCTCAAGACTCTCCTCCAGCACCACAGCTCAAAAGCATCAATTCTGCGGCGATCAGCCTTCTTTATAGTCCAGCTCTCACTTCCATACGTCACTACTGGAAAAACCATAGCTTTAACCATCCTGACCTTAGTTGGCAAAGTGATGTCTCTGCTCTTTAGGATGCTATCTAGGTTTGCCATTGCTTTCCTCCCAAGAAGCAGGCACGTCTTTTTATTTCGTTGCTGCAGTTGCCATCTGCAGTGATCAAGGAGCCCAAGAAAATAAACTCTGTCATTGCCTCCATTTCTTCCCCTTCTATTTGCCAGGAGGTGATGGGACCAGTGGCCATGATCTTAGTTTGATGTTGAGCTTCAGCCCATTTTTTCACTCTCCTCTTTCACCCTCATTAATTTCAGTAAGTCAGCTCAAAAGGTGAAACTAATATATGAGATAGACTCATTACATGCAAAGCAAGATATGTTAAGCTTTATTTTGGTATAATTGTGATGATGATGGTGCACAGCTTATGAAAACCCCAAATTCACAATCTCAGAAAATTAGAATTATTATATGACATCAATAACACAAGGACTGGAAATAGAACAATATTGGACCTCTGAAAAGTATAATCATGCATATGTGCTCAGTACTTGGCTTGGGCCCCTTTTGCATCAATTACCGCCTCAATGTGTCATGGCATGGATACAATCAGCTCGTGGCACTGCTGAGGTGTTATGGAAGACCAGGATGCTTCAATAGCAGCCTTCAGCTCCTCTGCATTGTTTGGTCTCATGTCCCTCATCTTTCTCTTGGCAATGCCCCATAGATTCTCTATGGGGTTTAGGTCAGGTGAATTTGCTGGCCAATCAAGCACAGTAACCCCATGGTCATTGAACCAGGTTTTGGTACTTTTGGCAGTGTGGGAAGGTGCCAGGTCCTGCTGGAAAATGAAGTTGGCATCCCCATAAAGCTTGCCTGCAGAAGGAAGGATGAAGTGCTTCAAAATCTCTTGGTAGACGTCTGTGTTGACCCTGGACTTAATGAAGCACAGTGGACCAACACCAGCAGATGACATGGCTCCCCAAATCAATACAGACTGTGGAAACGTCACACTGGACTTCAAGCATCGGTCATTGTGTGCCTCTCCATTCTTCCTCCAGATTCTGGGTCCTTGGTTCTCATATGAGATGCAAAAATTGCTCTCATCAGAAAAGAGGACTTTGGACCACTGAGCAACAGTGTTCAGGAGTGGCTTGACAGGAGGAATATGACATTTCCAGGATTTGTCTGTGTGTAGTGGCTCTTGATGCACTAACTCCAGCCTTAGTCCACTCCTTGTGAAAGTCCCCAACACTTTTGAATGGCCTTTTCCTGACAATCCTCTCCAGGAAAACAAAGATCCCCTGGCATCATCAGTGCTCTTGGTACAGATGTACAGGGTGTGAGGCCTAGCAAAAATGGCAGCACCCTCTGTAGATTTGGGGACATGTTGCTGCTTCCTGCCGGGGTGCCAAAAAAGTACTTCTAGTCCTGGTTTGCTGTATACTCGGAGTCAAGTGTGTTTCCACAGGATTTGTCTTATGCCCCATGTCTACTGTCATTTAGCCCAGTAGGGACCCCCTATCTACAGATCAATATCTGCTTATTCACTTATTCACTGACTGAAAATACTAAATTTAAAAAATCAGAAATACCTATTTAAATGTCTTTCCAGGGCATATTTACCTTTAGTAAATATTAGAGGGAGCCAGAGACCATGCAGTATATAGTGTTCCATGTTTCCACATTTTCCACTATCCACGGGTGGTGTTGGTGGCTTGGAACTGATCCCCTACAGATTGCAGTTCTACTCTATTCTCCTCATAATCTTTACCTGCCTTGCCTCGGTGACATCACACAACCTTCCACTCATATCATACCACATGTTTGAGGCTTAGGGCCTGAAATTGTAAGGAATGTGAGTTGTAAGGAATGTGAATTGTAAGTCTGTGAGGAAGCCTAACCTCCCTCATAGGGTGGTCGTGAGGTCTAAATAGGATGGTTCCCTTGAACGCTGTGGTGAAACAATGGGCTGCAAATGAAGAGGATAAATAAGCGCTTAAGTTTTTGAACAGTTTGCCTGTTCCACAGGCCATATGGGATAGATGAATCACAGAACAAATTTCCAAGAGATAACAAAATGCATGCTAAGAAGCTGGCCTATTTTTGAACTCACGTCTTAGCCTTACCCTCAGCTTCCTCGCCTATAATTTCCAAGCAGAGAAACTCTTGGCAAGAGTTTTCTGAGAGTCAAGGATCACGCCTTGAAGCTGAATGCATGCTTTTAAGGGGAAGACGTTGGTCTCCTTCTCGACAATCTGTTCACTTCTTATCTGTGTTTGCACTCATGAACAGAATGCGAGAGACGTTCTTGTTGGAAATGCCACTTGGATGAGTAAAGGGTTGACAATGAAGGTCTCATTCACTTCCAAGAAACCAAGTATGTTTTACAGGAGGGTCGTGGCTCAGAGGGAGAGAATTTGCTTTGAAAGGGGCGTTCCCAGGGTCAATTCTGGCATCCTCAGTTAAGAATCAGGTTCCAAGAGAGATGATGATGATGATGATGATGATGATGGTTGTTGTTGTTGTTGTTGTTGTTGTTGTTGTTGTTGTTGTTGTTGTTGTTGTTGTTGTAGTAGTAATAATAATAATAATAATAATAATAATAATAATAATAATAATAATAATAATAATAATAAACTTTATTTTATGCTACCTTTCTCCAAGAAGGAGCACTGGAATGTCATGTCCAGTTGGTTTAGACAGAGAAGACATAAGCCACAACATAAGCAGTTTGTGAAGTTTTTATGCATAAACCATAACATACTGTAAGCAGTTTGCTAGCATTCTACGTGTCACGACTCCATCCTACAAAATCTCAACATTTACAGTTTGGAGAGCAATAGTGCAAAGGTTCCCAGCTTTTGGGTAGCCAGGTGTTCTGGGACTACAGTTCCCAAAAGCTTTCACCACCAGCTGTGCTGGCCAAAGTTTCTAGGAGATGCAATTCAAGAACGCCTAGGTTACCCAATCCGAACGTAAAAGAGGTGATAACGTGATTTAGACCACTAAAAATAAAACAGTCCACCCTGGCTTGTGTGAATAAAATTCACTTCCTCAGTGTGGGGTAGAAAAAGTAGGAACAAAAATCTCAACATATGGTCACCCAAGTTCAGGGACCGCTGCAATAGGTTATTCCCCTTGAAAAGCAAAAGAATTCAAATGATCCACCTAAACTTGGAGTTCCATAAGATGGAGCCACAGCACAATTAAATTGCTATATACTGCGTTCTTCTGCAGCTACAACTTCCTCCAAAGCTGCAAAGACGTTCAGATCCTGAGAAATGTATACAGGAGGAAGACGCTCTTCCTGATTCGAGGGAATTCAAATCCTATCTCACCAGGTGCCTCCTGTTCATCTAATGCACCACAGACCAGCCAGCTAATCCACCCCAGGTTTTAGATTTCGCCAAGAGGTTGATTCTAGAGACTTAAGTTCAGAACCTTGGACAGCTCCTGCAAAGTGGAAATCAAACCTCCAATGGATTTCGAAGCCATTCCCGGCCGCAACAGCAAACGAAAAGGCAAGGCCGCTTAACTTGGATAATAACAACATTTATGTCCCCCTCGTAATTTTCTGTTGAAACACCAAAGGGGTTGCAACCCTGGTACAGCCCATGTGTCCCATTCAGGCAGTCTGAGTTCTGGTTGCTGAAGCCACCAAGTGAACCTGAGTCCAGGATGGCCAACTAAGCATCAATGAAAAAGCTGACTGACATAGAAGAAGGCAGAAAAGGATAACTAATTTCATTGTACAGACCCAAACACATACATGATATTTTAAATAATTTAAACTGAATTGCAGTACACCTCATCTACGTCAGGACAGCTGTGCTTATGTGACCTCCTACTGAGATCCAAGTCAAGGTCTTCCTGCTGATAGTTCTTCCTCTTTAATTCTGATTTGATAGATAAATAAATCTTTATTGTCATTGTCCTGTGCAGAACAACGAGATTGAAAGAATCTACATCAGCTTTTACAAGACCTAACAGTACTAACACACTTAAAAACTCTAAAAATTCTTTAAAATTCTAAAAACTCTAAAAACTGTAAAAACTAATTACAGAAGCTCCCTCAGAAAATGTATTTCACTGCATTCAAAGCCAAAACCACTCTTGGATAGAAACTATTCCTCATGCAGCTAGTCTGGTCTTAATAACCCTGTATCTCCTCCTAGAGGGCAGAAGCTCCTTTCCAGGGCATGTGAGATCCTGCACAATCTCTACAGCTTTCTTATAACACCTGGAATCATAGATTTGGTGTAAAGTAAGGAGAGTACATCCAATTCTCTCCACAGTCTTAACAACCTTGGACAGCATTGTCCTTTCTCTGTCTCTACAACTCCCAAACCACACACACAGACCATAGGTCAGCACACTCTCTATGGCACAGTGATAAAAAGCCAGCAGCAGATTTTTTGGAAGATTATTCTTCCTGAGGATTCTCAAGAAGTATAATCTCTGCTGTGCTTTCTCCATCAAATCTTTAGTCTTGACTTGCCTTTGAAAAAGCGGACCCTCAGCAGTCCTTCACGTGGAGGACTGCCCTCTGCAAAAGACAACACGCAGCCACTCCGGCTGAGAAGGACCACCCCCATCTCAAACCCTGAAAGGACATTTACCCACCAGTGTAAATAGGACTGAGCTGGCTAGCCCTTGGCTGATTTGTTCTGAGGCCGTTCCTTATGTCTCTAATGCAGCCCAGAAACATTAAGTGAGCAATAAATAAGAGCGCCTGCAAGTAATATGAATCATAAAGCCGAAATAAAGGCAGAGAGGCTAAAATAGTAGCCAGGTTAAGAGTTGAATATATCAGCTTGGCAAACTAATTTCAGGCATGAAAAGCAAATTGAAAGAGCAGGCTGAATGGCCCACTGGTATATATGTCTTCTAAAAGACACACATTGCTTGGGAAACCAGTTTCAGGCTTTAAATCTATAACAATAAATGGGAATAAGCCCTGTTGAACACATTGGGACTTGTGTCTAAGCAGATATACGTACCTGCAGGACTGCAAATCTCTGGGTAAGGAGAGCAACGGCAAACCAGTCACTGGCTATTTCTCATAACTGCATCTTGATAGCACATAACAACAATAGTGTTGTGATAGTACAGGATGACAAAAATAACATGGGTGACCTTTAGCCCTCCAGGCCACAGTGACATGTCCTCTCCTCCTCCCTGACCTTCTGCCATGGTGGCTGCAGTAGAAAGGGATTACCATCCAGCATGGTCTCCGGAGTGTGGGCGTTCCCAAGGCATCTGGCTGGCCATCATGGGAACAGGACACGGGACCCAGGAGGGCCTTGGTCTGATCCTGCTTCCTGGCCAGGCTTCTTCATCCTCATGGAAGCCACAGAGGTTTTTTTACCAAATCTATTCCTGCCATCCAAGTTGCAAAACACATGGCCAAACGAAACACCAATGCTTTTTCTTCATTTTCTCTCTCTCTCTTTCTCTCTCTCTCTCTCTCTCTCTCTCTCTCTCTCTCTCTCTCTCTCACACACACACACACACACACACACACACACGAGCAGCAAGCACACACGTGCACACACACATGGAGAGATAGACAGAGACAGAGAGAAAGACACACAGAGAGAGAGATTGATTCTTTAAAAGCAAACATTTTTGAAATTTCCCCCCCCAAAGATTTCTTCCAAAAACTAAAAAGAGATGTGTGCTGGCTAAGAACTCCGTCAGTCCGTCCGTCCGTCCGTCCGTCCTTCCTTCCTTCCTTCCTTCCTTCCTTCCTTCCTTCCTTCCTTCCTTCCTTCCTTCTCTCTCTTTCTCTGTCTCTCTGTTTTCCTTCCTTCCTTCAATGTTTTGAGAACTGATATCAAACAATCTGGGGTGCCAAATATGGTGCAGTGCATAGAGTGATGGACTAGGACTGTGGAGGACAGAGTTTGAATGCTCAGACATGAAAACTCTCTCTCTCTCTCTCTCTCTCTCTCTCTCTCTCTCTCTCTCTCTCTCTCTCTGTGTGTGTGTGTGTGTGTGTGTGTGTAATGTGTAAAAATGCTCCTTAAATATCTTTATTTATCTTGAAAGCCCTGTTAGGGTTGGCCTCACAGCACAGAACAGCAACAGGAAACAGTCTACAATGACAGGACCTTGGACTACTTCATCTCCAGGTCCCCACTGTGGAAAGAAAGATTTGCTCAACCTCTTTATACCACCACATGCTCTGTGCCTCAGTATCACTCTTGGGAACAACTGCTAAATGTGGAGATTTGACTCCTTTCTGAGGAGTCTCTCTCTCTCTCTCTCTCTCTCTCTCTCTCTCTCTCTCTCTCTCTCTCTCTCTCTCTCTCTCTCTCTCTGTGTGTGTGTGTGTGTGTGTGTGTCTGTGTCTGTGTGTGTCTCTGTGTCTGTGTCTGTGTTTGTAAAAGAGAGAGAGAGAGAAATCAATATCCATCATAGATTTTACACAACCATCTTTCCCGTGACAGACAGCAAACGTTCACTCAATATTAACAGGAAAGGGAGGTTCATTTGTTTGGTTCTCAAGTGATTTTAAAGGGAAAAGACTGAAAAATTCATTGAGGAGAAACATGAACGTCTCAGGCTGGTCTGAATCTCCATTCAGTCATGGACACGGGGAATAAAAACATAAACCTAGTCCTTAAATTTCTCACTTGCCTTGAAAACTATAAGTCGCTTTGTTACGTGCTAAAAGTCAATTCCAACACTGGTTCATATAAGACTGGCAGTCTGAAAGGGACTTTATTTTAATGGATTGTTGTGCTCTGTTATTTTTAAATGTGTTTTTAGTATTAATTTTATTGACCATCTTTAATGCTTGTTTGATTATTTTTTAAAAAAATATTTGTATACTTATTGTTTTTTTTTTGTTTTAAAATGTTGTCTTTTAATAGTTGTGAGCTGTCTTTAAGGAGAAAAGAGAGGTACAAATATTATAGATAAAGAAATAAATAGGTTCCTCACCCCCCGGGGATGAAAAATGTCTCAAAATGATATGAAATAAATGTAGGGAGAAGTGAAATATTTTTCATATAAATAGCAATGATATTCTAATAATTTCAACCCCCCTCCTGGATTTGAGGACTAGGATTTGTTTCATTTTTAGGATGATCTGATAACTTTTATCAACGGATGCCTGCGTGGCATCGCTCAGCCACATTCCTCAATCCAAGCAACACAGACAGCCACTAAGTCAAGAAAACATTCCTGCTTCCAACACTTAACACAAGGCGTGTTGGCAGCCCATCTGGGTTGCCTTCGCAATGCACGGCTCGGCACCATAAGGTGGTGGTTATTTTAGCAAAAAAAAAAAAAAGTTCTCAACTAACTGCACCAGTGGCTGGGGAGGGGGGCAGGAGAGGGCAAGTTATATTCTTCAGAACACACAAAATGTGTGTTTCCCCCCCCCACCTTGCTGCACATCTCATGACAGGGGCCGTCTGTCTCCCCAGCTTGTCTCTCGTGGTGCAAGTTGCCGATGCTTGCACCCAGATGAAAAAGAAGAAGGGTTGAAATGGAGCGGAGCGTTGCAGGGTTGCAGCTACCCGGAGCTGCTGACCAGAGTCTAGAATTTGACAGCAGCCTTTAAGCTCTGCCTGGTGGTACCTCTTTTATTTACACACACACACACACAAAGGCAGTAGGAGGAGGACAGTTGAGAGGCCTCAAGGGTGTCTGGGTGGGGGAAGGACAAGGGAGAAAGCAAAAAAACCAGGGGGGGAGGTGCCAGTTCTTTTTCATTCCTCCTTTTTCTTTCTTCCCTCCTGCTTGTAGCACAATCTCAGAGTCCTGGGGTGGTGGTGGTGCTGGAGGCGGGGGGGGGGGGGGGGGGAGAAGAGGCATCCTGTTCAGGGCAGGACCTGAAGTTGCAAGCTCTCTCCCGGCACACCCGGAGCTCCTTCTGCCTCCTTCTCTCTCTGGACACTCTGGAGGCGCCAGAGGTGGCGTTGGCATGCTTGCTTCTGCGGTGCAGCTTAAGAGACAGCCACCGAAAACAGCCCAGGATGCTGAGTCTGCGGGGATGTCCTCAACCAAAGACCGGAGCCAGGGCATCCTTCGCTGTTGCTGCTGCTGCTGCTACCTTAGAGGTAACACTCTCCCTTCTGTAGATCTGTTGCCTGTTGAGTTCCTTCTGGAGGGTCTGCCTCCTCTGTAGGGAACAAGCAAGCTCTTTCAGGTTGAGTTGAGTTGGGGGGGGGCGGGGGGGGGGGACGACAATGTCTAGCCTGCATAGTGCAATTAAAATTGTAAACCGCCCAGAGAGCACTTGAAGTGGTGTGGGGCGGTTTATAAGCAGGACACTTTGCTTTGTTGCTGTTTTTTTAAACTTGTTTTGAAGGAAAGTCTCTCTCTCTCTCTCTCTCTCTCTCTCTCTCTCTCTCTCTCTCTCTCTGTGTGTGTGTGTGTGTGTGTGTGTGTGTGTGTGTGTGTGTGTGTGTGTGTGTGTGTGTGTGTGTGTGTGTGTGCTTGCAACATGGTTCTTGTTTTTATGGCTGCGGAAATGTTGGGGGGACACAAAACTCCTGTGACCCATGCCTGTTTCATTCCCTTATCCCTCATGTTGCATTCAAAAGTCGATTGCGTTTCTTTGCTTTTATCTAACTATGGGTATCTTGATACGGCTTTCAGTGCTGCATTCAGGAAAGGTCGACTCCACCACCCCTTTCTCCTCAGTTCTGGACATATTCTATCCAGTGCTCTTACTGTTGGAAAGCTGCCTAGATGCCCTAAGCACCTCCAATCTCGCTTGATTTTGGAAGCTAAGCAGGGTCGGCCCTGGTTAGTATTTGGATGGGAGACTGCCAGGGAATACCAGGTGCTGTAGGCGCCTGGAGTAGGAACTGGCAAACCACTCCAGTATTCCTGCCAAGAAAACTCCATGGACATGGGGTCACAAAGAGTCAGTCACGACTGTAACAACACACACACACAACTGTTGGAAGCGGGGGGGCGGTGTCTACAAGACCCTTCACAGTTTTAGCTGAAACAACTCCCATCATTCTTCTATGGACAGACTTCCATCTGGGTCTTCCAATGAAATGAAGAATTTAAGAAGAAGGTTTAAGGTGGCACAATGCATAAAGAATGCCACATTTTGGGAAAGAACTTTGCTAGATGACAGTACCCAGAATCAAGATCCTCTTCTATAATTCAATCACTGGTTGCTCCATTCTAAAGAATGGAGAGATATCGAAAGTGGAGTGAAATATGGCGAATCCCTTGTTGCAGAGTTTTGCATTTTTGGTTAAATTCATCTAGCTACACAGCTGCAGTGAAGAGATTTACAGAGCACAATAGCTTCAAGTTCCCCAGAGTAGTCCACCACTTTTTGTCATCAACTGGCACTTACAGTCTTGATAACTCCCTCTAAGTCTATCAGCAGTAGAAGCACAACAAAATGTTTCATAACTCTTAACTGAATAGATCAAACAGGAAACAGACAAACAAGACTGCTTTAAGCAACAGAATTCAACAGACTCAGGAGAGGGGAACAGCTCTAAGCAGAGAGCTGGGGGTGTCTTTGAAATCAGAGTCAGGAAAGGAATGGTTGGTTAGTGCTGGGTAGAGTGGCACTCATCCCAGCCTAGAAAGGTCCCTCCCAGCCAAACATACTGCAGGCAGCAGGCAGTTTTCCTCTCACCAGGAAGAGATGGTTTTGTAATGCGAATGGATCCTAGCTGCCTTTTCAGGACGCCATGCCACTCCAAGCCCGCACCACATCAGCCCTACAACAGTGGGGGGGGGGGCTCATAATGAAAGATGCTGCTTCTGGGAAGACGTTCCGCTCCATCCCATCCATTGCTAGGATGACAGAAGGATTGGCATGCCAGAGGAGGGTTGTAGATGATGTGGTGTTCATCCCTGTTCATTAAAAGGTTCTGTTGCTGGGATCCTACATGCCCAGCCTCCATTACACCACTGAATGCCCAGCCAGGCATGTTTCAGAGTCTGGAAGAGAGAAGTGCAAAAATACATCCATAAATTTAGATTAAGTGTCTCTAGTACGGGGCACATAATAATCGCCTCAAGCTATCGGAAGTCAAATTTAGGCTGAATATCTTAACTGTTCAAATAGTACAACAATCCAACTAATTACCTTGGGAGGTGGTGAGTGCTGCAGTGCTAGAGGTATTCAAGGGGGGGGGGGATTAACAGCCATCTGTCGTGTCTGCTTTGTTTTGGGTTCCTACCTTGAGTAGGCGGGTTGGACTTGATGGCCGTAGAGGCCCCTTCCAACTCAATTATTCTATCATTCTATTTGCAGACTCTAAATGACATTGATTGGTTGGTTGGTTGGTTGGTTGGTTGGTTGGTTGACTGGCTGGCTGGCTGGTGGTTGGTTGGTTGGTAGGTAGGTAGGTAGGTAGGTTCGTTGGTTGGTTGGTGGAAGGATGGATGGATGGACTCATTCATTCAATCAATGTTTGTTTGTTTGTTTTGCAGCAAAAGAAGGTGACCTGAAACAATACAACTGGTTTGCACCCACTCACCATGCAGTGGCCACTTTGAAGTATGTTGACGAGCATCATCCGCTCAAGCCATTTTTCAGAGCAGCAGCTTCTCATTGTGGAGAATGAGGAACGAGAATATCCCAGCTGGAAATCGAGCCCAGCACCATCCATGACTGAGGGAGCTTCCAAGCCAACTGAACCCGATCCGCTGCCCGCCACCAACGCCAGCAACTCTACAGACTGTGGGGAAGATCTTCTGCTGTACGGGGACACTGAGAAGATAGTCATTGGGACCGTCCTCTCCGTCATCACACTGTTGACCATCGCTGGCAACACTTTGGTCATCATCTCCGTGTGCATCGTCAAGAAACTCCGGCAGCCGTCCAACTACCTGGTGGTCTCCTTGGCGGCCGCTGACCTCTCCGTGGCTTTGGCTGTCATGCCCTTTGTCATCATCACGGACCTGGTAGGAGGGGAGTGGCTCTTTGGAGAGGCCTTCTGCAATGTCTTCATTGCCATGGACGTCATGTGCTGCACAGCCTCCATTATGACCCTGTGCGTCATCAGCGTGGACAGGTGAGGAGACAGAGCTGCACTCCCGATCATGGGTCGGCCCTTGGTTTCGTGCTAACAAGTCGCTCCTGATTTACGGTGATCCTAAGAGGGTTTTCCCTAAGCTCCGTGGTTTAGGTCTCTGGCTGCGGAGTCTGAGGTTGGGAGTTTGATTCCCCACTTAGCCTCCTTTTTTAAAAAAAATATTTATTTATTTCATATCATCGGGGTCCCTACATAGGATGGGGGATGGGTGGGGTGGAAATTCTAAGGATAAAAGCAGGGAAGTTCAAGTGGTATATTTACAATATTTTTCTATATATTAATACACAGACTGTATTTTAATTTCCCAATAGTGTTGGGGTCTCTTTTTTAGCTATTTAGTTCTTTTTCATAAAAGGTATATAGTGGTTTCCAGCAGTCTCTTGCCTTCTGTAACTCTATGTCCTTTACCAGTTCTGATGTTATGTCCATTTCAGCTGCTTCGAAGAATTTTTCCAAAAGTTCTTGTCTGGTTGGTGTTTCTACAACTTTCCAATATTTGGCGTATAAAATTCCTTGAGGGACAGCCAGCCTGGGTGGCCTTGGGTTAGCTGCACAGTCCCAGGGCACCTCTGGAAGAAGGGAAAGGGAAACCACTTCTCAGTAGTTTCTACCTGGAAAAAACTGATAAGGGTCACCATGAGTCAGAAATTGGCTTGATGGCACACAATTATTATCATTATAAGAGGTAAGGAGAATTTTAAGTTGTCTCAATATCTTTCTTCCATTTGCCTTCACGCTGTAGGACAACAGTTTCACACGAGCCTGTCTAACTCAGGCTGCTTCCAGAAATGGAATTTTTGTACCTACCTAAAAATAAAATGTGGATAATTAGTACTATTCAGTATTTTTTAAAATAAAGTCCCATCCATGTAGGTTATTCTCTAGACAGATTCCTTTAAAAAACTTGACTTAACAAAGACTTCTGAGTAAAAATAGTAAGGAGCCACTTAAATTGTGCAAATAACAGTGTTGTCTAGGAAAGCAGAGGCAGGCGTGTGGAATTCAAAGCCAGCTCTAACCTGCTTATATTTAATAGTTGAAGCTCCTGTTAAGTGGAGCCATAAAGTCTGACGCACAATGATTTATTTTTATTTATTAATTTCTAACAGATCACTGCTTCCTTTCCAGATAAATAAATACTCTAAGAAATGGAACAGGCCCAGTGGTTTAGTGAAGGTCACCCACCCTATGCGATGTTAAGCCCTGAAATTGATGACTGCCTTATAAAAACGATCTATAATGAAGTCATTGCTTACATGATGAGATATCCATAAATACCAGCTGAACAGGCTTTACTCTCCGACCCAGCAGTTACGAGATTTGGGTTCAAGACTCCGCTCCTTCTCGTACTCCTCCACAACCCTCTTGTAAACATATGACAGCACAGCAGGGGTTCTGCAGACTACTGTGGGCAGGTGTCTTCTGATCCTAAGTAGCCGATGCGGCTGGGTGTACAAGGTTTATGCATGCTGGCGCTTTTGGGAAAGTACAAGTGGTACCCTGACTTAAGAGCAGCTCGACTTAAGAGCAATTCGACTTAAGAGCAGAAAACTGTTGCTGTTTTAACTGCCGCCTTACAAATTTTAGATATGGTCTGCTCGACTTACAAATATTTTTTAATTTTTTTAACTATTTTTTTTCAATTTTTTTAGATAGGTACCATGACTTAAGAGTAGTTTGACTTAAGAGCATGCCTTCGGAATGGATTAAATTCGTAAATTGAGGTACCACTGTATTGGTGCTTTGACCGTGGCCGTGATGTAATGGAACCAGGGCTGGACGGGTGAAAGCCCTGAGGTGTTTTTTTTTAAGTAGGAGGGACAGTTGCATCATGAGTCACCACCTCCCTCGAGCTGCCCGGCTCCCCCTGAACTTAGCTTCAGCAGGGACCCATGCATTTATTAACATTAATCATGTGGCGTCAAGTCAATTCTGACTTATGGCAACTCTAATTCAATCTTGAGTCACCCCGGCATTCTTGGACTGGAGTTCCCAGAAGCCTTTGTCACCAGCTGTGCTGGCCGGGGTTTCTGGGAGTTGCAGTGCGAGAACACTGGGGTGACTCAAGATTGAGAGCCACTGACCTAAACCATCCAGCCAGCTATGCATTTATTAGTTGCCTTTGTATGCTCCCCTTCTCTGGGCTCTTCCTCAAGGTTTTCGTCCTCCCTACTTTTTCTTCACAATAACCCAGAGAGGTAGGCCGACACAAAAGAAAGAATGACTGGCCCAATTTATTGAGCAAATGTGATGGATCAATGGGAAACCTTTGCCTCTGTAACTGAATGCCTCTCCTTGTGTGAGGAGCCTTGTGGCGCACTAGTTAAATGGCTCTGTGTGTGTGTGTGTGTGTGTGTGTGTGTGTGTGTGTGTGTGTGTGTGTGTGTGTGTGTGTGTGTGTGTGTGTGTGTGTTTTGTGTCATTACAGTCATGACCAACTCTTCATAACCCCATGTTCATGGAGTTCATGCAGGAATAGTGGAGTGGTTTGCCAGTTCCTACTCCAAGCGCCTACAGCACCTGGTATTCCTTGGAGGTCTCCCATCCAAGTCCTAACCAGGGCTGACCCTGCTTAACTTCTGAAATCGTCGAGATCGGATGTGCTTAGGGCTCTACTGCAGCTCAAACTGTGCTCACGACCTGGGGTTCAATCCCAGGTAGCCGGCTCATGGTTGACTCAGCCTTCTATCCTTCCGAGAACAGAAAAATGAATTTATTTTATTTTATTTTATTTTATTTTAGAGTATTTTTACCCCACCTTTCTCCTTGGAAAAGGACCCAAGGTGGCTTCCAGTAATAAGGGATAATATACAGTCCAGTACAATTAAGACATTGAGAACAGGGAACTGAGGGACATCTTACACCATAAAAAGACAACACTACATTAAAGCTGCAAGAGAATGCAAGCAGTTAAAAAGAGAGTAAACTTCCATGTAAAAGTTATGAGGGATGGAAACTAACATTGAAAACATAGTGTCAATGCAATCACACAAGGTTATAAGTGGTAATAAACACAAAGTCTATTTGATCATGTATGGTAGATGCACATAAAAGAGTCATAATAGGTAGTCCCATCACTCAGGGAAAGCTTGCCTGAAGAGAAGGGTCTTTGTTTATGGAATACCCAGCTTGGGGGGGGGGGGGGAGCGTGTAATCTGCATAATTAATTTGGAAACTGCCCAGATAGCGCTTTAAGCGCTATGGGAGGGTATATCAATAGAACACTTTGGGGTTTTTTGCTTCGAAAGGAACACCTTTTTGTCACAACTTATTTGCCATACAGTTTCATAAATGGTCCATTAGCCTGTTACATAAATGCAGACAAAAATAGGAAAATTTACCTTACGAAGTCTTAGCATTCTTTCCAGTTAACAACCAAAGTAACAGCTCCATCTGCCATCTGTCCTCCTCCTCTTCTATTTCTCCTTTTGTTACAGAGGGGCAAGAGAAACTGTGACAATTACAAGCCCTCCAGTTGATTCTCACTTAACGATGATTGGATCCAGTGTTGTTCAATATCTTTATTAATGACTTGGAGGAAAGAATAGAGAGCATGCTAATTAAATTTGCAGATGATAGCAAATTGGGAGGGGCTGCTAATTCCCTAGACTGAGGATAGGATGGAAATCCAAAATGACTTCGACAGATTAGAGTGCTGGGCCCAAAGCTAATGGAATCGAGGGAGAGGAAAATGTAGGGTGCTGCATCTAGGTAAAAAGAATGAATTGCACAGACATAGGATAAGAGATGCCTGGCTGGAGAATAGCACCTGTGAAAGGATCAGGGTGTCTTGTTGGACCACAAATTGAACATGAGTCAGCAGTGTGACACGGCGGCCAAGAAAGCCAACACCATTCTTGGTTGCATCAACAGAACCATAATGTCTGGATCAAGGGAAGTGATAGCAAACCTAGATAGTATCCTAAAGAGCAGAGACATCACTTTGCCAATTACAGCTATGGTTTTTCCATTAGTGATGTACAGTATTGAGATGCTAGTGAGAGCTGGACTATAAAGAAGGCTGATCGCTGCAGAATTGATGCTTTTGAGCTGTGGTGCTGGAGGAGAGTTTTGAGAGTCCCCTGGACTGCAAGGAGAACAAACCTATCCATCCTGAAAGAAATCAACCCCGAATGTTCACTGGAAGGACAGATTTTGAAGCTGAGGCTCTAGTACTTTGGCCACCTCATGAGGAGAGAGGAGTCCTTGGAAAAGTCCCTGATGTTGGGAAAGACTGAAGGCAAAAGAAAAAGGGGACAGCAGAGAATGAGATGGTTGGACGGTGTCATCAATGCAACCAATATAGATTTGACCAAACTCCGGGAGGCAGTGGAAGATAGGAAGGCCTGGCGAGCTCTGGTCCATGGGGTCACAAAGAGTCGGACACGACTGAATGACTGAACAACAACAACAACAACATTCTGCTCTGGTCAGACCCCACCTGGAGTACAGTGTCCAGTTCTGTGTGCCTCAATTTAAAAAGGACGTTGAGCGGGTACAGAGGACAGCGACCAGGATGGTTGAAGGTCTGGAAGAAATGTCTTATGAGGAACAGCTTAGGAAACTGGGAATATTTAGCCTTTCAAAAGGAAGGCTAAGAGGGGATATGATAGCTATGTTTAAATACTGTATTTGAAAGGATGTCATATTGAAGAAGGAACAGGTTTGTGTTCCATGGCTTCAGACACTAGGACTCAGGGCAATGGTTTCAAAGAGAAGAGATTCCATTTGAACATTAGGAAGAACTTCATGACGGTTAGAGCTGCTCGGCAGTGGAATATGCTGCCACAAAGGAGGGTGGTGGAGCCTCCTTCTTTGGAGCTTTTTAAGCAGAGACTGGATGGCCATCTGTCGGAAATACTTTGATGGGGATTCCTGCATGGCAGGGGCTTGGACTGGATGGCCCTTGAGGTCTCTTCCAACTCTATGATTATATGATCCTTTCTAGGGTTTTCTAGCTACCAAGTGCTCAGAAGTGGCTTACCTTTCCCGTTTTCTGGGTGCTCTGGGACTATGCACCTTGCCCCTAAGGCTACACAGGGTGGCTTTTCTCCTGGCACAGTGACAAATCATGCTCCCAACCCATGGCTCCAGCTAACCCACTGAGCTATCAAAAAGAGGTTTCAAAAACATGATGTAGGCACCTTTCATCTTGTGTCTGTGTGGCCTCAGCCATGACTCCCACTGCCAACCTCTTGTGGCACTCCTTCTGTGACTTGTACAAAGTGCATCTTTGGTCTCATACCACAGTCCGCCTGGATCAGATTCTTTGTGAGCCAAATCAGACATGTGCTGGCACCACTGCAGCCAGTAAGAGTTGTCCTGTCTATGTTGACGAATGCCAGTGAGACACCAAGTCCTTCCTTTGTTTCTCTGTATTCTCCCCGAATGTCTGTTTAATCTGTTCTCTGTTTAATTTTTTCCCCCATCTTCCCAAAACAGCATTTTCTTTTTTGGGCAAAAAGTGGAGGTGTGGGCTACAGCTATTTAGAGGAAGCTGCTAGAAGATGCTTACATTGGAAATCTAGGTTGTTGATTCTGCAACAAATCGCAACTCCGGATGACAAAAATAACCTGTCCTGCTTTAGGAAAGTGAATTAACAATGTCCTTTCGCTTGGGTTTCCCATCACTTGTCTGAATAAATCTCTTGATTATGGTGACTCTCTGACTCATTGACCCAGAGTATTACTTGCCCCATCTCTAAGCCCATATTTTTAACATCCCAAGGGTGGGCTTTGTTTAACAACTTGGGAATACAAAGCTGTGTATCAGAGATTAGTAAACTACCATTAGGATAATAAAGCATGGGCTGCAGACACAAGCATGAGAATCAGCAATTGGGGCCCCTGGGAACACAATGCGGCTCTCTGAAAGATTGTTGTGACTGTTTGCCAGCTCAGAGGCAAAAGGCAGAGGGAGACGGAGCCAGCAGGACACTTAAGAGAATTGGAAAGTGGGCAAAGTGCTTCTTGGTCAGATCTAGTGTTTCGTGCAGCTGGTGGAGTCCACTGAAATCTGGCAAACTAGTTGTTGCAATTAACATCTGACCCCATTGATTTCTATGGGGTTAACCTAAGGATGTGACACACAGCTGTTGGGAGTTTTTCAGGCTGTTTGGCCGTGTTCTGCAAGTTTTTCTTCCTGATGTTTCACCCAACTCTGTGGCCGGCATCTTCAGAAGGCAAGGAGCTCAGGGAACTAGGAGTTCTCTCTGTGCTTTGGGACTCTGTGCTCAGGAGTTCTCCCAGAGCACAGAGAGAACTCCTAGTTTCCTGAGCTCCTTGACCTCTGAAGATGCTGGCCACAGAGTCTGGTGAAACATCTCTCAGGAAGAAAAACTTCCAGAACACGGCCAAACAGCCCAAAAAACTCACAACAGCTATCAGATCCTGGCTGTGAAGCCTTTGAGAATAAAATGTGACAAATATTTGCAGGATGTCTTGTCCACTGGCGTAACTAGGGAGGGGCGGAAGAGTGCATTTGCCCTGGGGCGTGCAGCAATCTTGGGGTGCCTGGAGGGGGAGCAGGAGGAGGAAGCCATGTGACATCCCGCCAGCAGTCTCCTTTCACCCCACTAAGGTTTGGCGATCCTTATTCGGGGGCGGGGAGCAGAGGGAAGTAAGCAATGTTTTTTTTTTTCCAAGCAGCACCTCCAATGACTGCTCCCCCTCCTCATTCCCCCAACCCGCTAAGGCTTGGTAATCATTAGTCCAGGGAAAGGAGGAGAGGGAAGCGTGCGACGGAGGTGCTGCTTGGAAAAAAATCTCATCGCCTGCTTCCCTCTCCTCCTTTCCCCGGGCTAACGAGCGCCAAGCCTTAGCTGGGGGAAAGGAGGAGGGGGAAGCATGCTAAAGAGGTGATGCATGGGGGAAAAAACATCATCTGCTTGGCGTTTTCCACGCGGTTTGCACAGGAGAGCCTTAACTGGAAAGGAGACCCACAAAGAGGGCATGAGAAGGAGAGACCCTTCTTCCCCTCTCCCACTGTTCCCCCAGGATCTGCCCCCCTTGCTGGGTGGGTGAGACAAGGTTAGTAGGGGAGGAGAGGGCGCAAAAACTGACTTTCTCCCCGGGCGCTCCAAACTCTAGCTACGCCACTGCTCTTGTCCAGATTGAAAAGGGTGTCCTAGCATGTTGAGATGCCCTGTTGAAAAAACGGATGCCCATGTGCAACCTAACTATCTTTGATGTGTATTTTCCAGGTACCTGGGAATAACACGGCCTTTGACGTACCCTGTGAGGCAGGACGGGAAGCTGATGGCCAAGATGGTGTCCGCGGTCTGGCTTCTCTCGGCTTCCATCACTCTCCCTCCTCTCTTCGGCTGGGCGAAGAACATCACAGAGGACCGGGTGTGTCTCATCAGCCAGGACTTTGGCTACACTGTCTACTCCACGGGCGTCGCCTTCTACATCCCCATGACGGTCATGCTGGTGATGTACCACCGGATCTATAAGGCAGCCAAAACGAGCGCCCGGAAGCATCGGTTCATGGACTTCCCCAAACGCTACGAGCTGGGCGGAGCCTCCTGCATCGAAGGCGGGAGCCTCCGGCGCCAACACACCACCCGGCGGATTAAGGCCTCCAGGGAGTGCACCACTTTCCCCAGGTTTCTCCGGCCGGATGGCAAGAACATGTCCATCTTCAAGAGGGAGCAGAAAGCGGCCCGGACCCTTGGCATCATTGTGGGAGCCTTCACCTTCTGCTGGTTCCCTTTCTTCTTGATGTCCACGGCCAGGCCTTTCCTCTGTGGCAGCCAGTGCGGCTGCATCCCCTTGAGGTTGGAGAGGACCCTCCTGTGGCTGGGATACACCAACTCCCTCGTCAACCCCTTGATCTATGCCCTCTTCAACCGGGACCTGAGGACTACCTTCTGGAACCTGCTGCGCTGCCGCTATCGCAACATCAACCGGAGACTCTCCGCCACGAGCATGCACGAAGCCCTGAAAGCCACCGAAAAGCATGAGGGCATCCTTTGAAGTGTGATTTGCTTTATATATACCACCCCATGGAAAGAATCCGCAGGGCGGTTTGCCATTTAATTATGCAGGATACACACATTGCCCTTTCCCAATCAAGCTGGGTACTTAACGGACCAACCTCAGATGGATGGAAAAGCTGAGCCAACCTTGAGCTGGCTACCTGTTCTCCTCGGGATCAAACTCAGGTCATGAGCAGAGTCTTGACTGCACTACTGCAGTTTAACCAGTGGGCCGCAAGGCTCCCTTTAGGACTAAGGGCCGTTTGGCTGTTGCTTACCATGGCACTGAAACTGCTGCATCCTCATAAAAGAAGAGAGCCTCTACCACGGATGCTCGCCTGCCTAGAAACGGGAAGAGTGCAGAGGCTCATATAAGCATCATCCG
Organism: Phrynocephalus guinanensis; assembly: GCA_037367245.1. NCBI lineage: Eukaryota > Metazoa > Chordata > Lepidosauria > Squamata > Agamidae > Phrynocephalus > Phrynocephalus guinanensis. The sequence continues at coordinate 5,538,144 of CM074741.1, forward strand.
GTTGGGCATTTCTGAGGGTTGAAGGGGTCATCAATTGGGTTGAGGGTGTGTGTGTGGGGGGGGGGCTCTTCTTGAATAAGCTTTACAAATTAATCTGCAAATGCTACAAATTTGTTGGGGGTTTTTAAAACCAAATTCCTATTGTATATTTTTTATGTTAACCACTAGTGATACGGATAACCTGACCAAAAAGTGTCCTGTTTAGATGAACGGTCCTGTGTGGTTGCTGGATGTCCTATGGGCGAGGTCACTCTGTATAAGTCATTGTGCTGCAATGGTCAATATTTCATTGACAATAATAACAATAATAACCGCATGCTGCCAATTCAGTTCCGTTGTACAGCAATCCTTTTCAGGATGTTCCAAGTAAAGAATATTCAGAAACGGTTTCCCCTTAAGAACATAAGAAGAGCCATGCTGGATCAGGCCAAAGGCCCATCTAGTCCAGCTCCCTGTATCTCACAGTGGCCCCACCAGATGCCTCTGGGAGCGCATGAGACTAGATCTCTGTCTCCTGATACCACTCCAAAACAAATTCTGGGTGTGTCCAACCACACTTGACCAATAAAAAGGATTCTGATTCTGATTCTGATTCCCCTGCATCTGGTCCTTGAAGTACCCCAGTCTTAAGCCTGGAGATGACACATCTCCATCATAGTTTGTAACCTGTGATGGACATTTCCTCCAGGAATCTGTCCAGTCCTCTTCTGAAGGCATCCAGGCCAGATGCCATCATCACATCCTGTGGCAGGGAGTTCCACAAACTAACAACACTGGGTAAAAAAAAATTATTTTCTTTCTGTTCTCAGTTTCTCAACCTTCAATTTGAGTGTATGTCCCCTAGTTCTGGTATTTTGTGAGAGGGAGAAGGGCATCCCTCTATCCACTTTACTCATGCCCTGCATTATTTTGTACGTCTCAATCATATCCCCCCTCAGGCCCCTTTTTTCCAGGCTAAAGAGCCCCATATGTTTTAGCCTTTCCTCATAAGGGAGGTCAGCCAGCCCAGTAATCCTTTTAGTTGCTCTCTTTTGCACCTTCTCCAGTTCCACTATGTTCCTTCTTCCCTTCTTCTGGGGGTTGCACTGGGACATTTGTGCAGCTTGACCAAGGCCACCCCGGGCTGGCTCTCCTCCCAGGAGACACAGTGGGTATATGGGACTCCCAATTTCTGGCTTCACAGCCAGCACCTGAACCACTGAGCTATTTTCTGCCTTGTATTTTGTGGGCAACAATCACAAAAGAGAGACAAGGGTCCACTCAGCCCAAGAGGAAAAGAGATCCAAGGAAAACCAAGAGGAGAGGAAATTTATTTATTCATTTATTTATTTATACAACTTATATGCCGTCCACTACCCAAAGGTCTCTGGGCAGCTTAGAATTAAAACGAACAGTTAAAGCCGTTAAAACAGTTAAAAAGGCAATGGACAATTAAAAACAAAAAACATTTAAACATAAAACACTAAAATTGCCACCAGGACACACAATTTATGTTATGTCAGTTAAAAAACTTAAGAAACAGGAAGGTTTTACCTGGCGCCGAAATGTTATCAGCGTTGGCGCCAGGCGGATGTCACTTGTGGGTGTCTAAACAGACACATGCTGTTTAGTTTAAAAAAAGGGGGGTGACATGCTTCTAAGCAAAAAGAGGGTTGTGTATCACACTGAGGAAGTTCCTTTTTTTTTGGACTACGATGCCAAAAAAACTCAACTGGTGAGTCGCCAGGCTTGCTGCCAGATTCTGAGTGTCATAATAAAAAAAACTGACTTTTCCAGGCATTGGCATGCGATGGAGACACCAGCGCTGAGGGATAATGCAAAACGTAGGCCTCATCTATTGTAAAACAACCACCACCACCATCACAACAAAAATTCTGTAGATTCCCCCCCCACACACACACACACAACCATCCTTCTGGTAGCTTCCCCAAGGTGGAGTGTGTCATAATGTTGTGGTTGAAGCAAAAGATGGCTTCCAGAACACGGCCAAACAGCCCGTAAAACTCACAACAGCTATCAAAAGATGGCTCTCGGAGCTCTTGTCTCTCTTCTAGGATCCTGGCAACCCCGTGCCCAGCTCAGAAGATCAGACTGGAGTCCAGAAAGCAAAGCAAAGTTTTCTACTTATATACCGCCCCATAGTGCTTCAAGCACTCTCTGGGCCGTTTACAATTTAATTATGCAGGCTACACATTGCCCCCTTCCCAGTAAGCTAGCTAGTCATTTTACCGACTCCGGAAGAATGGAAGGCTGAGTCAACGGCTGCAGTGCAGCAATTTAACCACTGTACCGCGAGGCTCCATCATGAGTTTCTCTCTCTTCCCATGAAAAATGAAAACCAAGCATGCAGATTGCCATGCCCAACATCATCAATCAGGCCACAAATGTGCACCAAAAAGAGCACGCCTGCAAGATTTCCAGTGGGTGAATGAGGGCCATGAGACACACACACACACCCAGGAAGAAATGGCAGAAGTGTCATGCAACATGTTACTTTGGGAGATAATGATGTTCCCAGCATCCTTGCTTTTAAAAAGTAGCAGGATGATTGGGGAAGGAATTACATTTTCTGCCATGATGAATACACATTGCCCCTGTTCCTCCATTTTCTGGGACCACCTTATGAGAAGACGGCATTTTAAAAATAATAATAATGATGCTAATTTAAATAAAGATTGTTTACTTAATCATGCTTATTGCATATTATGTGAAATAATGCTTTTGCTTTAGTTTAAGGAAGTAAACCTAACGTGGAACTATCTCACAATGCGACATGTTACTTGTCATACAGAGTACCTTGTAATCTCAACCAATTACTTTTTTAAAAGTAGCAGATAGCAAGTCCTTTTTTTCCATCCCAGTCAGGAGCCAAGTGAACCCATTGAAGTCCAGGATTGCTTCCTTTGGTGGAAGCTCTGGAGCATTATAGGGAGACATCATAGAATCATAGAGTTGGAAGAGACTTCAAGGGCCATTCAGTCCAACCCCCTGCCATGCAGGAACCCCCATCACAGTATATCCGACAGATGGCCATCCAGCCTCTGCTTAAAACCTCCAAAAAAGGAGACTCCACCAGCCTCCTTTGGGGCAGCATCTTCCACTGCTGAACAGCTCTAACTGTCATGAAGTTCTTCCTAATGTTCAAATGGAATCTCTTTTCCTGTAGTTTGAAACCATTGCCCCGAGTCCTAGTCTCTGAAGCCATGGAAAACAAACCTGTTCCCTCTTTGATATGACATCCTTTCAAATATTTAAACATAGCTCTTATATCTCCTCTCAGCCTTCTTTTTGAAAGGCTGAACATTCCCAGTTCTCTAAGCCGTTCCTCGTAAGACATTTCTTCCAGACCTTCATCCAACCTGGTCACCCTCCTCTGCACCCGCTCGAGGTTGTCAACATCCTTTTTAAATTGAGGCGACAGAACTGGACACAGTACTCCAGGTGGGGTCTGACCAGAGCAGAATAGAGTGGGACTATCACTTCCTTTGAACGTCTAGACACTATGGTTCTCTTGCTGCAACCAAGAATCGCATTGGTTTACTTGGCCGCCACATCACACTGCTGATTCATGTTCAATTTGTGGTCCACCAAGACTCCCAGATCACTTTCACATGTACTATTTTACATCCAGGTGTCTCCCCTCCTATATCTATGCAATTCATTCTTTTTACCTAGATGCAGCACCCTGCATTTCCCTCTGTTGGACCCCATTCCGTTAGCTTTGGGCCAGCACTCTAATCTGTCAAGATCTTTTTGGATTTTCATCGTAGAATTAGCAACCCCTCCCAGTTTGGTATAATCTGCAAATTTAATTAGCATACTCTCTATTCCTTCCTCCAAGTCATTAATAAAGATATTGAACAGCACTGGACCCCGGGGACATCTGTCATCTCCACCTTCCCCTGCTTCTCCAAACTGGAGATGCCCGAGTTGGTGCCTTCCACAAGTTTATCTGGCTCGCTCTTGAAAGCATGCCATGTACGTACAGATTGGAAATGGAAAGCTTTTGTGCCATTCTATTTGTGTATATATTTATTTTGCAGTGGTAGCCCTGAGCCACTGTTTCCATCCTTCCTTTGATCTGGCATGGCACACAAACTTGACCATTTAAAATTCCATCCAGTACGTCCCACACTCACTCTCTGTCTGAGGACCTAACTCAGGAGTGTCCAAACTTTGGCCCTCCATATGTTTTGGACCACAATTCCCACAGTCCTTTGTCATTGGCAATCTAGGCTTGGAATTCTGGGAGTTGTAGTCCAAAACATCTGGAGGACTGAAGTTTGGACACCCCTGGCCTAACTGGACCATCAGCAGGTCATAGGGGCCAGGGGGTCTGTCACAAGTTACTTGCAGGTCAGCCCCCTCCTCTTTCAGCCCGCTCCCTAATGGTCTAACATGGCTTTGGTCCCAAAGCAAGTCAGTCTCCTTGGTGGGTTGAGAGACACTTTTTAGATTTGTCACGATTCCCTCAGGGCAATGCTGCTGTCAGGGGCATGATGGGAAAAGTTCAATGAGGTCTTCTTCCATGTCCAATGTCCGGGTGCTCACTGGAGCATGGGACTGTTTAAGGGAAGGGCGAGAAGCCCACCATCTGGATGGAGCTTTGCCTGTTGCCTGAAGAGATCTGGCATGGATGGTTGCCCTGGTTACCTCACTGCCATGGCCCATGTGAAGTGTTTACCTAGCAACCACATCCTGCTTTTCTGCAGGCTTTGGCCTAGTTGTCACTAACATATGTATAAGTCATAGTTGTTCATGGGCTAAGCTAACGTAAGTGACATATGGGGAACCATGGTCCCATATACAGTAGCAGCTGCATCCCAAATCTCTGCACGTCAAATAAACCAAAACAAGACCTTAGCATCTCATGAAGAAAATATCTACCAGCTCCTTTCTCCTGCTAAGCTCTGCTGAGTTGTTACCTATCCCTGCATATACTCTTCCCTCTATCATCACTTCCTACACATGGAAGTCAATGCATCTGAAATGGAAAATCAGTGACTCAGAGAGAGCACCCACAGAGGATCTCTTTGTTTGGATGGGCATGAAATCACATGGTAGCCACTGCCCTGCCCCCACTTGATATGTGAGGTTATCCCACTGAACTGTTTGTGAAGATTCTCAGTCATCCAGGTGAGTTTATCTGGAAGTTGAGTCGGGGCAACTGGATTTCTTTTTCTTGAGAGAGAGAAATGTTTCACTGATCAAACAAACAGCTTCCTCAGTAAGAAGAAAGATAGTTATGAGTCCTCCATTTTCTAGTTCACTTTGACCTCTTGTCACCCTGGTCTGAAATAGGCTCATAAGATGAACAATGGCCTGAATAGGCTCATTAGGTAGATAACAGTCTCCATACCCTTAAGGTGAACAATGGGCTAAGGAGCTGAAACTATAAAGTATGGGTCGTTAGCTATGGCCTTGGTGGTGAAGGCGTGAAATATTTTTGATTTGTCCAGGTATTGTTGAAATCACAGCCTGGTAGATAGTGGCAGATAGACTGTGCCTAAGGCCCCCACCTCTGTTGAGAGAGGGATTTTCAATACTCCCATGAATGGCTTCCCTGACCCCCTCTCAAACCGCCTGTCTTCTCTGTCTAATATGTGTACATCCTCATCTTTGAATGAGTGCCCTTTGTCCTTCAAGTGGAGTTGTACTGCTGATTCTGGTCCTGAGCTGTTCCCCCTCCTGCGATGGGCCATTCTTCTGTATAATGGCTGTTTAATTTCTCCAATGTAGAGATCAGCACACTCCTCGCTGCATTGGACATACACATATTAGACAGAGAAGATAAGTGGTTTGAGAGAGGGGGTCAGGGAAGCCATTCATGTTAGCATTGAAAACCCCTTATCAGCAGAGGTAGGGGGGCCCAGGCACAGTCTATCTGTCACTTATCAGGCTGTGATTTCAACAATACCTAGATAAATAAAAAATATGAGCCTATTCAGGCCATTATTCATCTTATGAGCCAATTTCAGACCAGGGTGAGAAGAGCTCAAAGTGAACTATAAAATGGAGGTCTTACAACTAGCTTTCTTCAGGCTGACGGAGCTGTTTGGATGAGCAATAAAACATTTCAATCTCTCAAGAAAAGAAGTCCAGTTGCCATGACTCAACTTCCAGATCCCACTGAGCTCTACATTATATATCCCAGACTGAAGCTTCTTCTGCTCCAGAGTTTCAGAAATATTAACATATGTGTTGTACTTTGATATCTATTGAGTGTAACCACTGTTCTGAGAGCCATATGTGAACAGGTCTGCCTCTTTCTGCAACGAATTTCCTATCCCTCTCCAAATGGAGTTTTCTGAGATATATACACCTCTGCCATCAGATTATCTGGAAGTTGAGTCACGGCAACTGAACTTCTTTTCTTGTGAGATCGAAACGTTTTGCTGCTTTTCCAAACAGCTTCATCAGTCAGACTGTTTGGATGCGTAGTAAAATGTTTTGACCTCACAAGAGAAGAAGTCCAGTTGCCATGACTCAACTTCTGGATAGCTTCACCGGAATGACTGAGAATCTTCCCAGATTTAGCAATCTGACTCACAAATTCAACCCATGCTTGCCTTCTGGTGAACAGTAACAAACAAACAAAAAAGAACGCTAAATTCAAAATACAAGGGTGAGGAGATGCTATGATGAACGTATGTTTTTTTTGCTACACACAGAGTATGTGTGTGTGGAACCTGTGTTTTTTGAACTGAAAGGACATTAATTAAGTTACTGCTGGATGGAAGCTAGAACAGATGCATCCTCTCTACCATTCCTCCCGGATCTTTGATTAAAACAAGGATTTGATTCTAAAATACTGTGTGGCCTGCACCAGAAGGCATCATAACCACGAGTAACAGTTAACTGGGCTCACTTTTTTACATTTGCTGAGTTTTTACAACCATTTCATATTTTTAAAGGCTAGGAAACAGGAAACAGGGCATGTAGCTGCCATCCGGGGCATAAGGCTGAGACCCTCTGTAAACAAAGACAGCAAATTAAACACAGGTGTTACTGATTTGCTAATCAATATTCTGATTATTCTAATTTCCTGAATGCTCATGGGACTCCCAGGCAATGGCTGAAAAGTAAATCTGTCCTGATGCTCCATTGGGTGGAAGATCTGCATACTAGCCTCGTGACTATGTGTCACATGCTGGCACCACATTCCTGTTTCATTCATTAGTCCATTGATGCATCTAGTCTGATACTATCAGCTGTCTTGAGCTGCAAGAATGATTTCCTCCCTCTTAGTCCTACTTAGAAATGCCTGGGATTCTCTGGCAACCTTCCTTCAGGACTCAAATCTGTTTAACTTCCTATATTGGAATAGATTGGGGGCATTCGGAAAGGTTCGATGGAGATGGAAGAAGCCTCTAAGGCCATCGAGATCAACCCTTGCTCCGTGTGGGAAGACAAATCAAAGTAGATCTGACAGATTTATTTATTTACAGTGACCCCCCCACCTATTGCGAGGGTTAGGGACCCAACCCAACCCACGATAATTGAAAATCCGCAATATGCAGATGCAGGTCAGGTTGGCCCTGGGGCGCCCAGCTGGGGGCTCTTGTACTTACTGGAGGCCTCAGAAATGATTTTCAGCAATCCGGAAGTCACTTCTGGTTTACAAGAAGTCACTTCTGGTTCGCAGGGAGGCCCTTTTGGGGCCTCCAGAAGACCTGGGAAGGCCCTCGCAGGCCCATTGGGGACAGTGCCAGGTTGGAGGTACGTATGGGAGGCCTGAAACAGGCCCTTTCCCCCCTTAACCCATGGGACCTTTTTTTCATATACTGTAGTCCCACGATATAGCAGGACTGCAGTATATGAACCACGAAAGGGTGGCGGACCACTGTATTTATTTTAGAGCATTTTTACCTTGCTCTTCTCCTTGGAAAAGGACCCAAGGCGTCTTACAGTAATGATGAGGGATAATATACAGTCCAGTACAATTAAGACATGTTCACGTATTTGAGAACAAGGAACTGAGGGACATCTTACAGCATTAATAGACAACATTACATTAAAGCAACAGGGTTATAAGTTGTCATAAACACAAAGTCTATGTGAACCCATAGATCGGGTGTCTGCAACCCGCAGCTCCGGAGCCACATGCGGCTCTTTGGAACCTTTGCCGCGGCTCTGGGAGGTTCCCCTCGTGGAAGGGGTCCCGCGGCATTTAAACTAGGACCGCGGGGGAAACTCCAGCTCGCCGCCGCCGCTGTCCTCGTCCTCGTCTTCATCTTCCTCCTCCTCCTCCTCCTCCTCCTCCTGGTGCTGCTGCAGCCGCTGCTACCGCCGCCGGTGCGCCGCCGCCTCCTCGGCCGTGGCGAAGGCTCCTGGGCCGGCCAGGGCCAGGGTGGTGGCGGCGGCGGCAGCGGCGTTGGAGGGGTGGTGGGGGTGGCATCGGTGGCTGCCGGGGTCTCCTCCTGCCACGGGGGTCAGGGGCCGCTCAGCAGCAGCAGCAGCAGGAAGCCACGCGTGTTGGTAATCCTCCTCCTCCTCCTCCCCCTCCTCCCGCCACCGCCGGCAGTGGGGGAGGCGGAGGCGGCGGCGGCGAGGGGGAAGCGGGCACAATGGCCGCGCCCGGCCAGGAAAAGGGCGAGGGGAGGAGGGCGGCGGCGGCCAGGCCCAAGCAGCCGGTCGGTTCGTGGTGGTGGTGGTGGTGGCGGCGGCGGCGGCCTGGACGGACAAAAAGGGGGTCCGAAAGCAGAATGGAGGAGCGGACCAGGGAGATCCACGGTGGCCCAGCGTGCCACTCGCCCTCCCGCTTCTTTCAGCCTCACCCGCCCCTTCCCTCCGTCTCCTTCACAAGCCAAACTTTGCCCACACACGCACACACACCACGGCTGCAAGAAGGGTGTGTGTGTGTGTGTGTGTGTGTGGGTGTGTGTGGCATCACCCGCCCCTTCCCTCCGTCTCCTTCACAAGCCAAACTTTGCCCACACACGAACACACACCACGGCTGCAAGAAGGGTGTGTGTGTGTGTGTGTGTGTGTGTGTGTGTGTGTGTGTGTGGCATCACCCGCCCCTTCCCTCCGTCTCCTTCACAAGCCAAACTTTGCCGACATACGCACACACACACCACGGCTGCAAGAAGGGTGTGTGTGTGTGTGTGTGTGTGTGTGGCATCACCCGCCCCTTCCCTCCGTCTCCTTCACAAGCCAAACTTTGCCCACACACGCACACACACCACGGCTGCAAGAAGGGTGTGTGTGTGTGTGTGTGTGTGTGTGTGTGTGTGTGTGGCATCACCCGCCCCTTCCCTCCGTCTCCTTCACAAGCCAAACTTTGCCCACACACGAACACACACCACGGCTGCAAGAAGGGTGTGTGTGTGTGTGTGTGTGTGTGTGTGTGTGTGTGTGTGTGTGTGTGTGTGTGGCATCACCCGCCCCTTCCCTCCGTCTCCTTCACAAGCCAAACTTTGCCGACATACGCACACACACCACGGCTGCAAGAAGGGTGTGTGTGTGTGTGTGTGTGTGCCATCACCCGCCCCTTCCCTCCGTCTCCTTCACAAGCCAAACTTTTCCCACACATGCACACACACCACGGCTGCAAGAAGTTTGTGTGTGTGTGTGTGTGTGTGTGTGTGTGTGTGTGTGTGTGTGTGTGTGTGTGTGTGTGTGTGTGTGTGTGTGTGTGTGTAGAGGTCGCCGCTCGCCCGCTTCCAAAAAAAGGGACCAGCCGCGGGGTCGCAGGCCCGTCCTTTCAACCGCTGAGGCGGGCGCCGCTCCCTCGCCTCTGGCTGCGGGACCGTGGCGGTGGCGGCGGCGGCGCTGGTAGGCCCGGAGCGCAGGTCATCGCCTCACGGAGCCTCGAACGGCGGCTGGACCAGCGCCCGGTTGCTGAGGCGGAACAGCAAGAACGGCGGCGGCGGTTGTATATATTTGTTTTAAACGTCGCAATGGTTTTGCGGCTCCCAGTTGTTTTTTTTCCGTCGGAAACGGGTCCAAGTGGCTCTTTATGTCTTAAAGGTTGCAGACCTCTGCCATAGATTCATATAAAATACACATGGTAAACTATCATTCAGGGAAAGGTCTTTGCCTGCTTCAGGACGGACGACAGAGATGAGGCAGTCCTGGCCTCTGGTGGGAGGGAGTTCCAGAGTCTGGGCGCATTGGTTGTCCAATTTTCTCTTGCATCCCTCCAAGCATGAGAAGAGTCCCCACCACCCAAGGTCACTGGTTCCATTGTTGTGACAACGCTCTGTTAATATGCTTTTCCTCATATTCAGCCAAAATCTAACTTCCTGGGATGACCAAGAACTGATCCGGCCCCTCCTCTGTATGACTATCTTTCAAGTACAGTAGGACCCCCGTATCCACTGAGGACTGATTCCAGGCGTTCCCGTGGATAACGAAAACCGTGGATAAGAGAGAACACCAACAAAAACCCCAAAACTGCTGTTTTGCAACAATAGCTTGCTTTACAGCTGCTGTTTTGCGATTGTAGCTTACTTTGTAGCTGCTGGTTGTGACAGCAGCTTGCTTTGCAGCTGCTGAATTATTTAATTTTTTTCCTCTGCCAACCGTGGATAACTGAATCAGTGGTTAGTGAGTGAATCAGTGTATACGGGGGTCCTACTGTATTTGAAAAGTGGCATCATATTGCTCCTCAGTGTTCTTGTCTCCACAGTAAACATGCTCATTTCTTTCAGTCTTTCTTCCCAGGGCTTGGCTTCCAGTCCCCTGGCCATCCTTCTTGTTCTCCTCTGTAATTGCTCAAATTTGTTGGTATCCTTCTTGAAGTGTGGTGTCCAGAATGAGGCCTAATGAGTGCTGAATAGAGGGGGACTAATAGATTGCATGAGTTGGAGAGTATTTTTCTATTAATGCAGCCTAAAATGGCATTTGCCTTTTTTTTGCACCCAGATCACACTGTTGGCTCATATTCAGCTTCTGATTGACAATTCGATTGTGTACAAATAGTGGATAGTTACTTGCTGAGGACCCACCATGATCACGTTCCCAACAGAGATGAGGACAGGCAGAGCAGAGTATTTATTTCAGGGCTCAGTAGGTCTATTCTTTACAAATCATCCCTTCTGGAGAAGGTGGCTGATTTTGTCCAAAGCACTCCGTTTCACTTTCGCTCATGCAAAACCACTTACAGTATTGCCTTTCCATTTAATGCATTGCTGATGTTATGCATCTTTTTCTCATGAAAGCTTTATCCTTTCTCCTCCTCTCGGCTCTTTCTTGCAGTGGGACAGCCTGAGTCTTTATTTCCTCCTCTAGATTTTGCAGCATCCCCCTCCTCTTTTGACACAATAAAGAAGCAGCATGCTGGATCTCTTGCAAGCAGACTTTTGTTGCTATGCAAATAGTTTTCTCCTCAAGTGACACAGTCTGCTTGCTTCCATCTGTGTTGTGAATGGAACAGCTCATGGGTCCTTGCAGTTTCAGGATAAAAGGAGGGCAAAGGGCATAATGTAGTTAAACAGAGGGCATGTGTTCATTGCATTTCTATCCTGACTTTTCTCCGGCGAGCTCATGTAAATGCACCAATACACGTCTGTGCTCCCCTCATAATGCTCAAAACATCCCCTAAGCCAGGCATGTCCAAAGTCAGGCCCTGGGGCCAAATGAGGCCCGTTTTCAAATTTCAAGCAGCCTGCATCCTCCCCACCAGCTCAGCCTATCACGAATCCCCGCCAGCTGGCATTTCCCCATACCAGATGAAGGCATCAGCTTGCAGTTTTACGGTTTGCCTGCCCTCTCTGCCTCTGTCCACCCCCCACCCACCTGCCCAGCCTACCTGCCCCCAGCTCCATTGCTGCAGCGTCCTCCCTGCCTCCTTGCATGTTAGAGACACTTATCCAAAGTCTGGCCTGGGGGCCAAATGCAGCCGAATGGTCGGCTCCCACACATTTTCACCTTGCCAAATCTGGCCCTCCTTGCAAAAAGTTTGGACATCCCTGCCCTAAGCTGACCTCTCTTAGGTCATGCTAAGGGAGAAGGACTGATCTAAGGTCACCCACTGAGTTTTCTAGGCTTAGTAGGGATTTGAACCTAGCTCTCCAAAATGTCTGCCCAGCTCCCTAACCCCCGTGCTAGGCTGTTTATAGAAAATGTTATCTATTTTGATTTTAGATGCCTCCATTGTTGGAGCACTCACCACCTCCTGAGATGGTTGATTGCATCATCACAACTCATCTAACAGTTTTGTTGTTTCATGTTTAGAAGTGCAGAGTGTGCGGTTTAAATACTACTCAGGAAAATTGCTTGATCAGGAGATTGCAGTTTTGGATTCAAGATCTCAAGTGAGACAACAGCAAGACTTTTCGAGAAGGAATTACATTAGGGTGAAGGGTCTGCCGAATCTTGGCTCGGATGAGAAGTGCAGAATGGCTCCATCACTAAACATGTCCAGTGAGATCTGTATTCCCACTTTATTCTCTCTCTCTCTCTCTCTCTCTCTCTCTCTCACACACACACACACACACACACACACACAGAGAGAGAGAGAGAGAGAGAGAGAGAGAGAGAGAGCATTGTGGTTCTAACCAATACAAAAACAAGAACAGGGGATCTCTTTATTAGACCTCTATTTTTTTTAAAAAGCTGCCTTTCTGCCTCTCGTAGCCTTCATCAAACTGCAAAAACTATTTACAAAATATTTAATCAAGGGAGAGAAAATGAGTTATTTTTATTTGATGTCTTCTCGAAGGCTTTCGTGGCCGGGATCTGATAGTGTGAGTTTTTCGGGCTGTTTGGCCGTGTTCTAGACGTTTTTCTTCCTGACGTTTCACCAGACTCTGAATAGAATAGAATAGAATAGAATACTTTTATTGGCCAAGTGTGGTTAGACACACCCAGAATTTGTTTTGGTAAAAATGCTGTCTCTATATAAAAGGAAATATAAGAATCATATAGTCAACAATAAAAACACAGTACAATACTACAATATAACCTATTATTTAAAAAGGAAGAAGAAATGTAAAAATTAATTATTCAACAGTTTGATAGCTGTTGTGTATTGATCTGTAATTGCTGGTTGAAGTAACTGCCTTCCTGTTCCAAAGGGAACAGGCCTATTGGTTGATTCTAGTTGCTGCATTTGGATCCTCATTCCTATTGGTTCCCGCCAAAAGGCAGCCTTGTGATTGCTTGTTATTGTTCCCTCCAAAATGTATCTTTTCCTAGCCAGTCCTGCCCCCTATAAATGTAACTCCCTCTCCCCAGTCCTCAGTCTTGTCTCTCCCTGATTAAAGAGCTGTTCACTAGAAGCTGTCTCCAGCCTGCTTTGTCTCTGAGCTGAAATCACTGCTGAATCACTAACCCCACGCTACAATACTGGCGACGAGGATGGGATCCGGAATGCTGAGTAGTAGAGGCCCCATCACGCTGACTCAGAGTCCGGATCGCAGCAGAGACAAGACTCACCTGCTGGCTAGAAAACGACCCTGCCCGCCTGGAGAATGGAAAGTCCATGGGTCTTGGAGCCCTTCCAGCCGTCCGAGCCTCACACTTGGGAGGACTATGTTGAGCGTTTCGAGTTCTTCGCGGTGGCTCAAGGAATCACAGATGCCAGCAAAAGAAGGGCCACGTTCCTGAGTTGCTGTGGGCGGGAGACCTTCATGTTGGCCAAGGCCCTGCTCGCCCCAGCAAAGCTGAGTGAGACAGCACTTACAGACATTTTCGCCCGGCTGACAAGCCACTTGGCACCTACCAAAACCCAGATGGCCTGGCGGATGGAGTTCCGGAAAAGGCAGCAGCAAGCCGGAGAATCTGTGGCTGCATTCCTGGCAGGACTCCGGGAGCTTGCTCAGCACTGTAGCTTCCCAAATCTTGAAGACACTCTCTTGAATCAATTTGTTGGGGGGCTCTGCAGCAAAAAAGCCCGAAGGCGCATTGTGGCAAAGGAAGATGTCACCCTTGCCTCCGCCTTGAAAGAGGCCTCTGCCACAGAGAATTATGAGCAGGAAGAGCTCAATGCCAGTGGCAAGACCACAAAGCTGCGGGTAGAGGCTGCCCATGCCATGGATGAGCCAGAGGCTAGTCCAAGCCAGAGCCCAGTCCGTGGTATCGAGTTGGTGCGTCAGGCGGATGCACGGCCCAAAGATCGCCGAGGCGCTTGCACAGGCTGTGGTGGACACCATGAGCGGAAAAGCTGCCATTTTCGTGATGCTACGTGCAGGGCTTGCGGTAAGACAGGACACATCGGCCGGGTCTGTCGGTCAGTGGCAGCTGCAACAACGGAATCACCTAGATCAACGCGTCACAGATCATCCACCACGACTCATCTCCTAGACGACTGCAATTATCTCACAGAGATCAACGGAGAGATCATGCAGTTTCCGGCACAGGGCAAACCATCCATCCGAGTGAAGATCGAAGGTCAACCGTGCAACATGGAGGTGGGTTCCGGATCTGGATTCACCATTCTCAGACCAGACTGCAAGGGGGCTCTTTCCTGGGGGTAAGTTCCCCTCTCTGGAACCATTCCCAGCAACCTTGCAATCATACACGGCAGGCCGAATCCACATTCTAGGAATGTGTGCGGTGAGGGTACAATTCCGGGAGAAACAGGCCGTGCTTAAATTGGTGATTGCACAGGGGAGTCGCCCCAGTCTTTTGGGTACTGACTGGTTTCCTGCCTTGGGGCTGAGTATATCAGGGCTCAACTCAGTCCAAACTGCCCCAGAGTTGGGCGAGGTATTAGGCCATGAATTTGCTGAACTCTTCAGTGGAAAGCTGGGTTGTTATAAAGGGCCTCCAATTGACTTTGAGCTGGACCCCAGGGTGGCTCCAATCCGACTCAAGCCAAGGCGAGTGCCTTTTGCGCTGCAACCCAAAATTGAGGCGGAACTGGACAAATTGGTCAAACAGGGAGTTCTTTCACCTGTGGACTCTTCTAAGTGGGAGACTCCTATCGTCACACCCCTTAAGGCGAATGGGGAAGTGAGGATTTGTGCAGACTACAAATGTACGATCAACAAGGCACTCAGGGGAAATTCATACCCCATTCCAGTCCTCTCACAGCTGTTGGCAAAATTAGCTGGGGGGGGGGGAATTTTCGCCAAACTTGATCTGGCTTAAGCTTACCAACAGCTGCCAGTGACTCCGCAATCTGCGGAAGCACAAACGATCGTAACGCACAAAGGGGCTTTCAGAGTGAACAGGTTACAATTTGGAATTTGTGTGGCTCCAGGGATTTTTCAAGGGCTAATGGAGCGCCTGTTAAGGGGTCTGCCAGGGGTCTTGCCATTTTTGATGATGTTCTGATTGCTGGAAAAGACCCCCAGGAACTAGTGGGGCTTATCCGTGCTGTGTTACTCAAATTTAAGGAGGTGGGGCTGCAGCTAAAACAGGAAAAATGCAGTTTTGGGGTGCCATCTGTGGATTTTTGGGGGTTTAAAATTGATGCAACGGGCATCCACCCCACTGACTCTAAAATTAAAGCCATTACTGAGGCACCACGCCCACGGAACAAGACGGAGTTACAGTCATTCCTGGGACTTATTAACTTTTACCATTCATTCCTACCTCAGAAAGCTTCAATAGCGGAACTGTTGCATAAACTATTGAAGAAAAAGAGTGTGTGGCGTTGGGCTCAGGCACAGCAGAAGGCTTTTGACACCTTGCGGGGCATGCTGACTAGCAGGAGCGTCCTTGCTCATTATGACGAGTCGAAACCTCTTGTTCTGGCATGTGATGCTTCTCAGTATGGGCTGGGAGCTGTGCTGAGCCATAGGGAAGCGGATGGGTCAGAAAAGCCCATCTCGTTCTATTCTCGTACGTTGTCGCCGACGGAGCGCAACTACGCACAAATTGACAAGGAAACCCTGGCAATAATGGCAGGGATTAAAAAGTTTAATGACTATTTATATGGTCGCCACTTCTTCCTTGAAACTGACCACAAGCCTCTATTAGGATTGTTCAACCCGAACAAACAGACGCCGCAGATTCTCTCCCCCAGAATGCTGCGATGGTCTATATTCCTGAATGGGTTCCAGTACACCCTGACCCATGTTCCAGGGAAAAGGTTGTGCCACGCTGATGCACTAAGTCGCTTGCCCCTTCCTGGTGTGTGTGATGCAGATCCTGCCCCAGCTGAACGAGTGATGATGCTGGAAACACTTCCGGGGGCCCCTGTAACTGCCACTGAAATAGCTGAGAGAACGAGGAAAGATCCCGCTCTCCCGTGTGCTCACTTGGGTGGGGAGGGGATGGCCAGATGGCCCGCATGAGGAAAAATTTAGACCGTACGCAACAAGGCAACATGAGCTATCCCTGCATAAGGGCTGTCTCCTATGGGGAGACAGGGTGATAATCCCAGCACCACTGAGAAACAGGGTTCTGGATACACTGCACTTGGGGCATCCGGGAATGGTCAGGATGAAGTCGCTGGCCCGGTGCTATGTATGGTGGCCTGGGATGGACCAAGATGTTGAACGATGGGTATGGACGTGCAAGGCATGTCAGGAAGTACGCCCAGAAGTGGCCAGAGCACCAGTCCACTGGTGGGAGCAGACCTGGACTCCCTGGAGCCGGCTGCACTTAGATTTTGCTGGGCCATTCCAAGGAAAGGTTTTTTTGGTTATCGTTGATGCATGTTCTAAATGGTTAGAGGTGGCTATGGTTCCCAGCATGTCGTCAGCTGCAGTCATCAAGGTGCTGAGACAGCTGTTTGCAACCCATGGGTTGCCCGAGACCATTGTCTCAGACAATGGAGCAGCCTTTGTATCCCAAGAATTCAGGGCATTTCTGGCTGATAATTTCATAAGAGGGGTCACCTCAGCTCCTTTTCATCCCTCATCCAATGGGCAGGCTGAGCGCATGGTGCAGACAGCCAAAGCATCTCTTGCACGCTTGATGGAGGGTGACTGGTCAACGCGCATTGCCCGAATGTTGTTCTTGCAGCATGCGACGCCATGTACTCCTACGGGCAAGTCGCCAGCAGAGCTGCTTCTAGGTAGAAGACTGGTGACGGTGCTGGACTATGTCCACCCAGACAAAATGCCAAACCACAAGGCTAGAGCACCTCCACAGGCAGAGAGCGACTCTACAAGGTATTTTGCTCCTGAAGATTTGGTCTGGGTGAGAAATTATGCCAGAGGTCCCCCTGTGGGTGCCAGGGGTGGTCACCAGAGCGCCCAGTAGAGTTGGTACCGGTATGGGTGAATTGCAGCCTGAGAGTGACACTACCCCCATTAAGGAGTCCCAGCTGCAAGACCAGAGCGGAGATGCTCCAGGAATGCAGGTACCAGTGGCGTCAGCAAATGAATCTGCTCCTGCAAGTCCTCATGGCGCCGAGGAACAGATCAGGGACACTGAGTTATCTGAAACCCCCTCCGTGTCAGACGAAACTATTACAGTAGACCCTCCACCACAGACACTGCCTGCTGAAGCCCCTGCAACACCCGTAGTCAGGAGATCAACTAGAAGTCGCAGGGCCCCACAATATCTAAAGGATTACATGTGCTGTGCCCACCAGGGGGGAGGGGTGTTGTGTATTGATCTGTAATTGCTGGTTGAAGTAACTGCCTTCCTGTTCCAAAGGGAACAGGCCTATTGGTTGATTCTAGTTGCTGCATTTGGATCCTCATTCCTATTGGTTCCCGCCAAAAGGCAGCCTTGTGATTGCTTGTTATTGTTCCCTCCAAAATGTATCTTTTCCTAGCCAGTCCTGGCCCCTATAAATGTAACTCCCTCTCCCCAGTCCTCAGTCTTGTCTCTCCCTGATTAAAGAGCTGTTCACTAGAAGCTGTCTCCAGCCTGCTTTGTCTCTGAGCTGAAATCACTGCTGAATCACTAACCCCACGCTACAATAATAGCACTTGGAAAGAAACTATCTCTATAGCTAGTTGTCCTAGTATGCAATGCCCTAAAACATCGCCCTGAGGGTAACAATTGAAACAGATTATGTCCAGGATGTGTGGAATCTGTATATATTTTCATTGCCCTCTTTTTAGCTTGTGTGGTATACAATTCCACAATAGATGGCAAATTAGTAGCAATAATTTTTTCTGCAGTTCCAATTATCCTTTGAAGTCTATATCTGTCATGCTTAGTCACAGAGCTAAACCAGACAGTTATAGAGGAACAGATAATAGATTCAATAACACCTCTATAGAATTGAATCAACAGTTCTTTTGGCAGTCTAAACTTCCTAAGTTGACACAGAAAAAACATTCTTTGTTGTGCTTTCTTAATAATACTTTCAATATTAGATGACCATTTTAAATCTTGAGATATAATAGTACCTAAAAATTTAAAGGACTCCACTATTGACACTAAGTTATTTGATATCATAAGAAGTGGCTGTATAGAATGAGTCCTCCTAAAATCCACCACCATTTCAACAGTTTTGCATGTATTTAATTCAAGATTATTTTGAGTACACCATAAAACTAGTTGTTCAATCTCTTGCCTATAGGCAGATTCATCATTGTCTCGAATGAGACCAATCACCATAGTGTCATCTGCAAACTTCACTATTTTAACAGAGGAATCCTTTGAGGTACAATCATTAGTATATGAGGAAAACAGAAATGGAGAAAGCACACAGCCCTGAGGGGCTCCTATGCTAACCTTGCTAATATCTGATATAATTTTACCTAACTTCACCTGCTGCTTTCTGTCTGTTAGGAAGCTTACAATCCATTTACAAATGTGATCAGGTACAGCCAGCTGTTTTAATTTAGTCATAAGGATACCTGGAATAATAGTGTTAAATGCAGAACTCTGTGGCCGGCATCTTCAGAGGGCAAGGAGCTTTGGGAACTATTTTATTTCTTTATTTATCTATACTGCCCTGTTAGTGCAAACTGCAAACTTTATGGAGAGTTTGGATCATCTAGTTTCTCTAAATTTGTTGGCTGCCAGTATGAAGGTGCTATAATTGGGACTAACTGATAGTAAGGATAATATCAAGTGAGTTTGGGGTTTATTATATATAATATTCTAGGCAAGTACAAGTTTCATGCCAAATTTTTTCTTCTTTTTTGTTTTTAACTAGGAGCATGGTCATTGCGGAGTCATAGTTCTCCCAAACATAACTTTTCCAGACTCTGAAATACCCTCCTCCACGGAGGGTTATTCAGCAGCCTGTACTCCTATACTATCTCTAAACCTGCAGGCTTGATTCAGCTCTCATGGGAAGGAGAGAAGCACCGAGATGGTGAACTTTTGTGCCCTCACCCATATTTTTAGAAGAATTGCTTGGGGTCCTCTTTGACAAAACTGTTATTTTTGAACTTAGGTCATAACAGAGATGCCATAGGAAGGGGAATAAAATTATGTCAATTCTCAAAAGAATACCCAGGATCTGTCATTGCAGAGGGTGGTTTTAGCAGATGTAAAAAAAAAAAATCTCTGGTTTTCCTCTTTCTTCTTTCTCGTTTTTGCTGGGAACAAGTCAGGTGGTCTATTTTTCAACAGCTGCCATGCTAGGCATGCAGGCAGAGAAGTAAATGTTGAAAAAAGAAACCAGAGAAAGACTCACAGCTTAAGATGACAAATGAAATAATCTAGTTAGATTTTCCTATATTTTTAAAGTAATCTGCTCCTCAGGCTTCCCTGAAGGTAATTCAAGGAGCATCTTTCCCATTAGGGCTGGCATCCACATGGCGCCCTCTTTAGAACTACATCTGTCATATTACCAAGCTACATTAAAGCACATCTGTTTCCCAGTGAGACCTCGCTCTTCAGGTGAAACAACATCTGTCTTTTCTGCCTCACCAAACTGTAATGTCAGCCCAGAATCAAGAAACATGAAACAATTTTTTAAAAAATGCATATCTGCCAAGTAGATGCGAAGCAGGGTTTTCTCTTTTGACTCCGCAGGGAAAAGATGTCCTGGTTTGATAAAAAGCAAACATATGCAGAATTCTGGGAGAACTGTTGGGATTTATTAGGAAAGGCATTGAAAATAAATAACGATGCCAAGGTCAGTGGTGTAGTGGTGAATCTGGAAGTGCAGAATCAGACTTGCAGACAGCACATTTGGCCCATACAAATAAATAAGGAGTAGGTCTTTTGTAAAGTTAATGTCTCTTAATTGCCCACATGAGACCAAAATCACTCTCAAAATACATTGCACTGCAATAGAGATTGCTTGCAACAATATATTGTTCCAGGAACAATCCATTTCTTCCACAGCTACTTTCAGGATGGTAGCTAAATTCAAAGGGATTAATGAAGCTTCGAGGGTGTGGCAGATACATGTCACAGCCCCTGCTACTCAGAAAATCCTATGGATTCAACCTCTACAACCCCTACCTCCACTACATTGTTATGCAAGGTGCACAGGAGCATATTTGAAATTGTCTTCAAAGATCTCTAATAAAACAGTCTTGCTGAGCAGTTTTAGGTCTGGGTCTGCAGCTGGACAGGAAACTGACCTGAGAATACCATGAGAGCAATGCTGCCTTCATCTCAGGGGAGAAATCATCTTATAGAATAGAACAGAATAGCAATTTATTGTCCTTGTACACATGCACAACATGTACAATGAAATTAGGTGCTGTTCACAGTACTATACAATTTAAAAACAAACAAACAAAAAACACTATATACAATCCCACTCTACTTAACACTAGATGACAACAACAATAATAATAACAACAACAACAATTAGGTTGGGCAGGGGTGCAATCAGAGGTATAAATAGTGAACAATAGTTGACTCAGCATACAACCCTGTGGAGTAACCATGTTAAGAATAAGGGTTGATGAACTGATGAATACAGTTTCCTATTAGAGATGGGCACGACTTAGCGATATTCCCGTTTCCGTTTCCGTTACTCGTATCCGTTACTCTACGGAAACGGTAACGGGAATTACTCCGCCAGAATTCGAGCTCGAAACGACGAACGAACAATTTGGTCTGATTTGTCGTGCTCGTTACTTGCATCGCGGCGATCGCGCAATGCCAAGCGGCACAGAAAAAAAAATTTAAAAGTTAAAAAAAAAACTGATTCCCGGCCCTAAAAGTAGGCGAAAACTGTCTGAGGGCACCTACCAGGCCAGAAGGGTGTTTTATTTGGGGGGGGGGGGTTCCCCGCCCCCCTCTCCTTGGCTATTGCTACTGCTGTGCTGCTGGTACCAGGCTGGGAGGGCGCATCCATTTGCCATGCAGTGCGGGGGATCCAAAATGGCGACCGCAATATTTTTTTTGAAATCGTTGCCCAAAACCCCACCAAAGCACCACAGAAACATGCGAAAATTAGCTATTTTAAATGCTTGAATTTTTACAGTAGCAGCAGTGGGTTTTTCTTGCAAAAAAAGTCTCCATTTATTTTATTTTATTTTATTTTATTTTATTTTTTTACACCTGCGCATTCGCAATGATGGGCTCGCCCATGGGAGTGGACCATGCAAAGTTTTGGAGCCATTCCACCAATCGCATGTCCAGGTTTTGCTGACTGTACCAGGCTGGGAGGGCACATCCATTTGCCATGCAGTGCGGGGGATCCAAAATGGCGACCGCAATATTTTTTTTTGAAATCGTTGCCCAAAACCCCACCAAAGCACCACAGAAACATGCGAAAATTAGCTATTTTAAATGCTTGAATTTTTACAGTAGCAGCAGTGGGTTTTTCTTGCAAAAAAAGTCTCCATTTATTTTATTTTATTTTATTTTATTTTATTTTTTTACACCTGCGCATTCGCAATGATGGGCTCGCCCATGGGAGTGGACCATGCAAAGTTTTGGAGCCATTCCACCAATCGCATGTCCAGGTTTTGCTGACTGTACCAGGCTGGGAGGGCACATCCATTTGCCATGCAGTGCGGGGGATCCAAAATGGCGACCGCAATATTTTTTTTTGAAATCGTTGCCCAAAACCCCACCAAAGCACCACAGAAACATGCGAAAATTAGCTATTTTAAATGCTTGAATTTTTACAGTAGCAGCAGTGGGTTTTTCTTGCAAAAAAAGTCTCCATTTATTTTATTTTATTTTATTTTATTTTATTTTTTTACACCTGCGCATTCGCAATGATGGGCTCGCCCATGGGAGTGGACCATGCAAAGTTTTGGAGCCATTCCACCAATCGCATGTCCAGGTTTTGCTGACTGTACCAGGCTGGGAGGGCACATCCATTTGCCATGCAGTGCGGGGGATCCAAAATGGCGACCGCAATATTTTTTTTTGAAATCGTTGCCCAAAACCCCACCAAAGCACCACAGAAACATGCGAAAATTAGCTATTTTAAATGCTTGAATTTTTACAGTAGCAGCAGTGGGTTTTTCTTGCCAAAAAAAAGTCTCTGTTGATTTTATTTTATTTTATTTTATTTTATTTTATTTTATTACACCTGCACATTCGCAATGATGGGCTCGCCCATGGGAGTGGACCATGCAAATTTTCCACCAATCGCATGGCCACTTGGCCAGGTTGACCACAGAGACTTCTGGGATGTGCCAATCGGGCATAAACAGCCCACTAATCGTAGCCCAAACCCGAACCCTAAGCCTAAGCCTAACCCATATGCCAGTACACTGTCCTTCTAAGTGGGTCAGAGAGGCACCCAGAGGTGCACCCCAATACTCACCCTAACCTCACCCGTAACTAGCCTAACCCTAGCCCTTGCGCTAACCCGTCTTAACCCTAAGCCAGATCTACTTGCATTGCACTACATGCAAGTACGTGAGACACAGCGGGTGCAAAGAGTCTGCCAGTCCGTCACTTGTGGCTCTGGCTGACTCCTGCAGCTCCCTCCTGGAGCCCGCTACCCCCCCCAAACCAGTACTAACGACAACGAAAAAACGAACCGACTAATTTTTGCGAAATTTCGCGAAAAACGGAAACGAGCCGAAACGGACTGCCTCCGACACACGACAACTCGAAAACGTCATTTTCCCTAGTCATGCCCATCTCTATCTCCTATATTCCTTTGGCAGATATTTGTGATTCACAAAAACCTTACAGACACCTAAATGTGTCTCAACAGAGAGAAATGGCCTCAAACGAAAGGGTCGAAAAGAAAGCTCCAAGCTAGCACCAGGGCAGTAAGTGGAAGTTTGGGTGGAGCTAGGCTTAGCTAAAAATTAACACCTTTCTGTATAGGCCTTTTCTCCCAAACAAGCTCAACTCAGATATCTGTAAGTCAGACAGAGGTCCCAGAATGGAGAATTCTGGGATTTATATTCCCAGAAATATAAAAACCTCAATCTTAGCAGCCATGGTTCCAGGGGCAGATCCTTCCTTTTCCCTACCTTGAGATGCCAGTGATGGAAGGTGGGATTTTGCTCACTCACTATTATGCTCACTCACTATTCCCGGTTCCCTAACCACATGGTGTGGATGTAGAGAGAGATGTTGTCCTTCCATCACATCGACAATATCAGAGGCTGCGGACTGACTGGTGTTTGGCTCTGAGCCGCCAACGTCCTTCGTCATACAAAGCATAATCAAATTATGGGATTTACTGCCAGTGGATGTGCTTAAATGAGGCATTGATTTAAAAGCCTTCGAAAGCTGTTTAGGGAAATTGATGGAGAATTGATTGCTTGATGGCTATAATTAAGTGGAGTCTCCATATCAGAGATAGGGTGAAGGTTTGGAGAAATATGGCTTTTTAAGACCACAACTGCCAGGATTCTTTACTCAACATCGAGTGGAGAGGTCTCCTGTTGTCACTACGGTCTTACTCATACCTGTCAAGTTTTGGATTTGAGAATAAGGGATCATGGTTACAGTATCCCCACCCCTACCACCTATTGAGCATGCTCAATGCTTTAAGCATGCTCAATAGCTGTCCTCAGCATGGCGGTGCCCATGCCATTCAGAGGATATATATATAAATCCAGGACATTTCAAGGAAAATAATATATCCAGGAAGACAGCAGGAAATAGGGGTAAAAAACAGAACTTCCTAGCGAATACGGGGCACTTGACAGGTATGGTCTTACTCCTCTAAAAAGTCATGGGTAGCCATTCTGAGGGCCTTTTTACACGACCCCTAAGATCCGCTGGCCACTTAAATTCGGACCAGAGATCTTACGGGTTCCTAGCTCTTCCTCTGTCCCCACCCCCCTCCGCACTTCCTGGTTGCTGGCTGCCTGAGGGAAGGAGAAAAAAGAAAGAAAAGAATGCCTTCTTACCTCCGTTTTGTTCTGGGCAGCATTCAGATCTCTTAAAGGGGTGGGGCGCAAAAAAAGAACAAACGGAAGCCAGGAGAGCCCCCCCGCACTCACTATCCTTACACCGGATCAGATATTTGTCACCTCCAAAAAGCAGGTACAAGAAAACTGCTGTTTGGTCTTGCTAAAGTGGGCGGGGTCGCACTTAATTGTCTGCAAAGTCCGGAGCTGGTGGGTAAACATTTTTAAGGTCTGGAACTTGCAGCCATTTGCGGCGGAGCTTAGGGGTCGTGTATAAACGCCCTGAGTTGCCATTCAGTTTCTCACCATTCAGTTTGGTGATTCTGGTGACCCAAAATCTAAACAGTCCTACCTGTCTACATTGAGTGATGCTCAGGGGCAGTGTGGGAATTAAAAACAATTCTAGGCATAACTGGTTAGTGATGTTGGTCTTTAAGGCTCCACTGGATGCCCTCAGGCTGGCCTCTCATGTCTTAATATTAATAATAACCTTTGAACTGCAGAGCTGGAATCTGGATCATCAGGTCCAGCTCTCTCTCTCAAGGAGGGAGAGTGGGGATTTGAACTCCCAACCTCTGTGCAGCCAGAGACATAAATCAGAGAGCTATCCCACAGTTCCCATAATATTAGAACCCCAGAGATGGAAGGGACCCATGGATCATCCAGCCTCAGCCCCTCTCGAGGAGACCCAGTGAGGAACCAAACTCCTAACCTCCACGTCCACAACCAGAGTCCTAAGCCACTGAGCTATCCAACAGAGGAGAGAGATGACACATGGATATACATGAGCATTTATTTAATTGATGATGCTACCAGATTCCTTAAATGCATTGCAAAAGACAAATAAGTAAATAAATGACCCTGTTCAAAGGGGCCATCTCTGGGAATGTGTGAGTGGTTGAATAATAAGTGGGGTCATCATTATCCTGGAGCCTTTCTGTCTCCAGAGGTAGTCCAAGAAGCAACAATGGTCGGGCCTGGTGCTCCCTTTCTCATCTCCCCAAAGGCACCTGGTCTGGTGGCTCTGTCGGCCATTCTGGGAAAGAGGCAAAATGATGAAGCCCAGCAGCCAATTGGTGTCAGTGGCAGAGGACCTTTCCTGGGGCATATGCCCACCTTCAAACCTTGAACCAAACCAGACTGAAAAGATCAATTTTGGGGTCCACACGATTGAGGTAAGCCCCAGGGCAGACAAGGAAAGGGTGTGATGGAAACGAACCAGTTTGCTGGCCAGATATGGAAGCAAAAGAAAAATTGCTCACTTCCATCACTTATGCAGATGACTTTGTGGCATTAATGAAATTCTCCATCACCACACACACACACACACACACACACACACACACACACAGAGAGAGAGAGAGAGAGAGAGAGAGAGAGAGAGAGAGAGAGAGAGAGAGAGAGAGAGAGTTTGTCTTGGGATCACAGCCTGCTGATTGGTCAGTTTTAATTGCTCTCCTATGGCCTAGTCTGACCTAGACTATAGGATGGATGATTACGTCACTGTCTTTTTTATGTTTTATATTATGGACTGCCTTTCTTGTTTTGGTCGTTCAACTCTGGGCCCATAACCCCTCCATGAGAGCTTATGCTAAAACAGCTTCATAAATTTCTTAAGCCAACAAACAGATAAATAAATCATGTCAGATGACTCATGGGAGAGGCTATGAAATGAGGATAGTACATCTCCTACAGAGTGTGTATCCTCATCTCCTCTTTCAGAACCCTAATAGCCATCAATTGGGTTCTGAATTTTCTCTCCCTATCACTCCTTGTTCTGTACCAATCAAAACTTGAGGCTTATATTGCCTTGCTCAGTTTTATTTCAATTCAGAATCTCACTGTCGCTGGGAATACACTCTTTTTCAGGCTCTGTTCCGCATACATAAAAATAGACATCCGGTCTCCGAAATGGATCAAACCAGAATGGCATTCTTTGTTAAATGACATATTTTCTTAGGTTTCAAGGACTCACTCTTTCATTGGCTTAACCACAAGCAGAGATGCATTTCCTTCTAGTCACGGGTGATAGAAATGAGAAATTGTAAAGCAAAAACCCATAGGATGAGCTGCTTGGATGATGGGGAGGTGGGGAGTGAGCCTAATCAGCCTTCATTTGTGAGATTCCCACTGTCAGAATAGGAGGTGCCAATCTAGATGAAACGTTGGTCTGATACAGCAGTTCTTGAAAAGACAGAGAGAGAAAAAGAGATTGAGAGAGAGAGAGAGAGAGAGAGAGAGAGAGAGAGAGAGAGAGAGAGATCTAGAAACTAGTTCACTTTAAATAAAATCTCAACATTGCCCAGGACTGCCCTTGATGATGTATTATTTCATTACTGACTTACAAAAGCAATATAAATTTAAGGCATCCAAAAGGTCCTACCATTAACAGTAGAGATGGGCACAAAATGAACAATTTTTCGTTTCCGTTTCCGTTTTTTTGTTTCATTACGTAACGAAACAACAAACAAATTTTGTCTCTAAAATGAAACGAAACGAACAGAAACACCGGAAATTTTGTCGTGCGTTTTGTTTCCGTTACTGCAATATGAGTGAATTGCTTAAAATCCTTTAAAAAATCACAAAATGTTGAAATAAATGGTAACAAAATGGCAATGAAACGAACAAAAACGAAAATGAATTTTTTGCAAAAATTCACGAAAAACGGAAATGAACCGAAACGGACCCTCCAAACGACAAATGACAAACGAAATGTCATTTTTTCTGATTCGTGCCCATCTATAATTAACAGCCTTGCTCAGATCTTGCAAAGTCAAGCCATGTCTTCCTTTTTTAAATTCAATCCATCTCATGTTAGGCTTTCCTCTTTTTCCACTGGCTTCTACGTTTCCCAATATTGCTGTCTTCCGTAGCGAGTCTTTTCTTCACATATCTTTAGCGGTTTTAGCTTCTCGTATGGGTTCAGGTTTATTTTGAACTAAATAATGATAACCACGTGTCGTCCAGTCAGTTCTGACTTATCGTGATCCATTTCATACTGGCAGCAAACAATATTCAGAACTGGTTTTACCCTTACCTCTATCTGGGGTTGCCTTGGGACCACTATGCAGCTTGTCCAAGCTCACCTAGGCTGGCTCCACTTCTAGGAGGCCCAGTGGGGAATTGAACTCCCGACCTCTGGCTCTGCAGGCACAGATCTAAACCACAGAGCTACCCAAACAGTCTAGGATTTACCTAATTTCTTTCTTGGCCAGTCCGTGATATCTGCAAAACTCTCCTCCAACTCCAGTTTCAGTTAATTCACTCCTTCCCTCTCACCCCCATCAGCTTTCTTTAATGTCTAGCTTTGATATCCATACATCAGAATGGAGAATGCCCCAGTATAAATGATCTAGGTCTCCAGCAACCCATCCTTGGTATTGTAGTTATCTTTTTCTCTACTGAAAGGTTGCTTGTCAAGGTTCACTCATCCTCCATCCTAACCCTAACCCTAACCCTAACCCTAACCCTAAAACGAGTACCTGGCTTGCTAATTATGTGTAGGCTAAGTATGTGCAGCCTGCATAATTAAATTGTAAACTGCCCAGAGAGTGCTTTAAGCACTATAGGAGTGGTATATAAGCAGAACACTTTGCTTCTTGCATTTTTATAGGATTGTGATCCCATTTCCTCACACCTTTTCGTAGGGATTCTCGTCTATAGTTATAATCGTATGTTTCCTTACTATTGAAAGAGTTTCTATTTCTTTTTGGACCCAGTTTGTCACTCATCCTTGACAACACATGTGCTTTCACTCCATGGTTCTTCTGATACACAACCGAGGAATGCAAATCTGTCCTTCGTATGGTCTTTAAACTCTTCGGGATAATTTACTCTCCCCCTGGTGCCCAGAGAATATACTTGGCACTGGATTAAACAAGCAGTAAAAAATGCACCTTTCAAGCTCGGGAGGATAAATTTAGCCAATGCAACTTATTATAATCCTCTAATGGCCCTTCCGTTAGAGCTGAGCAGAGTCATATAATTTTTCTGGCTCCCTCCTAGACAATGAAGCATTCAGTCAGCAAACTGGAGTATGATTAAGAAGGCATTTGCTGTGTGTACAACCTTCCCCTTCAATGTGCCTTTACTTTTGTTTGTTTGTTTGTTTGGAAAGTACAAAGCACTTTTAAGTGGATTGCACATTCTCCTCCTTTCTTAATGCAGGTTCGCTGCCATGACGCGGGGTCAGGGTAGGTTGGAGACCCTAAACCCTTGCCTTGACAGCCAAAATGGCTACTTCCAAATCTGGCTAGTACTTCCCTTCCCAGCTTTGAAAAAGCCTTCACACATTCCACCAGTGGCTCGTCTTCTGGGCAAAATGGGGAGCCTTCCTTTCCCACTTCAAATGAGGCATGTTTTCTGCCCACCCAGAAGAATGAGTGTCCCTCCTTCACGCCACGAGGATCATATAATTCAGGGGTTCCCAACTGTGGGTCCTCAGTAGAGATGGGCATGAAATGAACAATTTTTCGTTTCCGTTTTTGTTTTTTCGTTTTGTTATGTAACAAAATGACAAACGAATTTTGTCTCTAAAATGAAATGAAATGAACAGAAACACCGGAATTTTTGTCGTGCGTTTCGTTTCCGTTACTGCAATATGAGTGAATTGCTTAAAATCCTAAAAAAATCACAAAAATTGAAATAAATGGTAATGAAATAGTAACAAAACGAATGAAAATGAAAACGAATTTTTTGCAAAAATTCGCGAAAAACGGAAACGAACCGAAATGGACCCTCCAAACGACAAATGACAAACGAAATGCCATTTTTCTGATTCATGCCCATCTCTAGTCCTCAGAGGTATATAGGTTTTGTTCTCTTTTCCTAAATGAAGATTTATTCCTAACGTGGCTTCTGCGCTGACAGTCCTTCTCCCTTTATCCTCAAAATTTCCCTTCTCCCCATATTTCAGCTGAGGACTCTTGGGAACGCTTTATTCCTCTTTATTCAGAACTCGGTAAAATCATGTGGAACAGATGGCGTCTCTGCATTTATCAATGAGACAGGATTTGGCATGTTATATAGAACTTGTGTTCATTTGTGCTGTCTCTGAGGGCTGTTTATTCCTTCCTCACTTTGGCACCTTCACAGATCAACAATCTTGTATTCATCAAAGAAGGGGGGAAGCAAAGTGTTCTGCTTATCTACCATCCCATAGCACTTAAAGCACTCCTTAAGCAGTTTACAAGTACAGTGGACCCTCGTATAACAAACGGTTTGTATAACATAAAATCTGTACAATATAAAAAATTCTGGAGATAGGGGAAATTTGCTTAACATAATCACCTATGGGGTGAATCCATACAACATAAAAATAGTACTCTGTTTTCAATGCATTCTTATGGGAAATTTGTATAAAGGAAAATTTGCTTAACATAATTTCATTTGGAATGAATTAATTCCTTTATACAAGGTACCACTGTAATTGTGAGGCTACACATTGCACACACACACAGGCACACACACACACACAGGCACACACACACACACACACACACACACACAGATTGAGAGAGAGAGAGAGAGAGAGAGAGAGAGAGAGAGAGAGCTGGGTCCTCATTTTACTAACATTGTGAGGATGGAAGGCTGAGTGACCCTTGAGCCGGCTGCCTGAACTGAACTTCAGGTTGTGAGCACAGTTATGGCTA
Organism: Phrynocephalus guinanensis; assembly: GCA_037367245.1. Lineage (NCBI taxonomy): Eukaryota > Metazoa > Chordata > Lepidosauria > Squamata > Agamidae > Phrynocephalus > Phrynocephalus guinanensis. The sequence continues at coordinate 5,567,845 of CM074741.1, forward strand.
CAGCACAAAATTTTAACCACTGCACCATGAGGTTCAGTGGCGTAGTAGTTAAAGTGTTCTGCCTATATACCATGTCAAGTAATCTCTGGGTGGTTTACAGTTTAATTACATTATGCAGGCTACACATCCAGCAAGCTGGATACTCATTTTACCAACCTTGGAAGGATGGAAGGCTGAGTCAACCATGAGTCAGCTACCTGGGATTGAACCCCAGGTTGTGAGTACAGTTTTACCTGCAGTACTGGCATTTAACCACTGTGCCACAGGGCTCCTGTGTAATGGGAGAGACTTTGGCTCCATTACAAGTGTAAGGAGAACTTGCCAGCATTTGCAAATCTCTCCACATTCGGGACATGGGGAATGCAAGATTATTAAAAACCTGGCTGTGGAAGATGCTAACACTGACACGTTCATCAGTCTAGGTTCAGAGCTCTGAAGGCTCAATTCTTTAACACTTGGTGGGAAAAGGTTGACACTCTTTTTTTGAATGTCTCAACTTTTAACTCCCAGATGGCAGCCGGAAGCAACTGGGGTGGGATGGGGGTTCCTCTCTAGTCCAAGCATGTCAGGAGCCAAATTACAGGACAGCTCTGTCTTCCCAAGTCTTCTCCTTAGACCAGAGACTAAATCTTCAAGTCACTGCGGTAACATACAAGGAGAGGGGCAAATGTAGACGATCCATGCCTGGACTTCCCCTTGCATTTCTCCTCTTGCACATCTGGATTGATGCTCTGGAGAAATCAATAAATCCTGCTCCTGGAGGGACAGAATCCCAGCTCTCAACCTTCCTTTCTAAACTGAAACTTGACAATCATCACCCCTTATTCAGCTAGGTTGTGTGACATCTCTAATGCAAAAGTGTTTTGGCGCTTTTTGTTAGAATAGGATGCATGTCATTTAGACACATTTGGCACCCCATTTCACCCAGTATTTTTTTTTTAAAAAAATACCTCCACTGAGAAATGGACTTCAAGACACTTCTGGTTTATTACATAAATACACAGTTCCTCCCCCCCTTTTCTTTTTTGTTTTTTGCATCCCCCCCCCCCAATTCAGTGTCTGGAGCATTTTAAGGGAAGGAAAGGGACCCTCAAACCTGCAAAAATAAATTGCCTGTCCTTGCCTTAGAATCTTGCTTCGGAATCTCGGGCCTTCTCCCTGCCCTCACGTTCCCGTTTTGAAAATGCACGCCTCTTTCACAGCTACAAATGCTTTCTCTTTCTTTCTTCTGACATGACAGCGGTGATAATAGCCGGCACCTTGACTTGTCTCCTAAAACTGCGGTGCTGCTGCTCGCTTCGCACATATATATTTATAGACTTCCATTATTGTCTGTCAGTCATAAATTCCATCAAAAGCTTGAAAGAGTGGGAGCTGGGGATAATTCTTCCTTTTAATGCTTGGAACATCTTGAGGTGGGGCCAAGAGAAAAGGGGGGGGGGCAATTTCTAGCAAAGGGAGGCACGCATCCAAGAGGCCCAGATGCTGGTGAATAAAATACCTGTCTTCAAACAAATTTTGCCTCCAGCTGCGCACATGCTTTTAAATCATTAGCCATTGAAGCAAGAGAAGAAAAAGGAAAAGAAAGCAAAGAATGCTGCTTATAGACCGCCCCGTCCTGCTTCAAGCACGCTGTAGCTGGTTTGCAATTTAATTACGCCGGTTTCACATTCCTTTCCTCTGACCCCAGTGAGTTAGGTACTCCGTTTACTGACCAAGGAAGGTTGGGAGGCAGAGTCAACTTCAAGCCAGCTAGCAACCTGACCCAAGATCAAACTCAGGTCATAAGAACATGAGAACAATAACATAAGAAGAGCCATGCTGGATCAATTCCTTAAGGGCCTGGTCTAAGTCCTGAGCGGAAGGTGGGTTGCACCAGGTTTAAGAAGAGTCATGCTAGATCAGGCCAAAGGCCCATCTAGTCCAGCTTCCTGTATCTCACAGCAGCTCCACCAGATGCGTTTGGGAGCGCATGAGACTAGATATCTGATACCACTCCCCTGCATCTGGCCCTTGAAGTACCCTGGTTTAAAGCCTGGAGATTACACATCTCCATCATGGTTTGTAACCTGTGATGGACTTTTCCTCCAGGAATCTGTCCAATCCCCCTTTGAAGGCATCCGGGCCAGATGCCATCACCACATCCTGTGGCAGGGAATTCCATAGACTAACAACGCGCTGGGTGAAAAAATATTTTCTTTTGTCTCTTCTCACTCTCCCAGCCCTCAGTTTGAGTGGATGTCCCCTAGATCTGGTATTTTGTGAGAGGGAGTTGAGCGTCCTTCTATCCACTTTACTCATGCCCTGCATTATTTTGTACGTCTCAATCATGAACAGAGTCTTCACTGTGTAACGGGGCGAAACGTGATGGGAAATAAACCATCTGATGTCATTTTGCTGCACAAGAACAAGGAACAGAACTTGCTAACCTGATAGGAACAGCAAGTTGTGAGATCGCTAAAAGTTGGACAAACGCTGAGGATCTTTTGCTACAGACATTTATGAACAGTACATGGCAAACAGTGCTGATGGAGAAATTGACTAATACGATTAGACTATATAAAGGAGAAATAAAGCATGGTCAGTTCATGGAAACCTGGAAACCTTTACTAAAATATAAGAATTACTTAATTGAGAAGAAGCGTGCTTTAGGAAATAATCTAGATTGTTGGTCTCTTATTTTTTAGAATGGAAATGGGAGACTAAATGTAAATTTTTTAAACTGTGTACATAGCCGGTGCCTAAGGTGGTTAATTAATAAGTAAGATTACAATGTACGTTACTATATTATGTTAAGGTTTCTCTTGTCTTTTGTCTTTTTCCTTTCGTTAATAAAATTATTTTTTAAAAAGAACAAGAAACAGGAAATCCCAGCTGCCACTATTCCTTGCAAAATGGTGAGATGCTTGTAGGTTTCCATGAGAATTCTCACACTCATATTTAGGAGTTGCACTGAACTATTGGAAACACTGCTTTGTTGCATGGGTTCAAAGCATTGGATGGGTTGCTTGTGTCTTTTTGAACAGTCATCCAGGTCTTACTCTTCTGCATATAAAAGGAAATGACACTTGACTATACTCTTTGCATTGAGGCAGCCAGGCAGGGATGTGCAATAGCACGATGTGATGGCCCTTGCAATTTACACTATCAACACACTGAAGTGTCTGCCCCCATGGGCCAGAAAAATGCAGAAAAACAGTCTGATGAAATATGTTTCTGAAAGCAGCCATGTTTCCCAGTTTGCTGTTTGATCTGTTCACTGTAAGTAAATGAAACCTTTTTATTCTTTCTACTCTTATTGTCTCAGAGTGATGTATTCAGTAAATGTCAGCTGATGAGAAGAAGTGGTGGGCTAATCTGGGGAACTTGAAAGTTAGTTCCACTCTTCAGTTACACAGGTTGTTGTTGTTGTTGTTGTTGTTGTTGTTGTTGTTGTTGTTGTTGTGTCATTACAGTCATGAATGGCTCTTCATGACCCCATGTCCATGGAGTTTTCTTTTTAGGAATACTGGAGTGGTTTGCCAGTTCCTACTCCAGGCGCCTACAGCACCTGGTATTCCCTGGAGGTCTCCCATCCAAGTACTAACCCGGGTCGACCCTGCTTAGCTTCCGAAATCAGGCGAGATCGGATGTGCTTAGGGCCTCAAGGCAGCTTTGCACAGGTAGAGGAATTTAACTGAAATTCAAAACTCTGCAACAAGAACGACAAAATTTCTGTGTCACTTGTTAAACAAGGAGTCTTTTGTTCTGATGCTTAACTTTATGTTTGAAGCAAGAGTTCGTCATGCCCTTGCTAGCAGAAGAAGTAACTAGCTACAGCTAATGGTGCTACTTTCAACCTAGTTCTTCTGCGCTCTGAGTGCTGCACATTTACAGGCCATCTCTCTGGTTTTCCCCTCGTAAAGGCCAATCTGTTTACTTCACTGTTATTTATGAGTAAGATACAATGCAAGGGTCTTAAGGAATTATTTGCTTACCATATCAGTTTCTTTCTTTTCTTTTGTGACCCACCAAGAACTCATTCGGGAACCACCACCACTGGAGAATCCAGGCTGATTTGAGGCCGTTGCTGTCCTAGAGAAGACAAAATATTTCTTAGCAGAACCAGATCTGTCAGAAATCCTCTGGCCGTTGTTCTCTGGGGCACAGATTACTGTAAAGCACATTTCTCCTAAATGAATCCCCTCCACCAGTGAAGCACATCACAGCATCGCTGAATGGCAGTGTATCTTTTTTGGCCATTCTAAAAATGCAGGTTCACAAGTTAAACTTATTAACCTTTGCAGTTTGGGTTCCAGCAGATTGTTAATGGAGATCAAAAGGTTAATTTAGTGGGAAAGGTTAATCTAATGTATTGCCCTCTGGCTTGCATTTTTTTTTAAAAAAAAACTCATCTTCTTTTATTCTAGGCAGTCAAGCTACTTCCATCTTAAGGTGACCCCATGAAGTCATGACTTCCAAAAGGTCCTGTCATTTATAGCCCTGCTGAGGTCTTCCAATCTCATGGCCATGGCGTCTTTTATTGAGCTCATGCATCTCACATTCAACTTTCCTCTTTTCTTTTGCCTATGACTGACTCCCACCTCCCCTTGGAATAAGGATTCCCTGGCATGTCTCTGTGTGAGATCCTATAACAGAACCTGCCAAGGAGACAAGTATTTCAGGAAGGGTTTGGGCCAAGTCTGCATGTGTCCCATGGTTTTGTGATCCACTGCAGTGGAAGCAAAATTGAGCTTTGGAATCATTTTGTTTTCTTATTTTTCAAAAGGAAAGAAAGCAAGTTTCTAGCTCTCAAGATTGTCTGGATAAAGCTGAATCCACTGTATGTTCCCAGCCTGAGGAAGCCCATGGAAATGAATAGAACAGGTTAGTCACAAGGAACATGAGTGCCGTTGCTTTCATTGGTTTTGCTGTATTGGAGGCCAGCACTGGATCTTACGTATCGTCCTTATAACTTTGTCAGCCGCCATGTACCTGTAAGACGTTGGATACACGCCTCAGAATACAGAGGAAGGGGAAGAATGTCCGTATAGAAGGATGAGAAGGACAGCACTTCAGCTGCATAGCAATGAGACCCTTCCCACAGCAGGCAGTAATGAACTAAACTGTGACCACATTTCACAATGCAGTCAGAAGGAAATCCCTCTTTGGTCAATGAGACTTGTTGCGGGCTTACAGTAGTACAGTGGTACCTTGTATAAACGAATTAATTTGTTCCCAATGAAATTATGTTAAGCACATTTTCCTTTATACAAATTTCCCATAGGAATGCATTGAAAACAGAGTACATAAGAACATAACATAAGAACATAAGAAGAGCCATGCTGGATCAGGCCAAAGGCCCATCTAGTCCAGCTTCCTGTATCTCACAGCAGCCCCACCAGATGTGTTTGGGAGCGCATGAGACTAGATATCTGTCTCCTGATACCACTCTCCTGCATCTGGCCCTTGAAGTACCCTGGTTTAAACCCTGGAGGTTACACATCTCCATCATGGTTTGTAACCTGTGATGGACTTTTCCTCCAGGAATCTGTCCAATCCCCTTTTGAAGGCATCCAGGTCAGATGTCATTACCACATTGTGTGGCAGGGAGTTCCATAGACTTACAACGCGCTGGGTGAAAAAATATTTTCTTTTGTCAGTTCTTACTCTCCCAGCCCTCAATTTGAGTGTATGTCCCCTAGTTCTGGTATTTTGGGAGAGGGAGAAGAGCTTCCCTCTATCCACTTTACTCATGCCCTGCATTATTTTGTATGTCTCAATCATATCCCCCCTCAATCGCCTTTTTTCCAGACTAAAGAGGCCCAAATGTTTTAGCCTTTCTTCATAAGGGAGGTGCCCCAGGCCAGTAATCATTTTAGTCACTCTCTTCTGCACCTTTTCCAGTTCCACTATGTCTTTCTTGAGATGCGGTGACCAGAATTGTACACAATACTCCAGGTGGGGCCTTACTATTGTTTTGTATAATGGCATTTATAATGTTGGCTGTTTTATTTTCAATCCCCTTTTTGATAATCCCTAGCATGGAATTGGCCTTCTTCACCGCTGCCACACATTGGGGAGACACCTTCATGGAGCTGTCCACCAACACACCAAGATCTCTTTCCTGATCTGTCACGGATAACTCAGAGCCCATGAGTTGATAGATGAAGTTTGGATTTTTTGCCCCAATATGCATTACTTTACATTTGGTTACATTAAAACGCATTTGCCATTTCTCAGCCCATTCCCCCACTTTGGAGAGATCCTTCTGGAGCTCTTCACAATCTTCTCTGGTTTTTACCACATGGAAAAGTTTTGTGTCATCGGCAAACTTGGCCACCTCACTGTTTATCCCTGTCTCCAGGTCATTTATGAACAGATTGAAAAGCACCGGTCCCAGGACAGAGCCCTGGGGCACACCGCTTTTCACTTCTCTCCATTGTGAAAATTTCCCATTGACACCTACTCTTTGTTTCATGGATCTCAACCAGTTCTCAATCCATAAGAGGACCTGCCCTCTTATCCCCTGACTGTGCAATTTTCTCAGCAGCCTTTGGTGAGGGACTGTGTCAAAAGACTTTTGAAAATCCAGATAGACTATATCCACCGGTTCACCCAAATCCACATGCCTGTTGACCTTTTCAAAAAAATTCTAAAAGGTTTGTCAGACAAGATTTACCCTTACAGAAGCCATGCTGATTTTCTCTCAGCAAGGTTTGTTCTTTTATGTGTTTTAAGATTTTCTCTTGGATGAGGCTTTCCACCATCTTCCCTGGGACAGATGTAAGGCTAACCGGCCTGTAGTTTCCTGGGTCCCCCCTCCTTCCTTTTTTAAAAATTGGTGTGACATCTGCTATCCTCCAGTCCTCCGGCACTGTGGCCGTTTTAAAAGACAAGTTACATATAACCGTTAAGAGATCTGCAATTTCATTTCTCAGTTCCCTAATAACCCTTGGGTGGATGCCATCTGGGCCAGGTGACTTGTTAATCCTCAATTTATCAATTAGTCCTAAAACCTCCTCTCTTTTAACCTGTATTTGATTTAATTCTTTAGTCAAGAGGGGCGGCTCAGGCAGCGGAATCCGCTCAAGGTCCTCTGTCGTGAAGACAGACGCAAAGAACTCATTCAATTTCTCTGCAATGTCCAAGTCTTCCTTAACCTCCCCTTTTCCTCCCTCACCATCCAGAGGGCCAACTGGTTCTCTGGCAGGTTTTCTACTTCTAACATATTTAAAGAAGCTTTTATTATTACCCTTTATATTGCTAGCCATTCGTTCCTCAAAGTCTTTCTTTGCCTCCCTTATCATCTTCTTACATTTCTTTTGCCAGAGTTTGTGATCCTTTTTATTTTCCTCATTTGGGGAGGATTTCCATTTACAGAAGGACCTCTCCTTGCGCTTTAGAGCCTCTCTAACTCCACTCGTTAACCATGCCGGTGTCCTCTTGGACTTAAATGAGCTCTTCTTTCTTTGTGGTATGCACTTGTGCTGGGCCTCTATTATTGTTGTTTTAAACAGGCTCCATGCACTCTGAAGAGATTGGATTCTTCTAACCTTCCCCTTCAGTTTCTCTCTAACTAGTTTCCTCATCTGAGGGAAGTTTGCCCTTCGAAAATCAAGGGTTTTTATGTCTGATTTGGTTGACACTCTTCCTCCGACATGCATGGCAAAGGTAATAGCAGCATGGTCACTGTTCCCCAGAGGCTCAGTGACATTCACACTTCTGACCAGGTCCTGAGTATCACACAATATTAGATCCAGAGTTGCCTGTTCTCGGGTGGGCTCCGTGACAAGTTGCTCTAAGGCACAGTCATTCAGCAAGTCGAGAAACTCAGTTTCTCTTTCTTGCCCGGAGCTCGCATTGGCCCAGTGATGTGGGGATAATTGAAGTCCCCCATGATTACTATCCTATCCCTTTTAGCCACTTCCATGATTTCTCTCCTCATTTCAAGGTCCCCCTCAAGTTTCTGATCTGGTGGACGATAGAATACTCCAACGATCACATCACTCCTTGGACCTGGTAGTTTAACCCACAGTGATTCTATGGTGGAGTCAGACCCTCTGTCAATCTCCATTCTGCTGGATTTTACCCCTTCTTTGACATAGATGGCCACTCCTCCTCCAACCCGCCCCCCTCTATCTCTTCTATAGAGTTTATAGCCTGGGATTGCTGTATCCCACTGGTTCTCCGCATTCCACCAGGTTTCTGTTATGGCTATTATATCAATGTTATCCCTAGCTGCCAAATGTTCAAGTTCTCCCATCTTTGCTCGGAGGCTTTGAGCATTGCCGTAGAAGCACCTGTACAGTGGGTCCCGCAACAACAGCTGCTGCCTTGTTCTATTCGCCTCACAGCTTTTATTTTCAGTAGATGAACTGTCACATTCCGTTATTCTCCCGGTGCTAATACCTATACCTGCTATGTCTTCTCTATGTGATTCTCTACCCTCTCCAACCTCATTCCCCGAGGATGAGGTGTTCCGAACCGGATGCCACTCAGCTCCTGTCGGCTTTCCCCCAGTTATCAGTTTAAAAGCTGCTCTGCTGCCTTTTTGAGGTTGAGTGCCAGCAATCTGGTCCCATCATGATTCAAGTGCAACCCATCCCTCCTGAACAGGTTTGGCTTGTCCCAAAATGTTCTCCAGTTCCTGACAAATCTAAAGCCCTCCTCTTGACACCATCGCCTCATCCACGCATTGAGGCTTCTGAGTTCTGCCTGTCTGGCGGGTCCTGCACGAGGAACAGGTAGCACTTCTGAAAATGCTACCTTGGAAGCCCGGGTCTTCAATCTTCTACTAGCAACCTGAATTTGGCTTCCAAGACTGACCGCTTGGCCTTCCCGACATCATTGGTACCGACGTGTACCATGACCACTGGCTCCTTCCCAGTTCTCTCTAACAAGCTATCTATATTTCTGGTGATGTCTGCAACCTTTGCACCCGGCAGGCAAGTGACCATACGGTTATCATGCTCCTCACAAATCCATCCCTCCGTATTTCTAATTATAGAATCCCCTAGTACAATGAGCTTCTCTCCTACAGCCTGGTCATCAACATGTACCTGATCTTGTATCTCATCAATAGTGATGAGGGAGAGATCCTCCGGGGGAACCAATTCTTCCTCTATGTGTGCCTCATGAGGTGTGCTGAGGGAAAGAGCTTCAAACTGATTGTGCAAGATGAGACTCTCTGAGCGATGCCTTGGCCTTCTACTCCTTTGAGTCACATTCCTCCACCCATCCACCTCCTGAGTTGCGGGAGTGACTTCCTCCTCTGAAGTTTGCCCTGTCTCCTCTTGGACCTGAGTAGTCTGTTCCGCTCTGTCCAGGAACCGCTCAAGCTCCTTAATATGTTGCTGGTCGGATATGCGAGCCTCCAGCTGCTGGACCTTCTCTTCCAATAGCACCACCAGCTTGCACTTGCAGCAGATGTAGTTCTGCACACGCTCTGTCAAGATAACAAACATGGCACAAGTACTGCAGGTAACTACAGCTGCTCCCTGCAACTCCATTTTAACGAGTGCAATAAAATGTATTGAAGGTCTCAAAAATGTAAACTTGCACTAATTTTTTTTTAATCTAGTAAGACTCTTTACTTCTTTTGTTGTTTATTGAAAATCTAAATGTGTAGGGGCTGCTAAAGCACCTCTACTCCAACTGCAATCACGTCAGGAAGTTTCCAGTGCTAACTTGCTAATGTGTGTAGGACTTCCTCAGGAGTAGCTTGGCTTTAGGAACTCAATTATACCCAGAAGAAATTATAAGGGTTTGTTTTTTTTGTAGTTTGCACGCGCCGTCAGGCGCGTGCTGCTGGGAGCAAGTATTTAAAGCTAAAACTCCGCCCCTTGCTCCTGCAAGAACAGGAAGTTAGCTCTCTGCCCTTTGGCCGTGTGCTCCTCTCACCGCCTGCTTCCTCTCTGCTGCTCTGCCAGAAAAGGACTGAGGGGCTGCTGGGAGCAGGTATTTAAAGCTAAAACTCCGCCCCTTGCTCCTGCAAGAACAGGAAGTTAGCTCTCTGTCCTTTGGCCGTGTGCTCCTCTCACCGCCTGCTTCCTCTCTGCTGCTCTGCCAGAAAAGGACTGAGGGTCTGCTGGGAGCAGGTATTTAAAGCTAAAACTCCGCCCCTTGCTCCTGCAAGAACAGGAAGTTAGCTCTCTGTCCTTTGGCCGTGTGCTCCTCTCACCGCCTGCTTCCTCTCTGCTGCTCTGCCAGAAAAGGACTGAGGGTCTGCCGGGAGCAGGTATTTAAAGCTAAAACTCCGCCCCTTGCTCCTGCAAGAACAGGAAGTTAGCTCTCTGTCCTTTGGCCGTGTGCTCCTCTCACCGCCTGCTTCCTCTCTGCTGCTCTGCCAGAAAAGGACTGAGGGTCTGCCGGGAGCAGGTATTTAAAGCTAAAACTCCGCCCCTTGCTCCTGCAAGAACAGGAAGTTAGCTCTCTGTCCTTTGGCCGTGTGCTCCTCTCACCGCCTGCTTCCTCTCTGCTGCTCTGCCAGAAAAGGACTGAGGGGCTGCTGGGAGCAGGTATTTAAAGCTAAAACTCCGCCCCTTGCTCCTGCAAGAACAGGAAGTTAGCTCTCTGCCCTTTGGCCGTGTGCTCCTCTCACCGCCTGCTTCCTCTCTGCTGCTCTGCCAGAAAAGGACTGAGGGGCTGCCGGGAGCAGGTATTTAAAGCTAAAACTCCGCCCCTTGCTCCTGCAAGAACAGGAAGTTAGCTCTCTGTCCTTTGGCCGTGTGCTCCTCTCACCGCCTGCTTCCTCTCTGCTGCTCTGCCAGAAAAGGACTGAGGGGCTGCTGGGAGCAGGTATTTAAAGCTAAAACTCCGCCCCTTGCTCCTGCAAAAAGAAGAAGTTAGCTCTGCCCTTTGGCCGTGTGCTCCTCTGACCAGCTCCTTCCTCTCTGCTGCTCTGCCAGAAAAGGACTGAGAGACTGCTGGTAGCAGCTATTTAAAGCTAAAACTCCGCCCCTTGCTCCTGCAAAAAGAAGAAGTTAGCTCTCTGCCCTTTGGCCGTGTGCTCCTCTCACCGCCTGCTTCCTCTCTGCTGCTCTGCCAGAAAAGGACTGAGGGGCTGCTGGGAGCAGGTATTTAAAGCTAAAACTCCGCCCCTTGCTCCTGCAAGAACAGGAAGTTAGCTCTCTGTCCTTTGGCCGTGTGCTCCTCTCACCGCCTGCTTCCTCTCTGCTGCTCTGCCAGAAAAGGACTGAGGGTCTGCTGGGAGCAGGTATTTAAAGCTAAAACTCCGCCCCTTGCTCCTGCAAGAACAGGAAGTTAGCTCTCTGTCCTTTGGCCGTGTGCTCCTCTCACCGCCTGCTTCCTCTCTGCTGCTCTGCCAGAAAAGGACTGAGGGTCTGCCGGGAGCAGGTATTTAAAGCTAAAACTCCGCCCCTTGCTCCTGCAAGAACAGGAAGTTAGCTCTCTGTCCTTTGGCCGTGTGCTCCTCTCACCGCCTGCTTCCTCTCTGCTGCTCTGCCAGAAAAAGGACTGAGGGGCTGCTGGGAGCAGGTATTTAAAGCTAAAACTCCGCCCCTTGCTCCTGCAAGAACAGGAAGTTAGCTCTCTGCCCTTTGGCCGTGTGCTCCTCTCACCGCCTGCTTCCTCTCTGCTGCTCTGCCAGAAAAGGACTGAGGGTCTGCTGGGAGCAGGTATTTAAAGCTAAAACTCCGCCCCTTGCTCCTGCAAGAACAGGAAGTTAGCTCTCTGTCCTTTGGCCGTGTGCTCCTCTCACCGCCTGCTTCCTCTCTGCTGCTCTGCCAGAAAAGGACTGAGGGGCTGCTGGGAGCAGGTATTTAAAGCTAAAACTCCGCCCCTTGCTCCTGCAAAAAGAAGAAGTTAGCTCTGCCCTTTGGCCGTGTGCTCCTCTGACCAGCTCCTTCCTCTCTGCTGCTCTGCCAGAAAAGGACTGAGAGACTGCTGGTAGCAGCTATTTAAAGCTAAAACTCCGCCCCTTGCTCCTGCAAAAAGAAGAAGTTAGCTCTCTCTGCCCTTTGGCCGTGTGCTCCTCTCACCGCCTGCTTCCTCTCTGCTGCTCTGCCAGAAAAGGACTGAGGGGCTGCTGGGAGCAGGTATTTAAAGCTAAAACTCCGCCCCTTGCTCCTGCAAGAACAGGAAGTTAGCTCTCTGTCCTTTGGCCGTGTGCTCCTCTCACCGCCTGCTTCCTCTCTGCTGCTCTGCCAGAAAAGGACTGAGGGTCTGCTGGGAGCAGGTATTTAAAGCTAAAAAACTCCGCCCCTTGCTCCTGCAAGAACAGGAAGTTAGCTCTCTGTCCTTTGGCCGTGTGCTCCTCTCACCGCCTGCTTCCTCTCTGCTGCTCTGCCAGAAAAGGACTGAGGGTCTGCCGGGAGCAGGTATTTAAAGCTAAAACTCCGCCCCTTGCTCCTGCAAGAACAGGAAGTTAGCTCTCTGTCCTTTGGCCGTGTGCTCCTCTCACCGCCTGCTTCCTCTCTGCTGCTCTGCCAGAAAAGGACTGAGGGGCTGCTGGGAGCAGGTATTTAAAGCTAAAACTCCGCCCCTTGCTCCTGCAAAAAGAAGAAGTTAGCTCTGCCCTTTGGCCGTGTGCTCCTCTGACCAGCTCCTTCCTCTCTGCTGCTCTGCCAGAAAAGGACTGAGAGACTGCTGGTAGCAGCTATTTAAAGCTAAAACTCCGCCCCTTGCTCCTGCAAAAAGAAGAAGTTAGCTCTGCCCTTTGGCCGTGTGCTCCTCTGACCAGCTCCTTCCTCTCTGCTGCTCTGCCAGAAAAGGACTGAGAGACTGCTGGTAGGAGCTATTTAAAGCTAAAACTCCGCCCCTTGCTCCTGCAAAAAGAAGAAGTTAGCTCTGCCCTTTGGCCGTGTGCTCCTCTGACCAGCTCCTTCCTCTCTGCTGCTCTGCCAGAAAAGGACTGAGAGACTGCTGGTAGCAGCTATTTAAAGCTAAAACTCCGCCCCTTGCTCCTGCAAAAAGAAGAAGTTAGCTCTGCCCTTTGGCCGTGTGCTCCTCTCACCGCCTGCTTCCTCTCTGCTGCTCTGCCAGAAAAGGACTGAGGGTCTGCTGGGAGCAAGTATTTAAAGCTAAAACTCCGCCCCTTGGTCCTGCAAGAACAGGAAGTTAGCTCTCTGCCCTTTGGCCGTGTGCTCCTCTCACCACCTGCTTCCTCTCTGCTGCTCTCCCTAATTGCGACCATTTTTATGTTGTACGGATTCGCCCCATAGGCCATTCTGTTAAGCAAATTCCCCCTATCTCTGGAATGTTTTAGGTTGTACAGATTTTATGTTATACAAACCGTTTGTTATGCAAGGGTCCACTGTATTTCAAAGAGGTGACCATTTCGGTCGGTCAGTCAGTCTCTCTCTCTCTCTCTCTCTCTCTCTCTCTCTCTCTCTCTCTCTCTCTCTCTCTCTCTCTCTCTCTCAGTGGAAGAGCAAGGAAGTAAGTGGATAGGCAGAGTGTCCTGTGCCACGTTTAAGATAAACTTATTTATTTTAACCTGCTAGTTGCACCTGCCTGAAAGAAGTAGATTGTGATCCATGAAAACTCACAGGGCACTAAATTTGTTAGTCTCTAAAGTGTGAACAGACTCTTTCTTTTTTTTGGAATTGGAATTGGAATGGAATTTATTGTCATTGTATAAATACGAGATTAAAAGTGCCATCCAGTGAGCTCATTCACACACCCCAATATAAAAATCCGAGACATAAAATCTACCATTTAAGAACAAACCATCCATACACATACTGTTTTTCCCCTTTTCCCCCCTACCTCTCTTGTAGTAAAAAGCCTGAAGCAAGTCATAGTACTCACCTTCTGTGGCTACAGTATTTTAATAAATTTGGCAGAATTTCTTTGTTCCTTCTTCTGCGTGGCCTAGGATCTTTGCCAGGCTAAGATGATAATTTCAATCCTGATGCTGCCAGGGTGGAAGGCCTACCCCAACACAGCTGACTTGACAGCTGCCATCCCCATACTTGGGTTTTGTCGGGAAAGAGGGCCGTATTGATTGTGACATGTTTATTTTCCCTCTCTGAGAACCCAGTTCCCGTTGCCTGGAAGTTGACTTGGGGCAACTGGACTTCTTTTCTTGAGAGACAGAAATGTTTCGCTGCTCATGCAGGCAGCTTCATCAGTCTAATGGAAGTTAGTGGTGAGGCCTCCAATTTATAGTTCACCTTGATGTCAGATCACCCTGGTCTGAGTAGGCGGACAGTGGCCTGAATAGGCTCATTAGATGTACAATGGTCTGGGGTGCAGAGGTGGGACTTTCCTGCACCCTATTCAGTGTGCCTATTGAGCCGATTCAGACCAGGGTGATACGAAGCTGCTTGGATGAGCAGCAGAACGTTTCGATCTCTCGAGAAAAGAAGTCCAGTTGCCATGACTCAACTCAACTTCCAGATATTCTCACCTCGAATACTGAGAATCTTCACAGACTAGTTCCCATTGGTTTATTTTGTGTAGCACAAAACCTGCTCCAATAAACACACACACACACACACACACACACACACACACACACACACACACACACACACACACACACACTTCTGTTTTGCATGTGGTTCTTTCAAAACCTGAACAGCTTGTACCCTGACACACTTAAGCTCCAGCTCACAGTTGGAAGACACAGCCAGAATTCAGTTCACCCTCGAATAATAATGGAACCGACAGTTTGTCTTACAAGATTATTGCCATTGACGGTTTGCTGCTCTGCTTTTACAGCTGGCTATCAGGTGTTCTCAAAGGTGTTGCACAGAAAAGCAGTCAAGGCTGGTTGATTGTTGATGGTGTTTGCTTTTTAACTGAATCTTGCTTGTGGTTTCCACAGCTTAGGAATTTTACTTTTCTAAGCTATGGAACACCCCACTAAGCCTGGCAAAAGATCCAAGGCAGTTTTCAGTATTAATAAAGCAAAAAGCTAAAATAACAAACCATTACAGTACAGTAGGTTTGCCATATCTGTGGGAATTGATATCCATGGTTTAACTTATCCACAGTCTGAAAATATTAAAAATATTAAAAGGAAAAATTTCAGGGGGGAAAAAACATTTTCATATGCATCAACAAAACCAAGCACTAGAGGGAGCCAAAGACCATGCTAATAATAAATAGCATAATCTCTGGTACCCTCTAGGGGCCAGTTCTGGTAATGCATGTGAATATAATTTTTGTCTGTGTTTTCTTCCTTTTATCTTGAGAGAGAGAGAGAGAGAGAGAGAGAGAGAGAGAGAGAGAATTCACTATTATCCACAATGTTCTTTATCCACATGGACTTAGAACATATCCCCAGTAGATATGTGAGTCATACTGTATTTTGGAAAAGGTATGCAAACACCATCTTGGCTGGGTACCTGTAGGGAGCCCACGTAGAGGCTCTGAACCCCAAAATAACCTGGCAGCACTGAGGCAGCCAGAAGCCCTGGACAAGCATGTCCAGAGAGCAGCAGAGAACCCAATGTGGATGAGCCAAGCTGAAGCTTGGCAGAGGTCAGCCCCAACAGGAGGCCAGGGAAAACAATGGCTACCCAGATATCAGAATAACCAGGCGACATCTGGTCTGTGACCAGCCTGAAGCTCCTTCTTCTCCCCATCAATGATTCCCTACTAGCAAACATTTCCTCCTAGATAAGGATTGCATACGTGAAGACCTTTATCCCCCCACCAATGGAATTCATACGTGACCAAAGACCATCCTTCCTCTGTCTTCCCCTGTCCTGTTGTCAATGCTTCTCTCCACCCCTTGTGTACTTGTTTACTGTTACCAATAAAGAGCGTTGGGTCCCGGGCAAGGTGGGAAGCCATGCAGAGAGACACAGAGAGACGCACGCCTGGGACCAAGAGATGATTGTACCCCAAATCCTGTGTCCATATGTAGTCTTACCATTCCTATAGGTACCCTGTCGACCCAGAAGATTACTAGAATCTCTTGAAATCACATGATTTGTTTTTCATCCAGTATCTTCCTACGGGAAGATGGGCGGGGTATAAGTACAATAATAAATAAATAAATAAATAAATAAATAAATAAATAAATAATACTGTTCCTTGTTCTGGGTCAATATAGGGCCAGTAAGGAAAAAATATACCAGGTCACTTTAGCTTTCATCATAGTTTATATTTGTTTCATATAGGGCTTTTTGGATGATGCAGCCACTTTATTCTTCTAATTTGTTGGGTTATTTATTTGTTTATTTACATTTTTTTCTTTCCTATTGAAGAACCAACCTCAAAATCCCCCTCCTTTAATTTATTATCATTTTGCTTCTCACAAGGAAGGCGATGATCTACACAAAGGGCTGCCCAGAAATACACCTGGCTCTTGGAAGTCACCTGTCCCAGTGTGCCCATGTTCGAGAACCCACTTGCACACACAAAGAACCATGAAGTCGGGAGGGAAAGAACCGAATTCCTTTAGATGCTGAATTTCCTACCCCTTAAAGAACTCAACTCATCTTCCGAATGATTCACACCAGGGCTATAGCATGCCCACTGGACATGAGCCATTCAACCCAGGCAATTCTGGCCTCCTTTAGCGACTTGGCATTTGGAGAAATTATGACACATACAGATCAAAATGAGCAATGATTCAAAGGAAGAAGGAAGATTCAAAGCAAGGAAGAAGAAACATAAATCACTGTTCTATTTTAGCAAAACATCTATCCCCCCCCCAGTAAGTTGCCACCACCCTTTTAAAGTAAGCAGAAGAAACAGCCATAGGCTAATTTACATTTTTTTAAATAGAAAAATCCTTAAGGGTCCCATTTGGCTTCTATTCAATGCCCCCCCTCCAGTGGCATTTAAGAGACATCATTCCCACCTACTGTAAGTGCGCCCAGCCCCATTGTTCTTCTGTGCCCATGTGGCTTCCATGCCATGCCATGGTCCTGACTGCCATCCAAAGAGATGCAGTAATGTAAGAAAATGGAGAGGCTGAGGACTGAGCCCCACATCACCCACTGCAAATAGCCCAACAGGCTTCCCAAGTCAGAGAGTCAGGACTTTCTAATCAGCAAGGATGATGCCAGGTAAACATGCGGCTACCCTGCTCCCTCTGAGATTAATTGCAACCTTCTCCAGGAACCTGAATGGAGGAGATAAAAGTCTGGCTGGGTAGGAAGTCATGAAAATGCAAGGTTTATCAGGGAGATGGCACAGGGAGAGCAGAGCAATCTGCAAAGCCATCACCCAGGGGCAGAGATGAACTACAGTGTTTTTTCCTGTGTATAACACGATATTTTTTACTAAAATCTTTAGACTAAAAATCAGGAGTCATCTTGTACACAGAAGTAAGCCAAGGAGGCCGAGGAGCAAACTGCATGGTTGAGAAACTGAATTTTGGGTTGGAAAAGTGGGGGCTTTATAGATGGAAAAATATGGGTAAATGGAAGGAGTCCTTCTCAGCGGGACAGAGGGAAGAACAAGCTGCAGAGTATTCCAGGGAGAGGAACAAACAGAACATACCTAGGCTTAAAATGAACTATAATGCTGCAAACCAGGAACAAACTGTAATGCTGCAAGCTTGGAAACAGGGACTCGCTCTGGTATGTTTAGTCTGTGCCGTCAAGTTGGAACCCATTTACAGTGAACCTAAGGCAGTTACTTCATGTCCATTTTGTCTCTGTTAGTGTTGCGCTTAGGAGCAGTACAAAAAAAATTTACCTCACGTCCATCGCGCAACTACTGAAGTTTGTCTTGACCACGCCCCCGGAACGGGTGCTAAGCATGACAATCCTGTACCTGGTGCTGGGGTAGGGTTTTCCCTTGTCACTCTTTGTTCCCACTTTCTGTTCCGAGACACGACACCATGTAGTAACGACTGTCACGCAACAAAACATTCGTTTCCCTCAGAAAACGGTGTCTGTTTTTTTTTAATTTTGACTTTTCAGAAGCAAAATATCAAAAAAGATTTTTTTTAAAGCTCCAAAATAAAGGGAAAAGGAAGCTAGACAAATTCAGTGCTTGTCACGGTACAAGACCATGAGGTAACACTTGTCACGAGACAAGTTATCATGACCATGGGAACACTGAAACAGGGACAAAAACCATGTGATCGTGACCAATGCTGTCACAGTACAAAATTAGTCATGGAACAAAGAAGGACATGAAGTAACCACGTAAGAGAGCTTTCAAGGTAAGCGAAATAATTTTCTGCAGAACAGGCAGAGTAGCACAGCAAAGATGCTCTAGCTTCCCATCCCCTATCCGAGCTTTAAAACTCAATAAGCATCCACACACATTAGAGCACAAGGCACAAGCCACCTTGCACTAGCCAGCTGGATGTAATGTGGAAAGGGTTCGGGGAAGTAAAGAGGGAAACCGAGCCGACAAATCAGAGATTGTATTCGGCCATCCCAAAATTCTCCTCTCAAGCAGTCTCTTTGTGCTCACAGGATACTCACAACCACATTCTCGTTATGACATTGCAGCTCATGTTCACTTCCCTAGCCATAAAAAACTAGTTTTCTCTCTCTCTAAAATACAGGCTACGATGGCACCAGCTGCATTCCTCTGAATTTGGGGGACATGCTGTACCCTGGAGCAAGAAAGAGACTTTCCACCTCATCTCCTGACTTCAAAATGCAACCCAGCAGCATCAAAGAGGGGGCTCTTGTTTCTGAATAGAAACAACAAGGGAGAGAACAGCTGGTGCAATTGCTTGTATCTGGGAAGGTCACTGCAATTTGTTATTGATATGCCAGTCTCATCTCTGTGCTGTCAATCCGGTGGCTCTTTCTACACATGCATTCAGCATTTAGTATGGCATTTGCTGAATATTTCCACCCACCCCCTCTCTCCGAGCACCTGGACAAAGACTGAGGAAGTTGTGGTGTTGTCCTTTTCTTTGCTGATATTTATTTATTTTTATGTTATTTCAGAGTATTTTTTATCCACCTTTCTCCTTGGAAAAGGACCCAAGGTGGCTTACAACAATGATGGACAATACACAGTCCAGTACAATCAAGACACACTCAAGTATTTGTGAACAAGGAATTGAAGGACATCTTACAGCATTAATAGATATGAATGCATCACCAACCCTTCCCCTTAGAATTCTCCGGTCGTTAACACAGATTATTTTGTAACTGGCCAGCTGGCATGCTCTCTGGAGGATGCTGGGAATGGTAATTTTAATAGGTTTCCAATTTCTGGTTCCAGTTTTGGTGGGAAATCTTCACCACACACATACAGTATTTAATTTTGGAGTCTATTCCAAACAGAACTCCAAAACCAGCCATGCTGTAGTGCTAGGGAAGCAACCAAGCTACATATGTGAAGAAAGCAGGTGTATTGATTATAAAGGGGCGGAGTTTTATCTTTAAATAGCTGCTCCCAGCAGCCTCTCAGTCCTTTTCCTGCAGAGCAGCAAAGAGGAAGGAGGTGGTGAGGAGAAGCACACGGCTATAGAGGAAGCACACGGCCAGAGGGCATAGAGATTGCTTCCTGTTTTTGCAGGAGGTAAGGGGCGGAGTTTTATCTTTAAATACCTGCTCCCAGCAGCCTCTCAGTCCTTTTCTTGCAGAGCAGCAAAGAGGAAGGAGGTGGTGAGGAGAAGCACACGGCTATAGAGGAAGCACACGGCCAGAGGGCATAGAGATTGCTTCCTGTTTTTGCAGGAGGTAAGGGGCGGAGTTTTATCTTTAAATACCTGCTCCCAGCAGCCTCTCAGTCCTTTTCTTGCAGAGCAGCAAAGAGGAAGGAGGTGGTGAGGAGAAGCACACGGCTATAGAGGAAGCACACGGCCAGAGGGCATAGAGATTGCTTCCTGTTTTTGCAGGAGGTAAGGGGCGGAGTTTTATCTTTAAATAGCTGCTGCCAGCAGCACGCGCCTAACGGCGCGTGCAAACTAAAAAAAAAAAACCAACAACAACAAAAACTGAGTATATTTGAGTTCCCAAGCCAAGCTACTCTTGAGGAGATCCTACACACATTAGCAAGTTAGCACTGGAAACTTCCTGATGTGCTTGCACTTGGTGTAGAGGTGCTTTAGCGGCCCCTACACTGTTAGATTTTGAATAAACAACAAAAAAAGTAAAGAGTCTTACTAGATTAAAAAAACAATTAGTGTAAGTTTACATTTTTGAGACCTTGAATACATTTTATTGCACTCGTTAAAATGGAGTTGGAGGGAGCAGCTGTAGTTACCTGCAGTACTTGTGCCATGTTTGTCATCTTGACAGAGCGTGTGCAGAACTACATCTGCTGTAAGTGCGAGCTGGTTGCGCTATTGGAAGAGAAGGTCCAGCAGCTAGAGGCTCACATATCAGACCAGCAACATATTAAGGAGCTTGAGCGGTTCTTGGACAGAGCAGAACGGACTATCCAGGTCCAAGAAGAGACAGGGCACACTTCTGAGGATGAAGTCACTTCCCCAACTCAGGAGGTAGATGGGTGGAGGAATGTGACTCAAAGGAGTAGAAGGCCAAGGGATCGCTCAGAGAGTCTCATCTTGCACAATCAATTTGAAGCTCTTTCCCTCAGCACACCTCATGAGGCACACATAGAGGAAGAAGTGGTTCCACCGGAGGATCTCTCCCTCATCACTATTGATGAGATACAAGATCAGGTACATGTAGATGAGCAGGCTGCAGGAGAGAAGCTTCTTGTACTAGGGGATTCTATCATTAGAAATACAGAGGGATGGATTTGTGACGAGCATGATAACCGTATGGTCACTTGCCTGCCAGGTGCAAAGGTTGCAGACATCACGAGAAATCTAGATAG
Organism: Phrynocephalus guinanensis; assembly: GCA_037367245.1. Classification (NCBI taxonomy): domain Eukaryota; kingdom Metazoa; phylum Chordata; class Lepidosauria; order Squamata; family Agamidae; genus Phrynocephalus; species Phrynocephalus guinanensis. Next base: position 5,588,512 of record CM074741.1, read on the forward strand.
CTTGTTAGAGAGAACCGGGAAGGAGCCAGTGGTCATGGTACACGTTGGTACCAATGATGTCGGGAAGGCCAAGCGGTCAGTCTTGGAAGCCAAATTCAGGTTGTTAGGTAGAAGATTGAAGTCTCGGGCTTCCAAGGTAGCATTTTCAGAAGTGCTACCTGTTCCTCGTGCAGGACCTGCAAGGCAGGCAGAACTCAGAAGCCTCAATGCGTGGATGAGGCAATGATGTCGAGAGGAGGGCTTTAGATTTGTCAGGAACTGAAGAACATTTTGGGACAAGCCAAACCTGTTCAGGAGGGATGGGTTGCACTTGAATCATGATGGGACCAGATTGCTGGCACTCAACCTCAAAAAGGCAGCAGAGCAGCTTTTAAACTGATAACTGGGGGAAAGCCGACAGGAGCTGAGTGGCATCTGGTTCGGAACACCTCATCCTCGGGGAATGAGGTTGGAGAGGGTAGAGAATCACATAGAGAAGACATAGCAGGTATTAGCACTGGGAGAATAACGGAACGTGACAGTTTGTCTACTGAAAATAAAAGCTGTCGGGGGAAAAAGAACAAGGTAGCACCTGTTGTTGCGGGACCCACTGTACAGATGCTTCTACGCCAATGCTCGAAGCCTCCGAGCAAAGATGGGAGAACATGAACATTTGGCAGCTAGGGATAACATAGATATAATAGCCATAACAGAAACCTGGTGGAATGAGGAGAACCAGTGGGATACAGCAATCCCAGGCTATAAACTCTATAGAAGGGATAGAGAGGGGCGGGTTGGAGGAGGAGTGGCCATCTATGTCAAAGAAGGGGTAAAATCCAGCAGAATGGAGATGGACATAGGGTCTGACTCCACCATAGAATCACTTTGGGTTAAACTACCAGGTCCAAGGAGTGATGTGATAGTTGGAGTATTCTATCGTCCACCAGATCAAAAACTTGAGGGGGACCTTGAAATGAGGAGACAAATCATGGAGGTGGCTAAGAGGGATAGGATAGTAATCATGGGGGACTTCAATTATCCCCACATTGACTGGGTCAATGCGAGCTCCGGGCAAGAAAGAGAAACTGGGTTTCTCGACTTGCTGAATGACTGTGCCTAGAGCAACTTGTCATGGAGCCCACCCGAGAACAGGCAACTCTGGATCTAATACTGTGCGATATTCAGGACCTGGTCAGGGATGTGAATGTCACTGAGCCTCTGGGGAACAGTGACCATGCTGCAATTTCCTTTGCCATGCATGTCGGAAGAAGAGTGTCAACCAAATCAGACATAAAAACCCTTGATTTTCGAAGGGCAAACTTCCCTCAGATGAGGAAACTAGTTAGAGAGAAATTGAAGGGGAAGGTTAGAAGAATCCAATCTCTTCAGAGTGCATGGAGCCTCTTTAAAACAACAATAATAGAGGCCCAGCACAAGTGCATACCACAAAGAAAGAAGAGCTCATTTAAGTCCAAGAGGACACCGGCATGGTTAACGAGTGGAGTTAGAGAGGCTCTAAAGCACAAGGAGAGGTCTTTCTGTAAATGGAAATCCTCCCCAAATGAGGAAAATAAAAAGGAACACAAACTCTGGCAAAAGAAATGTAAGAAGATGATAAGGGAGGCAAAGAAAGATTTTGAGGAACGCATGCCTAGCAATATAAAGGGTAATAATAAAAGCTTCTTTAAATATGTTAGAAGTAGAAAACCTGCCAGAGAACCAGTTGGCCCTCTGGATGGTGAGGGAGGAAAAGGGGAGGTTAAGGAGGACTTGGACATTGCAGAGAAATTGAATGAGTTCTTTGCGTCTGTCTTCACGACAGAGGCCCTTGAGCGGATTCCGCTGCCTGAGGCGCCCCTCTTGACTAAAGAATTAAATCAAATACAGGTTAAAAGCGAGGAGGTTTTAGGACTAATTGATAAATTGAGGATTAACAAGTCCCCGGGCCCAGATGGCATCCACCCAAGGGTTATTAGGGAACTGAGAAACGAAATTGCAGATCTCTTAACGGTTATATGCAACTTGTCTCTTAAAACGGCCACAGTGCCGGAGGACTGGAGGATAGCAGATGTCACACCAATTTTTAAAAAAGGAAGGAGGGGGGGACCCGGGAAACTACAGGCCAGTTAGCCTTACATCTGTCCCAGGGAAGATGGTGGAAAGCCTCATCCAAGAGAAAATCTTAAAACACATAATAGAACAAACCTTGCTGAGAGAAAATCAGCATGGCTTCTGTAAGGGTAAATCTTGTCTGACAAACCTTTTAGAATTTTTTGAAAAGGTCAACAGGCACATGGATTTGGGTGAACCGGTGGATATAGTCTATCTGGATTTTCAAAAGGCTTTTGACACAGTCCCTCACCAAAGGCTGCTGAGAAAATTGCACAGTCAGGGGATAAGAGGGCAGGTCCTCTTATGGATTGAGAACTGGTTGAGATCCCGGAAACAAAGAGTAGGTGTCAATGGGAAATTTTCACAATGGAGAGAGGTGAAAAGCGGTGTGCCCCAGGGCTCTGTCCTGGGACCGGTGCTTTTCAATCTGTTCATAAATGACCTGGAGACAGGGATAAACAGTGAGGTGGCCAAGTTTGCAGATGACACAAAACTTTTCCGTGTGGTAAAAACCAGAGAAGATTGTGAAGAGCTCCAGAAGGATCTCTCCAAACTGGGGGATTGGGCTGAGAAATGGCAAATGCGTTTTAATGTAACTAAATGTAAAGTAATGCATATTGGGGCAAAAAATCCAAACTTCATCTATCAACTCATGGGCTCTGAGTTATCCGTGATGGATCAGGAAAGAGATCTCTGTGGTGTGTTGGTGGACAGCTCCATGAAGGTGTCTCCCCAATGTGTGGCAGCGGTGAAGAAGGCCAATTCCATGCTAGGGATTATCAAAAAGGGGATTGAAAAATAAAACAGCGAACATTATAATGCCTTTATACAAAACAATAGTAAGGCCCCACCTGGAGTATTGTGTACAATTCTGGTCACCGCATCTCTCAGGAAAGACATAGTGGAACTGGAAAAGGTGCAGAAGAGAGCGACTAAAATGATTACTGGCCTGGGGCACCTCCCTTATGAAGAAAGGCTAAAACATTTGGGCCTCTTTAGTCTGGAAAAAAGGCGCTTGAGGGGGGATATGATTGAGACATACAAAATAATGCAGGGTATGATTAAAGTGGATAGAGGGAAGCTCTTCTCTCTCTCCCAAAATGCCAGAACTAGGGGACATACACTCAAATTGAGGGCTGGGAGAGTAAGAACTGACAAAAGAAAATATTTTTTCACCCAGCGCGTTTTAAGTCTATGGAACTCCCTGCCACAGGATGTGGTGATGGCATCTGGCCTGGATGCCTTCAAAAGGGGATTGGACAGATTCCTGGAGGAAAAGTCCATCACAGGTTACAAACCATGATGGAGATGTGTAATCTCCAGGCTTTATACCAGGGTACTTCAAGGGCCAGATGCAGGGGAGTGGTATCAGGAGACAGATATCTAGTCTCATGCGCTCCCAAACGCATCTGGTGGAGCTGCTGTGAGATACAGGAAGCTGGACTAGATGGGCCTTTGGCCTGATCCAGCATGGCTCTTCTTATGTTCTTATTTTCTTATCTTGTGTGTGTGTTGGGTCATTACAGTCGTGACCGACTCTTCGTGACCCCATGTCCATGGAGTTTTCTTGGCAGGAATACTGGAGTGGCTTGCCAGTTCCTACTCCATGCGCCTACAGCACCTGGTATTCCCTGGTGGTCTCCCATCCAAGTACTAACCAGGGCCGACCCTGCTTAGCTTCCAAAATCAGGCGAGATTGGATGTGCATAGGGCATCTAGGCAGCTGTTCTTATCTTACAAGTCTTCATTACAGCCTTTAAATGGAAGGACCCTTCCACAGATGGGGAAAGCTACATGTTAAGAAAATTGAACTCACAGGGGGCATGACAGCAGATGCCTGTGCAGACATCTTCACTACTGGTAATTCTCTGCTGAGATATCTGCTCATGGACTTACATTGTTGGGTGTAAGCTAGCAGTAACCGAACAGTAACTGAAGAAAGTGCTTGGTAAATCCAAAACTAGGAGTAAAGAATGAAAACTTTAACAGCACAGTGTCCTCAGTATATTACAAAGCGAAATGGGCATAACAAAAGCAGATCCTGCACCTGTGGAAAAACCCTAGAAATAAGGGGGGGGAGGAGAAGGAGGAAGAGAAGCATTACAAAATGGAATTGGGCCCTTTTAAGGAAAAGAGTGAAGTAAAAATATTTTAAATAAATTATATAAATGAAAGCACGGCCATGTTGCATCCTCAAAAAGTACCAACAGAGGTCTTGTGTTATACAATCAGATCAGTATATCAGATACCAGTCTCAGGAGTGGAAGATGGATGGAAGGGACTACAAAACCTACAGAGGCTGGCAAGGCTGGTTAAATCCAGAATCGGGTTATTCCAATACTGGCCAAGGACCAGGAATGCATAATGTTGTAGAGCAATGGTGACAAACCTTTGGCACTCCAGAAGTTTTGGACCACAATCCCCACAGTTCTTTATCATTGGCAATATAGGCTTGGAATTCTGGGAGTTGTGGTCCAAAGCATCTGGAGTGCTGAAGGTTCACCACCATCCTTGTAGAGGCTGAGAAGGCATTTGCAGTGCATTATTCTACTGGCACAATCTCACGGTACACAGCTGTCAGGCATCCATTCTATGGAATTGTGGAAAGTATGGTGTGGGTGAAGGGCTTAGAATTACCTGCTGTAACTCAAGGAAGTGCACCAGACATAAGTATCCAGGTAACTATGTTGTGTAAATTATGCACTGAGCACAGCCAGAGAAAGAGAGAGAGAGAGAGAGAGAGAGAGAGAGAGAGAGAGAGAGAGAGAGAGAGAGAGAGAGAGAGAGAGAGAGAGAGAGAGCTTTCAGCACCCTGGACAGTTCTCAGTATCCTTCTGTCTCCTTCAGTCCAGCACAGATCTTATATCTTGTGCTGTTACATCAATTCTGATATACAGCGACTCTTTCCAGGGTGTTCTAGATAGAAAACATGCAGTGGTAGTTCATCACCCCCTCTTTTTTCTTGGGGTGCTGTGAGGAAACCGGCAGAGAGATAGCGCTGAAAGAATGTGTGCCGTCTGGTGGAAAAGAAGCCGTCCATAGTAACGTGACAGTCAAAGACATTAACAAAGAAAGGAGTACTTTTAAAGATGAGTGAAGATGGAGAGAGTAAAAGAGAAATGAGGAAAGAGATTGAAGCAGAAGGGATAAGTGGAAATAAAGAACCAATTATAGAAGGGTTTCTAGTGATTGACAGTGGGGACGACGAATGGCAGGGGAAGCAGAGGAGCCGAGGGTAGATTTAAACAGGCAGACAAGAGAGTTTGGGACTCAGACAGAACCAGAAAGAGACAGAGGGAAAAAGAGAAGGACTTACCACTACCTCTGCCTTTACCCTTGCCCACAGAGTGGTCAGTAAATGTACGACCAGTCTTTAGAGATGAACACAAGGGTATAAATTTCTCACAATGGAAAAGTGGGAGGAAAGAGTTTCTGGTGGCACTTTGGGTGAAGCACCCATGTAGTGGGATGCAATGCTATGGTGGGGGCAGTTCGACTCAGGTACCATATGTGAGTGGGAAACATTGACAGACCATTTAAAGCTTGAATCCACATTGTTAGGTTCATAAATTAATAAAGGAAATGGTTGTGAACATTTCAAGTGATTAGAAGAAGTAAATGCACAACGGAAGCCCGTTATAATTGAGTTTCAGAATAGAATTTTATTAAACTGATATGAATTTATAAGCATGAGAAAAGTCAAAATTATTATAAGCATTAAAATATTATAAGCAGACCCAAATGTGCTGACAAAACATAAAAGTCTCAGTGACCTAGCTTGGCATGATCACACATTGTGGAGGTGTCATTTTGCTGAGAGCAACCTTTGGCAGTTAGCCAGGAATAAGGAACCAACTTGAACTATCAAACAAACTGGGTCAGGACATTCTGGCTTTGATGGCCAACTGGCTATGAGCTAATGAACAAGCATGTGTAGGTAAGTGTGGGCGCGTGTAGGGGCGTACAAGATAACATCAGTCTGAGATCATACAGACCATACAGAAGGGTATATAACCATCATGGGAAGCCATTTGAGCTTTGTCCAGACCAGCAGGTCATGATCCGTGCAATGGATCAACCCAGGCAGCTCTGAACCCTTTAGCAAAGACTTAAGAATTCATACTAACCATATCTGTGTTTTGTGCACTGCTGGCTTGCTGAATACTTTCTATATTTCTGTATTCCTGTGAATGTCTAATAAAACCCTTGTTATATAACTAACTCTCAGCGTAGCAATTTTTGAGGAACCACCTGAACTTATCAAAACGTTGAAGAGCCGCCTGTCATTCTCGATCGATATTTATTGGAACCAACCACAGATCGTCCAGAACCCTCATGGGTGCCTGGGACCACCATAAGAACATAAGAAGAGCCATGCTGGATCAGGCCAAAGGCCCATCTAGTCCAGCTTCCTGTATCTCACAGCGGCCCCACCAGATGCGTTTGGGAGTGCATTAGACTAGATATCTGTCTCCTGATACCACTCCCCTGCATCTGGCCCTTGAAGTACCTTGGTTTAAAGCCTAGAGATTACACATCTCCATCATGGTTTGTAGCCCGTGATGGACTTTTCCTCTAGGAATCTGTCCAATCCCCTTTTGAAGGCATCCAGGCCAGATGCCATCACCACATCCTGTGGCAGGGAGTTCCATAGACTTACAACACGCTGGGTGAAAAAATATTTTCTTTTGTCAGTTCTTACTCTCCCAGCACTCAATTTGAGTGTATGTCCCCTAGTTCTGGTATTTTGAGAGAGGGAGAAGAGCTTCCCTCTATCCACCATGTTGCTTGGCCAAGGGCACCCAGGTTGGCTCTTCTCCCAGGAGGCCCTGTGGGGGGAATAAGAACATAAGAACATCAGAAGAGCCCTGCTGGATCAGGCCAAAGGCCCATCTAGTCCAGCTTCCTGTATCTCACAGCGGCCCCACCAGATGCGTTTGGGAGCGCATGAGACTAGATATCTGTCTCCTGATACCACTCCCCTGCATCTGGCCCTTGAAGTACCCTGGTTTCTCCATCATGGTTTGTAACCTGTGATGGACTTTTCCTCCAGGAATCTGTCCAATCCCCTTTTGAAGGCATCCAGGCCAGATGCCATCACCACATCCTATGGCAGGGAGTTCCAAAGACTTACAATGCGCTGGGTGAAAAAATATTTTCTTTTGTCAGTTCTTACTCTCCCAGCCTTCAATTTGAGTGTATGTCCCCTAGTTCTGGTATTTTGGGAGAGAGAGAAGAGCTTCCCTCTATCCACTTTACTCATACCCTGCATTATTTTGTATGTCTCAATCATATCCCCCCTCAATCGCCTTTTTTCCAGACTAAAGAGCCCCAAATGTTTTAGCCTTTCTTCATAAGGGAGGTGCCCCAGCCCAGTAATCATTTTAGTCGCTCTCTTCTGCACCTTTTCCAGTTCCACTATGTCTTTCTTGAGATGCGGTGACCAGAATTGTACACAATACTCCAGGTGGGGCCTTACTATTGTTTTGTTTAATGGCATTATAATGTTGGCTGTTTTATTTTCAATCCCCTTTTTGATAATCCCTAGCATGGAATTGGCCTTCTTCACTGCTGCCACACACTGGGGAGACACCTTCATGGAGCTGTCCACCAACACACCAAGATCTCTTTCCTGATCCATCACGGATAACTCAGAGCCCATGAGTTGATAGATGAAGTTTGGATTTTTTGCCCCAATATGCATTATTTTACATTTGGTTACATTAAAACGCGTTTGCCATTTCTCAGCCCATTCCCCCAATTTGGAGAGATCCTTCTGGAGCTCTTCACAATCTTCTCTGGTTTTCACCACATGGAAAAGTTTTGTGTCATCTGCAAACTTGGCCACCTCACTGTTTATCCCTGTCTCCAGGTCATTTATGAACAGATTGAAAAGCACCGGTCCCAGGACAGAGCCCTGGGGCACACCGCTTTTCACTTCTCTCCATTGTGAAAATTTCCCATTGACACCTACTCTTTGTTTCCTGGATCTCAACCAGTTCTCAACCAGTTCTCCTGACCTCCAGCTCCATTCTTGGATAGGGGTTAAGAACCCACACATTTTGCCATGCCACCCAGGGGTTCGCAGAACTCAATGAGGTTTATTTATGCTCCACAGTACTACAGCAGTCTGATATTACCTTGACTCTCATCAACTCCTGGAAAGTGTTATCTGGCCACCTCATTCCATTTTTTAATTTTTTTCTTTTTAATACTGTGAACCACTGTGGGTCTCCTTATTAGAAGAAAGGCAGACTTTAAATTAAAGTGATTAAAACATTTGTTGCTGTTGCTGTTGTTTACTCTAGCTAAAGTTTTCAAACCATCTTCCAAGATGGCCTATGTACCTCTGAATCGTGAGGTTTAATTTCAGGTTCTGCACGCTCTCTGGTTTAATTTATTTACAAACAATGGCTTCTGTTTGTTTTTCAGTGCAAAATTTCCAAGAGTAACAGGAATGATTAGAAAACAAAAAGAAGTTAATGAAGTGCAAAAAAAAAAACCACATACAGTAGAATAGCAAAAGAGCAATCCAATCAGCCTCATCTACATGACTAAATGCAGGAAGGTTCATTCACCATTGAGACAGAAACCTAACAAAACAGCTCCCAGGGAAACACTTGTATCAAGGAAATTTCTTTTTAAACAGTCTGAAATAGTTCTATAACCATGGCGAGGTTCTCAGAATTCTGCCCTAGAAGCTCAGCTGTAGCACTGCCTAGCAAAAGGAATCTCAGTAACTCATCAACCTTCAGATCACAGGCTTCTGTAGGACATAGCCATCATAGAATCATAGAATAGAATCATAGAATCATAAAGTTGGAAGAGACCTCAAGGACCATCTAGTCCAACCCCCTGCCATGCAGGAACTGAAGGGTTCCTGCATGGCAGGAAGGGCTGTCAATGTCAAACTGCTTGAACTGTGTGGTACAGATGCATTCCAGGGAGCAAATGGAAAAGAGGAGTTGTATGAAGAGAACAAGGGGCCCATCCATCTCTGTAGGACCATGGAAGGCTCCAATGGTGGAGGGATGTAGCTTCCATCAATAGCACCTTGGCAAACTGGTTGCCCAAACCCCACATGCAGAGATGAATGTTATTAGGGGGGCCCAGGTCCCCCTGAACTCTGATGTGCTACTCTAAGGAAAGACTGGGCATAAATCAAATCAAGCAAGTGGAAGTACTCAGTACAGACATGGGCTTGGTCCACTCTAGGAATGAGTTGACAAGGTGACTCCTGCTGGAGAGGCATTCTAGGAAAGCAGTTTTTCTCAGTAGTCTTCCAGGGTGGCTTCCTCCCAAACAGAGTTCTTTTTGTAGGGTCCTCGTCTAATGAGAGGTTTTGGGCAGTTGATGCTTCAACTGAGAAAAGAGCGTCTGGGGTTAGGGTTAGGCATCTGACATCAAAAAGGGGATTGGACAGATTCCTGGAGGAAAAGTCCATCACAGGTTACAAACCATGATGGAGATGTGTAATCTCCAGGCTTTAAACCAGGGTCCTTCAAGGGCCAGATGCAGGGGAGTGGGATCAGGAGACAGAGATCTAGTCTTGTGTGCTCCCAGAGGCATCTGGTGGGGCCACTGTGAGATACAGGAAGCTGGACTAGATGGGCCTTTGGCCTGATCCAGCAGGGCTCTTCTTAGGCTCTTATCTATGATTCAGCACAGGGCTGGTCACAAGAATAGGTGCTCCCTGAGGTATGCAACAAAATGATACCCTTTTCTCCATTCCAGAAACTGGCTGGACTGGCAGTTAGTAGGAAAAGAATCCTGCACCAGCCCCTAAGAGGCCAAGCACATTCAGAGGGATCAGGACTGTCTCCGCTGGTATGGACATGTCCTCAGAAGGACACCTTCCACCCTTGCCAAAACTGCTTCCCACCTGAAAATCGATGGCCAGCAGCCACGTGGGCGACCAAAATACAGACGGCAGGGCACTGTCAATAAGGACATGCCAGTTGTCGGCCTGTGCCCCAAAGATAGTTGATCGGGCAAAGGGGCGTTGCAGGACCCAAAAAGTAGACTCCATACCTGTACACAAATGCTAGGAAGGAGGAGGAGGACACATCTTTCCAGTCTCTAACAGAGGAGAAGATAACCAAAGATTTAAATTCTGGGTCTGAAATGGTCTAATAATAAGACCGCTACCGCACTTCTGATTTAAAACGCCTTTTCCTTAAAAACAAGGCACCTTAAAAATCACTGTCCGGTTTTCAAAATGATTTATCTGAAGAACCCCCAGGCCACACCCATTTTTGTCAGCTGTGGCACTTTTTCTTGCAATGGCCACTGGGGGCGGTGTTTTTTTACATCACTTCCTGTGTCTCCCTTTTAAGCGATTTGGTTGAATTTGCAGACATCTAAGTCGCTTCCCCCCCCTTGCCCCCTGTTCTTAGCCTTTTTGCTTTCAGAAAACACAAAAAACAGAATCCTACCGCCATGCCAAGACATTTACCAACTTTGTTCTGCAAAAGTTTCAGCTCGTTGTCACTTAATTTCATTTTCTTGGTTCTTTAAAGTGGTTCAATAAAGTGAGAACTGGAAAGCCGACTGCTAGCTACCCGCTGAAGTGCGAACAGAAGAACCGCTATAACAACCACATGATCACGGGAGGAGAAAAGGCTATCCAAAATAAGAAGCGGCTGCTTGTGGAAGTACGTTGGCAGTCTTAGTCACTCTACATACTTCCAGACTTTTGAATCCCAGGAACCAAAAGAGGAAGGTGTTGAAATTCTAGAAGGGAATGAAGACGAGGTAGATGAGAGAGTGCAGATCAGGTAGACCTTGGGCCTTTTCACACAACCCCTAAGATCCGCTGGCCACTTAAATTCGGACCAGAGATCTTAGGCGTTTGTCACTGTTCCTGCGTTCCCACCCCCTCCACACTCCTGGCTGCTGACTGCGTGAGGGGAGGGAGAAAAAAAGGAAGAAAAGAATGCTGGCTTACCTCCGTTCTGCCGGTCTCGCTCTGTTCCCGGCAGCATTGAGATCTCTTAAAGGGGCGGGGGGCAAAAAAACAACAAACAGAAGCGAGGAGAGCCAGGCAGTCACTACTGTTATATCCGCATCAGGAATTTTCACCTCCATAGAGCAGGTACCTGAAAAGTGCGCTGGGATGCGCTTAGGTGGGCGTGGTCGCACTTAATTATCTGTAAACTCCGGAGCTGGTGGGGAAACAATTTTAAGCTCCGGAGCTGGGAGCCATTTGCGGCGGAGTTTAGGGGTCGTGTACAAAGGGCCCTTGTCCCCAAAGTCATTTGTTCTGTAAAGTGGCTGATGAGAAGGTGTCCAAGAAAGGCTGAAGGAATAATATCCCCGTCCGGTTTTCCTTCTGTTTTTTTTTTTCTTCCTCACCTGCCTCCTTCCTCTCTGCCACTCTTGCTAACTAAAATGTGCCCTTTCAAGACTGAATATAGCAATCTAATTTCACACTCCTTAAACACAACAATTAGCACTGCTGGATTTGTCCGAGAAATCAGTGGTCACAAACCTGCATCCCCATTACTTTTAAGGCCTTTGTTTCATCAACCCAGGTCTTTAAATGTTTTAACAACTTTCGTACCCTAGCACAGCATTAAAAAGTGCTCTTTTTTTTAATACAAGTCACCCCACCCACCCCACCCCACCCCACACACACGGCTATTAGCCACACTGTCATATATTTTTAAAAAAGATTTTTGTTTCTAAGCACAGACTATTCCCAAATACACTTGGGTAAGAAATTAGCAGGAACTCTTGGCTTTGCAAGCTAGGATAGCAACACTGTTATACATCAAAAAGCATGTTGCTTATATACTGCTCCCTAGCACTTAAAGCACTCTCTGAGTGGTTTACAATATAATAATTATGCTGGTTCCACTTTGCCACCACCCCTCAAGAGAGTTGGGTACTGAGAAGGATGGAAGGCTAAGGCGGTTACTTCACATCCTTCTTTGTTCCGTGACTAGTTTTGTACCATGACAGCGTTAGTCGCGATCATGTGGTTTTGTCCCTGTTTCAGTGTCCCCATGGTCGTGATAACTTGCCTCCTGACCTGACAAGTGTTACCTCACGGTCTTGTACCGTGACAAACACTGAATTTGTCTAGCTTCCTTTTTCCTTTTTGGGGGGGGGGGGGGCTTAAAATTTATTTTTCGATATTTCACTTCTGAAATGTCAGAAACAAAATAAAATCCAGACACAGTTTTCTGAGAGAAGCGAATGTTTTGTTGTGTGACAGTCATTACTACATGGTGTCTTGTCTCGGAACAGAAAGCGGGAACAAAGAGTGACAAGGGAAAACCCTACCCCAGCACCAGGTACAGGACTGTCGCGCTTAGCACCCGTTCTGGGGGCGTGGTCGAGATAAATTTCAGTAGTTGCTCAACGGACTTGAAGTAACATTTTTTAAACTGCTCCTAAGTGCAACATTAACAGAGACAAAAAGGACGTGAAGTAACCGCCTAAGTGAACCTCGCGTTCACTACCTAGGATTGCACCCCAGGTTGTGAGCCAAGTTTTGGCTGCATTACAGCAGTTGAACCACTTCGTCACAAGGGTCTTGCTGATAGCCATCTTGGTTTTACTTAATGAACAATGGGATTCTTGTTCCATAGACCAAGAAGAAAGTGTAGGCTATCATGTTGCCCATGTTTTAAACACAGATTAACAGTGTTTATTCTCCCATCTTCCTGATTAGTTGTTCTGTGTTTGTATGGAATCTATTGTTATGGCAGCCAAAGAGATATGTGACTATAAGAGCCACTTCATTGACTAGCAACACCCTTCCTTATGCCAGTACCCGGAAGCACTTTAACCATGCAAGCCAATTCAGCAATTGCTAGCAGAGCTTAGAAATGTCTCATTTTTGGACATTTCTAAGAACCCAGAATCCCCTAGCCAAGACATGTAGGATGAAGGCCGAGATGGAAGGATCAGGCCAAAATCCTTCTGTTCTAGAGAAGCGCCTGGTGATAGCAAAAGGTTCTGAAAGAGTAAAGGGTTCCTCATTTTAGGGGGTCTCCTCACAAGAACAACTGCTTCCAGCAACCTCTGGAATTTTGGGTGGGTCAGCAGTGTGATGCGGCGGCCAGGAAAGCCGATGTGATTCTTGGTTGCATCAACAGAACCATAGTGTCTAGATCAAGGGAAGTGATAGTGCCACTCTATTCTGCTCTGGTCAGACCCCACCTGGAGTACTGTGTCCAGTTCTGTGCGCCTCAATTTAAAAAGGATGTTGACAACCTCGAGCGGGTGCAGAGGAGGGCAACTAGGATGGTTGAGGGTCTGGAGGAAATGTCTTATGAGGAACGGCTTAGGGAACTGGAAATGTTTAGCCTTTCAAAAAGAAGACTGAGAGGGGATATGATAGCTATGTTTAAATATTTGAAAGGATGTCATATTGAAGAGGGAACAGGTTTGTTTTCCATGGCTTCAGAGACTAGGACTCGGGGCAATGGTTTCAAACGACAGGAAAAGAGATTCCATTTGAACATTAGGAAGAACTTCATGACAGTTAGAGCTGTTCGGCAGTGGAATATGCTGCCACGGAGGGTGGTGGAGTCTCCTTCTTTGCTGGTTTTTAAGCAGAGGCTGGATGACCATCTGTCGGAAATATTGTGAAGGGGTTCCTGCATGGCAGGGGGTTGGACTAGATGGCCCTTCAGGTCTCTTCCAACTCTATTATTCTATGATTCTATGATTCTATGATTCTATGAATTCTGTCAGCTTCTGCTTAAAAGCTTTCAATCCCAGGTATAAATGCAACTGGGACATCTAGGAACCATCATGGGACTCAGAATACCCCCCACCTTTGCCTATATACTGTACGTTCCCCTTGGAGGGAGTGCTTTTACTGTCAAGGAATATAGTTTTGAGTCACAGGACTTGCTCTTAAGGCAGACTTGGGACTCAACTCAGTTATTTTTTTAAATGACTCAGACTTGACTCATAACTTGAAACTCATGCACCCCCTCCCTTTTTCTCTCTGGGGAAAACCTTGTTTTTAATAGGGACTTGGACTTGAGACTTGGTACCAAGCAAGGACTCAGACTTGGGACTTAGTGCCAAAGACATGCAGACATCCCTTTCCAGAGCAAACAAACAAACAAACATAAACACACACACAAACACACAGACACCCCTAATTACCCCATTTCATTGGCGTCTGGGAAAAGGCAGAACTTTCATGCTATGCAGATGATCCTACCCAAGACATGCACATTATGAACAATACCTCTCAACCACTGCACCAGACAGTGGAAGCTCTGCGTAGCTCCTTCAGTGGCAGACTCAGACATCCCTGGTGTGGAAAGGAGCGCTACCACAGGTCTTTTGTTCCCACTGCTGTGAGACTCTACAACTCTACAGTCTAACATATTCATATTTGTATATTGTAGCTTCTTTTTCTTTTTTCACATTTAATTTTTATATCCAAATTTTATAGTGTATATTGGTATATTGGATTTTTTATTTTATTTTATTTCTATTATCTTCTATTATCTATTATCATCTGGACTATAAAGAAGGCTGATCGCCGCAGAATCGATGCTTTTGAGCTAGGATGCTGAGAGTCTTGAGAGTCCCCTGGACTGCAAGGAGATCAAACCTATCCATCCTGAAAGAAATCAACCCTGAATGTTCACTGGAAGGACAGATTTTGAAGCTGAGGCTCCAGTACTTTGGCCACCTCATGAGGAGAGAGGACTCCTTGGAAAAGTCCCTGATGTTGGGAAAGATTGAAGGCAAAAGGAAAAGAGGACGGCAGAGAATGAGATGGCTGGACGGTGTCATCGATGCAACCAATATGAATTTGACAAGACTCCGGGAGGCAGTGGAAGATAGGAAAGCCTGGCGAGCTCTGGTCCATGGGGTCACAAAGAGTCGGACACGACTGAACGACTGACCAACAACGACAAAAATCTATTATCTTCTTATTTTTCACCTTATACTTTGTTGTGCACCTACTCTTCTTTATTTGTTCCTTGTATTGGGAGCTGTGTGACAAGTAAGTTTCCCCAATGTGGGATGTCTGTGAAGATTGTCAGTCATCCAGGTGAGTTTATCTGGAAGTTGAGTCATGGCTACTGGACTTCTTTTTTGAGAGATAGAAACGTTTCGCTGTTCATCCAAACAGCTTCATCGGTCTCCCCAATGTGGGATGAATACAGATTTATCTTATCTTATCTTATCAAAGTAAATAAGGCCAGCACTTCTCTGAAAATGCATCCCACCAGACACCCTCGGTAAAGGCTCTCTAAGAGACAGAACCGGGTGAGAAGAAGCCTTAGGTGGGAATAAGAGCGGAGGCATTAGAGACCCTCCCGGGGCCATGGCTGAATTTGGAAAAGGCCTCATGCATTATGAATTACCTGCTGCAGGATTGCATAAGAAGCTCTCCGGCGTTCACGAAAGGTCAACCCGCGGGGGGGGGGGCTGGGATGTTGTGGGGAAGACATGTCTTGTTGACTCATATGGGCCAGTTTTTCTAAGGAAAAATCACTTCTTTAAAGGCCACAAAGCCACCGTTCGGTTAGAAAGCAGCGCAAGCCTCATAGGGCACAACCCCGTATCTTTTGGGGAATCGTTGAATCATTGAATAGTGAAGAAGGAAGGGGCTTCTTAAGGCCATCAAGTCTAACCCCCTGCTCCATGCAGGAACCCAAATCAAAGTATACCTGCCAGGTGGTTGTCCACATTTCTCTTGAATGCCTCTAGTGTTGAAGCACTCGCCACCTCTTGAGGCCATGAGTTCTGTTGCCGGGTACTGCTCTAAATTTAGTGACAGTGTCACTAAATTTAAGCTCCTGTTCTTTCCATATTGGGATAATCATGTTTTGGGGTGTTTTAACTCCATCAAAGCAGAAACCAGTTGCTTCAATACAGTGGTACCTTGTATAAAGAAATTAATCCGTTCCAAATGAAATTATGTTAACCAAATTTTCCTTTATACAAATTTCCCACAGGAATGCATTGAAAACAGAGTAATCCCTAATGGCGACCATTTTATGTTGTACAGATTTGCCCCATAAGCAATTCTGTTAAGCAAATTTCCCCTCTCTCCAGAATTTTTTTATGTTGTACAGATTTTATGTTATACAAACTGTTTGTTATATGAGGTTCCACTGTATATCATAACAGAAGGTTGACTAAAGGCCAGAAGCCGGCATTAGACATGACTTAGGATAAGGAAACCCTTGACTAAAGTGAGCATCTGTGTGTCACATGTTTTCTCACTTCTGGGTTTATATAAATTATGCAAATGCATTTTCTTGGTATCTGGTCTTCAGGACTTCAGCAGAGAATGTTGGGATTATTTCAAACTCGTATGCTGCCTTTAGTAGGTTTGGCTAGGAGGGAACCTTTCTCAGGTGGGGTGACTGTCAATCAATCCAGCAGTAACCAATTGTTCTTCCCTGCCTCTGATTTCAAAAAGAGCCACACCTCCCTGCTTCATTGTCTTTCCACCTCTTTCCCAGTCTGTTGGTGGTTAGAGTACAGATTGCTGTTCTTGCTGTTATGTGGATGTTTGCAAAAGTCTGCTGGAAACATTCATCTCAAGGGCTCTTGAGGCCTGCCACTGTAAACATTCAGTTTTGTACAAAAAGCTGGGTTTTTTACCTCTTCAACTGTGAGTAAATGAAAATATTTTATTCTTTTACTTAGCAATTCTCTGAGTGAATTGTTGAGACTGCAAGTGCCAGTTGATGAGACAAAAGGGTTGCTCTACTGTGGGGAGAACTGTAATTCTCCTCCTCCATATATATATATATATATATATATGCATGTTAGGGTGGATTCGGGTTTCTTCCCGTGTAGAAATCTGGTTGTTTTGGCGACGTTTCGACGAGGTCTCACTCGTCATCTTCAGGCTGGTGTTCTGGCTTCTTTCTTCTTGAAGCAGAGTGTGATCTCAGTTGAAGTCCTTCTATAAATACTGCTGGGGGTGTGTGGTTTGCTTGCTCTGTTGCTGATTGTAGGTTTGTTTGTTCTTTTGTGATTTGCTGTGTGGCTGAGGCGATCGTTAAGGGCTTAACTGCTGGTGGGTTAGATGGCTGTTTAGAGACATCATGTGTGGGTGAGGTGCTGGATGTGTGTCTATTAGCCTTTTGTTTCTTAACGACCTTGGTGATGGGTGTTCTGGCAGCATCCTGGGCTTTGGTAGAGTGGGGTCCTGTGTCTTGTGAATTCATTTTGGTCTGGCTGCGTGTCTGTGGTCTCCCAATGTTTTTTTGGCGTGTGTAAGTGTGCTCCATGTGGTGGCTGGAGTGGGGAGTAGCGGTAGATGGTGCAGTCGTGGTTTTGTTATTGGATGGTGGTTTCGTTTCATCTGTGGGAAGGGTCTGGGTTTGTGTTTGGTGTGGATGGAAGGTGGTGGCATCTTGTGTCCTTTTGGACCTGGTGTCAGTCTTTGTGACAGAGGCTCGTCTGTTGACCAGGGCTAGTTTCCAGATGTCTGGCAAGCGGGAGGTGTCATCACGTTTATTCATGTTGTTTTGGGTGTTTCTCTATTTCAATGGCTTCCATGATTATTCGACTGTTGAAGTGTTCAGTTTTGGAGATGAGTTTGGTTCTTTTAAAATCAATTTCATGACCTGTTGTTTTTATGTGCTGGAAGAGAGAGGAAGATTTTTCTTCTTTTTTGACTGCGTTCTTGTGTTCTGCGATGCGTGCGCTTATTCTCCTGTTTGTCTGTCCGATGTATGTGGCTGGGCAGACTTTGCATGGTATTTCGTAGACTCCTTGGTTTTCTAGCTCAATCTTGTCTTTGGGGTTTCTTAAAATGTTGGCTATTTTTTGTTCGGTGCAAAAGGCTGTCTTGATATTGTGTTTGTGGAGAATTTTGCTGATTTTGTCTGTGGTGCCTTTGATGTAAGGGAGGAGGGCAGTGCCGTTGTTCTCTTCTGTTTCTTGGTTCTTGGGGGGTGTTTCTTTTTGGATTAGTTTGGTGATGGTGTTTTTTTGGAATCCGTTCGCAATTAAAGCATTCGAGAGAGTGTGTAATTCAGTTTTTAGGTGGTCTTTGTCAGCGAGGCGTTTGGTTCTGGAGATGAGGGTTTTTGCTACGGAGTTGATCTGTGCAGGGTGGTGGTGTGATTGTGCATTTAAGTAGCGGTTTGTATGTGTTTTTTTCCGGTAGATGGTATGTCCTAAGGAGCCGTCGGGTTTTTTGTAGATTAGGACGTCCAGGAAGGGAAGTTGGTTGTTGGCTTCTATTTCCATAGTGAATTGTATTTTGGGGTGTAGGCTGTTGAGATGTGTGAGGAAGTTGTTCAGTTTGTCTTTCCCGTGTGGCCAGATAACAAAGGTGTCGTCAACATATCTGAGCCAGAGTTTGGGTTTATGTTCGGACTTCTGTAACGCGTTGGTTTCAAAGTGTTCCATATATAGGTTTGCGATGACCGGTGAGAGGGGTGATCCCATGGGTGCTCCTTCTATCTGTTTGTATCTTTGTCCATTGTGGATGAAGTATGTGTTGGTTAGGCAGTGGTTGGTCAGATCTAGGATGTGCTTGGGGGGGTTGTATTTGTTGTGGATAGCTGTCAAGGCTTCTTGAATGGGCACTTGTGTGAAGAGCGAAAGAACATCGAAGCTCACGAGTAGGTCATTGGGTTGTAGGTCTTGTTTCTTTATAATTTCTATGAAGTGGAACGAGTTTTGTACGTATGAAGTGATGGATTCTGCATAGGGCTGGAGTTGTTTGGCAAGAAATTTGGCGAGGTTTTGTAGGGGTGAGCCTATGGAGCTGACTATGGGTCTGAGAGGTGTTCCTTCTTTGTGAATCTTGGGGAGGCCGTAGAGCTTGGGGCATCTGGAAGATTTCTCTCTGGGGATGATGCTTGGCTTGATTTCTTCACTTAAGGGTGAGGCTTTTATTTTGGCTTTGGTGGTTTTTTCCAGGTAGGTGGTGGGGTCTGTGTTCAAAGGTATGTAAGCAGGGTCTTGTAGTAGGTTGGATAGTTTGGCTTGGTAGTCAGATGTGTTCATCACCACTGTGGCATTGCCTTTGTCTGCTGGGAGAATGATTATGTTTTTGTCTTTCCTCAGGTTGGTGAGGGCTTTTTGTTCTTCTTTGTGTAAATTGCTTCTGGGTGGTTTGCTGGAGCAGAGGATATTGGTGACTTCGAGTCTGATTTTGTTGGCTTCATCTGGGTTGATTTTGGTTAGGCTGGCTTCCACTCCGCATATGATGTTTTCAGTGGGGATGTGTCTGGGGGCGACTGCAAAGTTGAATCCTTTGGACAGGACTTTGGTCTCTGCGATGGTGAGTGTCTTGTCTGATATGTTGTGAACTGTTTGTTTCATGGGCTGCTGTGGGGAGTTGGGCTTCTGGCATTTTTCCAGTTTGTGGAGTTTGTTGGTGTGTGTGTCTGTCTTGTGGGAGGTCTCTGTTTCAGCTCTCCAGGTGGCGTGTTGCTTGGATTTGTTCCAGAGTGTTGGGTGGATTTTGTTGCTGATTTTGAGGTGGAGAGTGAGTAGGTCTCTGTTGGTTTGATCTAGTAGGTATCTTTTCTTGTGTAGTTCGTTTCTGATTAGGGCTAGTTCTGTTCTTTTCAGGATCCTTTCGCTGGATGGGGTTTTTGAGTGGAATTTCAGTTGGAAGCTTGTGGGGATCACATTTTTATCTCGGCAGTTGCGTAGGAATGCAATGTCACATAAGATGGTGGCTCTTCGGACTTCTAGTTTCTCGTAGGTTCTGGTCAGCTGGAAGGTTTCCTCCCCGTAGAGGTCGGATATTTGTTTTCGTAGATTTTCACGGGTATAGGTATGCATGTTAGGGTGGATTCGGGTTTCTTCCCGTGTAGAAATCTGGTTGTTTTGGTGACGTTTCGATGAGGTCTCACTCGTCATCTTCAGGCTGGTGTTCTGGCTTCTTTCTTCTTGAAGCAGAGCGTGATCTCAGTTGAAGTCCTTCTATAAATACTGATGGGGGGTGTGTGGTTTGCTTGCTCTGTTGCTGATTGTAGGTTTGTTTGTTCTTTTGTGATTTGCTGTGTGGCTGAGGCGATCGTTAAGGGCTTAACTGCTGGTGGGTTAGATGGCTGTTTAGAGACATCATGTGTGGGTGAGGTGCTGGATGTGTGTCTATTAGCCTTTTGTTTCTTAACGACCTTGGTGATGGGTGTTCTGGCAGCATCCTGGGCTTTGGTAGAGTGGGGTCCTGTGTCTTGTGAATTCATTTTGGTCTGGCTGCGTGTCTGTGGTCTCCCAATGTTTTTTTGGCGTGTGTAAGTGTGCTCCATGTGGTGGCTGGAGTGGGGAGTAGCGGTAGATGGTGCAGTCGTGGTTTTGTTATTGGATGGTGGTTTCGTTTCATCTGTGGGAAGGGTCTGGGTTTGTGTTTGGTGTGGATGGAAGGTGGTGGCATCTTGTGTCCTTTTGGACCTGGTGTCAGTCTTTGTGACAGAGGCTCGTCTGTTGACCAGGGCTAGTTTCCAGATGTCTGGCAAGCGGGAGGTGTCATCACGTTTATTCATGTTGTGTAGCAATGTGTAGCCTGCACTCTGTAATTAAAATTGTAAACCGCCCAGAGACTACTTGTAGTAGTATGGGGCGGTATATAAGCAGAACACTTTGCTTTGCTTTGTTTGGGTGTTTCTCTATTTCAATGGCTTCCATGATTATTCGACTGTTGAAGTGTTCAGTTTTGGAGATGAGTTTGGTTCTTTTAAAATCAATTTCATGACCTGTTGTTTTTATGTGCTGGAAGAGAGAGGAAGATTTTTCTTCTTTTTTGACTGCGTTCTTGTGTTCTGCGATGCGTGCGCTTATTCTCCTGTTTGTCTGTCCGATGTATGTGGCTGGGCAGACTTTGCATGGTATTTCGTAGACTCCTTGGTTTTCTAGCTCAATCTTGTCTTTGGGGTTTCTTAAAATGTTGGCTATTTTTTGTTCGGTGCAAAAGGCTGTCTTGATATTGTGTTTGTGGAGAATTTTGCTGATTTTGTCTGTGGTGCCTTTGATGTAAGGGAGGAGGGCAGTGCCGTTGTTCTCTTCTGTTTCTTGGTTCTTGGGGGGTGTTTCTTTTTGGATTAGTTTTGGTGATGGTGTTTTTTTTGGAATCCGTTCGCAATTAAAGCATTTCGAGAGAGTGTGTAATTCAGTTTTTAGGTGGTCTTTGTCAGCGAGGCGTTTGGTTCTGGAGATGAGGGTTTTTGCTACGGAGTTGATCTGTGCAGGGTGGTGGTGTGATTGTGCATTTAAGTAGCGGTTTGTATGTGTTTTTTTCCGGTAGATGGTATGTCCTAAGGAGCCGTCGGGTTTTTTGTAGATTAGGACGTCCAGGAAGGGAAGTTGGTTGTTGGCTTCTATTTCCATAGTGAATTGTATTTTGGGGTGTAGGCTGTTGAGATGTGTGAGGAAGTTGTTCAGTTTGTCTTTCCCGTGTGGCCAGATAACAAAGGTGTCGTCAACATATCTGAGCCAGAGTTTGGGTTTATGTTCGGACTTCTGTAACGCGTTGGTTTCAAAGTGTTCCATATATAGGTTTGCGATGACCGGTGAGAGGGGTGATCCCATGGGTGCTCCTTCTATCTGTTTGTATCTTTGTCCATTGTGGATGAAGTATGTGTTGGTTAGGCAGTGGTTGGTCAGATCTAGGATGTGCTTGGGAGGGTTGTATTTGTTGTGGATAGCTGTCAAGGCTTCTTGAATGGGCACTTGTGTGAAGAGCGAAAGAACATCGAAGCTCACGAGTAGGTCATTGGGTTGTAGGTCTTGTTTCTTTATAATTTCTATGAAGTGGAACGAGTTTTGTACGTATGAAGAGATGGATTCTGCATAGGGCTGGAGTTGTTTGGCAAGAAATTTGGCGAGGTTTTGTAGGGGTGAGCCTATGGAGCTGACTATGGGTCTGAGAGGTGTTCCTTCTTTGTGAATCTTGGGGAGGCCGTAGAGCTTGGGGCATCTGGAAGATTTCTCTCTGGGGATGATGCTTGGCTTGATTTCTTCACTTAAGGGTGAGGCTTTTATTTTGGCTTTGGTGGTTTTTTCCAGGTAGGTGGTGGGGTCTGTGTTCAAAGGTATGTAAGCAGGGTCTTGTAGTAGGTTGGATAGTTTGGTTTGGTAGTCAGATGTGTTCATCACCACTGTGGCATTGCCTTTGTCTGCTGGGAGAATGATTATGTTGTTGTCTTTCCTCAGGTTGGTGAGGGCTTTTTGTTCTTCTTTGTGTGTAAATTGCTTCTGGGTGGTTTGCTGGAGCAGAGGATATTGGTGACTTCGAGTCTGATTTTGTTGGCTTCATCTGGGTTGATTTTGGTTAGGCTGGCTTCCACTCCGCATATGATATTTTCAGTGGGGATGTGTCTGGGGGCGACTGCAAAGTTGAATCCTTTGGACAGGACTTTGGTCTCTGCGATGGTGAGTGTCCTGTCTGATATGTTGTGAACTGTTTGTTTCATGGGCTGCTGTGGGGGGTTGGGCTTCTGGCGTTTTTCCAGTTTGTGGAGTTTGTTGGTGTGTGTGTCTGTCTTGTGGGAGGTCTCTGTTTCAGCTCTCCAGGCGGCGAGTTGCTTGGATTTGTTCCAGAGTGTTGGGTGGATTTTGTTGCTGAGTTTGAGGTGGAGAGTGAGTAGGTCTCTGTTGGTTTGATCTAGTAGGTATCTTTTCTTGTGTAGTTCGTTTCTGATTAGGGCTAGTTCTGTTCTTTTCAGGATCCTTTCGCTGGATGGGGTTTTTGAGTGGAATTTCAGTTGGAAGCTTGTGGGGATCACATTTTTATCTCGGCAGTTGCGTAGGAATGCAATGTCACATAAGATGGTGGCTCTTCGGACTTCTAGTTTCTCGTAGGTTCTGGTCAGCTGGAAGGTTTCCTCCCCGTAGAGGTCGGATATTTGTTTTTGTAGATTTTCACGGGTATAGGTATGCATGTTAGGGTGGATTCGGGTTTCTTCCCGTGTAGAAATCTGGTTGTTTTGGCGACGTTTCGACGAGGTCTCACTCGTCATCTTCAGGCTGGTGTTCTGGCTTCTTTCTTCTTGAAGCAAAGCGTGATCTCAGTTGAAGTCCTTCTATAAATACTGCTGGGGTGTGTGGTTTGCTTGCTCTGTTGCTGATTGTAGGTTCGTTTGTTATTTTGTGATCTGCTGTGTGGCTGAGGCGATCGTTAAGGGCTTAACTGCTGGTGGGTTAGATGGCTGTTTAGAGACATCATGTGTGGGTGAGGTGCTGGATGTGTGTCTATTAGCCTTTTGTTTCTTAACGACCTTGGTGATGGGTGTTCTGGCAGCATCCTGGGCTTTGGTGGAGTGGGGTCCTGTGTCTTGTGAATTCATTTTGGTCTGGCTGCGTGTCTGTGGTCTCCCAATGTTTTTTTTGGCGTGTGTAAGTGTGCTCCATGTGGTGGCTGGAGTGGGGAGTAGCGGTAGATGGTGCAGTCGTGGTTTTGTTATTGGATGGTGGTTTCGTTTCATCTGTGGGAAGGGTCTGGGTTTGTGTTTGGTGTGGATGGAAGGTGGTGGCATCTTGTGTCCTTTTGGACCTGGTGTCAGTCTTTGTGACAGAGGCTCGTCTGTTGACCAGGGCTAGTTTCCAGATGTCAGGCAAGCGGGAGGTGTCATCACGTTTATTCATGTTGTTTGGGTGTTTCTCTATTTCAATGGCTTCCATGATTATTCGACTGTTGAAGTGTTCAGTTTTGGAGATGAGTTTGGTTCTTTTAAAATCAATTTCATGACCTGTTGTTTTTATGTGCTGGAAGAGAGAGGAAGATTTTTCTTCTTTTTTGACTGCGTTCTTGTGTTCTGCGATGCGTGCGCTTATTCTCCTGTTTGTCTGTCCGATGTATGTGGCTGGGCAGACTTTGCATGGTATTTCGTAGACTCCTTGGTTTTCTAGCTCAATCTTGTCTTTGGGGTTTCTTAAAATGTTGGCTATTTTTTGTTCGGTGCAAAAGGCTGTCTTGATATTGTGTTTGTGGAGAATTTTGCTGATTTTGTCTGTGGTGCCTTTGATGTAAGGGAGGAGGGCAGTGCCGTTGTTCTCTTCTGTTTCTTGGTTCTTGGGGGGTGTTTCTTTTTGGATTAGTTTGGTGATGGTGTTTTTTTGGAATCCGTTCGCAATTAAAGCATTCGAGAGAGTGTGTAATTCAGTTTTTAGGTGGTCTTTGTCAGCGAGGCGTTTGGTTCTGGAGATGAGGGTTTTTGCTACGGAGTTGATCTGTGCAGGGTGGTGGTGTGATTGTGCATTTAAGTAGCGGTTTGTATGTGTTTTTTTCCGGTAGATGGTATGTCCTAAGGAGCCGTCGGGTTTTTTGTAGATTAGGACGTCCAGGAAGGGAAGTTGGTTGTTGGCTTCTATTTCCATAGTGAATTGTATTTTGGGGTGTAGGCTGTTGAGATGTGTGAGGAAGTTGTTCAGTTTGTCTTTCCCGTGTGGCCAGATAACAAAGGTGTCGTCAACATATCTGAGCCAGAGTTTGGGTTTATGTTCGGACTTCTGTAACGCGTTGGTTTCAAAGTGTTCCATATATAGGTTTGCGATGACCGGTGAGAGGGGTGATCCCATGGGTGCTCCTTCTATCTGTTTGTATCTTTGTCCATTGTGGATGAAGTATGTGTTGGTTAGGCAGTGGTTGGTCAGATCTAGGATGTGCTTGGGAGGGTTGTATTTGTTGTGGATAGCTGTCAAGGCTTCTTGAATGGGCACTTGTGTGAAGAGCGAAACAACATCGAAGCTCACGAGTAGGTCATTGGGTTGTAGGTCTTGTTTCTTTATAATTTCTATGAAGTGGAACGAGTTTTGTACGTATGAAGAGATGGATTCTGCATAGGGCTGGAGTTGTTTGGCAAGAAATTTGGCGAGGTTTTGTAGGGGTGAGCCTATGGAGCTGACTATGGGTCTGAGAGGTGTTCCTTCTTTGTGAATCTTGGGGAGGCCGTAGAGCTTGGGGCATCTGGAAGATTTCTCTCTGGGGATGATGCTTGGCTTGATTTCTTCACTTAAGGGTGAGGCTTTTATTTTGGCTTTGGTGGTTTTTTCCAGGTAGGTGGTGGGGTCTGTGTTCAAAGGTATGTAAGCAGGGTCTTGTAGTAGGTTGGATAGTTTGGTTTGGTAGTCAGATGTGTTCATCACCACTGTGGCATTGCCTTTGTCTGCTGGGAGAATGATTATGTTGTTGTCTTTCCTCAGGTTGGTGAGGGCTTTTTGTTCTTCTTTGTGTAAATTGCTTCTGGGTGGTTTGCTGGAGCAGAGGATATTGGTGACTTCGAGTCTGATTTTGTTGGCTTCATCTGGGTTGATTTTGGTTAGGCTGGCTTCCACTCCGCATATGATATTTTCAGTGGGGATGTGTCTGGGGGCGACTGCAAAGTTGAATCCTTTGGACAGGACTTTGGTCTCTGCGATGGTGAGTGTCCTGTCTGATATGTTGTGAACTGTTTGTTTCATGGGCTGCTGTGGGGGGTTGGGCTTCTGGCGTTTTTTCCAGTTTGTGGAGTTTGTTGGTGTGTGTGTCTGTCTTGTGGGAGGTCTCTGTTTCAGCTCTCCAGGCGGCGAGTTGCTTGGATTTGTTCCAGAGTGTTGGGTGGATTTTGTTGCTGAGTTTGAGGTGGAGAGTGAGTAGGTCTCTGTTGGTTTGATCTAGTAGGTATCTTTTCTTGTGTAGTTCGTTTCTGATTAGGGCTAGTTCTGTTCTTTTCAGGATCCTTTCGCTGGATGGGGGTTTTTGAGTGGAATTTCAGTTGGAAGCTTGTGGGGATCACATTTTTTTATCTCGGCAGTTGCGTAGGAATGCAATGTCACATAAGATGGTGGCTCTTCGGACTTCTAGTTTCTCGTAGGTTCTGGTCAGCTGGAAGGTTTCCTCCCCGTAGAGGTCGGATATTTGTTTTCGTAGATTTTCACGGGTATAGGTATGCATGTTAGGGTGGATTCGGGTTTCTTCCCGTGTAGAAATCTGGTTGTTTTGGCGACGTTTCGACGAGGTCTCACTCGTCATCTTCAGGCTGGTGTTCTGGCTTCTTTCTTCTTGAAGCAGAGCGTGATCTCAGTTGAAGTCCTTCTATAAATACTGCTGGGGGGGTGTGGTTTGCTTGCTCTGTTGCTGATTGTAGGTTTGTTTGTTCTTTTGTGATTTGCTGTGTGGCTGAGGCGATCGTTAAGGGCTTAACTGCTGGTGGGTTAGATGGCTGTTTAGAGACATCATGTGTGGGTGAGGTGCTGGATGTGTGTCTATTAGCCTTTTGTTTCTTAACGACCTTGGTGATGGGTGTTCTGGCAGCATCCTGGGCTTTGGTAGAGTGGGGTCCTGTGTCTTGTGAATTCATTTTGGTCTGGCTGCGTGTCTGTGGTCTCCCAATGTTTTTTTGGCGTGTGTAAGTGTGCTCCATGTGGTGGCTGGAGTGGGGAGTAGCGGTAGATGGTGCAGTCGTGGTTTTGTTATTGGATGGTGGTTTCGTTTCATCTGTGGGAAGGGTCTGGGTTTGTGTTTGGTGTGGATGGAAGGTGGTGGCATCTTGTGTCCTTTTGGACCTGGTGTCAGTCTTTGTGACAGAGGCTCGTCTGTTGACCAGGGCTAGTTTCCAGATGTCTGGCAAGCGGGAGGTGTCATCACGTTTATTCATGTTGTTTGGGTGTTTCTCTATTTCAATGGCTTCCATGATTATTCGACTGTTGAAGTGTTCAGTTTTGGAGATGAGTTTGGTTCTTTTAAAATCAATTTCATGACCTGTTGTTTTTATGTGCTGGAAGAGAGAGGAAGATTTTTCTTCTTTTTTGACTGCGTTCTTGTGTTCTGCGATGCGTGCGCTTATTCTCCTGTTTGTCTGTCCGATGTATGTGGCTGGGCAGACTTTGCATGGTATTTCGTAGACTCCTTGGTTTTCTAGCTCAATCTTGTCTTTGGGGTTTCTTAAAATGTTGGCTATTTTTTGTTCGGTGCAAAAGGCTGTCTTGATATTGTGTTTGTGGAGAATTTTGCTGATTTTGTCTGTGGTGCCTTTGATGTAAGGGAGGAGGGCAGTGCCGTTGTTCTCTTCTGTTTTCTTGGTTCTTGGGGGGTGTTTCTTTTTGGATTAGTTTGGTGATGGTGTTTTTTTGGAATCCGTTCGCAATTAAAGCATTCGAGAGAGTGTGTAATTCAGTTTTTAGGTGGTCTTTGTCAGCGAGGCGTTTGGTTCTGGAGATGAGGGTTTTTGCTACGGAGTTGATCTGTGCAGGGTGGTGGTGTGATTGTGCATTTAAGTAGCGGTTTGTATGTGTTTTTTTCCGGTAGATGGTATGTCCTAAGGAGCCGTCGGGTTTTTTGTAGATTAGGACGTCCAGGAAGGGAAGTTGGTTGTTGGCTTCTATTTCCATAGTGAATTGTATTTTGGGGTGTAGGCTGTTGAGATGTGTGAGGAAGTTGTTCAGTTTGTCTTTCCCGTGTGGCCAGATAACAAAGGTGTCGTCAACATATCTGAGCCAGAGTTTGGGTTTATGTTCGGACTTCTGTAACGCGTTGGTTTCAAAGTGTTCCATATATAGGTTTGCGATGACCGGTGAGAGGGGTGATCCCATGGGTGCTCCTTGCCAGACATCTGGAAACTAGCCCTGGTCAACAGACGAGCCTCTGTCACAAAGACTGACACCAGGTCCAAAAGGACACAAGATGCCACCACCTTCCATCCACACCAAACACAAACCCAGACCCTTCCCACAGATGAAACGAAACCACCATCCAATAACAAAACCACGACTGCACCATCTACCGCTACTCCCCACTCCAGCCACCACATGGAGCACACTTACACACGCCAAAAAAACATTGGGAGACCACAGACACGCAGCCAGACCAAAATGAATTCACAAGACACAGGACCCCACTCTACCAAAGCCCAGGATGCTGCCAGAACACCCATCACCAAGGTCGTTAAGAAACAAAAGGCTAATAGACACACATCCAGCACCTCACCCACACATGATGTCTCTAAACAGCCATCTAACCCACCAGCAGTTAAGCCCTTAACGATCGCCTCAGCCACACAGCAAATCACAAAAGAACAAACAAACCTACAATCAGCAACAGAGCAAGCAAACCACACCCCCCCAGCAGTATTTATAGAAGGACTTCAACTGAGATCACGCTCTGCTTCAAGAAGAAAGAAGCCAGAACACCAGCCTGAAGATGACGAGTGAGACCTCGTCGAAACGTCGCCAAAACAACCAGATTTCTACACGGGAAGAAACCCGAATCCACCCTAACATGCATACCTATTCCCGTGAAAATCTACGAAAACAAATATCCGACCTCTACGGGGAGGAAACCTTCCAGCTGACCAGAACCTACGAGAAACTAGAAGTCCGAAGAGCCACCATCTTATGTGACATTGCATTCCTACGCAACTGCCGAGATAAAAATGTGATCCCCACAAGCTTCCAACTGAAATTCCATTCAAAAACCCCATCCAGCGAAAGGATCCTGAAAAGAACAGAACTAGCCCTAATCAGAAACGAACTACACAAGAAAAGATACCTACTAGATCAAACCAACAGAGACCTACTCACTCTCCACCTCAAACTCAGCAACAAAATCCACCCAACACTCTGGAACAAATCCAAGCAACTCGCCGCCTGGAGAGCTGAAACAGAGACCTCCCACAAGACAGACACACACACACCAACAAACTCCACAAACTGGAAAAACGCCAGAAGCCCAACCCCCCACAGCAGCCCATGAAACAAACAGTTCACAACATATCAGACAAGACACTCACCATCGCAGAGACCAACCAAAGTCCTGTCCAAAGGATTCAACTTTGCAGTCGCCCCCAGACACATCCCCACTGAAAACATCATATGCGGAGTGGAAGCCAGCCTAACCAAAATCAACCCAGATGAAGCCAACAAAATCAGACTCGAAGTCACCAATATCCTCTGCTCCAGCAAACCACCCAGAAGCAATTTACACAAAGAAGAACAAAAAGCCCTCACCAACCTGAGGAAAGACAAAAACATAATCATTCTCCCAGCAGACAAAGGCAATGCCACAGTGGTGATGAACACATCTGACTACCAAGCCAAACTATCCAACCTACTACAAGACCCTGCTTACATACCTTTGAACACAGACCCCACCACCTACCTGGAAAAAACCACCAAAGCCAAAATAAAAGCCTCACCCTTAAGTGAAGAAATCAAGCCAAGCATCATCCCCAGAGAGAAATCTTCCAGATGCCCCAAGCTCTACGGCCTCCCCAAGATTCACAAAGAAGGAACACCTCTCAGACCCATAGTCAGCTCCATAGGCTCACCCCTACAAAACCTCGCCAAATTTCTTGCCAAACAACTCCAGCCCTATGCAGAATCCATCTCTTCATACGTACAAAACTCGCTCTTCACACAAGTGCCCATTCAAGAAGCCTTGACAGCTATCCACAACAAATACAACCCCCCTAAGCACATCCTAGATCTGACCAACCACTGCCTAACCAACACATACTTCATCCACAATGGACAAAGATACAAACAGATAGAAGGAGCACCCATGGGATCACCCCTCTCACCGGTCATCGCAAACCTATATATGGAACACTTTGAAACCAACGCGTTACAGAAGTCCGAACATAAACCCAAACTCTGGCTCAGATATGTTGACGACACCTTTGTTATCTGGCCACACGGGAAAGACAAACTGAACAACTTCCTCACACATCTCAACAGCCTACACCCCAAAATACAATTCACTATGGAAATAGAAGCCAACAACCAACTTCCCTTCCTGGACGTCCTAATCTACAAAAAAACCCGACGGCTCCTTAGGACATACCATCTACCCGAAAAAAAACACATACAAACCGCTACTTAAATGCACAATCACACCACCACCCTGCACAGATCAACTCCGTAGCAAAAACCCTCATCTCCAGAACCAAACGCCTCGCTGACAAAGACCACCTAAAAACTGAATTACACACTCTCTCGAATGCTTTAATTGCGAACGGATTCCAAAAAAAACACCATCACCAAACTAATCCAAAAAGAAACACCCCCCAAGAACCAAGAAACAGAAGAGAACAACGGCACTGCCCTCCTCCCTTACATCAAAGGCACCACAGACAAAATAAGCAAAATTCTCCACAAACACAATATCAAGACAGCCTCTTGCACCGAACAAAAAATAGCCAACATTTTAAGAAACCCCAAAGACAAGATTGAGCTAGAAAACCAAGGAGTCTACGAAATACCATGCAAAGTCTGCCCAGCCACATACATCGGACAGACAAACAGGAGAATAAGCGCACGCATCGCAGAACACAAGAACGCAGTCAAAAAAGAAGAAAAATCTTCCTCTCTCTTCCAGCACATAAAAACAACAGGTCATGAAATTGATTTTAAAAGAACCAAACTCATCTCCAAAACTGAACACTTCAACAGTCGAATAATCATGGAAGCCATTGAAATAGAGAAACACCCAAACAACATGAATAAACGTGATGACACCTCCCGCTTGCCTGACATCTGGAAACTAGCCCTGGTCAACAGACGAGCCTCTGCCACAAAGACTGACACCAGGTCCAAAAGGACACAAGATGCCACCACCCTCCATCCACACCAAATACAAACCCAGACCCTTCCCACAGATGAAACGAAACCACCATCCAATAACAAAACCACGACTGCACCATCTACCACTACTCCCCACTCCAGCCACCACATGGAGCACACTTACACATGCCAAAAAAACATTGGGAGACCACAGACACGCAGCCAGACCAAAATGAATTCACAAGACACAGGACCCCACTCCACCAAAGCCCAGGATGCTGCCAGAACGCCCATCACCAAGGTCGTTAAGAAACAAAAGGCTAATAGACACACATCCAGCACCTCACCCACACAGGATGTCTCTAAACAGCCATCTAACCCACCAGCAGTTAAGCCCTTAACGATCGCCTCAGCCACACAGCAGATCACAAAAGAACAAACAAACCTACAATCAGCAACAGAGCAAGCAAACCACACACCCCCAGCAGTATTTATAGAAGGACTTCAACTGAGATCACGCTTTGCTTCAAGAAGAAAGAAGCCAGAACACCAGCCTGAAGATGACGAGTGAGACCTCGTCGAAACGTCGCCAAAACAACCAGATTTCTACACGGGAAGAAACCCGAATCCACCCTAACATGCATATATATATATGCACCTAATCTACAAAAAACCCGACGGCTCCTTAGGACATACCATCTACCGGAAAAAAACACATACAAACCGCTACTTAAATGCACAATCACACCACCACCCTGCACAGATCAACTCCGTAGCAAAAACCCTCATCTCCAGAACCAAACGCCTCGCTGACAAAGACCACCTAAAAACTGAATTACACACTCTCTCGAATGCTTTAATTGCGAACGGATTCCAAAAAAACACCATCACCAAACTAATCCAAAAAGAAACACCCCCCAAGAACCAAGAAACAGAAGAGAACAACGGCACTGCCCTCCTCCCTTACATCAAAGGCACCACAGACAAAATCAGCAAAATTCTCCACAAACACAATATCAAGACAGCCTTTTGCACCGAACAAAAAATAGCCAACATTTTAAGAAACCCCAAAGACAAGATTGAGCTAGAAAACCAAGGAGTCTACGAAATACCATGCAAAGTCTGCCCAGCCACATACATCGGACAGACAAACAGGAGAATAAGCGCACGCATCGCAGAACACAAGAACGCAGTCAAAAAAGAAGAAAAATCTTCCTCTCTCTTCCAGCACATAAAAACAACAGGTCATGAAATTGATTTTAAAAGAACCAAACTCATCTCCAAAACTGAACACTTCAACAGTCGAATAATCATGGAAGCCATTGAAATAGAGAAACACCCAAACAACATGAATAAACGTGATGACACCTCCCGCTTGCCTGACATCTGGAAACTAGCCCTGGTCAACAGACGAGCCTCTGTCACAAAGACTGACACCAGGTCCAAAAGGACACAAGATGCCACCACCTTCCATCCACACCAAACACAAACCCAGACCCTTCCCACAGATGAAACGAAACCACCATCCAATAACAAAACCACGACTGCACCATCTACCGCTACTCCCCACTCCAGCCACCACATGGAGCACACTTACACACGCCAAAAAAAACATTGGGAGACCACAGACACGCAGCCAGACCAAAATGAATTCACAAGACACAGGACCCCACTCCACCAAAGCCCAGGATGCTGCCAGAACACCCATCACCAAGGTCGTTAAGAAACAAAAGGCTAATAGACACACATCCAGCACCTCACCCACACATGATGTCTCTAAACAGCCATCTAACCCACCAGCAGTTAAGCCCTTAACGATCGCCTCAGCCACACAGCAGATCACAAAAGAACAAACGAACCTACAATCAGCAACAGAGCAAGCAAACCACACACCCCAGCAGTATTTATAGAAGGACTTCAACTGAGATCACGCTTTGCTTCAAGAAGAAAGAAGCCAGAACACCAGCCTGAAGATGACGAGTGAGACCTCGTCGAAACGTCGCCAAAACAACCAGATTTCTACACGGGAAGAAACCCGAATCCACCCTAACATGCATACCTATACCCGTGAAAATCTACGAAAACATATATATATATATATATATATATATATATATATATATATATATATATATATATATATATATATATATATATATATATATATATATATATATATATATATATATATATATATATATATGGAATAGACCGATTTGCAGAGGTTTGAATTTTGATATGTCTCTCTCTGTATAGATATAGATATAGATATAGATAGATAGATAGATAGATAGATATACAGAGAGAGAGAGAGAGAGAGAGATCAAAATTCAAACCTCTGCAACAGTAAATTTCTTTGAAGGCTCATTTCACAAATAAGGAACCTGGGACTTTACCTACACCTCCTGCACTGTCAACTTTCACCCAGGATGAGTTTTGACCTTGATGTTTATTCCCCCTACAGATGCTCTGTGATGCTCAATCTGCTTAAGAGTACTGAAGGCCAAATGCAACCATTTTTTATATTTTAATAGTTCTATAAAAGTGCCATCCGCCCTTGTTTTTAGATTTTGCTTAGGGATCACATACTGTATTACAGTGATCCCCCCGCCTATTGCGGGGGTTAGGGACACGACCCAACCCATGATAATTGAAAATCTGTGATATGTGGATGCAGGTTGGGTCAGGCCTGAGGCGCCTAGCTAGGGGTTTTTGTATTTACCCCCCAGCCTGGTGCTGCCCCAAACAGTCCTGCAAGGGCCTTCCCGGGCCTTTGGGGGCCTCCTCGGGAAGGCCCTCGCAAGCCCATTTGGGGCAGCGCCAGTAAGTAAGGGAGGCCTGAAACAGGCCTTTCCCCCCTCTTACCCCAGGGGGCCTTTTTCATATACTGCAGTCCCGCGATATATTGGGACTAGAGATGGGCATGACTCATCGAAATTTTCGTTTTTGTTTTCGTTTTTTCGTTTCATTTCGAAACGAAAATGAAAACAAAAAAAAATTCAGAAGCAAAACAATAACGGAAACAAAACGAAAAATTTTGCCATGTTTTTCGTTTTCGTTACGGCGGACACATTGCATTAAAAAGAATGCTAACGAAACAAAAAAATTTTGTTTTCGTTTTTGTTTTTTCCTTTCGTTTTGTACGAAAACAAAAACGAAAAATGGGCAAACCCCCCCCCCGAAAAATGAAAACAAACCAAACGGACCCCCTAAACGAAAAACAAAAAACAAAAAATTATTTTTTTGAGTCGTGCCCATCTCTAATTGGGACCACAGTATATGAACCGTGAATGGGAGGGGGAACACTGTACTATAAAATCAATCTTCTTTGGCACAATAACAACGGGACTAGCCTGTAGAGATGTGATAGGTTGGATGATGTCCAGATCCAACCTTTCTTGAATTTCCTGCTCAATCTGCACAGTAAATCTGATGGGTCAAAATCCTGGCCAAGGTAAAAATTCAAAAAGATTTCCTTCTTTCTAAGGCAAAGCTTTCCGATGGCCAAACAGGCACAAAACAAAACTTTCAATGGAATGCTCTGGTTTAAGTTTTTTTTGTTGGGCATTAAACGTTGATATGTGATGTTCGCACAATGAAGAGAATGGGGATGCCTCAGTTGAAGAAAATTTGAAATGGAATAGACTGATTTGTGTTTTTTCTGACCTCAGGAATGGATTAATTAGCTTTCAATGCATAGCTATGGGAAACTGCATTTCGGTTTAAGAATTTTTCACAATACAAAACAGCCTGGAGAATGAATTAATTACTTAAATCAAGGTACCACTGTATTTGAAAAGTGTTATCCTATCACCCCACAATATTCTTTTCTCAAATGGCACAAACTAACCCATTCCCTGCTGCTAGTGTAGATGTACCCTTCGGCGTTATTAAAGCACCAAAATGTTGTTAGGAACTGGGATCTATTGCCAATGAATGGTTTCTGTGCATTATAGAGTCCAGACATCAACTGTTACAAATAATAATACATTTTGTGAGGGTTCGGCTGGGAATGTGTGGGAGGTGGCAGCACAAGGACCAGGAGGCTCTTCATTTTGCTTCCAATGAAATAAACTTTTATTCATGTCATAGACAGGCACATTATCTTGAACAGTATTAACGGTTTCAACTTGAACAAACGGTGAACTCCGTAACAATCCCTCAGGGATAAACATTTGTGAGGCTTCCTTTCCATCTAGGAAGGGGTTGGTCCTTGTTAAAGGTCCAGACGCCCCTTCGGGATAATGGGCCCATAACAGGGAGTCCCGCAACAATGATGTTTGACCCCGCTGTGGTGTGTCTCCCATCCCCGTCTGGAAACCCATACCGAGACCACTCCCCCACCTCGGGCCACTGTCACTGCTCCGGCACCGCCGGTCGATCCACCTGTTAGGCCAGGAGGGTGGGGCAAGGGAAGGATTGCCCCAACTGGCTCATCCCTCACAGTTTGGGTCGCCTGGTCTCGCTGACGCCCCGTGATCCCGGGGTCCGTCTGTGTCCTTTCATCCCTCCTCAGACTGCCCTCTCATCCCCTGCTGTCCTTCTTTTCCCCTCTCTCCCTCCTGACATCTCTTCTCCCATTCGTCTGGGCTCACATCTATAATCTGTTGTAACGTGGGGCTTAGTGATTTTCAGCAGTGATTTCATCTCTTAGACAAAGCAGGCTGGAGACAGCTTCTAGTGTAACAGCTCTTTATTCAGGGAGAGAACAAGACTGAGGAGAGGGAGCTATATTTATAGGAGCCAGGACTGGCTAGGAAAAGATACATTTTGAAGGGAACAATTACAACCAATCACAAAGCTGCCTTTTGGCAGAGACCAATAGGAATGAGGATCCAAATGCAGCAACTTGAATAAACCAATAGGCCTGTTCCCTTTGGAACAGGAACAGAAACCAATAGGAATACAGATCAATACACAACATAATCCAATAACTTTCCACTATTGGTCCCTCTCGCGCTGTCAGAGCCCTCCCCTGTCATCTTGCTCTTCTCGCCTAGGCGGGTCTACCCATTCTATTAGGGCCGTTACTTCACGAGCCGCTCGCTTCGCGGCTAGCCTTCTTTTCTGTGCGAATCGATCGTTTCAGTCCGCACGCTCCTCCTTTTTGGCTGCGATGCCACCCCGACCACGCCCCCTTTACCGTGCTCCAAGCGGGGCGAGTGGTTCCCCTGGCTGCTGCCGGGAATCTTTTCGCTTCGCATCTTGCTTCGCTCCCAACGTCACGTGTGGTCTCGGTTTTTGGCTTTTATTTCAAGTTTTTTTAAAAAATATTCAAACAGGGACATCGATGCATCGCTATATCGTTTCATCGCTTTGCACTGTTACTTCCTCGCTCGAGTAGGGTCGGCGGCGGCGGCGTGGGCGGCGGCGGGAGCAGGAATAGCCGCTGCCGCCTCGCCCGGCCAGAGCAGGGCACCCGGGGCAGGCAGCGTGCAAGCGGCGGAGGGCAGGCGGCTGTGCCATGTGGGGCTCCCCCCGAGTAGCGGCGGCGGCGGGGGGGGCTGCCAATGATGCCAGGAAACAGTTGAAATCAGTAGAGCCATTGCAACTGACAGTCCAGCATCAGTGCATCGATACGCCGTCGGTAGGAATTTTTTTAAAGGACGGATGGGAAATAACGAACGTTGAAAAGTGGCATGCGAATGCGAAGGGAGCACGTGAGGTTGTGCTCGAATCGGTCCTAAAACTGCAGCTCGTGAGTACTGAGAAACAGGGGCGGGAGCGAAGTGAGAACACGTGACCGCCACGTGACTGCCTCCGAATTCAAATCAAAGGCAATATCGCTGCGGAGCGCCGCGCCTCGTGAAGTAAGGGCCTAGGTCTGCCACAATTGGTTCCTCAATTCTTTTCTTCTGGGTTTTCGCCCCCGTGTCTGCCGGCGGCGAGCCCTCTCTTCTCTCACACATTTTCTCTTTAGTCAACTGATTTCCTCTGTAATCGACTTGAGTTTGCTAAAAGGCTATCTACTTACTCTCTGGGCAG
This sequence comes from Phrynocephalus guinanensis, assembly GCA_037367245.1. Taxonomy (NCBI): domain Eukaryota; kingdom Metazoa; phylum Chordata; class Lepidosauria; order Squamata; family Agamidae; genus Phrynocephalus; species Phrynocephalus guinanensis. Next base: position 5,625,031 of record CM074741.1, read on the forward strand.
ATGGCATCATCAGTACTTCATTAAGCAGCTGCTGACCGTGCTAATAGACCCAGTGTTCTGTTCATTAAAAGGAACAATTCCCTAGTGAGTCAATAATTAGGGGCCTTCCCAAAAATAAACATGGTCCTTTCCAAGATTGGTATAAATTGCTCTCCTTCAAGTGAAATTTAAGGGTAGAATAGCAGAAGTATTGACAAAGTGAAGAAAATTTAAAATCTAAAAGCATTAGCATCACACATCCACAAAAAGGGGGAGCAAATGTTTAAAGTACAAAGTCCCTTTGAAAACAGACCTGTTGAAATCAATGGGGCTTAAATTACTTGTGAGGAAAGGCTCCTTCATTTAACTATGCTGACTCAAGATAGGATTAACTTGGATTTTCACTGAAAAGCTTTAGTGTGGATGAAATTTCCATCTAAAATAAATTTCAATAGATTACATAAGTAATTACGGAGAAGAAAGGGTATGTGAACAAAAGATCCAGGGGACAGAGGAAGGATGAATCAGAGGCTGGGCGCGGGACTTTGTAAACCTTAACAAACGGTGCATAACGCCAGCATCAGGAGAAAATCGTGAAAAGGTTAGGAGGCATGAAAGAATTATGGCGGGGAGTGTGTGTGCTGAATATAAGTCTAGCACAGTTCTCTCTGAATTCCAGTATGCTTAGGTGACTGCAAGGTCATTCTTTTCAATGGGCATAAGAACATAAGAAGAGCCATGCTGGATCAGGCCAAAGGCCCATCTAGTCCAGCTTCCTGTATCTCACAGTGGCCCCACCAGATGCCTCTGGAGTGCACGAGATAAGATATCTATCTCCTGATACCACTCCCCTGCATCTGGTCCTTGAAGTACCCCAGTTTTAAGTCTAGAGATGACACATCTCCATCATGGTTTGTAACCTGTGATGGACTTTTCCTCCAGGAATCTGTCCAATCCCTTTTTGAAGGAATCCAGGCCAGATACCATCACCACCTCCTGTGGCAGGGAGTTCCACAGACTAACAACATGCTGGGTGAAAAAATATTTTCTTTTGTCTGTTCTCACTCTCCCAGCCCTCAATTTGAGTGGATGTCCCCTAGTTCTGGTATTTTGTGACAGGGAGAAGAGTGTCCCTCTATCCACACTAGATGGACTTCTGCAGACTCGAGCGGTATCAAGGGATAATGACAGAGATTCCAGTCAGGGCAGGGATGTCAATTTCCCTGGAAAACGTTTGCCATAGAAGCTAGTGCATCATTGCCCCCTCCGACTGGAAGAAGGTGCCACCAGGCAATCGTAGGGTAAGAGCAAACCTGTGCCCATAGATTGCTAAATCAGAGCTTCCGTATTCCAAGGCAGTGTACCTCTGTGCCTCAGGTGCTGCTAGGGATGAAGGAAGGGCAGGGACTCCATCTTGGCGCCCTGTTGATGGACCTTGCCCAAGACCCTTGGCTAGACAGTGCTGGAACAGATGCTGGGATCTCCTCTAGCACAGGCGCATGCATGCATTGTTAAATCGTCTGTTTACATCCTTGCTTTTGCAAACCGAGACACATGCTTTGAGGTGATGCTGCCCGTGCCTGTCAGCCACAATAGCAACCCAGTGTTCCCCCTGCCCACTCCTTCTCCTTTGAAACCCAGTTCAGTGTGTTATGCACTTTAGCAAGCATCGCTGTACACTGAGCTGGCATCGCTGCAGAGGATCAGAACAAACACTGAGTCCCGGACAGTCACCAATTTCTTTTCCCCTTTCCTGGAGAGAGCTGAGATGCCATCCGCACGTACATGTACATGCATTACGTACACAGTCCGTTAATGAACCGGGAAGCTTTGTGTACCGCGTCACAGACTCAGTGCTGGCAGTTGCCTTCGCATCCCATTTGTGGGCTTCCTGGAGGCATCTCATTATCCATGATGTCTACAGTCATCCTGTAGACATGATCTGGTCCATCTCCTACAGCATTTCCCTGCCTAGCCCACTGTGTTCTCTGGTTTGGCCTGCAGAAGGCCACCATCCAGGTCACAGAGGCATTCCATGGAAGAAATTTTGATGGTACCTTGGTTTTGATCATGCATATTATACAAGAGCCATGCGAGATGCTGCTTGTGACAGCGGCAACTTTTCAATTTTGCCTCCCTACGCCAGAGTACTGCTACTACTACTACTACTACTACTACTACTACTACTACTACTACTACTACTACTACTACTACTACTACTACTACTACTACTACTCCAATACTTTGGGCACCTCACGAGGAGAGAGGACTCCTTGGAAAAGTTCCTGATGTTGGGAAAGATTGAAGGCAAAAGGAAAAAGAGGACAGCAGAGAATGAGATGGCTGGACGGTATCATTGATGCAACCAATATGGATTTGACCAAACTCCGGGAGGCAGTGGAAGACAGGAAGGCCTGGCGTGCTCTGGTCCATGGGGTCACAAAGAGCCGGACATGACTGAACGACTGAACAACAACAATGCCAGAGTTTTCCAAAGGGTAGGGGTGCAGAATTGGGTGAGCAGCTCAGCTGAACACAATTTGGGAGCCATTAAAGGTGGTGAGTTCAGGAGCATGCCACCTCCTGAGACCCTGGACTGGAAGCTAAAACCAAAGGGTGGGAAGTGCTTCTGATATCACAGAAGAACAGGCAAGCAAGGGATAAAAAAATCAAGGGGGGCAATCCCATTTTTGAAGTGTTGTTTTGAAAAAATTAAAATGTCCCAGGATGGGTGGGATGTGGGAGCACTCCAGGGTCTAGGGTTGGGTGTGTATGGCCCTCAGACCTCTAGGGGTTACCCACTGGTTACTCAATACAGTGTTTTAAGACTGAAGAGCAAGCTGGAGGAATGAAAAATGGATAAAACATTTTATTCTCAAAAGCCTTCAGGTGCCAATGGACTATGGATAAGCTTCTTAGGTTCTGCGCCCAACTACAGAGGACCTCGGATAACGATGGTAATTCGTTCTCCGAGGTTACTCGTTATCCGAATCTCGTCGTTATCCGAAATGCGGTTTCCCATAGGAATGAATGGGAAAGAGTTTAATCCGCTCCGGAGCCTAGGAAAAAGACACAGACACCTGGTTTTTCACTCAAAAGTGCACTTTAAAGGTACAGATACTGTACCAAGGCATTATCTATCGGAATAAACATTCCCAACAGCATTTCAAACATTCCAAACAGCATAAATATTTTTTTCATACATGGTACTGGTTTTTCCCGGTGCACGGTGGAAAATTGTTATCCGAGGCAGCCCCATAAGGAACAGTTGTTATCCGAGGCAGCCCCTTAGGGAAAGAAATTGCGAATCGTTATCCGAGGCAGCCCCATAGGGAACGGTTGTTATCAGAGGCAGCCCATAGGGACAGAAATTGCAAATCGTTATCCGAGGCAACCCCATAGGGAATGGTTGTTATCAGAGGCAGTCCTACACCCAGAAATTTGCCGTCGTTATCCAAAAAATTCATTATCCGGGGTGGTTGTTATCCGAGGTACCACTATACCTCAGTTGTGTTGGAGTTTGTACAACGTGCTGCCTTTAGCAGGTTTGGCTATTAGGAACCTTTCTGGGCAGGGGTGACTGTCAATCTGTCCAGCACTAACCAATCACTCCTCCCATCCTTCTGTATTTAAAGACAGCCCCGTCACTCTGTTCTTTGTCTCTTTTTCCCCCTCTCTAGAGCATGCTGAAGTCTGTTTGCTGAAAGCAGTCTTGTTTGCCACTTAGCTGTTGGATCTGTTCCAATGTAAGTAATGACACATTTTATTCTCTCTCCTATTAATGTCTCGGAGTGAGTGACTGAAACAGAAAGTGCCAGTTAATGAGAAGAAGGAGTGGACTAAACTGGGAAAATTGAAGCTACTCTACTCTGTGATTCCCTGCACCTCTGCTGTATAGTGAAGAGGAATTTAACAAAAAATTCACAGTTCTGAAACAAGTGGCATGTCCTCTGCAGCTCCTCTACACTAAAGGAATGTCACCAAGTTATAAACATTATTACACAAGGACAGGGTTTTTAGTGTCCTGGTATTCTCTTTACAATTCTATGTATACGCACTCAACTTTTAAATCATTGTCTGCTCGGAGGGCTAAGGACGAGATGGAACAGAAGCCGGGACAATAAATATTTTAGCTGTGGGTGAAAAGCACCCTGGATCTGTCATCTCTCATTTCCACCCTGTGCTCTGCTTCATGACGAAAGACTGTTTTACAGAGTTCAGGCTTTCCAACGTGTGAGCCCAGGAGAATGTAAGCAAATGTTTGCTCCTGCAGGGCATAGAAAAATAGTGTAGACAAGACGATTTCTTCATTATCGTTAGTTTCAGTGAGAACGGCCAGGAAACAAAGAAAGAAAGAGAACAGGGCAAAGAGTTATGAAATACTATAATCTTAATCAGGGCAGCTGTTATGTGAGGATGAGTCACCTTTGATCTAAACTGAGGAAGAACTAAATCATTTAGATTTCTTTCTTTCTTTCTTTCTTTCTTTCTTCCTTTTCAGCATGAAATGTACCCACTAGCCCACCCCATTTTTGCCCTCACTCTCAGTGGACTTGGATTTCCTTCAAAGGTAGGGTCTCATAATCATAAATGGTCTCATAGCCAATACAGAATCACCATGTCATCACTTTCGATGTATGGCTCCCAATTGTCTGTGACTGTCACTGCGATGAGTACAAGAAACTCTGCCTTCGCTCTGAACTGCCTTCATCCGATTTCTCTTCAGCTTCTCGGTGCAACCTAAAAAAAAATACAAAGCACTGTTGAAGAAAGAAATGTCTCTGGATAAAGTGAAATAACTGAACCGGCATATGGGTAGATGGAAAAAAGCTGATAATTATCTTTGCAAAAACATAACAGGATCTACTTTTGCTTATGGGAATTTCAAGGAGAGCTGCCATTACATAGAATCTTTCCCACACCTGAAAGGAAAAACGCGTTCACCACAAAGCAATGTTGATAAAAGCAAAAGAAAGGAAATTTAGGATAAGTAAAAAAATAATAAACTTGCCTATAACTTCATCGGTAATTAACATAATGCATTTGAGTTAAGTGCTTCTCATCAATAATGCTTTGATAATAACGCTTTCCACAGAGAAGAAGAAAAAAAAATCCAAGAGAACAAACTGTCACAGCAAATATTTTAATTCCTAGAGATATAAAGAAAGCCACGAAGGTTAATTGGTTCAGTCACCTCAGATCAACAAGCTTGTCTAGTTTGCATGGTCTTGGGTAATATTCCTAAGCAGTCAATTGTTCCCTTCAAGGGCCGGAGGACTGGATCTTCCATGCAGACCCGTCAAGTGTCACGTTTTGGGCGGGACATTCATGGATCAATCACTCTTTCCTGCCATCTTCCCACAACATTCTTTTTCCCTGAAATGTCCCACATTACTGCCAGCAGGCGTCTGAACTCCAGATGTTGCTGGGTGGCCGTATGGCCAGCGACCAGGTAGCCCGCCAGAGAGCACTCCTCCCTGCCCAACCCCTAACCCACACGCCACCAGCTGTCCGGATTGGTATATATCTCCCCTAGAAAGCCGAGACACCTAGGTCACAGTGAGCATTTTGAAACCACTGCAAGGGCCAAAGGGCCTGGCTGCCAGCGCCTCGCCTCCTGGGCAGCCCTGGGGAACACTTGACAGCTGTGCTTTCATGAGCAAAGCAAAATCCTTTGCCTGACCTAATGGTGGATTGGGAGAGGTGGGGAACGGCAGCCCCAGCCCATATATGCCATTCACCAAGTGGCACAAAGCAAGAGAAAATCCCAGAAGCTGGCTCCTTTTTTGTTTTCATCAGCAAACTACTTCTCACCCAAACACAAAAGCAATTGTCCGGTCTGTCTTTTCACAAGTGTGAATGGTGAACACAAGAGGGTATTCCCTAGACCAGTGGTTCTCAACCTGTGGGTCCCCAGATGTTTCCGGACTGCAACTCCCAGAAGTCTTCATCACTAGCTGAGCTGGCCAGGATTTCTGGGAGTTGCAGTCCAGGAACATCTGGGGACCCACAGGTTGAGAACCACTGGTCTCTAGACCATCTTGATTGCTGCCACTGGTGATGTTGACATTCAGGTGGCCCTTTGCTATATAAAGCTTGTCATTCTTTTTCCTGGTGGCAATATGATACTGACTAGCTCCTTTCATCCTTCTTTCACTGTCTTCCTATCCAATCTCCCTTGCAGAGAAAATATGTCAGGAAACATGCTGTTGTTGGAGGGGTTTTTTTTGAGACTCAAAAAAAGTTTGTCCTTCCACATCTCTCCTGAAATTGAGGGGAAGGGTGTGCTAGGATAGCTTAGGGACATGCGATATACAGTGGTACCTTGACTTGCAGTCATCTAGACCTAAGAAAAATTCAACCCAAAATAGAAATCTGTGGATATCGGAAAAATTCAAGTTACGAAAAAAAAGCCTGGTTTTGCTTTTCGTTTTTTTGAGTCAGGAAAGGGAAAAGGAAAGGAAAGATTCCTTTTCAAAATAGCTCCTGCTTGTTTGCAATAGCAATACTGCCACCTTGTGGCCACCCAATTCCAGTGCTGCAATTAGGAAGAAGAAGGAGCCATTTTGAAAAGGGAAGCTGAGAATTGGGACTTCTTTTTTAAAATAATGTTTTCAAACTGTCCGTTTTGGATATATCTGTCACAATTTGGGGGACTTTTGGAGCTTTTGGGTGGATTTCTCAAGCGGTTGAAAGGTAGGGAGCTGAACTTCTGTTGTTTGCATGCCTGTTAATGTGTTATTTTTTCATTCTGAGGGGGATGATTTCCCACTTGAAATTGATTAATCCATTTTCAATGCATTTCTATGGGAAATTCTGTTTCAACTTAAGAAAATGTTGACTTAAAAATGCATTTGGAATGGATTAATTTCGTAATTAGAGGTACCACTGTATTGTATTTTTCTGTCTACAAGATGCCCCATCTATAAAACGTTTCACACTTTTCCTACCCAGAACTAGTTTCATGACCATGTGGTTCTCTCCTCAACTTACTTCTGTGTATAAGACAATCCTCCATTTTTAGTCTAACGATTTTAGATATAGTCTTAAACATGGAAAAATACTGTATGTGCATGTAGGATCCAGCTAGATCAACACTACCCAAACCTTCCTAATTTCATTCACAGTTCATTTGAATATCAGGATCTCACTAGACAAGACGCTGATTCCATATCTGGAAGCAGTGCTCTCTCAAGTGGTAAAAAATATGTCAGTAGGGAAACATGATAGAAAGTAGAAGAGTGAGTGTTGTTCTGATTATCACAAGCTTCCTTCACAATTCCACTTACAGAGACATGCATAAGAAAGGACATTAAATTGCTAGGAAGAAAATTTTGGAAGGTTGGAAGGACAAGATTGCTGCCTTATCTACTAAGTTTGTGATACACATTTCTCATCTATATTAAATGTCCATACCTCCTAACCTAAAGGCTCCTGCTGTAAGAAATTTGTCATTTTTAGAGGTGCCACAAAGCTGCAAACTAATTCCCTAAATTCACGTTTCATTGGCTTGAAAATTGTGTTCTGCGGTGTTTTCATAATAGTTGTTGTTGTTGTTGTTGTTGTTGTTGTTGTTGTTGTTGTTGTTGTTGTTCTTCTTCTTCTTCTTCTTCTTCTTCTTCTTCTTCTTCTTCTTCTTCTTCTTCTTGTTAATAGCCTGGAAAGAGCAAGAGTTTTAAAGTGCTAATTGTGTAAATTAATTGTGTAAATTAATTATGTAAATAATAAAAGCAGCTTGAGGGGGAAATACTGTATATACTCGAATATAAGCCTAGTTTTTCAGCCCTAATTTTGGGCTGAAAAAAGGGGTCCTCGGCTTATATTCGGGTAAATACTTTTAGCCACTGAGGCAAGTTTGGGTCGGTGGCTAAAAGTCATTTTAAACATTGTGCGCCACTTCTCCTGACCCCCCCTGTTTAAAATGACTTTTTAAAAAGTCATTTTAAAACAATGTTTAAAATGACTTTTAGCCACCAACTCAAGCACTTGCCTCGGTGGCTAAAAGACATTTTAAACATCACACACACACCCAGCTCACAAAGGAGGAGTTGCCAGGCCCTGTTGCATTTCCCACCCTAGGCTTATACTTGAGTCAATAAATTTTCCCAGTTTTGGGGGTTCAAATTAGGGGCCCCAACTTATACTCGGGTCGACTTATACTCGAGTATATACGGTACTTAAAGACTGAAGAAGCCAGAGCTACTGGTAACTTACACGACAGTGATAATATTCTGTTAGATTCTGATCTCATCCGCTGTGACTATTTATCACCCGTCTCCAGAGCTGTAAAATATTTAGTCAGCAACAGATTCCAAGCACTCCACAAGCTGTTAAATGAGCCATAAGGACAAGATCAGACTCACTTCAGACCTCTGGGAGCGGTTTCCAGTATTTTTTTAAAAAACATTTTTATAATAAAAACTGTAGTTTTAGCTTGCCGTATCTTTCCTCTGTATCTCTTGCGAGAGTAACTGTGCCCCCCTTCCCTTCCAATCTGACAGCCCTGACGGACTTTATGGCGAGATAAGGAGCAACCTTACTTTGGAACTGTATTTCCTCTGTGAGCGTTCAATAGAAGCACTTTGCTTAATAAGCCGTACAAATGTCATTAATTATGCCTTACGTGCTCTGTCCCATGGCCAAAATTAGCTATGAACACGGTGTTCTGCCATGCTGAATAGCTACTTACTACCGCATTGTGTTCCTCACAGCAGAAGGCAGTTCCACACAGCCCAGAAGTTAGAATCATAAAATAACTGAGTTAGAAGAGTCTTGCAAACCCAGCCTCCTGCCCAATGCAGGAACACAGATCAAAGCAGATCTGACCGATGGTTGGCAATTTCTCTCTCGAATGCCTCCTACGTTGGAACGCTCACTGCCTCCTGAGGTCACTGGTTCCATTGCTGTACTTCTCTAACAGCTAAGAAGTCCCCCCCCCCACTGAAATTCAGCTGAAATCTGGCTTAAGAACATAAGAACCTAAGAAGAGCCATGCTGGATCAGGCCAAAGGCCCATCTAGTCCAGCTTCCTGTATCTCACAGTCGCCCCACCAAATGCCTCTGGGAGTACACAAGACTCGATATCTGTCTCCTGATGCCACTCCCCTGCATCTGGCCCTTGAAGTACCCCGGTTTTAAGCTTGGAGATTACACATTTCCATCATGGTTTGTAACCTGTGATGAACTTTTCCTCCAGAAATCTGTCCAATCCCCTTTTGAAGGCATCCAGGCCAGATGCCATCACCACCTCCTGTGGCAGGGAGTTCCACAGACTAACAACACACTAGGTAAAACAATATTTTATTTGTCTGTTCTTACTCTCCCAGCCCTCCATTTGAGTGGATCTCCCCTAGTTCTGGTATTTTGTGACAGGGAGAAGAGCATCCCTCTGTCCACTTTACTCATGCCCTGCATTATTTTGTACATCTCAATCATATCCTCTCTCAGGCGCCTTTTTTTCCAGACTAAAGAGCCCCAAATGTTTTAGCCTTTCCTCATAAGGGAGCCCAGTAATCCTTTTAGTCGCTCTCTTCTGCACCTTTTCCAGTTCCACTATGTCTTTCTTGAGATGCTTCCTGTAGCATGAGCCCATTATTATGTGTCCCACACTCCAGGATGATCGAGAACCAATCGTGCCCCTCTAGAAATGGGGAAGAATCAGAAAAGCGGTGATTCATTGTGATTTGTGATTCATCCAGGTCAACAAATCACAAAAAACGAATGTATACAAAAAAGAATTCAATCAAATTGACAAACTGATTTGTAAATTTGCTTCGAACCCCTATGAAATGGATTCTAAGGCACCTAGAGGCACTGAATCTTCAGGAAAGCTTCCCCCTGGCTTCCCCTCTATAAGTTCCACATGTTTGGTGAGGAGAGGATTGTAGGTATCTGAGTTATGTGCTCCAAAGGGCCCCCCTGAAATTGCCCTTTAGCAACTGGCTTGGGGAAAATCTAATATTCACCAAACTTAGAGGGATTGTACAGGAGAGTCAGAGGGAGTTTACCGGCAAATTTGATATCTCTAGCTGCCTTGGCAATCATTTTATATCCCAATGAATCAACACATCAAAAATTGCAAAAAATTCATCAATGTGTATTTGTTGAGGCATCAAGTCATATGAAGATGACTTGTGTGCATTCCACATCAGTCCCAGGTTTAATGTGGGGGCTGTGAGTGAAATGACCAAGAGAGATTTGGACCTGTCTAGACCAGCATCAAATTTACATTTGATCGATTGATGGGGGAAGAATGACATAAGTTCAGCTCAAGTACAAGCAAAGGACAGCCTTATAGGGTGCATGTCATTTCAGGGACGCTTTTGAAATTCCCACATCATCTGGAAGCTGCATCAGAGGGAAGATGAATGGAAGGAAGGAAGGAAGGAAGGAAGGAAGGAAGGAAGGAAGGAAGGAAGGAAGGAAGGAAGGAAGGAAGGAGAGTTTTGTCTCTTCCTGGAAATCTCCAAAAAGCAATGTTTTAACTTTTATAATACAGTGGCACCTTGTATAAATCAGCTCCTGTGTCACCAGAACATGCTGCCTCAGTCTATATAGTAGGAGAATCTTTAAAAGACTGAAAACACATTCAGAATCCAGTTGTTGTTTTTATGTCAATACTCATTACAGGATTAATCAGAGAAAAAGGCAAGCTGTACTAGCACGTGTTACTTCTTCAATAAAACAACATTCGCTAAATGATTCAGTATAAATTTGTCAAGTCCGTTCAATCATCTGCAAAGAGCAATGAATGAATCACACTGGTTATGGACAGTTATTTTTCTCTGTGTTCATTTTTATAAACCTTTTTCATCCGGTTTCCGTGTTGTGCTAAAATTAACCCAGGCAAAATTTTCCATTGAAATCAAATTAAAACAATCTACTTTTGGAATACCATATATACTCAAATATAAGTCAAGTTTTTCAGCCCTAATTTTGGGCTGAAAAAAGGGATCCTCAACTTATACTTGGGTGAATACGGTAGGTCCATTTGGGGTGGGGGAAGAAGCGGTTGGTCCGCCATCGGGGCTTGATTTGGGAGAGGAAAAAAGTCTTAAAAACCCACCACTTCTCCCCCACACCATCAGGCACATAGAGGAAGAAGTGCTGGTGTTGTTTTTTTGTTTTGTTTTTTGAATGATGGGCTACCTATTACAGGGGTGTCCAAACTTTTTGCAAGGAGGGCCAGATTTGGTGAGGTGAAAATGTGTGGGGGCCGACCATTCAGCCACATTTGGCCCCCGGGCCGGACTTTGGACAAGTCTCTATAACATGCAAGGAGGCAGGGAGGATGCTGCAGCAACAGTAGGCTAGGTAGGTGGCTGGGGGGTGGGGTGGACAGAGGCAGGGAGGGCAGGCAAACCATAAAACTGCAAGCTGATGTCTCCATCCAGTATGGGGAGGAGCCAGCTGGCAGGGATGAGTGACAGGATCAGCCAGTGGGCAGAAGAGGCCACGGGCCACTCGAAATTTGAAAATGGGCCGCATTTGGCCCCTGGGCCTGACTTTGGGCATGCCTGACCTATTATGTGTCTTTCATATGAATCTATAGGATCACATAGACTTTGTGTTCATAACTACTTATAACTTTGTGTGATTACATTGACACTATGTTTTCAATGTTTTCATAACTTTACATGGAACTTTACTCTCCTTTTAACTGCCCACGTTCTCTTGTAGCTTTAACGTAATGTTGTCTTTTAATGCTGTAAGATGTCCCTCAATTCCCTGTTCTCAATGCTTGAACATGTCTTAATTGCACTGAACTGTATATTATCCCTCATTACTGTAAGCTGCCTTGGTTCCTTTTCCAAAGAGAAAGGCATGGTAAAAATACTCTAAAATAAATAAAGTAAAATAAAATAAATCAGATCTGAATGCTGTTTTCCAGCCTCTCTATCACCCTTGCTTTGTTAAAGCCGGGGAATGACCACTAGATGGCAGCAGTATCTAATCGCTAAAACCACACAACTGTGGTACTTCGAACACAAGAAGCGACATTTCCAAAACCGTGCACAGAATCTTGTGTCCTTCTTTTCAGAATACACAAAAATATCACAACAGGGGATAGATAGATAGATAGATAGATAGATAGATAGATAGATAGATAGATAGATAGATAGATAGATAGATAGATAGAGAACAGATTCCATTTAGAAGTACATAGCTAACATGGCCACGTGACCTCGGGGATTCTGAGTATCAAAGTACAAGCAAGTCCCTCTTCTAATCTCTGTTGTAGAAGACCATTAAATTCCATATCTTGGGAACCTTTGGTTTTAGATTACAACTCCCAAGATGCTCCAGCTAGGATTGCCAGGGCTATGCCATGGGGCCTGCAGTGTTGTCGCTAAGCTACTCAGCCATGCTTTTAAAAGGGATTCTGGCAAGTATAGTCCACACCGGTCACTTGCCCCATTTCTGCGCCATGGCACGTCCCTCAAGCATCAAAGTGTGCTTTTAATTAGCTGGAGCTGCTTAAAGGTTACAACAGTGGCAGCTATCACATAAGACAAGCATGTCCAAAGTCAGGCCTGGGGGCCAAATGCAGCCCGTTTTCAAATTCTGAGTGGCCTGTAGCTTCTTCTCCCCACCGGTTCGGCCTGTCACGCATTGCCACATGATGGAACGGAGATCCCACATCTTCAGTCATGTGACCAAAAAAGAAGATAAGCCAGAATTTCACAATATCTGGATCTTCCCCCAGGTGAGATAGCGGCCTTAGATGAATATTTATCTACAAGGAGTTGTAAAACTATACCGTGGTTTCCTATGGAATGTCCTGATCTAAATCCCGCTTGCTCATCTTCTAAAAGATTTTCCTCATCCGTCCAGCTTTGTAATTTCTCAAGAAGATGATGGGCATACAATTTACTGATGACACTTAGCAAGCTGATTGGCCTGTAATTTGCAGAATCTGCTCTTTTCCCTTTTTTATAAATTGGAATAATGATGATAAATCCCCAATGCTCAGGTATCCACTCATGCAAGCGATCAGCACAGTTTCCCACAATCTGTAGTTGGCAAAATGTGTTTCCGTTCTTCTAGCTACTCCCATATGTTTTCATGATGCCGGCTTGGCTAATTAATATCACATTTCCCAAATGCGGCACAACACCAAGTAATTAACTTTGCATGTCGGGAACAGATCCTGATTAAGATCAGCAGCATGCATTGGGTAGAGGGAGTGAGAAGAAATACATAGAAAGGTTGAGAGGACTGGGAACGCTCCAGGATGTTTTTCACAAGTATGTTCCAAATATGTCCACAGCATCTGGTATCAAAACTGAGAGTTATGACACATATTGCCACTTTTTCATGGACTCTAAGGTAAAACCTCCCATTCTCTTCCCCCTCTCTTTCACACACACACCCTCAGCCTCTCTGATCTGATCTGGTTTCTGTCTCATGAGGAATTTACCTCTGAGCCATAATACCACACTTAAACAAATAAACAGATCCTGGCCTCAGAGCCATAAAACTATCCTTTAGAGCTCTCTAGACCCTCATGTTCCCACCATGTCTACTAATCAACTCTCCCTCCTTTTCTTTCCCCTCCCTCTCTCCCCCTCCCCTACCCACCCCCAACTCTATACAGTGGTACCTTGTACAAAGGAATTAATTCATTCCAAATGAAATTATGTTAAGCAAATTTTCCTTTATACAAATTCCCATAGGAATGCATTGAAAACGGAGTGATCCCATTTTTATGTTGTACGGATTCTCCCCATAGGCGATTATGTTAAGCAAATTTCCCCTATCTCCGGAATTTTTTTTATGTTGTACAAATTTTATGTTATACAAGCTGTTTGTTATACAAGGGTCCACTGTATACTACAGCCAATGTATATCTGGTATGAAATATATATCCCATCCCATATTATATTGCACACCCCATTCTGCTGCTTTATGTCTGAAGAAGTGGGCGTGTAGTCCACAAAATGTTTCATTAAAATAGGAAAGTTAGTCTTTAAGGTGCCACATGTTTTGTGTCTTTTGCTTTGTTTTGCTTTTCTTTGATTTTTGCTTGAAATTCTTGAAAAGACTAACACGGCTACCCTCTCTGACAAATTATTGGAGTGTTCTTTAAATGCAGCAGTGGCTGAGTGGTGTTGATTTTATGGGAATAAAAAAAGGCCACACACGGTAGATTTCCCGGCAACCAACAACAAAGAAATGTCCCGTTTCCAAGAGATCTACTGTCTATTTCCCACCACCACCACCACCAGCATTCACGAGCCAGCTGTGCGTTCTCATTGTGCCTGTCTAGAGGAGAGAGACAAGACCTTGCAAAACTGAGCAGAAGGGATACCAGCCGTATCATGGGCATACAACTCTCACAGCAGATTCCCTATTGAAAATGTTAGCTATGCGCTATGACAGGGTCCTCAAACGACAGCCCGTGGGCCAGATGCGGCCCACTAAGGTCCTGAATCCGTCCCGCCAGCCATTGCAGAACCCCCACTCCCCAGACTTGAGCCGAAAACTTGTGCTGCAGCAGCAGCTGTCGCCGCCTCCACCACCAATGCAAGGGCATAGCCCACCGTTGTCCTTAGCGTCTTGGGGGGGTGAGCAGGATGGGCCCGGCAGGCGAGAAGAGAAGCGTAGGGCTGGGGGGGGGTATGCAGGGTGGGCCCTCCCCTACCCCCCTTGGAGCTGCGGGAGAAGCGGGGCCGTTGTCCGGACCAGCAGGCGTTGGGCTGGGGGGGGGGTTAAGGGTGAAGCGGGTTGGGCCTTCCCTCTCCCCTGTCGGAGCCACGCTGGGGAGCTGCTGGGTCCGACCCCCTGTTTACAAAGTTTGAGGACCCCTGCGCTAGGAGCATGCATTTGTGAGAAACTAAACTCCACATCTTTGTGCTTCACCCTCTTCCCTTCCTAGAATCATCATCATTCAATCATCGTAGGGTTGGAAGGGACCGTGGACATGTCCAGACATGTCCAAACTTCGGCCCTCCTGATGTTTTGGACCACAACTCCCAGAATTCTAAGGTTAGATTGCCAATGACAAAGGACTGTGGGAGTTGTGGTCCAAAACACCTGGAGGGCCGAAGTTTGGACATGCCTGTTCTAGTCCAAAGCTCTGCCCGAGGCAGGAGACCTCAGACCATCCCAGACAGGTGGCTACCCAATCTTTTCTTGAAAACCTCCAGCCTTAAGCCTCCTCTCTTCATTCCTGATTTCTTCCCCTCTCTATCCCTTTGGCTTTTAAAACATGCATCCACAACAAAAACAGGGGCCAGAATCCTATGGCCAATTCTGGCTTCTGTAAGAGCAATGCTATACATTTCCTAGCTGGCATATAGCTCCTCAATCCTCATTAATAAGATCCTGGTTGTGCTCCTTGTGATGCATAAGAACATAAGAAGAGCCATGCTGGATCAGGCCAAAGGCCCGTCTAGTCCAGCTTCCTGTATCTCACAGTGGCCCCACCAGATGCGTTTGGGAGCGCACAAGACTAGATATCTGTCTCCTGATACCACTCCCTGCATCTGGCCCTTGAAGTACCCTGGTTTCTCCATCACGGTTTGTAACCTGTGATGGACTTTTCCTCCAGGAATCTGTCCAATCCCCTTTTGAAGGCATCCAGGCCAGATGCCATCACCACATCCTGTGGCAGGGAGGTCCACAGACTTACAACGTGCTGGGTGAAAAAATATTTTCTTTTGTCCAGTTTGGACAAAATATTTTCTTTTGTCCATTTTGTCCATATTTTCTTTTGTCCATTTGACTGGGGCACATCCAGGAATGCTGTAGGCGCCTGGAGTTAGGAACTAGCAAGCCACTCCAGGATTCCTGCCAAGAAAACTCCATGGACATCATGAAGAGTCAGCCACAACTGTAACAACACACCACACAAACATTTTTGTACAGTTTAATCTCAGCCCTATAGAATCACAGACTTGAACTGGAGAGACCTGAAGGGTCCTCAGATCCAGCCCCCAAATGAATTGGAAAATGCCCACCTAAAGTACTCCTGACAGGTGGCCATCTAACCTCTGTTTTAAAGCTGACAATGAAGGAGGGTTTCTGCTCCCTGCAAAGCTGGAAAGGACCCCATGGATCATCAAGACCAGCTCCAGTTAAGGGGGTAAAGTAGGGAATCAAACCCCCAGCCGTACCTAAACCACTGAGCTTATCCAGCAGTTCCTCAGCACCATTCCATACTGTACGGACAAAAGACATCCCTTGAGCTGTAGGATACTATTCAGAGATCAAAATGCATTAAAGATCACAGACAAAGGATCTTAGTTGAAGAAGAGCCTTTTAAAAAAATGCTCTCCTCTGCTTTTGCTGCTCCTACGAAGGATCTTAATCTACTCAGTAAGTCTACTTAAGTATTGGGGTGGGGGGAGATTTAAAAGATGTTGCCTGCATTTAAAAAAAGAAAGTTAAATGCTACGAATGATCAAGCATCTATAAGATGTCATAGTGTATTTATTTATTTATTGGATATTTATACCGCCTATCTGGCAGCAAGGTCACTCAGGGCGGTTTACAACAATTAATACATTCAAGCAATTTATACAATAAAACCATAAATAGTAACACAATAAAAACAAAATAAAAATAAAAATAATAGTAAATGGATGCGAAGACAAAGGAAATAACAGAGAGAGCGTGTCAAATACGGGAAGGCTTGATCAAAAGTTTACTTTGATCTTACATAAGAGCTTGAGTTCCCTTTCTCATGCTCCCTGGGTCTCTGTTTGGGCACATACGGTATCAATTCCTACCTAATCTGTTTTACACCCGACCCTTTTCAGTAAAAGGCGATAAGGAGGCTTGGATAAATAGCAGCGTAATCCTGGCTCCGAGTTACTCTTGTGTGTGTGTGTGTGTGTGTGTGTGTGTGTGTGTGTGTGTGTGCTGAGAGAAAAGGCAGCCTACAGAGATCCTGGTGGACTTCCTGAATTGGGTGGGGAAAGCTCTCCTGGGTTTGGTGGAGCTGGAGAAGAGGAAACACAAGGCGCTGGTGATACCGGAGTAAAGTCCCCTAGGATGAAGATGTGTCCAATCGAGACAGGGAATGCCTGACAGGAGACCAGCATCATGATGGTACACGGCCCCATGTTTGTCACCCTCGTCTTCATCTACCTGTCCTCCTTCATTGGCTTGATCGGCAACCTCATTGTCCTTTTCGCTTTCATCAGCAACGCCATCCGCCACAAGGCGATGGAACCCCTGGACCGGATCATCGTCAACATGGCGCTGGTCAACTTCCTTCTCTGCTGCTACAGGGCCATCCCCGGGCTGCTCCTCTCCAGCAATACCTATGTCTTCAATGAACTGGGCTGCAGGATCCTTCTCTACACATACCACACGTTGAGGCTGATCAGCATCTGGTCTGTGGAGAACCTGAGCTTCCTCCACCTCATCAAGATCCGAAGGCCCAACCAGCGGTGGGCAAAGTTCATCTACCGGTATCAGGGCCAGTACGTCAACAGCATCCTTGTCGGCTGTTGGGTCTTCACTAGCCTCTTACATATCCCTTACCTGATATACGACAAAGGAGCGGTTAGAACAAACAAGACCATCGTCCTCCTGGCCGTTTCAACCTGCTTGACGTACACAGAGAGCGCTTCCATCAAGTACAACATGTACGTGTCCATCAGCTTGGACCTCATCCTCATCGTGCTCGTCATTGTTCTCAACGTCTTCATCATCGACCTCCTCTGGAAGCACAGCAGGAAGGTGGAGGCCGTCTCCTCTGTCACAGGCAGCGGCTGGAACAACCACACTGCCCAGGCCACTAAAGTCTTGCTTTCCTTGCTCTGCATCTACGTGATCTGCTGGATCTCCAATGACATGGTCTGGATAGCCATCATCTCGGGATACATCAAGAGCAACTTCGAACACAGCCTCCTCAACGCGCTCTATGGCATGCTGGCTTCCGTGTATTACTCGGCCAGTTCCTACGTGGTTGTGTTTGGCTACCGAAAAGTCAGAGAGTACGTGGTGGAAGCCTGCGGGTGCCTCAGGTCTTCAAGGCCCGCCTTAGTGCAGAACAGGTCTTGAGAAGAACCATCACCTCCCAAAGGGATGGAGGGCTCTTGTCAATCAAGATTGAGACCCCACTTGCTCTAAGCCACAAAATTGTGGACCTTGCCTGAGAAAAACACAATGGGCAGAGAATCTCTTTCTGGAGGGTGGTTTCAGCTGCTGGATCCTCATGAGCTGACTGATCCAGAGTCCTCACTGATGGGGAAAGGATATAAAAAGATCACAGAAGAAAGATGCCCATCATACCTGCTAAGAACACAGAGCTGCTGGACTAAACACCTGGCCTCTACTGCTGCTGAGTTCTTCTTGTCAGGTTGCAGACTTTTTGGATACATCTCTTCTCGTGTAGACGTACAGTCGCTCATGGAGTTACAACTACCCCTGCCTTGTTTGGCTTGTTTCAGGTAGCCATGGTAATAGGTTTTGTAGGGGGAAATGGGGTGTGTGAGGAAGCCAGGACCAGAGCTCGCTGGCAGGCACCTCTGGAAAGAAAAGAAGAGTTTGATTCATAATGTGGGGAGAATTGTGGGTCACCTCACTAGAAGGAAGCCATGTTAGCAGAGTAACCGTCTATCTGTGGCACTCCTCGGGTGGTTACAGGTGGGGGGCACCTGGGGGTTTCTTCCCTGACAAAAGCAGAATGGGTCAAGGTTTTCAAAGAGGCCCATATCGCTTCCAAAGGGTTATATTCAATGACATGGAGTACTGTGGTACCTTGTATAAAGGAATGAATCCATTCCAAATGAAATTATGTTAAGCAAATTTTCCTTTATACAAATTTCTCATAGGAATGCATTGAAACCGGAGTAACCCATTTTTATGTTGTACGGATTCTCCCCATAGGCGATTATGTTAAGCAAATTTCCCCTATCCCTGGAATTTTTTATGTTGTACAAATTTTATGTTATACAAACTGTTTGTTATCCAAGGGTCCACTGTATATCCAACTGTTCATTCTAACTAGGAGGCATCCGTTGAATGAATGGGAACTTGCCCCACCAATCCTCATGTAAGTCCCGTTGATTCAATGAGTCTACTCATATTGGGACTCAGAACTGGATTTGGATCTGTAACTGTAAATAAAGTGTAACAAGTACACCCCAGCAAATTTACAAATGCCTTTATTTGTTCTGAACAGCAATGCCTCAAATTTCAAATATAGTGGACTTTTTAGTGTGTGTGTGCATGTGCGTGCGTGTGTGTGTGTGTGTGTAAGGATTTTGGATGTTGCTGATTATACAGTATAATTTAGTGCCCTGTGAGTTTTCATGGATCACAATCTACTTCTTTCAGGCAGATATAATAATAATAATAATAATAATAATAATAATAATAATAATAATAATAATAATAATAATAATAATAATAATAATAACAATAACAACAACAACAACTTTATTTTTATGCCGCCTTTCTCCCCCAAAGGGACCCAAGATGCAACAAGCAGGTTAAAATAAATAGGTTTATCTTAAATGTGGCACAAAGACACTCTGCCTATCTGCTTATTTTCTTGCCCTTCCACCCACACACACACACAAACACACACACAGAGAGAGAGAGTTCCATCACTCCCAACATCGATGGATGGTTTCCATGATTTGGAGTCCAAATAACGTTTCTGAGCTGTGAAGTTTCTTACTGGACCAGCAGGAACATTGAAGGTTCATAGAATCATAGAGTTGGAAGAGACCTCAAGGGCCACCCAGTCCAACCCCCTGCCATGCAGGAACCGCCATCATAGGACTCCCGATAGATGGCCATCCAGCCTCTGCTTAAAAACCTCCAAAGAAGGAGAGTCCACCACCCTCCTTTGTGGCAGCATCTTCCGCTGCTGAACAGCTCTAACTGTCATGAAGTTCTTCCTAACGTTCAAATGGAATCTCTTTTCCTGTAGTTTGAAACCATTGCCCCGAGTCCTAGTCTCTGAAGCCATGGAAAACAAACCTGTTCCCTCTTCAATATGACATCCTTTCAAATATTTAAACATAGCTATCCTATCCCCTCTCAAGTCTTCTGTTTTGACTTCTGTTTCTCTGGGACAGCTTAAAAGGGGCAGATGGAGGAAGTGAAAAGAGTGTGGGAATAGACTACAGCTCCTTCTTAGTGGAGGGCAAAAAAGCTTACGGAACCCCTTATACTTGCTTATCTATTAAAGGGTAGTGTGGGGGGCATTCCTTGCCTAGAACCAAAGCTGACAAGAACGAAGCATTCACTCCTGGTTGGAATAGCAGTCCAAGTATTATAGAAATCAACTCCTTTATTTTTTATCACTAGCTAACTGTTGAAAGGGTAGCCCTAAATACACCTTCTGAAGACTACAGTAAACCCCCGCCTATCGCAGGGGTTAGGGACCCGACCTGACCCGCGATAATTGAAAATCCGCGATATGCAGATGCTGGGTTGGGTCAGGACTGGGGGGGGAGCTCTCTGGAGGCTCTTGCAATTACCCCAGGCCTGGCGCTGCCCCAAAAGGGCCTCCAAGGGCCTTTCTTGGCCGTCAGAGGCCCCAAAAGTGGTTTCTAGTGATCCGGAGGTCACTTCCGGTTTGCGGGGAAGCACTTTTGGGGCCTCCAACGGGCCTGGGAAGGCCTTTCCTCCTTACCCCAGGCAGCCTTTTTTTTCATATACTGCGGACCCGCGATATACCGGGACTGCAGTATATGAACCATGAAAGGGCGGGGGACATCTGTACAACAGCTCTTCTACTACTACGACTACTACTTTTTCTCAATGTCTGTCCCACTTGGTGGCAGGGTCCGCTATTCTGGTTTTTGTCCTCCACTTTGCACGGTCACATGCTTGGTCTGGGTAAAACCCAGGGCAACTTCATGCCATTGCCAAGGGAGTTCATCCAATGCTGTTTTGCCCATCTCTCGGTTGGGATCCACTGACCTCCTCTTTTTGCCCAGAGTTTCCTTGTCGGCACGTAAGAGGTGCCCACACCATTGTAGTTGGGTTTCATGCATCTTGCCAGCGTGCACAAAAGATAATTTCTCATGAAGCCAGAAAGTCCGCAGCATCTTTGTCTCCATGACACCGAGATGGTGTTTGACATCTTTAGGTCAGCAATTCCGTGCCACAGAGTGTAACAGGTCACACAACGGCATGATAGATCACTGCCTTTAAATAGCTGCTGATCTTTTTGTCTCGCTTGGCGCTTGGTGTCGTATGCCATTTTTGTCCAGGTCTTCTTTTTTATTTTAAAAACAGACACAACTGTGTGGCAAAACAGATGAAATGGGGAGCTTCAAAATTAGAAACACAGGTGATGTAAGTGGTAAAAGATGTTTCATTATCCCCCAGCATCATTCATATCTTCGCAAGCTGTTGCTTCCTTGCTATTGTCTGCTAATGGGTGGCACTGCTTCCAGGCTAATTCTGCAGAGGCAGTTCTGGAAGTGCTCTACAGACGTAGAATATCAGATGTGCAAAACTGCTCACCTTATGTTTTTCAGTGCATTATTTAGGGATCTGATCAGGTGGCAGTGGCTTGATCTCTCAGATCACTTCTTAGTTAAAAATTTAATTCTGCATCAACACAAAACCCACAGCAACGAACACCTGGCACATTCCTCAACAGATGCATGTCATATACCGCACCAAAACTCTGTAACCCCCTTGCTCAGACTGTTTGCTCTGAATTACAGCAGGTTGTGTGTTCAAATATGGTATTATTATTTTTAAAAGAAAACAACAACTGGAGATGTTTAAGATTGAAAACAACATTTTAAAAGGATGTTGACAACCTCGAGCAAGTGCAGAGGAGGGCGACCAGGATGATTGAAGGTCTGGAGGAAATGTCTTATGAGGAACGGCTTAGGGAACTGGGAATGTTTAGCCTTTCAAAAAGAAGGCAGGGGGGATATGATAGGTATGTTTAAATATTTGAAAGGATGTCATATTGAAGAGGGGGCAGGTTTGTTTTCCATGGCTTCAGAGACTAGGACTCGGGGCAATGGTTTCAAACTACAGGAAAAGAGATTCCATTTGAACATTAGGAAGGACTTCATGACATTCAGAGCTGTTCGGCAGTGGAAGATGCTGCCCCAAAGGAGGGTGGTGGAGTCACCTTCTTTGTAGGTTTTTAAGCAGAGGCTGGATGGCCATCTTTCGGGGGTACTGTGATGGGGGATCCTGCATGGCAGGGGGTTGGACTGGATGGCCCTTGTGGTCTCTTCCAACTCTATGATTCTATGATTCTATGATTCTCTGACACAAGGGATGATGATCTCTACTACAACTGGACAACAATTTTTCCTCTGAATCTTGCAACTAGATTTACAAAGTGCGTTTCTGTGGAGCGGCTACAACTCACAGAAATCCAGTCCAGTTTTTCCCCCCAAGAATTAGAACACAGAGCCCTGCTGGATCAAATCCAAGGTCTATGTGGTTCACCATAAGAACATAACATAAGAACATAAGAAGAGCCATGCTGGATCAGGCCAAAGGCCCATCTAGTCCAGCTTCCTGTATCTCACAGCGGCCCCACCAGATGTGTTTGGGTGCGCATGAGACTAGATATCTGTCTCCTGATACCACTCTCCTGCATCTGGCCCTTGAAGTACCCTGGTTTAAACCCTGGAGGTTACACATCTCCATCATGGTTTGTAACCTGTGATGGACTTTTCCTCCAGGAATCTGGCCAATCCCCTTTTGAAGGCATCCAGGTCAAATGCCATCACCACATTGTGTGGCAGGGAGTTCCATAGACTTACAACGCGCTGGGTGAAAAAATATTTTCTTTTGTCAGTTCTTACTCTCCCAGCCCTCAATTTGAGTGTATGTCCCCTAGTTCTGGTATTTTGGGAGAGGGAGAAGAGCTTCCCTCTATCCACTTTACTCATACCCTGCATTATTTTGTATGTCTCAATCATATCCCCCCTCAATCGCCTTTTTTCCAGACTAAAGAGGCCCAAATGTTTTAGCCTTTCTTCATAAGGGAGGTGCCCCAGCCCAGTAATCATTTTAGTCGCTCTCTTCTGCACCTTTTCCAGTTCCACTCTGTCTTTCTTGAGATGCGGTGACCAGAATTGTACACAATACTCCAGGTGGGGCCTTACTATTGTTTTGTATAATGGCATTATAATGTTGGCTGTTTTATTTTCAATCCCCTTTTTGATAATCCCTAGCATGGAATTGGCCTTCTTCACCGCTGCCACACATTGGGGAGACACCTTCATGGAGCTGTCCACCAACACACCAAGATCTCTTTCCTGATCCGTCACGGATAACTCAGAGCCCATGAGTTGATAGATGAAGTTTGGATTTTTTGCCCCAATATGCATTACTTTACATTTGGTTACATTAAAACGCATTTGCCATTTCTCAGCCCATTCCCCCAGTTTGGAGAGATCCTTCTGGAGCTCTTCACAATCTTCTCTGGTTTTTACCACACGTCTTACACAATGACACCCCCAGTTGCCTATGAAAAGGCTACCGTCAATATGACAGTGTAAAGGACCCCCGCCAGTAACTGATATACAGACACAAGCACAGAAAGGAATATATATCTGCTATGACTACTAGCCATTTGTTGTCCCACCTTCCGTGAATTTGCCCAATTTCCTTTTAAAAGCATCCAGATTGGCAGTCATTGTTACGTTTTGTCTCAATGAGTTCCACAGGTCAGCCAGGCACTTAGTAATTAAACCCTTACTTCTGCCCTTCCCAGAAATTCCCACCTTTCCACTTCTTTGGAGTATCTTGGTTTGTTAACCATTATCTTAGAGAACTGCCTTCAGTAGCATGTGTGCAGAGTGGGTAGGGTTGTGATGACTGCTTAGAGAACAGGGGTATTATCAGTGTGGCTTTATTCTAAATATCTGAAGTGTGAAGAGACATTTGAGCATTTCCATCTGGAAATCGTAGCCTTAGGGTGCGTGCGAGTGGACGGATGTGAGTAACATGGACTAAGCCCCCTCTGATTAATGTATACCTTGGAAAAGCCCGTTTCTTTCCAAGGTACACAGGTGGCAAATAGTAGTTTCTAATCAGCAGGATGCAAATGTACCATGTGCACTGCGGCCAACAAAAGCTGAAGGCATAGCTGACCTTTGAGTGTTGAAATTTTCATTTTCTGTTATCTTACTACGTGGAAGGAAAATCTGAAAAGGGACACTGCTGGATGGAGAATTAGCAATTAACACTGCAAGAAAGCTCGCCCTTATTTAAAAATTATTGTGAACATGTGTGGGGAACTCCCTTGGAAATGAAATGAAAACACACACACACCTTACCATATTCGTCACTAACATCAAAGGCAAAAATCAAAAATATATCATCCGTTCATTTATGTTTATGTATTGTGTTGATATCACTCTTCTCAGCCAAACAGCCATGTAGAGTAGAACCCCAGTATTCGCTGGGGATTGGTTCCAAGCCTTCCCATGGATAAAAGAAAACACCAAAATGTCCCCCAAACTGCTGTATTTTGTGATAGTAACTTGCTTTGCAGCTACTGTTTTGCAACAGTAGCTTGCTTTACAGCTGCTGTTTGTGATGGTAGCTTGTTTTAAGGCTGCTGTTTTATGACAGTAGCTTGCTTTACAGCCGCTCTTTGTGACAGTAGTTTGCTTTGCGGCTGCTGAATTACGGTATTTATTTTTTTGTTCTGCCAACTGTGGATAACTGAATCAGTGGATATGAAATCAGTGGATACAGGGGTCCTACTGTACGTGCTAATCTTCCTTCTTATCTTCACAACAAACCTGCCAGGATGGATGGAAGTGACTGGGCTAGCAAGCTTCGTGACCCATTGGGAAACTGGGTCTGGGTCTCTCAAAGCCCAGTTCGATCATTAAGGGCTAGTCCACACTAGAAAAGATGACTGAAAAATGATCTCTCCACCCTTGCCACGATGATTCTACTTGGCTCTTCTGACTTGAAGCATCTAGAACGTTCTGCAAGGTAGAGAGGCAGAGGGATGACAGCCAAGGTTCACCGTAAGCTTCCAGGAAAAGAGGTAAGAAAACCTGCTCTCTCTTTTGGGCTGATAACAACCCCAATTCCAGAGTGCTTTGCTAATACTGTACAGCTTAACATCACACACTGAGAATAGCCTAGTTCTTTCAAGCTCCTCTGCTTACAGCGTGCAATGAAAAGAAACCGAGAAATAGAAATCCCCTACATTCTAAAAATACGTGTTAGACTTTGATCTTCGTTTTTGACTTTGCTCCATGATCTTCCATAGTAGTACCATCTGCAGGGGGCATAGCTGTTCATTTATTTTTGGCAACACATCCAATTTATGGCCGTGGCAGAGGTCTATATTCTGTGTTGCCATCATTTTTATAATCAAACTTACTCAGTATATTTTCCCTTAGAAAAGTAACAGCAGTGCATGATGTTTTCTCACCAGATGTTCACTGCTCTGCTGGTTTTTACTGGCAGATGAATAAAGAGCTCAAGAGGAAAACCAACCATATCTCTGGGTGGTTTGTCCCCTTTGTTTAACTCTCTGCCCGAGGGAGACATCTCCAGGCTCAATTAGTCAGGCAGAAAAGCGCTCAGCCAACGGACATATTAAGGTTTGCAGTGTTAGTGTTAGCGATAGTGTTCTCTATCCCACTGTGTGCCGAATCTCTTCCGTCACCCTATTATAAAGTCATCCGTTCTCCCGCAAAAGAATAACTGCCAGTCGTTCATCCGTTCAGAAGACAGCCTAACAAAGGTAGGCAAATAAGGAATGTTTCCATTTCAGGCAGGGAGATAGCCAAGACCCAGCAGATTATAACAGGAAATTACACCTACCCGCACGACAGAGACTCCTAAGAGGGCTGCCTAAATTTATTTATTTATTTATTTATTTATTTATTTATTTATTTAGCTTGTATGCCACCCACTACCCAAAGGTCTCTGGGCAGCTCACAATCAAAATAGACAATTAAAACAGCAAAATTACAATAAAATTAGAACAATAAATACATGTAAATACAATCAATACGATATATTAAAAACACAACACTAAAATTGCCATCAGGACCCACAATCATTAGTTAAAAAACTTCTGGATGTGTGAATTTGTCAAAAACTGTTATGGCCTACATGTAAAATTCCCCATTTCTGGAAATGTCCGGCTTGACTACAGTGACACATACCTTCGTGACATCTCATATGGATTACTGTAGGTGTAGGCTGCCTTTAGAGACAGTTTGGAAACTTCAGCGGGTTCAAAATCCTACAGCCAGACTGCTGATAGGGTTAAGAACTACAACCTTGCAGGTAACCTTTTTATTTAATTATTCAATTTATTAACTCTCATCTAGTCCATTATCTGGTCCAGACACGAGTTCAGCACAGAAACCGCTTCACCTAGATCGGTGGAGAACGAGAGGTAGAGCTGAGTATCGTCAGCATATTGCTGACTCCTCAGCCCAAACCTCCTGATGACCTCTCCCAGCGGTTCCATGTAGATGTTAAACAGCATTGGGGGACAGTATTGAGCCCTGAGGAACCCCATGACTTAAACGCCACGGAGCACAGCAACTGCCCCCCCAGCATCACCTTCTAGACACGGTCAGCCAGGAAGGATCGGAACCACAGCAAAGTGTTGCCTCCAACCCCCAACCTGGCCAGCCTATCCAGAAGGACACCATGGTCGATGGTGTCGAAAGCCACTGAGAAGTCCAGGAGTATCAACAGGGTCTCACTCCCCCTGTCTCTCTCCTGTCAAAGGTAATCATACAGGGTGACCAAGGCAGTCTCCGTACCAAAGCCCAGCCTGAAACCCAATTGAAATGGATCCAGAAAATCCATTTCATCCAGCAGCGCCTGGAGCTGCCCGGCCACCACCCGCTCCAACATGATGCCCAACTACTTTTTACAGCGGATTATTTGCAAATCTGAACAAAACCAGTCAAAACACTGTTTTAATGCACTGGACTCCATTTTAAAGTGCAGAAGGGCTTGCCTCGTGTGAAGGGTTGAAAGTTGATTCATATTCCACCCAGTTTTTAATGGACAAGCTGTGGCAGCTAGAGGTTGGTTACAAGGGAGCATAATGTTCCCTGACCATTTCCAGGCCCCCAGTTCAGAGCGTGGTTGATGACCTTTACAGCCCTTTATGGCTTGGGTCTAGACTACTTCAGGGACCATATCTCCCCACATAATCCCACTCCACCCACAGGGTCTGGGAAGGCCTTCTCTTGGTCTCATCAACATCCTGGGTGTATTTGGGGAGAACCCAAGACAGGGCATTTTAACATAAGAACCTAAGAAGAGCCATTATGCTGGATCAGGCCAAAGGCCCATCTAGTCCAGCTTCCTATATCTCACAGTGGCCCCACCAGATGCGTCAGAGAGTGCACGAGACTAGATCTCTGTCTCCTGATACCACTCCCCTGCATCTGGCCCTTGGAGTACCCCGGTTTTAAGCTTGGAGATGACCCATCTCCATCACGGTTTGTCACCTGGGATGGACTTTTCCTCCAGGCATCTGGCCAATCCCCTTTTGAAGGCATCCAGGCCAGATGCCATCACCACATCTTGTGGCAGGGAGTTCCACAGACTAACGCGCTGAGTGAAAAAATATTGTCTTTTGTCTGTTCTTAATCTCCCAGCCCTCAATTTGAATGTATGTCCCCTAGTTCTCTGGCTGTTCCCAGCCTGTGGAATTCCCTGCCTCATGATGCTGGGGTTGCCCCCTCCTTATTGTCCTTCCATAAGGGTACAAATCCCAAACTCTCTTACCAGTGGGAACTCTTTCCTTCCATCAGCTAAAGCAGGTATAAAGCCCAAAATGAGGCTGAAGGTGCTTAGTGTGTTGGTTTATTTAAAAGAGCATCCTCCTAATCTATTATTCAGCAGGAGCTCTGAAGGATAACCCTTATCGTCCTCGTTGGCCATTCCTGCAAAGGGTAGTGGGTGTTGTAGTACAAGAGGTCTGGGGTGTGCCAAGTTGGAGAAGTCCAGCTGAAAGGATTACTGTTAGTTCTGCGGAAACTCTACAACAAAGCCTTAAAAACACAACTGAACAATATCAAATTCAAACAATTAGCAAAACCGCAGCAAATGACTGCAGTTATAAGCAGTCTTCAGAGGAACGTTGAGAACTCTGCTAAATCACCCTCTGCTGAAAAGCAAACAAATTGTACTGTACTTGCCAGTATATTTGTTCATGTTTTTGCACTTCTGCTGAAAGCGATTTTTTAAAAGATCCAGTTTAAGAAAACTGTGGCTAGTGACTGTTTTTCTCATTTTGGTTTTAGGGTATCTACAAGAGACTTTGAAGGAACGGATAAACACCAATGCAAATAAATAATATTTGTGGGAAATAAACATATTTGGCCATTTTGATCTCAAAAGTAGAGCAGATATTATGATATAGCATAGTTTGAAACATGATTAATAGTATGTTGTGCCTAATATTATATAGTACCTAGAAACAACTAGTGGTACCTTCTATAAAGCAATTAATTTGTTCCAAATGAAATTATGTTAAGCAAATTTTCCTTTATACAAATTTCCCATAGGAATGCATTGAAAATAGTGATCCCATTTTTATGTTGTACAGATTCGCCCCATAGGCGATTATGTTAAGCAAATTTCCCCTCTCTCCGGAATTTGTTATGTTGTATTGATTTTATGTTATACAAACTGTTTGTTATACAAGGGTCCACTGTAATATTATATTGGTTTGGACACATCTTGCACAATTTTGGCCAAAAAGGGTCTCAACCTGGAGGTCAGCGGATCCTGATGGAGGGGGACAACCAAAACAGCACTGGATGAACACGCTTGACAATGACATTATATGGCCTCGATTCACCCACACCTAGCCTGCGACTGTGCCAAGTGGAAGGCCAAAATAAGAATAGCAGACCCCCCCCCCACCAAGTGGGACAAATGCTAAGAAAAAGAAAAATGGTATAGTACCTATATCAGGGGTGTCCAAACTTTTTGCAAGGAGGGCCAGATTTGGCAAGGTGAAAATGTGTGGGGGCCGACCATTCAGCCGCATTTGGCCCCCGGGCCGGACTTTGAACAAGTCTCTATAACATGCAAGGAGAAAGGGTGACAGAGCGGATCGACCAGCGGTCAACATCGGCCCGTCCGACTAGGTTGTCGCGGGCGCACATGCTGCGTGTGGCCACGCCCAGGGAGGCTCGGAGAACATCCACCCGTACCCGAGCCTTCTCTGTGGCTGGCCCCACCTTGTGGAACCATCTCCCAGC
This sequence comes from Phrynocephalus guinanensis, assembly GCA_037367245.1. Classification (NCBI taxonomy): domain Eukaryota; kingdom Metazoa; phylum Chordata; class Lepidosauria; order Squamata; family Agamidae; genus Phrynocephalus; species Phrynocephalus guinanensis. Next base: position 5,654,181 of record CM074741.1, read on the forward strand.
AGAAGTGCGCCTAGCAAAGTCCCTGCCAGCCTTCCGGAAGGCATTAAAAACTCTTCTCTTCCGGGAGGCGTTTGGTGACTGAAGGTTATTTATTATTATTTTTTCCCGCCATCTGGAAAGCCATCTTTTATCGCTTAGTTTGGTTACCTGTGTTTAACTGTTTTTAAACTGTCTAATTGCCTTACTTAACAGCTGTTATTAGTATTTCTTATGTCGTAAACCGCCCGGAGTTCCTTCGGGAAGACGGGCGGTATATAAGTCCAATAAATAAATAAATAAATAAATAAATAAGGGAGGATGCTGCAGCTACGGAGCTGGGGGCGGGTAGGGTGGGAAGGTGGCTGGGTGATGGTGGACAGAAGCAGGGAGGGCAGGCAAAACATAAAACTGCAAGCTGATGCTTCCATCTGGTATGGGGAAGGGCCAGCTAGCGGGGAAGCATGATAGAATGAGTTGGTGGGGAGAAGAGGCCACAGGCCACTCAAAATTTTTAAACGGGGCGCATTTGGCCCCCGGGCCTGACTTTGGACATGCCTGACCTATATCTCAGTCTAACTCTCCCCAATCTGGCAAGCTCTAGATATCTATAACCATGGCCGTTACCCCACATCCACTTTGTACCTCAACAAACACAAATGTGTAATAAATCTTGTTGTGGTCACATGGTTTTGTTGCTGTTCCTGCATCCCCAACACTTTATTGTTAATATGTAACTTCTGTGACCCCATAGACGGGGTCCGCATCAAAGTGCATTTTGTTTTGTTTTGTTTTGTTTTCCCGCGGCACTATTTTTTTTAATTAAAACCCGATAGGTAGGTATATCAGTATATCGATTTTCATTTGTCATTTGTCGAACTTCAAATACATTTTTTTTGGCTTCTTTCCGTGCATAGTGGCTTCTCCTACTGTGAATTTACTGTCACGTGGCTGCTCCAAGTAGTGCCACTAGGTGGCCCTATGGCGACGGAACAGTTATGCTGCAGATTAAACGGTACCCCATGGCACGTGTTGTTGTTGTTGTTGTTGTTGTTGTGTTGTTACAGTCATAACCGACTCTTCGTGACCCCATGTTCATTGGGTTTTCTCAGCAGGAATACTGGAGTGGCTTGCCAGTTCCTACTCCAGGCGCCTAGAGCACCTGGTATTCCCTGCTGGTCGCCCATCCAAGTACGATCCAGAGCCAACCCTGCCGGTTTAAAAACCACAACAAAACAGCGACAAGGATTCCACCACCCTGAGGCCAGGTACATGATGCACTGAGTCATGCTTCAGGGGGCATGGTCGCACTTTATTTTGCTTAAAGTGTGACCTGACGTGGAGGAACAATTTTAAGATCTGCATCTCAGAGCACTTTCTAGAGCAACAAAGTGGATGTGGGGTAGCGGTCTATGACTTCCAATATCTCCTGCCAGCATGGGGTTGTAGAAGCTAAGCAGGGTCGGCCCTGGTTAGTACTTGGATGGACGACCACCAGGGAATACCAGGTGCTGTAGACGCATGGGGTAGGAACTGGCAAACACTCCAGTATTCCTGCCAAGAAAACTCCATGGACATGGGGCCATGAAGGGTCATTTATTTATTTATTTATTTATTTTATATAGCTTGTATGCCGCCCACTACCCAAAGGTCTCTGGGTAACTGTAACGACACCACACACACACACACACACACACACACACACACACACACACACAGAGAGTACATCCAGAAGGCAACAGCTTGAGATACAGTAAAACAATGGATTATTCCTTTTCCTCATTTCTGTGCATCACCTTAACTATAGTGACATCTTGTGGTCATACAAAATTGCATTCTTTTTACAGCTTTGGCTTTTCTCGTCCTGCTAAATAACGTACAGTACTTTTCTCTGAAATTTTACCAGAAGAAACAACCATCTAGTCGCCTTTCATCAAACCCAGAATTTTATAGAACATTCCTGTGGAGGATTCATTCACAACCTCGTGCTTGTAACCCATGACTTCTTCCAATTGTTTCCTCATCATGAGAAAGGGTATCTTGGAAATGCTGTACAGTAATACCCTGTTTAGCTGCCTAGATGCCCTAAGCACATCCGATCTCGCTTGATTTCGGAAGCTAAGCAGGGTCGGCCCTGGTTAGTACTTGGATGGGAGACCACCAGGGAATACCAGGTGTTGTAGGCGCCTGGAGTAGGAACTGGCAAGCCACTCCAGTCTTCCTGCCAAGAAAACTTCATGGACATGGAGTCACGAAGAGTTGGTCATGATTGTAACGACACAACACACACACACACACACACACAATACCCTGTTTTATGAGCATCATTCATTCTGGAAACATGCTTGTAAACCAAAGTGCACGTATATTATAGCAAAGTTCCCCATAAGAAACTCATGGAAACTCAGATGATTCGTTCTGGGGGCCCATAGACTGCATACTGTACTCACAAAATGCTAAAAGTCATAAAAGAAGTTGACTAGAAGTCCACATCCACACCATGACTGTGAAATCTGCTCTGCCTGAGACTAACAACTGGAATTTACTGTGTTTTTAATGCAACAATAATAACATGCAATGTATTTATTTATTGGATTTGTATATCATGCCATCTAGCCCAAAGGCTACTCAACTTGTAGCCATATACACAATTGACTCTCTACCCAATGACTAGAAATGGTTTGAAAAATAAGAAAGGATGTTGAAAATAAATTAAAGAAAATTTTTTAAAAAAACCCTAACTTGAACTCTTTGAAACTCTTTGAAAACCTTTGTGGCTAGTGCAAGGGAGACCTCCGTTCCTCTCTCCTTCCTCTGTTTTTGAGGCTCGCCTGAGCTGGAACATTCCAGATAATCCCCCACAATCCAGCTGGGGAGGGAGAGGGAGGGAGGGAGGGAGGAAAAACCATTGGCTCACTTGTGATCAGATAGATAGATAGATAGATAGATAGATAGATAGATAGATAGATAGATAGATAGATAGATAGATAGATAGATAGATAGATAGATAGATAGATAGATAAGTGAATCAACAGATACTGATTCTGCCGATAAGGGGGGGTGTCCTACAGTTCTATCTACAGTACCTGCCTATCTAGTTTGGACTAGCAAAGACCATTTGACTCAGTTAAATATGATAAACTTATTAATATTCTTAAAGAATTGGGTTTGGACAATTGTGATACCAGATTGATTGGGAATTTGTATTGGAATCAGCGTGCTGGTGTCTAGATAGATGGTCAGATATCAGAAGAGGTATCATGAAAGGTGTTTGTCAAGGTTGTATTCTCTCACCTCCACTTTTTAATATCTATTCAGAAAGAATTTTCCGGGACACTCTCAAAGGAAAGAACCAAGGTGTGAAGGTGAATGGAGTAGATACGCTGATGACACTGTCCTGCTTGCAACAAGTCTGGCAGATTTGCAAGGATTATTGGATTCTGTTGCTGCAGAAAGCAGTACCATGGGATTGCGACTTAATGTGAAAAAGACAAAATAGATGGTTATCAGTAAAAAACCAAAATGGTTCACAGAACCTTCTCAAGATTGGCAGAGAGATAACTGAGAGAGTATCATCTTATAAATACTTGGGATGCTTTGCCAAAGATAAATGGGATCCTTTATGTGAAATTTGCTGCAGAACTGAACAAACTAGAAATTCCTTCTAGAAAATGGCAAGTCTTGACAAACCGGGATTTATCTATCAGACTTTGTACTCGAATACACAGTGGTACCTTGTATAAAGGAATTAATTCGTTCCAAATGAACTTATGTTAAACAAATTTTCCTTTACACAAATTTCCCATAGGAATGCATTGAAAACAGAGTAATCCCTAATCGCGACCATTTTATGTTGTACGGATTCACCCCATTGACAATTCTGTTAAGCAAATTCCCCCTCTCTCCGGAATTTTTATGTTGTACAGATTTTATGTTATACAAACCATTTGTTATACGAGGGTCCACTGTACTTCGATCCTATGTATTCAGCATACTTCTCTATGGTGTTGAAACTTCAACCGTAACAGACACATTATGCAGGAAGTTGGAAGCATTAGAAAGGTGGACGTACAGACAAATTCTGAAGATACCTTGGACAGCCAGAGTCACTAATGTTCTGCTTATATAACGCCCCATACCACTTCAAGCACTCTCTGGGCGGTTTAAAATTAATTTATGCAAGCTACACATTGCCCCCATAGCAGGCTGGGTACTCATTTTACTGACCTCGGAAGGATGGAAGTCTGAGTCAACCATGAGCCTGCTACCTGGGATTGAACCCCAGGTCGTGAGCAGTTTTAGCTGCACTACAGGCATTTAACCACTGTGCCACGGGGCTCCTAATGTGGCTGTATTGCAGCACAGGAATAAAAAGTTAGAAGTCCTCAATACAGTACAGAGAAGAAAATTGCAGTATTTTGGACACATAATGCGCAATAAGAAATACCATCTGCTGCAAGTCATCCTTCAAGGAAAAAGAGATGGGAAGCGTGGCCCAGGGCATAGAAGAACATTCTGCCTTAAGAACTTAAGCCGATGGTTGTAGGGATAGCTCTGTACCCCAAGAAATGGGCAGAGCACAAAGTGCACCTAGAGGAAGCTGAGGACCTGGATTTCCCAGAAATCCCCAGGGCTGAGCAGGCACCCAGGTGCAGCTAAGCTAATGCTGATCTAAGCATAGGTCAGGAGGCCAGGAAAACAGGATATCAGGATACACAGACCAAGAGCCCCTTTCCGTCCTTATCAGTAATGCCTCACTAGCTAGGGAGCATTTTCCCCCCACCCATGGATTCCATTTCCCCTGCTTTGTTTACCTGTTTACTGAACAGATAACGCTTGCATTCTTTCCCCCCACCGAGGAACGTCTCACTGTATCTATTGTGCTGACTCTCTAATAAAAGGCTGGGCTCAGGCAGCAGTAGGACGGACACAATCATCGACACACAATCACAATCATCATCACACAATCATCACCACACAATCTCACATGCACGCAGCCGATGCAGACACAGAGAGACACTCAGACATCCATGGAACCCTGACAGACAGACGAACAGGAATGCTGCCCTGAGCACCAGAGATTACACCCCGAAACTCTGTGTCCCGTGTGATTCGTAACGCAACAAATGGTGACCCCGACGTGATCCCCCCAACGCAACGGCAGAGGTGATCCCCCCAAGGCAACGGCAGACGTGATTCCCCCAAGGCAACGCAGACGTGATTCCCAGAAGGCAACGCAGATGCGATCTCCTGCAGCAAGGCAGATGCAGAGGAACCACTAGGCACAAGGACCAGGCTCCAGGCCGGAAGGCACGAATGCAGCCCATCCTCATCTCCCTACGCCTGTAGAAAAGGCTTCGAGACGCGTCCAAACATCCTCTAAGAGGATCCCAAAGGTGAGATGGGAGCGTTCTTCTCGGTTGAAGAGCGAAATGAATTCAGTGGGTCAGCTAATTTTCGGAGCAAAAGCATGCCAGTAGTAGTACAGCCTTTGCCCACAGTCCCTAAGGTGGGATCAGGGGGGCAGGGAAAGATTTGCGTGAGCCAAGAAGTCAGAACAGAGTCTTGGGAGTCACAACAGCCTTTGGGTGGGGAACCAGCAGTAGGAAGAAATCTACAGGCAGAAAATTCCAGGGTTGGCAAGCAGAACGCAGGTGATAGAGCAGAGCAGCAATGGGGACGCATGCAAATGCCCATTTCACTCCTTCCCCCAGATTTCAAGATGTCCCTACCAATAATTTTTCCACCTAGTGACCTACAGTTAGGAACAGTGTCCCAGAATCAGGAAAGGGAACCCCAAGAAGATTTAGGAAAATCAGCAATAGAACATCTGGAAGAGTTAGAATCAAATTTTTCCACCAAGAAAAGTCTCAGCACAGGGCAAAATGACACTCAGGAAGATTTCACCAAACCCCAGAAGCAAGAGGGGAAAAATTTTGTCCTGCCACAAAATGTATCTCCAAAAGGCAAGGAGATGCCCCAAAGGCAGTCACTTTCTTGCAGCAAAGAGCCAAGCCATGGGGCAGGATTTCCCAAAGAAATGCAGAGAGGCCAAAATTTTGTCCATGGCTCAGTAACTCAAGCCCTGGAATTGTTTAACACTCAGGATTCCATTTCCCAGGGAAAGCGCCACAGGTTTCAGAAGCGGCCAGATTTAGAGCATATGCAGAGTTCAGCCTTGGGCTGGACCAAAGCAGATTTGCCCAGAGAGGGAATTCCAAAGATAGACCCCTTTTCCAAAAGGACAAAGTTCACCATTAAGGCAAAGGCCAGCCTTTTGTGTGCTGTGGCCGATGCCAGGCACCCTCAGTACAAGTATAGGAGAAAGTCCAATTTTTTCAAAAAAATCAGTACCCTATTTTTCCCTAAGAGATTTTCCTCTTTCTCCAACCCCATGGAGAATGTAGATTTCCTTTTCTCAGAAAGCTTAGGCAGCCAGAATTCCCCTCATACTCTTTTTAGCAAGCCACAGGAAAAATTAGGAATCAAAAATGCTTTTCTCTCTCTCTCTCTCTCTCTCCCCCCGCCCCTCTCTGTCTCTCGACTGGAAACAGCTCAGGGGGAGCGGGGGGGGGCTGGAAAAGCAAGCAGGCAGGGGAGGAAAAAAGGTTTTTGGATAAGAAAGAGGTTGCTGGAGAACGAAGTTTGCTGGAGAAGCAAGCAGGCATCAGTTGTCTGTCAGGAATTGTGAGAAAGATTTCTGGAGATTTCAAGTCCTTTAGAAAAAACGTCCCAAAGATCTCATCTTCCACTATTTTCCGGGGGTAAAAAAGCAATTATATGGGTGTGATCCATCCCACTAGCACACAGAAAGCATGCAAGGTAGCAGGAAGCATGGAATGGTTATCAGTTTGCCAGGAAGGGTAGACTGTTATCTTCAGATACATTGTATAAACAAAGCCAGCTTATCACCTTCCCGCTGGTTGTAATTACAAGTCAGCAAGCAGAGGCATCTTTCAGAGTTGGAAGCAAACTGACTACAAATCCCATATGCCTTACATTTTTTGGGCAGAAGCAATCATCAGGGTTTAAAAATGTATAAATAATCACTAATCGTGTTCCTTTTGCCTCCAAAAATCAAGCAGGAAAAAAACCTTCCTCTCAGGGTATGAATTTCAAATTTAAAACAGAAAGCCAAAACAATTAGAAAAAAAGAAGGGGGAGGAATCTCCCCCCTCTCCAGGCTTTTCAAGCAAGGCTTGATTTTAACTATACAGTATGTACCCTGAGAGAAAGAGAAATATTCTCACAGGTATGCCATTCCATGGCAGTTTGAAGCTTTACCAGAAGAATGATCCCAGAAGGACATTTAAGGAATATTCTCATTCCTCATACATTCCTCATTCTCTCAACTGCAAAGGTTTATGGACTATGGGTAATCTGAGAGCTGTTGTTACCATTCATGCCAAGCAGAATTGTTTCACCAAGAGAAGAAGACATTTCCCAGACCCATGAACTTTTAGCAAAAGGACTCTTAAAAAGACTTTTCAGCAAGCAGCCATCCAAGGAAGCAGAGAAGAAAATAGTTAAGTAGTCTAGTCTTTCACCCTTCCCCCACAAAATGTAAGCCCCAGCATAGACAGAATATCCTTACTTATGTATTCTCATGTATTCATGTATTTGGAAAATATTCACATGTCATGCAACTTGCTATGCATTACCTCTTAGCCACAAAATCATCTATTCCTGTATTACTTATGCTATAGCTTATTGCTTGATTATTGTTAATGCATGTATATCTGTATGCTAGATTATGTCTATGTACTTTTAAGTCTTGGGAGACAATCTTGCTTATTATGCCAGTTCATTTATTATTGCAAGTTATGATGAGCGAAAGTTTCTATCTCTGAATGTTATATGAATATTGGGTGCTTTGTAACTCGGTGGGAGAAAGAATGCAGCCAACATTCTAGGGGGTACCCACATTGGATAACACATCACAGCCAATGATTTATGCCATGCCCTAGCTTAGGGCTCTCACAATGAGCATGGGGGTGGGAGGAAATGGCCATGGAGTGTCAGCGCAGCAGCTCTCAGGCACAGCCATAAGACATCTCAGTTTTAAGGCATAATTCTCACACCTCAGCCCAAACATACGAAGCATGTCTTGCCAGAGACATGTCACTCCCTCCTACATAAGGAGCTGAGTTTCCTCTTGGGCCAAGCAATGAGGCCCCTGGGGCAAATGACCTCAGGTTGCCAGCTTTCAAGGCCTGCATGGGTTGAGCACCAGATGAGTGCCTGATTTCTGGTCTGTTTAGGTTTATACCTGTGCCTCCTGTCTGGTATGCAAAAAGGGTTTACAGTTCTTGCCCACACTCTCTTAATTAAAAGGAAAGGGAGAGATGTAGGGATAGCTCTGTACCCCAAGAAATGGGCAGAGCACAAAGCGCACCTAGAGGAAGCTGAGGACCTGGATTTCCCAGAAATCCCCAGGGCTGAGCAGGCACCCAGGTGCAGCTAAGCTAATGCTGATCTAAGCATAGGTCAGGAGGCCAGGAAAACAGGATATCAGGATACACAGACCAAGAGCCCCTTTCCGTCCTTATCAGTAATGCCTCACTAGCTAGGGAGCATTTCCCCCCCACCTATGGATCCCATTTCCCCTGCTTTGTTTACCTGTTTACTGAACAGATAACGCTTGCATTCTTTCCCCCCACCGAGGAACGTCTCACTGTATCTATTGTGCTGACTCTCTAATAAAGACTGGGCTCAGGCAGCAGGAGGAGAACACACAATCATCATCATCACCACACAATCTCACATGCACGCAGCCGATGCAGACACAGAGAGACACTCAGACATCCATGGAACCCTGACAGACAGACGAACAGGAATGCTGCCCTGAGCACCAGAGATTACACCCCGAAACTCTGTGTCCCGTGTGATTCGTAACGCAACAGATGGTCTGCAGCAGGCATATCCAAACTTTGGCCCTCCTGTTTTGGACCACAACTCCCAGAATTCCAAGCCTGTATTTCTAATGGCAATTGTGGGAATTGTGGTCCAAAACATCTGGAAGGCCAAAGCTTGGACACCACTGCTCTAAGCCATATATGCCCAGGGCATAGAACATTCTGGCTTCAGAACTTAAGCCAATGTTCAGCCGTGAGCACAGCTGCTCTAATGAGAATAGCTTTATTTATTTATTTATTTATTTATTTTATTTTATTTTATTTTATTTTATTTTATTTTTACAACTTATTTTTTTTAATACAACTTTTATTACAACTATTTTATTACAACTTTTACAATTTATTTTTACAACTTTAGATAGAAAGCAGTTCAGGCTACTGATCGCCAGCATTCTACGAGGACATGGCACTTGGAAGAAGAAGAAGAAGAAGAAGAAGAAGAAGAAGAAGAAGAAGAAGAAGCATTTGGGGGAGCTTCCTCTTGATGGCATCCACTATAAGGAACCTCCACCTGTTCCTCCCCTCTTCCTGCAGGCAATGAATTAGCCACCCACCTCATCTCCCAGCTAGAATCCCCTTCAATCCATACAGGGAAGGACCTTTTTACAAAATAATACGAGTTGAAATTCTACCACAAAAGAACGGCGGGACACATTTCCGCCCTTATCCTTTCTGATCCTATCTCAAAAGGGAAAGGGACGAAAGCCTCCTACCATATATATTTTTTCAATCTGGCACTTCGTTAGCCGCCTATAAGCCCGCCGAGCGGGAGAACAAAGGGGCCTCTCCGGTTGCTAGGCTATGGCGGAAGAGAACGCACCGAACGTCCCTTTCCCGCCCCGCTCTATCCTTCCGCTTCTCTATAGCCTTGTTTTGGTAACGCCTTCTCTGTGGGAGCGAAGGCCGGTGGGCGTGGTTTTCCCCCGCTTTGGGCGGGGCTTGTTTCATTTCCCCCGCCGGGCTCGATCCGGATTGGTTGAGAAAGGGCGTGGCTAAAAGATGGAGGCGGAGGGGAGGCCGGGAGGCCGGGCGCTGAGGTCACGTGGTCAAGATGGACCCCGTGCTTTACGCCTTGGCCGCGGTGCTCCTAGCGGCGCTTCTGGTCTTCGTCAGCCGCGTCAGAAGAGAGGCGCGCGCGGGTAGGAGTGACGGGGGGGTGTCCCGCTAATTGAGGAGGGGGGGAGGGTTCCCTACCGGATCGTCTTGGGGTGATGGTGAAAAAAAGGGAGCATGGCCGCCCCAGAACTGACGTGTCGCTCCTTGGTATCTCTCCCTGGCACTTTGGACTACAACTCCCAGAATCCCGTCGCTAGCTTTCGGGAACGGCCGCTGCCTGAGGGATTCTGGGAGTTGTAGTCTTACGCCTAAGGAGGGCTTTCCCCCTTGGGGATGGCTACTCTTCTGCATCTGGGATAAATGAGAGCGTGCACCTGAGCATGTGAAGGATGTGTTTCATTTTTTTCTTCCCCCCCCCTATCCACTGAAATAATTGCCCCTTTGGCAAAACAGAGAAATAAAGGGAAAGGCACTATGTGCATGCTTAGAGGCACGCTCATTTTGGCACGGAGACCAGCTGTCGCCAGCCTGATGCTGTCCAGATATATTGGACTGGAATTCCAGAAACCTGTTTCCTCTGGCCATGTATTTCTTTTTTTGCACTGGAAGCACAGCAAAATAAGTTACTGTGCAGAATGTAGACTGTAGAGTATTGGAAGCTGGTCACCACACCTCCAGAAGGATATGATGGACATGGGAAAAGTGCAGACGAGGGCAACCAGAATGATTCGGGGACTGGAACACCTTCCTTACCATCTGAGGCTGCAACAGCTGGGCCTCGTCACTCTTGAACGACGGCGCCTAAGAGGTGATGTGATTGAAGTTTATAAAATCATACACAGTATGGACAAAGTAGATAAGGAAAAGCTGCTTTCCCTATTGCACAAATCTAGAACTAGGGGGCACTCCATGAAACTTTTGGATGCTAGATATTTCTATTCTGTTGTAAACCGCCTGGAGTTCCTCTGGAAGATGGGCGGTATATAAGCATTAAAGTAAATAAATAAATAGATCTCAAACAAAGAAGAAGAAGTACTTTTTCACCCAGAGGATCACTGGTCTCTGGAACGCCCTGCCAGAAGAAGTGGTGACAGCCGTCAGCCTTGACAGCTTTAAGAAAGGATTGAACAAGTTCATGGAGAACAAGGGTATCTATGGCTATCCTTATGGATGCCTAAGGACAACCTCCAGGTTGGAGAGAGAGGCAGGCTATATCTCAATGCCATTTGCAGGGAATCATAAGCAGGTGAAGACACCTGCTTGGAAACACCCTGAAGCAAATGGTGAGCCTCTGTGTGAGACAGAATGCTGGACTGGATGGGCTGTGGCCTGTTCCAGCAAGGCTGTTCTTATGACAGAAGGGGAAGCGGATCATTAGCTTCTCTAATTTAGTATTATGCTGACTTGCAGCAGTTAAGCAGAGTTTCAGAGACATTTTGAGATGAACCTGGGTCTTTTCCCCATGTGAACGATTTGCTGTGTGTTGCCTTTCACAGGGTGACTGCACCAGACAGAACCTATTTTTCACCAGTCCATTCTTCCTCCCATCACAAGCAAGTGTATTAAAAAGTGGAGTGCATCTAATTTTATGCAGATTTTCCCCCTTTCCCTGCTAACCCCAGGAGGTACTCTCAGCCACTATTTAATAAGTATGGGAAGGAGCAGAAAATGAGAGACCTTCCTCCTCTTTCCTCTTTCACAAAATTTAAAATTCTGCATATTAAATATTATTATTGATATTTATTTTACTTATTTCGAATATTTTACCTCGCCTGTCTCCTTGGAAAGAACCCAAGGCGGCTTAGAACAGTGAAGGACAACGTACAACAAAGGAAAAGTATTCAAAATTAAGAACAATTAATTTGAAGAGGCATCTGACATGATTTAAAAAAGCAATATTCAAGCTAAATACATAAGCGAACAATTTAAAAAATATCATCATGAGAGATGGAAGGCTCAAAACGGGAAACACAAGTTGGACTACAAATTCTGTCCAAGTGATAATGCATAGCAATTCCATCTAAAGCTCACATAATAGGTAATCAGTCATTATGCTAGTTAAGGTTTGAAATGTTGTGTGCCACACAGTGCTGCCTCAGTTTCACTCTAGTTTAACATGGAATGCTACTGCTTCCTCCCTAAATATGTAACTTAGTAATATGTATACATGTGTAGTTCCTAGGGCCAAGGACACACAACAGTATTAACTACAACACCGTGTCTTGTTTTAGTGGTATTGGGTACGTTCACATTGCAGTTACTGAGAGGGGGACTCTTAATAGCATGTAGTGCCCAATGACCACATGGCTCCCTCTTATGTTTTGTTGTACACTCACACCTGTATTACAGGTTGTCCCACACTCTGAAGTGTATCAATGATATGCGCAGGCATCTCCCCAACTGATTTTGGGGTGAGTGTGCACAAGCCTTTGTATTCTGAATTTTAAGAGACATGATGAAGGCAAGCTATTATGCCTCTGAAGCACAACCCACTGTTGGAAACTGTGCCAGCAAAGCTGAGGCAGGGAGAGGAGGATAATGGGATCTAACATTGGGTTTTAGTATGCATCCCCCTTTCCCTTTGTCCTGCTCTCTAGTATTCATAACTGACTGTTGATAGCATCTGTTTCTTCAGCCATTCTGCAGTGGCTGACATTTTGCTCCCTGTAAAGGGCTGGGTTAGTGTTGAAATCAAACACATGGTGAGCATCCCCGGATGTGGTACAAGCTGTAGGTATTATTGTTAAGCCTAGTTACACGGTGAAATGTTTCTCAGGCACTTGAATACAGCCTCTGTTTCTCCTCCTGTAAAATGTTTTGCACGCACCCTAACCCTACTTCACTACAAAACCTCTCTTTCGGTTTAAAAAAATACTAAAACAACCTGAAAAATCAGCAGTAGCTGAACACACCCTGAAACAAACTGGACATGAAATCCAATTCCAGGACACAGAGGTACTGAACAACACTACCAATCATTAGGCAAGACTGCACAGGGAAGCCATTGAAATCCACAAACATAAGCACAGTTTCAACAAAAAAGAAGAAAGTCTAAAACTTGACAAAGCCTGGCTTCCAGTACTAAAAGCTGCAGAGTGCAAAGGGTCAATGCTCAATGATTCCCTGCCCAGCCACAAATAAAAGTGATCAGTTCACACAATAGAACAGCTATTGTTGCTAGTACCCCAGATTGTGTTGAAACTTCTTAATTCCTTCTTAATGACTAACACCTATTTTCCTGCATAGGACAAGTTTCCTCAACTTAAAAAAACCCAGTCTCACTCAGTCTGTACCCCGGAGCACAGAGCGAACTCCTAGTTCCCTGAGCTCCTTGCCCTCTGAAGATCCCAGCTAGAGAATCTGGCGAAACATCCAGAAGAAAAACTTCCAGAACATGGCCCAAAAAACCCACAAAAACTCCCAAAAAACTGCCCCCAAAACGCACAACTACTCAGAGACCAGTTTGCCTTCAAAAGGAAAATGAATCTTGTTTTATACCTCTGAACCAAAGGCACAGTAATGCGAGTCTCAAAAGGCTACCCCTAATTTTATGACTTTCAACTGACCCTGCTAAAAGTATATTTGATATCGTATCTGTTTAGATATTTTGTACTTGACAACACGGCAGGATGTATTTTGTGTACATCAAAGTTAGCGCTTCAAAGTAGAGTCCTGGAAGAGGTCTGTGTGATTGACTTTCTGTCATCTAACAGTGTAAAACAGGGGTGGATCAGTGAAAAAAGAAAGAGAGGGACCCTTACTCATAGGCAGTACTACCCATTTTTTGACACTGTTTCCCGGAATGAACCATAAAAAATTAATCTGCCTTGCAGCAACTTTTTTCTGTTTCTTCTTTCTCTGCTGCCTTCCCATGGAAAAGTGCCACATATTCTGATTAGCGTTTGAAGCAGTTTCAAACGACTGCTGTCTTTATTTGCGAACAAACGGGTCTTTTCTGCTTCGTTTTGACAAACTTTTGTTGCCAGCTTTTGCACTGGATGCCAGCTAGCCTTTAAGTTGTCTGCAAAATTGTGCCCAGAATGTGTGACCTTAAGGCAATAATTTATTGCAAACGGCATATCATGTGCACTCTTGAAATCTCCCTCGCTTTTGATTTAAAATTCAGCCTCCAAAGAGTTATGTGAAATTGAAAATCTATCTGCCTTCTTTGCAAATCTTATGATACGGTTCGGTTTGATACAGTAGAGTATTTCAAAGATAAGGCACCTGCCAGCTTTCTGGGCAAAGCTACTATTTATATAAATTGCATTTTTTGTTATATAAATCAGTGTTTCTAGGTAATTTCATGGCTAATAAAAATATTATTTTGAACATTTTGGGTGGGGCAATAATATTGATCGAACAAGAACAACAATCTTTGAACTGCAGAACTGAAAGGTCCTCACTTCAAAGGTTGTTGTATGGATCTTCATCAAATCCAGCCCCTCTCAAGGAGGCACAGTGAGGAATTGAACTCCCAGTAAAAGTGTATACTGTATTTGCTTTATGTGAAGCCAGACTGCATCATTCAGTAATACACAATGGCGGTTACTTCACGTCGTACCTTCTGCGATTACATTTATACCGTGACAGCGTTGTTTGTGGTCACATGGTTTTGTCCCTGTTCAGTCCCTGTTTCCGTTTACTCACAGTCGTGATAACTTGTCTCATGACAACTGTTACTTCACGGCCTTGTTTCGTGACAAGATCTGCTTTTTTTGAGAGAGAGAAAAAACAAAATAAAGGGTGCACCACACCCCCTGTGCTTCATCTATTTGAAATGTTGATCCACAGCACTCAAAAGTACGAGAGAAGTGGGCGGACGCAAGTTCACGAGCGGAAGATTGCCTTCGTTGCGTGACAGTTGTTACCTCACGGGACATTGTCCCGGAACAGGAACCGAGACAAAAAAATTCCCCAGCCCAGGGGCAGGTACGGCTTGTCACGCTCTGTTCCCCGGTTCCGGGAGCATGGTCGAGAAAACTTTTTGCTGTCACGCTATGGATGTGAAGTAAGGTTTTTTTTGTACCGGTCCCAAGCAGGACAGCAAGAAGGGACGAACGGGACATGAAATAACCGCCAATAAACATCACCATCACTGGTCTATTGCTTTGACAACAGTACTTTTGGTTCTTTTGAGGTTTTTTCTTCTTCAAACTGTTTGTTAGATTCAGATTCTGCAGTAGCAGTTTTTTTTTTTAATTTGGTGGCACTGGACTTACAGATTTTAATACGCTGGAAAGTTCATCTGGTATCTGGGTCATTGCTTCTTAAATTGCAAATCAAGACATGTTTCTATAACAACATGAATTAATACTTTGAAATAAAAAGGGGGAGGGCTGTGTCGCCATTGCAAAATATAGATACAAGAATACTGGTGACGCCTTTACAGGCCACTAATAAAAAGATAAATCATCATTTCAAGCTCTCGTGGACAATGTCATCTTGTCAAGGACTTGACGTCTAAAATTAGCCTCCCGGCAAACCACATCTTTTGCCATGTTTAGACTTTTGGTACTTGCTTTGAATAAGTGGATATTGTCCACAAAAACTTGCAATTATGTTTTGATTTTATTAGTAGTCTATAACGATATCGCCTGTAGCCTAGTCTTGCATATGAATTAATACTTATTTAGAAATACATAGTTTAGAAATACATTGAATAAATAACTGGAAGCCTTTAAAACTGTACCTGTCTTAGAAGTGTTTAAATTTGATCATAACAAGATGATAGAAACCGTTACCATTAGACCACCATGTCTAGGTGTGTTAGCATTTTTGCAAGTTCCACTGTTTCAGCTTACATTCCAGTGGCAGTTTACTACACGAAGCAAGAGACTGATAAGAGATGTAAAACTTCCAGAAAGTTTGGGGGAAAACAGGTCCCCCCCAATTTGTTTTTTCCCCAAAGGTTTTTTTTGTTTTTGTTTTTTTGTCTCCATGGCTTCAACGTTTCTGGAAATTTTTCATCTCTGCAGCTGACACATTCTGCAGATGTATCAGCTGTAGATGTGTGAGTGAACCTTCAGTTGTGCATTTGTGTTTTGCTCCACGCTTGTCAAAAATAGCATTACTGTACTGTATTACTTTTAATAGAAAAATGTGGTTATCAGTATTGCAAAAAAAGAGATGATAATATGTTAACAGCAACACAACTGCTTATTGAAAAAACTGGAAGCAAAACTGGGTCTTCCAATTGCATAAATGGTATAATGAAATTTGGAATATTGCAATTAATGATTAGCTTACTTCTGTAATTAAGTTTTTAAAAGGAGTCTGGAAGTTGAGTCATGGCAACTGGACTTCTTTTTCTTGAGAGACTGAAAAGTTTCGCTGCTCATCCATACAGCTTCGACTGACGAAGCTGTTTGGATGAGCAGCGAAACATTTAATCTCTCAAGAAAAAGAAGTCCAGTTGCCATAACTCAACTTCCAGATCTACTCACCTGGATGACAGAGAATCTTCGCAGACAGATTTTAAAAAGGAGATCTGAAGATTAATGGATTTAATTAGATATGGGATGAATTTATAAATGGTTTATAGTACCAGAGGATGGGAGAATGCCAGACCAAGATTCTATGTATGGAAGGTATATGGCAGTGGTTCTCAACCTGTGGGTCCCCAGATGTTCCTTGACTGCAGCTCCCAGAAGCCTCCACCACTCTGTGTCCTGGAAGGGATTTCTGGGAGTTGTAGTCCATGAACTTCTGGGGACCCACAGGTTGAGAACAACTGGTATATGGGACAGTTAAAGAATGGAAATAATATATCATATACAGTGGTCCCGCACCCATTCGTGGTTCATATATTGCGGTCCTGCTATATCGCGGGACCATAATATATGAAAAAAGACCCCCTGGGGTAAGGGGGGAAGGGCCTGGGGTAAGGGGGGAGGGCCTGTCGCAGGCCTCAGAAATGACTTCTGGTTCACAGGGAGGCCCTTTTGGGGCCTCTAAAAGACCTGGAAAGGCCCTCGCAGGCCCATTCGGGAAGATGGGTGGTATAGAAGCTTTATAAATAAATAAATAAATAAACACCAGGCTGGGGGTAAGTACAAGAGCCCCCAGTTAGGTTCTCGAGGCCCAACCCGACCTGCATCCGGATATCGTGGATTTTCAATTATTGTGGGTCAGGTTGGCTCCCTAACCCCCATGATAGGCGGGGGGATCAATGGATAAGTAAAGGGGGCAAAATAGAGCAGGTTATATTAGTCCCCTGGGTGAAGGAGCATGGATGGTGTTGTGTTGTTGTTCTTGTTGTTTTGTTGTAGTTTAATTTTAAAATAAAAATGCAAAAAATAATAAATAAATAAGCACACCTGTTAATGTTAAGGGCATTAATGTGATCCTAAAAAAGGCTGATTTTTAATCCCTCAAGAGGGCCGTGCATATATGGAACTGGTCTCTGTCTTTGTTTGCATCCGGGGTGGCAAATAACTCCCCGCTGGAAATGCAGGCTCAGCTGGAGGCCGGCTGAAATACGGACTTTTTCCTCTCAGGTGATGAGGAGCAGCACGAGCATGTGGCAGCTGCTGCAGCCGCTAGGCCCCAGCGCCTCGCCGCCGAGCGGGGAGACGGGATGCCCAGGCGCCGAAGAACCATGGGGAGCAGGGTGTTGGCTCAGAGACGCTCCCAGCAAGCTGAGGAGGAGATGGAAGGTGAGTGGCGCCACGCACGTTGCCTTGCCAGATTTTAGTTCTGGTTTATCTATAGACTTTTTTGAGGGGCGTGGTGGCTCAGTGGACTAAGGCCTTCGAAAACTGTCAGCGGCAACGTCGGCAGCTCGGCAGTTTGAATCCCGGGTGCCACGCAGTGGAGCGAGCGCCCGCTGATAACCCCAGCTCCTGCCAACCTAGCAGTGTGAAAGCATGTCAACGCAAGTAGATAAATAGGTACCACCGTAAAAAGCGGGAAGGTAAACAGTGTTTCCTTGCAGCCACGCCAGCCACGTGGCCAAGGACGTGCACAACACTGGCTCTTCGGCTTGAATATGGAGATGAGCACCGCCCCCTAGAGTCGGACACGACTAGCACACATGTGTGGGGGGGAAAACTTTACCTTTTTTTATCTATAGACTTTATAGCCTGCTCCTTAGTGGCCAGGACATCTTGTGAAGACATTGAATAACAGCAAAATAAGTCACGCCCTGTCATCATGTGGAGTATCAGTAAAACCACCAATTGAAAGTTGCAAAGAATTGGAGTTTAAATAGTCTCCTGGAATTATTGCCTCTGGAGCCATTGGGTTGTCTGAGGTGGGCTCTGTGTGCGAAACATGCCCTGTGATGGGCTCCTGAGGAGGGTCTGCCATTTACCCCAAATTGTTTTCGCATTGCCAAACGGATAATCAAGTTCCCAGAATCCTCAAAAGAGAGTGATTTTCCATTTTAAGGCAGTCCCCACCCCTTCACCTGCCTAAAACCCCAAACTGTGTCCCCCTCCCCTTAAATATTCACTTTTAAGGAAGTGGGCAAGTGGAGCCGACAAGAGCCTTGGATGGGCTAAGAGAAAATATGAATATATATCTTTGATCATTAACTATTTCAATGACACATCGCAACTCTCACAGCAGTTTGGTGGCATGAACCTGGTATGGTTGCAAAACTGTGTGATCACAACCTGGATGATCCGGCCTCTCGTTCGAGGGAATCTGCAGTCTGAAAAAGCTGCTTTCCTGCACTCTGACCTCTGCTGTTCTTGTATTGTGATATACAGTATATTTCTGGGACCTGGGATTACATTTATTCATAGTTTTTCATACATACAAACAAACAAAAAAGAATATAACGTGAAAAGGAGGGGGGAAAACGTGAAACGATTCTAGTTTTCTCAAACAAAATCTCCATCCCATCATAATAATATCAATATATATTTTTGATCATTAACTATTTCAATTCCACATAAATTAAACAGGGAACTTAGGACTTATAATATTGATCTAGAAATTTATAGAAATCATGCCATCTTTCATCAAAATCTTTGTAATGTCCATTTGGTTTCAGTAATGCTGAGATCTTGTCCATTTTTTGGTACAGTTCAGCACTTTTATAACTCACTGGTCTTCGTCAGGAATCTTGTTTGTCTTGTATGGAAGGCCCTGGGATTGTGGTGCATAAGTGAGAAAAGGAAATGTGACCCCACCACACATGGATGGAGTTAGCCTCAGAGATTTGTCAGGTGGAGGTGAGGAACAGCCAGACCATGTGGCTGAAGATGGTTCCGCTGAAAGAAAACCAGTGCAAACCATTGAAGTAGTGGTTCATCCCCATCTCTAATCTAAAGCCTTGAGAATATTTCCTGTGCCATTTGTGTTCCTTCCATATTACCTCTTCTCTTTTAGCTAGACCAGGCCATAACACCCCACCTCCAAGCTGTCTATGGTGGTTATTGATAATGCAACCACACACACCCAGAAACTGTGTTGGTGGATCTCCCAAAGGTGTCTTCATTTGTTGCTAGATCTAATAGGATCAGGCAGCCACAAGGTGTGTTTTACAGCCGAAACCATTGCTGCCCCTGTGTCGATCCCTAGAAGTCAGCTAGTTGTAGCAAAGATCCCAGATTTCCCATTACCAGATTGATGCCCGGGGGAGGCATCATCCTGACCTTGGTCACTTTTTGCAGCTTTCTTCCAGCAACCGGAAAAGTTGTCCTGGTTGTATCTGTACATAAAGTCTAATTTCGACGACTGGTTTGGCTCTACCTTTCCTTGCAAATATAACTTTAGTTACATCGATCCCAGATATGCCAGTTTTGAAGCAGCAGTGGCCAAAAGCTGGATGCCCCTTCGCCAGCCCCACAACTCTCATCAGAGCAGCATCAGTGCCTCTAAAATGAAACCGGAAGGGACCACAGATGGGACTTCTGGTTTCAAAGCCGGCAAACAGCAAACAAAAACATTTCCAGTTTGTTTAAAGATTTTCTGCTGAAACAAGGCGTGTGTGGGGTGCGCCTTATATTAGAAGAGAATTGTACTCACAGAATTGAGGGTCTTATGGTTTTTTTAAGAGGGAGAGGGGGGAAATTGGGACTACAAATGTGGTTTTAGGGCCTTACAGCTGCTGACTTACCTTCTAGCAAGCTTTATGGCAGGAGAACGAGAAGGTTCTTTTGCTGACTTAATCCATTGACTTCCAGCCCCAGACTAACCCTGACTCCTACCTTCACAGAGGTCTACACAGTAAGGCTGCTGTCACTGAACATGGATTCAGTCCAGGGGGTTTTCCATGCAGAATTAATGACTAGAGATGGGTACAAACCAGTTCATCCTGGTTTGTAAAGACAGCAGCAGAGGTGTTGCTCCTCTCCTTCTCTGGCTCTGTCACCGGGCCCAGCATGGTAGCTGTTCCTCTGCAACTGATCTTCCACTCGTGGCTTCTCTGTCCCACCCTGCCCTCTTGGCTGATCTCCCACTCAGATAAAAGGGTGGGGCACAAAGGTCTGTGCCCTTGCCCATGACAGGGAGATTAGCTGAGGAATTGGAAAAAGCTAGGCTTAGTCTGGTGAGTAGCTAGATCAGATGAGGAGGTCACCAAAGCTTTGACGAACCATGACGAGCTAGGACAGCGATGGCGAACCTTTTAGAGACCGAGTGCCCCAACTGCAATTCAAAACCCACTATTTTTTTTGTTTGCAAAGTGCCAATAAAGTAATTTAACCTGTATACAGGTGGCTGTGAAGGGGGCGATGTCGGGTGCCCACTGAAAGGGCTCCAAGTGCCACCTTTGGCACCCGTGCCATAGGTTCGCCATCACTGAGCTAGGACGAACCAGTTCATGCCCATCTCTACTTGTGTCTTGATTTCTTTGCTGCAGTCTCTCATCCTGTCTTAGTCCTCCAGGACACATACTTAGGTCTCTCACCGAGGTCTAGCCCCTCATACGTGCTTCAGCTCCTTCCCATCAGGGGAAATTTTCTAACCACTGAAACCAAGAACGTTTCTCTGTGGAGAAACCATCGATGAGTAATAAGCACACCACCCCAGATGTATGTCTTCCTTTTTTGTCATGTGTGTGTGTGTGTGCACTCGCTCTCCCCCCCACTCAACTTTGAAAACTGTAGAACTTTCTCTTTGTTCTGCTTTAAACTGTGTGCCCCACTGAATTCATCATTACATTTTAGTGGTAAATTGACAGCCCTGAACTTTTCAACTTAGGGTGTATCTCTTTGAAGTGTGAAGGCATTTCAAAAAGAATGAAATCAGAAAAAATGCTTTTGATGTTTTCAGGCCCGGCTTCTTATAATTTCTGTCAAATTACCAAACCCTCTTGAAGTAATCTCAAAGGCACAACGCTACCGCTCGTGTTAAATCTGTGCAATCGTCAAAGTACTGCACTCTTGGTGACCCGCCGAGGCTGCCGTCGGCCTGGGATTCTCGTCAATAGACCAGTGAAATTCCGGCAATCAACTGACCAGCATGTGAACATTGGCCATTTCAAAGGGTCAGACTATTTCTTTGACCACATTTGGATGTATCTGTGGTTTAAATTCCAATCTTAGATCTCACTCTCATCATCTACCTCCATTCCTGGAAATAGATTGCAAAAAATATGTTTCTATATTCTACCTGCCACGTTTATTTTTCTGTTCAAGCCACCTGGTTAGTTCTGGTTAGTTTGTCCAGACAAGCCAGCTTTAAACTGTGGTTTGTAGTCCAAGCCAGCGTGTCTGGAATGCTGTGAAAATAATGGTGGTTTCTGGTTTGGATGTAGTGACAAGTTATGGTTGCAAAAGGACAGAAACCAACAATTCTAACCACTGTTCAGCCTTTCCTAGAAAGGAACAAAGAAGAGGACACAGGCTTATGCACATAATGCAGCTAAACTGTGGTCTCTGAATGATGTCTTGGTTTAAGTGGCACCCTAGCTTCTGAATTGCATCATGAGGGCATTTGATGTTGACAGGACCAAGTCCTCTCGAATTTATGTCCTACAAGACTCAGGTAGGAGCAGGTAACTAAGGGATGCACACATCCTGCACACCTTCGACCCTACACAGTATCCTCATGAACTCTCTTGGCCTTACCTTGTAACTATGGGCAATTCGTAGTTTGAATGGCAGCACGCAACTAGCTTTAGAAAGGCATGTGAAGCAACTGGGTTGTCTTTGTGGATTTTTTCTTGATGTTCTGGATCACTGTTTTTTTATTTGTATACCACTTAGGGCAGTGTTGTAGACTAAGGAGCAGTCTAAAAGTATATGGGGAAAATAAATGAATAAAATACGATCGGACACCATGGAGCCCAGAATCGAGGTCTCTCTTAACCCCTTCCCCTTTCCTATTCCAAAGGCAACATACTCTGAAGAATGAGAAGGATAACTATGAAGGCAGGGCTTCCTAAATACAGGGAAGGTCACTTCTGAAATGAGACTGAATTTCCTGGGTATGTTCCTGCAGTGGTGCCTGGGGAGAACAGTTTCCTGTGCTTCCTGATTCAGTCCCATTAGCTTGTCATCCTGTTCTATGGGCACCAACCAATGGCTTGGTAGTTCGTGCTGGTTCGTTATTTATTTATTTATTTATTTATTTATTTATTTATTTATTTATTTATTTATTTATTTATTTATTTATTTGTATACTGCCCGTCTTCCAGAAGACAGTTTAATGTCTTGCTTCTCAGTCCAGAGTTTCCAGAGTTTCTTTGAGCACAGTGAAAAAGTCCCTGAAGAAGGCCATTTGGGCCGAAACGCGTTGGGCTCTTTTAATAAACTTTCATTCAGCATCCTGAGAGTGTTCTCTCCTATACTACCATTGTCTGTGGATGCTCCAGTCCTTTTACCTTGATAAAAACAAACAAAGCAATAACAATAATAGACATATAAAACAAAATAAAGAAAATAATAAAATTAATAGTAAACGTAGTAATATTATAAGCTCAACAGGTGTTCAGCGCCGGCCTCCTCTAGTTGGCGCCCACCTAGAGACTGGACGGTGGCTTCCCTGCCCCGCCTCCTCCAGGTACTGACTCTTGAGTGGGCATCCACCACAGAAGGTGGGGTGGGAAGCACCAAACACTTGTTCGGTTGAAAAACGAACCAACACAAACAGCCAGTTTGACAGTTCGTGCCTATAATCTGAACACAATTTTGTAATCTCGGGTTGCCTCTGGTTCCCCTTTTTTTTTTTTTGTGGTGATACTCGCATTTCACAGGCTAGCTTACCCCACCATTAATGTAGCAACATAAGGGCCCGCACAAAATATGTTCAATAGACAAACTAGTGATAGTTCTTGTGTGTAAAACTTTCTGTCCACCCAGGATTCTTTGCACAGATGATAGCATATTTCATCCTCCTCACTGTGAAAAAGCTTTTCATCAGGAAAGCCTTTAAAAGTTTCCTGAAAGACACTGTGGAGTTGGCCAGGCTGGGTTCCTGTAGAGCAGTGGTTCTCCACCTGTGGGTCCCCAGATGTTCCTGGACTGCAACTCCCAGAAATCCTGGCCAGCTCAGCTAGTGAGGAAGACTTCTGGGAGTTGCAGTCCAAGAACATCTGGGGACCCACAGGTTGAGAACCACTGCTGTAGAGTGATCGCTATGTTAATGAGCTACAGTGGACCCTTGTATAACAAACAGTTTGTATAACATGAAATCTGTACCACACAAAAAGTTCCGGAGATAGGGGAAATTTCCTTAATAGAATCACCTATGGGGTGAATCCGTACAACATAAAAATGGCCACGATTAGGGATTACACAGTTTTCAATGCATTCCTATGGGAAAATTTATATAAAAGAAAATTTGCTTAACATAATTTCATTTGGAACGAATTAATTCCTTTATAGAAGGTACCACTGTATTTGCTTTTCTTCGTTTTTTAAAACAAATCTTTTAATCACATCATTCAGAGGAGGACGATGGAGCTGAAGCTGCTGAGTTCCAGTTTTCTGGGAAGATTGGAGCAAAAAAACAACGGAAATTAGAGGAGAAACAAGCCCGCAAAGCTCAGCGAGAGGTGGGTGACCCTTGTCACGTTGCGTTTCTTTTTTCTTCTTCTTTTTTCCAAGATGATAGGAGTTTATTCACTGGCAGGATACCTGCTTTGCCTACTGAAGGTCCAGGCCCTCGCGTGTCCAGTTCAGGAAACTTTTAGGAAAAAATTAATGCCACGGCCTTAATGTTTTTCACTGCACTAGAAAGGCAGCCAGTCAGCTGTCACAATAATGGAATAAATCTTGTTCCTTTGCTAGACAAGCCCGGGCTGTGATGGAACCTAAGCTCCTTATGCAGTACAGTAGGACCTCTTTATCTGCTGGATCGATATCCACTAATGCGCTAATCCACGGTCTAAAAATATTTTTTAAAATAGTAGAAAAGTGTATTTCTAAAGGTGCAGATACCAGAACTGGCCGCTACAGTGGGCTACAGACCATGTTATGGATAGCATTCACTATAAAATATTGTTTGTTGTTATCTGTGTTTTTCAACATCTACAGAGGCAGGGATTGGAAGCAATCCCCTGGGGTCCTCCTGTATTAGTTCCATTAGAAATAAGTCCATTTGTGATCTGTGGGTTATACAGGGCTGATCATCGTGCCAACGTATGTAGAAGATTTCTGACTAAATGCAAGGGTATATTGAGATCTCTGCGTGCCTGTTGATACATTGTTTGTAATTTAGAGAATATAACAGAAGCATGAAGAGTAATTTTTAGAGTTTTCCTTGGAGAAGTGAGTGATAGCAGGCATTATCTTAGCAGTCATCTGGTATTTTTATATTGAGCGGAAGTCATTGTAAGTCATTTTACATTTGGCTACATAAAATACCTGTAGATACCGTAAAACCTTGGTTTGTGACCATAATTTGTTCCGGAAACATACTTGTAACCCAAAGTATTTGTATATCAAAGCGAATTTACCCATAAGAAATAATGGGAACCCAGATGATTCATTCTACAGTCCCAAAATATTGACATAAAAATAATTACAAAGGTGTAATATAATACAAAGCTGTATATACTCGAATATAAGCCTAGTTTTTCGGCCCTAATTTTGGGCTGAAAAAAGGGCCCCTCGACTTATATCAGGATCAGTACTTTTAGCCACTGAGGTAAGCACTCATTCTTCTGGGAACTTGAGTTGGAGGCAGATGCGACATGACCTCCCCAGATGTCATTCTTGCAAGAACAAAACGAACCAAAACAGATACACACACACACACACACACACACACACACACACACACACACACCAGCTCACAAAGGAGGAGTTGCCAGGTCCTGCTGCATTTCCCATCCTAGACTTGAGTCAATAAATTTCCCCAGTTTTCAGGGGTTAAATTAGGGGCCCCGAATTATACTCGGGTCAACTTATACTTGAGTATATACGGTAATAAAAATACAAAATATTAAGAAAAATAAAACAACATAGGACTAAACTTTTGTCATATACTGTGTGTAATGCAACTGGCAATAAGGTCATAGAGGAAAGTTCCTATATCTGCAGCCAGACAGACCTAGAATGAAGCAAAGCATTCCTAAGCTTACTCTTGTATGGAAAAGCAAAAGATAGGTGCTTTGAAGTGACAAACAAATACACTAGTGCCATTTATGGGCACCTTCCAATGTTCTGAAAAATCACTGATTTCTGCCAAACACCGAGGCATTAGACTGAGCATGGGAGACCAATCACTCGCAATCCCACAGTGGGAGAGAGAGAGAGAGAACAACCATTGGCTCAATTGTGATCATGTGGCATACTTGTATTGCAAAACATCGCTAGTTTATTATGTTAAAATGTATAAGAAACGTTTGCTCATCTTGCGGAACACTCGTAGAACAAGGTATCCGTAATCCAAGGTTTTACTGTATTTGCTCTCTGTGGAAAGCAGGCGTTTAAAGCAGGTAGTCCTTATGACAGTGGTGTCCAAACTTCAGCCCTCCAGATGTTTTGGACCACAACTCTCATAATCCTTTCTCATTGGCAATCTAGGCTTGGAATCCTGGGAGCTGTGGTCCAAAACATCTGGAGGGCCAAAGCTTGGACACCCCTGCCTTATGAGCTCATTTCTGGTTTTTCTAGTGGGCTAGGAAGCCCCACCGTAGAACCCCACCCACCCACTCCCAGGGAGAAAGCTTTTGAGGTACGAACGTCTAAGAATAACCTGTTGGTTGCTCTCTCCCTGCTCCCGGATCCGAAAAGGCCGAAGAAGCTGAAAGGGAAGAACGCAAGAAGCTGGAGCAGAAGCGCGAGGAGGAGCGGCGGAAAGATGAGGAGCGCCAGCGCCTGGAAGAGGAGAAGCAGGTGGGGCTTGGGACGCACGGCTAGGATGGGCTCCAGAGCCCTTTTCAGCTGAGGGAGGGGGGCATATTCCCTCACAGGAAGCATCTTGCATTTTCCACTTTTGATGAGAGGATTTGCATTTGCAAGGAAAACAGTATTTTGGTACAGTTTTCATTGCTGAACCGTAGGAGCTGCTGCTTTTTTCAGTGGGGTTTGCTTGATTAGACCATCCATCCTTCTGGGTTTGCTCTGTGTGTGTTTGTGAGTGAGAAGAAAATAATAATAATTTTGCATACAGGCATTTTGTAGAAATTCCAGGGACCTCTGAAGGGGAAAACAAAGATTTGTTGACTTTTTTTCATGAGTTGGAGGTCTAAAATTGCAGTCTAGGAACATCTGGACGGGGCACGCATTCCCAACCTCTGTTTTCAATAGGCCAATCATTCAGGCATGTCCAAAGTCAGGCCCAGTGGCCAAATGTGGCCTGTTTTCAAATTCTGAGCGGCCCGCAGCCTCTTCTCCCCGCCGGCTCAACCTGTCATGGATCCCCACCAGCTAGCCCTGTTGCGTTACAGATCACACGGACACAGAGTTTCGGGGTGCAATCATCTGGTGTTCAGTCAGCATTTCTGTGTCTCTCTGTCAGGGTTCCATGGATGTCTGTGTGATGTATGAATGTGTGGAGGCATGCGTGTGTGTGAGTGTGTGATGATGATTTGTGTGCTGATTCGTGTGATGATTATTCTTCTCTACTGCCTGAGCGACCAGTGTTTTATTAGTAAGAGAGAACAATAGATACAGGAGGACGTCTCTCGGTGGGAGGGGAATGCACGCCTTATCTGTGAGACCATACACAGTAACCACGTACACGATGGCAGAGGAAATACATTCCATAGGTGGGAGGGAAAATGCTCCCTAGCTAGTGAGGGATTATTGATAAGGACAGGAAGAGCTTTTCTGGGCCTGAGCAGATGTATCCTGATATCCTGTTTATCTGCCATCCTGTTTGCTCTGACCTTCTTGCCTACATCAGCACATCCTGGTATCTGCTTCGGTCCTGGGGACTGCTGGGAAATAACCGGTCAAGCACCCCTCCTAGGCCTTCAGTTTCCTTTGTGCTTGACCAATGTTGGGGCTCAGAAATATGGGCAATAATATTGCCACATAGCCCCTCTCCATACTGGATGGAGACATCAGCTTACAGTTTTACGGTTTGCCTGCCCTCCCTTCCTCTGTCTGCCCCCCCCCAACCACCTGCCCAGCCTACCCCCCCTCCCGGCTCCGTTGCTGCAACATCCTCCCCGCCTCCTTGCATGTCCTAGAAGCTGTCCAAAGTCCAGCCCAAGGGCCAAATGCGGCTGAATGGTCAGCCCCCAAACATATTCACCCCACCAAATCTGGCCCTCCTTGCAAAAACTTTGGACACCCTTGGTCTACAGTAAAAGCAGCCTGCCACATGCCTGCTATCTTCATCTGCAGAATGGTGTGGGTGAAAGCTAAAGGTGAGAGAACCCCTGTCTCTAGTTCAGAACCAGGCTGTGGCATTAACGTGTTGTTTCCAGAAATTCAGCGGAAAAGCTGATGCATGTGTAGGTAGACTAGACCTTGACTTTGTGTTGCTAAGACCTAGGGAGGTTGGACAAGGAAGGCAAGCCAACGTGCTGTCAAAGTGCACTGCAAAAAACCTATGTTATGCAAGTATACGGTAAAACAGGCAGGCTTTTGCCCATATTTAGAGAGGCACGCAGGCATCAGCTGCCAGGGCAGAATAAATTGCAGAAAGCTCAGTTGAAAAATGCCACTTTATAGGCTGCAAAGGGAGCAGACGTGCCTGCCATTCGCCTGTGCTAGGTTGCCATTTGTTTGGCGTAAAAAGTAAAGTTGCACCTGTAACCACGGAGGCGACTGCCTTTCAGCCGTGAGCTTTGGTCTCCGTGCTCACGCTTTCCCCCCAGAGCCCTGTTGATTTAAGATCAGAGAATGGCTTTATTTATTTCTTTTGAAGATTTTCTTTTCCACCCCGCCTGTCGATTAAATGATCTTCAAGGCAGCTTAAAACAGAATACAGTAATACATAATGAAAAAAACTCACGCGCCATCCCCGTGCTGATCAATAGAAGAAGCCCGAGTGAGCTTCCTGGCAGCATCACACTCGGGGCAGCCGGTCATGGAGGCTCAAGTTTCTTCCTAGCAGGCAGGGGGCAAGAATACTTCCTGTCACCACACTTTCTCTGATGAGTGGTGGCAGCCAGGACGGTCTCATCCTTTTTGTGTTTCGAGGTGTCCACAGATTTACAGAAGTGTAAATAGAGGTGAATGCCTAGATGCCCTAAGCACATCGGATCTCGCTTGATTTCGGAAGCTAAGCAGGGTCGGCCCTGGTTAGTACTTGGATGGGCAACCACCAGGGAATACCAGGTGCTGTAGGCGCCTGGAGGAGGAACTGGCAAGCCACTCCAGTACTCCTGCCAAGAAAGCTCCATGGACATGGAGTCACGTGGAGTCGGCCACGACTGTAACGACACAACACACACACACACAAATACAGGTGAGCCACAGAATACACAAATCAGTACATCTCTAGTGATGATGATGTTCAAAGGTAAGGCATGTGATGTCCTAGTACTCCACGGTCATTCCAAAGCTTGGAAAAATTACTTACACTCTTAGAGTCTGTTAAAAAGTGTGTTAGGTTTTAAATGTTTCAAGATTAGCAGAGTTATATAGTGGCGTGGAAAGATAATTGCTAATCACAGATTTGAAGCTGGAAGGCAGAAGTAAACTTTAGCATAAAAGCTTGTATTAGAAAAACATGCACCGATACACAACGAGATAAAACACACGGCATAAGTATTACAGAGTAGTGGGGAAACTGGTCATCTCACCAAAAAACAGTCCCAAAGCAAAATGGACTGCAAGCCTGCCTTTTATACATATGGCAGACATCATATAAAGTATAAACCAATCACATGAGTACACCTAGGCAGACAATGTTAATCAGTTATCCATGGCACCTGGATATACCGGTAATTATTCCGAACTTTTCATGTGATTACACTATTTATCTGTGTCTTGACAAATTACTATGCATTTATACACAGAAACCATTTTGAATCAGTTTAATATCATATTACATACATTTTGTTAAAAGTTACATTAATCATGTGGCCCTCCTGGTTGGGAGATTTGGGGGGGGGGTTAGTGTTAAAAAAAGGTCATTTTTTCATGTTTTGGTCTCTTTACACACAACACATACCAGCATTAACAGCTGCTGTAAAACCAACCCTATCTTTGCATGATGTAGCAGTTTTTTTTTTGGGGGGGAATACCAGGGAAAATGTCTTGACTGTTAAAGTAGTACGCCGGTGGGACCAATGATATTGAGAGATGGTGAGTGCTTCAACACTAAGAAAAATTTAGGCAGCCACTTGGCAGATAACCTTTGATTTATATTCCTGCCTTGAGTAGGGTGTTGGACTCATTGGCCTTTCCAACTGCATGATTATAACACTGACAAAAACAGAAAGCTTTTTTTTTTGTAGACTTGGAGAGTGGTTCTTCTAACCCTGGACTAGTTTTTGCAACTGATAGAAACTTATTATCATTTTTGGCAATGGGTGGTTTCTAAGACCAGCTCCCAAGCTCTTTTTTTCCTTTTCTTTCTCACAGCAGAGGGGCCTCGGGCAGCTTATAAAGAATTTAAAATGCAAGTATTAGATCTCTGACTTATAAAAACCCTACAAAGGAATGACCTGCAAAAAAAGCAAAGTGTTCTGCTTATATACCGCCCCATACCACTACAAGTAGTCTCTGGGCGGTTTACAATTTTAATTACAGTGTGCAGGCTACACATTGCCCCCCCCAAGCAAGCTGGGTACTCATTTTACCGACCTCGGAAGGATGGAAGGCTGAGTGAACCTTGAGCCTGCTACCAGGGATTGAACCCAGGTCATGAGCACAGTTTTACCTGCAGTACAGGCATTTAACCACTGCACCACAGTGTCCTTCACAGCGGCACGCAGCTCTTGCAAATTCAAGGCCGACGTTTTCTTTTGGGAGCCAACCCGCTTCATATTTGGTCCCCCGCCATTAATTTTTTTATTTTTTATTTTTAAAAAGCTACATAACTCACCTTTAAAACTACATTGATTAAAAACAAGATTAAAATATACAGTTCCTCCATTAAAGCCGTTTCCTTGGCAGCACTTAGTAAAAATCTACAGTACTTGTGAAAAGCGGTATGTGCTTTGCCCTTGCAAAGATGGCAAGGAGGAAGTCAGCATGATCTCTTGTGGAAGGGAGTTCCACAGCCTTGGGAGCAGCCACGGAAAAGGCCCTTCATGTGCAAGAACCAAACGCTACATACTCACCAGGCAAGACATGTTCTTTTTTTATTATTAAATTTAAGAAAAACTAAATAAAAAACCTAAAACAGAATCAGATAACATATATACAAGGAAAGAGAAGAAAATTCATCTTAACAAAACAAAACAAAACAAGTGGATAGAGGGACGCGCTTCTCTCTCATACAAAATACCAGAACTAGGGGATATCTACTCAAACTGAGGGCTGGGAGAGTGAGAACAGACAAAAGAAAAATATTTTTTTTTGTCCAGCATGTTGTTAGTCTGTGGAACTTCCTGCCACAGGATGTGGTGATGGCATCTGGCCTGGGTGCCTTCAAAAGGGGATTGGACTGATTCCTGAAGGAAACGTCCATCCCAGGTGACAAACCATGATGGAGATGGGTCATCTCCAGGCTTAAAACCAGGGTACTTCAAGGGCCAGAGGCCGGGGAGTGGTATCAGGAGACAGATATCTAGTTTCATGCGCTCCCAGATGCATATGGTGGGGCCACTGTGAGATACAGGAAGCTGGACTAGATGGGCCTTTGGCCTGATCTAGCATGACTCTTCTTAAACCTGGTGCAACCCACCTTCCGCTCAGGACTTAGACCAGGCCCTTAAGGAATTGACTATCCCATATCTCTCCGAAAATACATTGCGTCTTCTCCTGGTGTGTACCCTTTACCTTTTTGAAATACACATGACAACAATTTATTCCATATTCCATTAAAACAATTAGATTTTTTCCAGTCCCTTCCTAATTTTAGTTTCACATGTCAATTTATCTTTAATAGCCATATTCCTTAACTCTCATTCCTCCAATGTTATTTGATTATTGGATTTCCAATTTTTAGCTAAAATTAACCTTGCCATCACTATCATTATAATTACCAAGCCATGTTAAAGCTTTGCTTTCCACTTGAAGAGTTAAATTAGCAGAAAGCTAGCTATAAAGGGTGACTGGAAAGAAGAGACTGTATTGCTTTGTAGGAATTTTATTGTGTTAACCTGATCTGTTCACTTTTGCTCTGTGCTGTTTTTCTTAGAATTCTGAAAAGAAGCCTCATTCTTTTGTTCACAACAAAACCCAATGGCGGGTTACTGAGGAAAACAAGGGTGTTTCTAGTCCTGTCATGTTTCGTTAACTTTTGACAGAATCCTCCAATGAACTCTTGACTGCACACGGGGCGAAATTTAGATTTATTGCTTCTTTGTCCCTAGAAAAGGGAGGAGCTAGCTGAGTAATCATAGATAGCATCAGGTGTGTTGGATGTGTAGACCAAGAAAATGAAAGTTAAGTGGTATGGATCAGGGGGTTAGGCGTCTCATGATCCAAACTGTAAAACTTTGTGTCTTGTTTATTTTCAGTAGTCAGTTGTTGGCGATGTTTCAAGCAACAACGGTACTTAGGATTTAGGAAAAACAGGAGAAAACACACACACATATACACACACAAATTAGAGAGAAGAAATCCTGGAGGAGAAGAGAGATTAACGGCAGGATGTCAATACTAGAGAACTATTCAGTTGTTAACAACAACAATTCTTCACCAATAATATGTCTGTGAAGATTCTCAGTCATCCAGGTGAGTTTATCTGGAAGTTGAGTCATGGCTACTGGACTGCTTTTCTTGAGAGACCAAAATGTTTTGCTGCTGATCCAAACAGCTTCTTCAATCTGAGGAAAGCTAGTTGCGAGTCCTCCATTTTATAGTTTACTTTGACCTCATGTCACCTTGGTCTGAATATGGATAATGGCCTGAATAAGCTCGTTAGGTGGACAGTAGGCTCATTAGGTGGACAATGGCCTAAGGTGAGTGAAAGGCCCACCTTTAACCTTCCCAACACCCATTATGGCCTTGGTGGTGGAGGTGTGAAGTATTTTGACTTGTTTGGGGATTGTTGAAATCACTGCCTGATAAATAGCAGATAGACTGTGCCTGAGAGGGGGCCCACCTCTGTTGAGAGAGGGGTTTTCAGTGCTCATATGAATGGCTAATAGAAATAGATTTAATAGTAATAGAATTTACTATGTTCACTGGCTGAAATCCAAGCGCAAGTTTCAACTAGAGTAGGTGCATTGAATCAGCAGGGGTTTTATGAATCCATCCCTATGTATCTACCATTGATTCAATGGGTGCACACTATACTATAATTGGATCCCAGGCTCTGTGTCTCTTCTCTAAGCCAAGTTCATGAGCCTTTGAGCTTCAAACAATGGGTGTGTAGTTGTCGGAGCCTCAACCCCATCCTCTGTGTTGTGAGAATGGAGATAAACTATTTGTTGAGCATCCCGGCAAGGTGCCTGCTGGTGTTCGTCGAGAGCCACACTGGCGTGCACACCAGACCACATGTTTAAATTTGTATTTTCTCCTATCCCATAATGTTGGTGTCATCTCACCTAACAAAAGAGGTGTGGAAAACTTTAAAGGTTTACATCGCTAATGTAGTACTGTATTTCAGTTGTGGCAATAAAAGGCATATTTGACTGTGTACAGTCAATTCTGGTGGGGGGATTGATGCATTAACAGCGCAATCCAAATCAGGTTGGCTGAGATATTATTAGCCCCACAGAGATCCCAGATTTTTTAGTCCCTCATAGGTATCTTAAGGCTAAGGATCGGTGTCATCAGAGGATTAATTTGGAGAAAAATTGTAAGTGGAGCAGATCACATCTAAAATTTGTAAGGCAGCAGTTAAACTGCCAATGCTTTTTGCTTTTAAGTTGAATTGCTCTTAAGTCGGGCCACTTATAAGTAGAGGCACCACTGTATTACATATGTATTTAAACCGCCTACTTCCCTCAGTAGCCCTGTTAAGATGTTTCCACCCTGCAAAGGCTCACTGTTTCAGCATTGCAAAGCTCTGGGAATTTCCCTTTTGCCCCTGGAGTTTTTGGGGTGGGGGAAATGGTTCACCGCAGAGACTTTTATCGGTGAGAGGAAATGTCTCCGGTTGCGCAGCTATGCCCTCTTGGGAGGGGCTGGCAGTGTTTGAAGAGCCTTCCTTCCTATGCAATGGTTGTTCCTTCACACGGCACACATTCTCATTACAAATTGTGCACGGATGCATTTGCACGCAGCTTTCAGATGAAAAAGAAGATTTAAGGCTTTTATGAAATTCATTTCTGTGCCTTTGCCTAAACAAGAAAATTGGAAGACTTCTGCATTCAGTACTCTACGAATACCTTTTGACGAGCCCAGAGGTTTAATAATTTGACATGCTTGCTTGCAACGTAGGTTTCATGTGCTTTCCCCTTTCTTCGGAGCTTATAGAAGTTCCGTTTTCTCCGCAACAACCCCACCGGTGTGGCCAATAGCTCTTCCTGCCTGGAGCTTCTTGTGATCTTTCAGCCCCACCTGTCCTTCCAACAGTGCTAAATAAACATTTGATCAAACTAAATCCAACGCTCTTGTAGAACAGAGCCATTGAATCATGGAGTGGTGGCTACCCAATATTTTTCCATGAGATGACTCTCCTTGAGAGTTGGATTTAGATATCGTTGATCTCCTTCCCAAAGTGTACAGGAGGGGCACTTTGGAGAGAGAGTAGACCCCCCCCTCAGAACACCTTTGTTTGCCCTAAGAACAGCTGTAGATCAGATTTCAGGCAATCTTTTGTTGTAAACCGCCCGGAGTTCCTTCGGGAAGACGGGCGGTATATAAGCCCAATAAATAAATAGATAAATCATCCATGGTTTTCTTATGAATCTGCATGTGGATCTTTGTTCTGCATAAGACCAAATGTAGTTCCCTTCATCTTGTTTTAGGAACTGATCCCAAAGCTAAAGCTTGGAAAAAGTTTCTTATCTTGTCTTTTCCTTCCTTCCTTCCTTCCTTCCTTCCTTCCTTCCTTCCTTCCTTCCTTCCTTCCTTCCTTCCTTAGGGCGCTTTTACATGACCCCTAACATCCGCTGGCCACTTAAATTCGGACCAGAGATCTTAGGGGCTTGTCGCTCTTCCTGTGTCCCCACCCTGGCTGCTGGCTGCGTGAGGGGAGGGAGAAAAAAAAAGGAAGAAAAGATCGTGGCTCACCTCCGTTCTGCCTCCGTTCTTGCCGCGGCAACATTCCTGTCTCTGTAAAGTAGCTCTTAAAGGGGCGGCAGCCAAATAAACAACAAACAGAAGCGAGGAGAGCCCCGCACTCACTATCGTTACACCGCATCAAGCAATTTTCACCTCGGAAGAGCAGGTACTTGAAAGGTGCGCTGGGATGCGCTAAAGTGGGCGTGGTCGCACCTAATTTCCTGTAAACTCCGGAGCTGGTGGGGAAACATTTTAAAGCTCCGGAGCTGGGAGCCATTTGCCCCGGAGTTTAGGGGTCGTGTATAAACGCCCCTACTTACTTACTTACTTACTTACTTACTTACTTACTTTGGACTACAGATCCCAGAATTCAAAGAATTATCATTCCTAAAAGAGAGTAAGTTTTGGAAATTGCTAATGGCACAGAACCCTGCAATCAAGGTCAGTCTTTAATTTTGCCAGACTCAGCAGAAATAAAAGGCAGATGCTATCTTTTCATTGTCACTCTTTTCTCTGGAAGGCAACTTCAGAAAAGTCATAGAACAAGCACTGCAGAGTATCTTCCTTCCTTCCTTCCTTCCTTCCTTCCTTCCTTCCACAAAAGAGAACCTAACCTACAACCGGGATTAAATATTTAGGATTAGATAATCCTAGTTAAATAGCTGGCTAGATAGCGTGTGTGAGTTACGTATCTGGCTGCAGAGGCAGAGGTCGGGAGTTTAATTCCCCGTTGTGCCTCCTGGGAGTAGAGGTAGCCTGTGTGGCCTTGGGGGCAAGCTGCACAGTCTCAGGGGAACCGATCCCAAAAAAAAGGAACAGGAAACCACTTCTGAGTATTCTCTGCCTGGAAAACCCTGGGAAAGTGTTCCCATCAGTCAGAATATTTAACCTACTCTGTGTTTAAATATTTGAAAGGATGTCATATTGAAGAGGGAACAGGTTTGTTTTCCATGGCTTCAGAGACGAGGAGTTGGGGCAGTGGTTTCAAACTACAGTGGTACCTTGTATAAAGGAAGTAATTTGTTCCAAAGGAAATTATATTAGGCAAATTTTCCTTTATACAAATTTCCCATAGGAATGCATTGAAAGCAGAGTAATCCCATTTTTATGTTGTACGGATTTGCCCCATAGGCGATTCTGTTAAGCAAATTCCCCCTATCTCTGGAATTTTTTTATGTTGTACAGATTTTATGTTATACAAACCATTTGTTATACAAGGGTCCACTGTACTTGAAAACAGATTCAATTTAAACATTATGAAGGGAACTTCATGACGGTTAGAGCTGTTCGGCAGAGGAATATGCTGCCACAAAGGAAGGTGGTGGAGTCTCCTTCTTTGGGGGGGGGGGTTTAAGCAGAGGCTGGATGGCCACCTGTCGGAGATACTGTGATGGGGGTTCCTGCCTGGCAGGGGGTTGGACTGGATAGCCCTTGAGCTCTCTTCCAACTCTGTGATTCTTTGATGGCATATGGTTATTAATACAGTGGTACCCGGCTTAAGAGCAGCTCAATTTAATAGCAATTCGACTTAAGAGCAGAAAACTGTTGGTGTTTTAACTGCCACCTTACAAATTTTAGATATGCTCGACTTACAATTTTTTTAAAATTTTAATTTATTTTTTCAATTTTTAGATAGGTACCCCAATTTAAGAGTAGTTTGACTTAAGAGCATGCATTCGGAACGGATTAAATTCGTACTTTGAGATACCACTGTGTTAATCCTAGCCTGGAGTGAATTCTGCTTTTCTTGTCCCCTTCCATTCCCCCCCCTCCCTTTTCTGAACACACTGCAAGCCTGATGAGGAGGAGAAGCTAGTCCATACACCGTTCTTAATTTCTCTCCACTTCTGCTCAGGTGATTTCTCTTCCTCTCTGTATGTGTGTGTTGTTGTGTCGTTACAGTCGTGACCTACTCTTCGTGACTCCATGTCCGTGGAGTTTTCTTGGCAGGAATACTGGAGTGGCTTACCAGTTCCTACTCCAGGTGCCTACAGCACCAGGTATTCCCTGGTGGTCGCCCATCCAAGTTCTAACCAGGGCCAACCCTGCTTAGCTTCCAAAATCAGGCGAGATTGGATGTGCTTAGGGCATCTAGGCAGCTTCCTCTCTGTATAGGAAGGTCTGTATCCCAGGCGGTCGCCTTCTGTTTGAACCCCGTCTCCGCCCTCCTGGAACCTGGCAGCAACTTCTGCCCACCACCGTATTGCCCTGAAAATACACTCCTTCCAAGCATTTCCACTTGCCAAGTCCCTTCTGACTTGAGGGAGATTCTTTTAAGAACCAGGAAGGCTTGTTTTATCACTTGGCTGTTGGAGGAGACCAGGTCAAAGCATTCTTTTGTGGTCTTTCTTTGGTCCTCCTGAGACAGGGTGCGAAGTCAATTAACAATTAACAAACCAACGTTTGGGGTTGTGAAGAGAAGCTGCTTTACAGAAAGGACTTAAAAGCAGAAGTAGATTTTTTTTTTCTGGGAAAGTGAAAAAACACTGTGATTCCTTGCTTATATATTACTGATGGAGGGAGGGATGGATGGATTTAACAGCCATGTACTGTGGTGTACGTGGTTCTCCTGTAAAGTATTAGAGATTAAGGTTTAGAAAGAATCCTTCAGGCTGTCCCTGAGTGTCTGGTGGTCTGCGAGGGTTTTTTTTTTAATGGATTGTTGGGCTCCATTGTTTTAAAGGTGTTTTTGTGTTGAGTTTATTTACTGTTTTTAATATAATACTTGTTTTTTTGTGTGTTTGTATACTTACTGTTTTTACCTTTTTAATATTGTCTTATTGATGATTTAAGCCACCTTGGGCCCTTTTTAAGGAGAAAGGCAGCATCAAAATATTTTAATTAATCAATTAATTAATTAATTAATTAATTAATTAATTAATTAATTAATTGGGAAGGCAGAAGTCCATACAGGGTGGAAAGGAAGAGAATGCTTTGTTTGTTTGGAAGTGCTTTTACTGTGTTCTAGCTGGATTGTAGAAATAACCCCTTCCTTCTAAACATGGACACACTTAGAAGACCCCTGCTTAATGTATATTAATGTATATTAATTTATATTAATTGTCTGGTGAAAAAAATGATATTTAAAGTCACTGTAGGGCAGTGGTCGTTGGGCATTTCAGTTCTGGCCATTAAGACTTGCCCAAATCTCATAGTAGGACTCAGGGTTGCATCTTTGTAGATTTTAGAAATTAGTTCCTGAACTTGTACCAGATGCTGTTCGGATCTGATGACTGGGGGTGGGGTGGGGGGTGGGGACCCATACATTGGCTTTTGAGGGTGAAGGTCTTCCTGTTCGCTGCAGCTGTCTAGAGGCGGGCTTATGCAAGTTAGCAAAACTCTCTCTCTCTCTCTCTCTCTATCTATCTTCCTTTTGGTATACAGTAGCTTAAGCACACATGAAGAGCTTTGGGGCTTTGGGTTAGAAGGCTTGTTTTAAGGAGGGAATTAGTCTTAGTCTGAAAATGGAATAGTTTAGAAATAGAGTGCTTTAAGAGCCACGGGTGAGATGAATAGTAAAAACCAGACGGCCGTCCTTCTTGTTTGCCTCTTCTGACTAATCCTCGTGCTGGACTTTTGTTAACAGAAATCTTAACATCTGATGGGTGAGACCGTTATAGTCCTAGAAAACTTACTCATAGGGAGACCGGGGGTTAGTACGTTTGGCTCTGCTTTTTGTCCTTGACTTTGCCTTTTGAGGTTTTGCACAGGGGCCCTCGTTCCTAAACCTACATTGAAATGTCTGGATTGGGACCTGCGTTTTTGTT
The DNA here is from genome assembly GCA_037367245.1 of Phrynocephalus guinanensis. Lineage (NCBI taxonomy): Eukaryota > Metazoa > Chordata > Lepidosauria > Squamata > Agamidae > Phrynocephalus > Phrynocephalus guinanensis. Next base: position 5,692,482 of record CM074741.1, read on the forward strand.
TGTTTGTTTGTTTGTTTGTTTGTTTTGGCTTATAAAACAGTTTATTGCACAGTAGCCCAGGTGCTGGGGGGGGGAATTTGGGCCGATTTTTGTGGACTGGACAGTGGCTGAAATCTGAAAACAATTATTTGGATGTTTTTCTCCAGGTGATGCTTAATCTAATACTGTTTTTATTTTCATTTATTGCATTGTTTGTTGCTAGTGTGTATATAATCCTATGGCAGATCGCAGTGGCAGGATATATGCTGGAAAAAAATATCAAAGAATCCTTTTGTTCACGCCACCCCATTTCCCCCCCCCTTCTCACAGGAAGAAGAAAAGAAGAAAGCGAAAGAAGAGGAAGAACAGCGGGAGTATGAGGAATATCTCAAGCTCAAGGAGAGTTTCGTAGTGGAGGAAGAAGGGGTAGATGAAGCCATGACTGAAGAAGAGGTAAGCTCTACTCCATCAGGGATTTGAGAGGTAATTGGTCTAGGGTAGCGGTGGCCAACCTTCGGCCCTCCAGATGTTTTGGACCACCACTCCCACAGTTCTTTGTCACTGGCATTCTAGGCTCAGAAATCTGGCAGTTGTGGTCCAAAACATCTGGAGGGCTGAAGGTTCGCCGCCACCAATGTAACGGTTGTCTTGAGTGGAACGCAAGAATAATGGGGAAGAGGAGGTTGGCTCCCAGGGGGGAATGGAACTGAAGTAAATCTTTAGTTGGTTTGTATATCCAGAAGGGAGAGGAAGGACCTGTAGATGGGCAGAGGGCTCCCAGCTTCAAGACATGGAATCAGACAAATGAGCGTAGACTCAGAAAGACTAGCCCGGAACACCTTGCTCAGAGGCCTCCATTAGGTGAAGAACTAAGGCATTGTGTTAGGAGAAATCAAGTACTTGAAAGCACAAATTTGAAATAAAGTAGTTGAAAGCACACATTTTATTCAAAATGACTGTCGGCTAGGACTGACACACTTAGTCAGCTGGCAAGTCCAATGTTGCGTGTTTAACACTGGTGGGGCTGCTACTAACGATTTATAATCATGATGAACATAAGAACATAAGAAGAGCCGTGCTGGATCAGGCCAAAGGCCCATCTAGTCCAGCTTCCTGTATCTCACAGTGGCCCCACCAAATGCATCTGGGAGCGCATGAGACTAAATTTCTCTCTCCTGATACCACTCCCCTGCCTCTGGTCCTTGAAGTACCCCGTTTTTTAAGACTGGAGATGACACATCTCCATCATGGTTTGTAGCCTGTGATGGACTTTTCCTCCAGGAATCTGTCCAATCCCCTTTTGAAGGCATCCAGGCCAGATGCCATCACCACAACCTGTGGCAGGGAGTTCCACAGACTAACAACACGCAGGGTGAAAAATATTTTCTTTTGTCTGTTCTTACTCTCCCAGCCCTCAATTTGAGTGGATGTCCCCTAGTTCTGGTATTTTGGGAGAGAGAGAAGAGCTTCCCTCTATCCACTTTACTCATACCCTGCATTATTTTGTATGTCTCAATCATATCCCCCCTCAAGCGCCTTTTTTCCAGACTAAAGAGGCCCAAATGTTTTAGGCTTTCCTCATAAGGGAGATGCCCCTGCCCAGTAATCATTTTAGTCGCTCTCTTTTGCACCTTTTACAGTTCCACTATGTCTTTCTTGAGATGCAGTGACCAGAATTGTACACAATTGTTGTGTTTCCAACGCTTATTATGAATATTGTTCTGGCTGGGTAGCAAGATGATTCTGTGGCAGCAAAACAGAATGGCCCTGAGGCGTGAGGCAGTTCTGTCTGGCACAACTGTCCATGTACTGCCACCTGCTCCATCGGACATGTCATCCTCTTCAGTCACCATTATCATGATTAAATAATATTGACAGCATACAGTTTGCACTCCGCTTTTCCTTGCAGGATCTGAGGGCAGTTACTAGTCTACGTAAAAAGGTACTGCAAAAGTCACAAATACCTTACAAAGCACAGTTAATTTTTTCCAGAATGAATGACTGGGAGGTCATAAAGGATAGAACAAAGCTGACTTCCTAAGTCCTAGCACAGGCATGTCCAAACTTCGGCCCTCCAGATGTTTTGGACCACAACTCCCACAGTCCCTTGTCATCGGCAATCTAAGCTTAGAATTCTGGGAGTTGTGGTCCAAAACTTCAGAAGGTCCGAAGTTTGGACATGCCTGTCCTAGCATTAAGATGCTACTAATAGAAAAAGCCCTGTGCCATAGACTGCAGCTTCTCAGAATGGTTGGGCACATAACAGAGCCTCTGTTGAAGATCCTGAATCCTAGGAAGGAACGTCATAAGGAGGAGGCCATTTTGGAGCCATCCTGGGCCCAAATCATTGAAGGCTTTATAGGTCAAAATCAACACCTTGAGTCAAGCTTGGAAATTAATTGGAAACCAGGGCAGTTGAGTCAAGACCAACGAGGCATGGGCTCTACAGTGTGTGCCTGACAGTAGCTTGGGGGCTGATTTGGCACTAGCTGGGCTTTTGGAATCCATGCCAAGGGCAGCCCCATTTAGAAGGCATTACGGCAGTCTGACCGGGAGATTATAAAACCTTACCTGCAAAGAAGCTTAGCTGGCCTATCAACTGATGTTAGGCAAAGGCACTCCAGGCCAGGGGAGCCCCAGGTGCAATGATGGGTGAAAGGGTACTTCCAACGCTGTGAATTTGGTCTTTTAGACTGGAGGGAACAATAGTGCCTCAAGCACAGGCTCTAACACAGACCCAGGTTGCTTTGTCTCTTGGTGGTCATCTCTGCTATCATAACAGGGCTGCTTTAAGCATACTTGACCACAATTTGACCAGCCACTTAACGGGGGATTTTGGAGTTGTATGCAAAAAATAACTGATTTGCAATTCACCTCCCACGTTTTCTGTAAACTTAGTTCTTCCATGGCCATCATGGCGGAATCATGGAACAAAAGGCACCGTGTTAGCTGAGATGTATTGCTTAAGCCTGTTGGGCCTGCGCATAAGTATTGCAAGCTGAATTCTTCCCTTGGCAGCGTAAGCACAGTGTGAGAGAAGGAAAAGTGTGAAGTGGCTAGTACACGGTCATGAATGTGTGAAAACCTTTCAAGGTCACATAATATAAAAATGCCCTTTGTCTGTCCAAATAACTGTACCCACCACTTGTTTGGTGCCGAATTTTCCCTCCGCTGTATGCTGGTAAGTTAAACGGAAACCTCTTGTCATTGTTTATTTATAATGTCATGTATAAAATACACTGTACTTGATGAGAGAATCATGTTGTTACAGTTCTGTTTCTGGAAAATATGAGCAAGTGACATCTTGCTGTTACTTATAAAAAAAGTCTGTTATACTGTAGACAGTGCTTTATAAAGCAAAGGTCCTACTTGCAAGGCCCTTAGAGTCCAAATTTTGCTTGAGAGGGAGAAATCAGAGGAAAGAGAAAGACAAGTGAAAAGGAGTTGAATGCTCACCTATTCAGTTAGAATCATAGAGTTGGAAGAGACCTCAAGGGCCATCCAGTTCAACCCCCTGCCATGCAGGAACCCCCATCACAGTATTTCCAACAGATGGCCATCCAGCCTCTGCTTAAAAACCTCCAAAGAAGGAGACTCCACCACCCTCCGTGGCAGCATATTCCACTGCCGAACAGCTCTAGCTGTCAGGAAGTTCTTCCTAATGTTTAAATTGAATCTATCCAGTGATAACTCTTCAGTTATACCACTGAGTTATACCTCTGTGTTTCACTTGTGGGTTTAAGCCGAAGGCTTCACAGAACAGGGTATTTGGAAGAAGGACTTGGGGAGGGGGGAGGGTTTGAAATGGAGCTCCATGCCGAAGTTCGGTTACACATCTATCTGTCTTTCTAAATGCGTAATCTTTTCGCACAAGTCCAGCTTTGTGTTTGATCAAGGGATTACTTGGGTCAAGGAATTATTTGGGAACACTTCATAGCATGTAGATACAATGGGTCTTACCATGGCTTTCACCCAAGGCTGGAACCTTTTCAAACTTTTCCAAAATAAATTACAAGAACCTGATGACTGGATTGCAGGATATTTTTTAACGGCTAACAGTCACCAGTCTGCAACTGCCATGTACCTAATTATGAGAATCTGTGTTGTTATATCTTGTCCCTGAGTGGATTTACAGACAGGATAGTCTAATCTGTTGATTTATTGCAATTGCAGAGTATTAGTTTCTTGCACATTTTCCTGTTTTCAGCTAATAATTGTTTCTCTTCTTGTGCCCAGTCGTAGCTTTCTAACAGAACTTCTCGAATACATCAAGGTATGCTTATCTCCCTTCTTCTACTCTTTTCCTATTTGCTTCTTTTTTAAAAAAAATAAATGCACTCTTTTGGTGCTGTGGATTGTTAAGGAGTCATTTGAACTGTCCTCCTATGCCTGAATAAATAACAAGTGCTGTGTCAGGTATAAGCTGCATCTGTAAAGCAGATGCTGGTGTTCCGTACAGAGGTTGGTCATGGTAGGCGGCATTCCCCCGGCTGTACTTTTGATGTTATGCCTTCAACCACCTTTGTTCCTGTGCAGAAACATTTCTGGGCTGCACTCCTGGAGCAGACACTGTACAGCATGCACCTTGTACCAAATGATGCCACTTTGAGCGCTGAGATCACCTTAGTAAATGAGCACTGAGCGTGTGCATCCATAGTGTGCCAGGACTGGAGACAGCCAGAATTTAAGGTTTCAACTACTTGCGGCTGGCAATGGGGATGCGGTGGGCAAATAAAGGACAAGCTGCACGGAGATGATGCAGATGAAGTAGAATAATACATCCGCTGTGGAACGGTGCTTACATTGGTTTTGTTCAAATGTGTAGCCTTCTTGGAGCCATCAAACGCAAAGGAAGCTATTTTCGGTGCTGGTTCCTCCACCCTTGTATGAATCACTAAATCCATCTGTTTGGACTGGAGCATTTCTGTTCCACCCGTAAGGAATCCAATTGATCTAAAGCCCCCCAAATTTTTAAACAAGTCACCCGAAAGGGTTTTAGTTAGGTAACTTGTATCGTGTTCAAGGTGGTTGGGTGTTCAAAGCAGGCAATCTAGCTAAAGACAAGAGCAAATGAAGAGAAATTGTCATTAGTTTTGAGAGTAAGAAAGAAAGAAACCCCAGACAGACAGACTATATGTGGGTGTTGAGTGTTTTAGAGGCTGCAGGCATCGCACATAGAGACAGAGACACACTGAAAGCAGAGAAGGAGTAAGTGACTGATCAGAAGAATAATGTGTGTGTGAGAGAGAAAACGAGAGACAGGTTTGTGTTGCTGTTTGTTGTGTATTTTTATTATTCATTTTGTGTTTTGACCTTGTGCACTGCCTTGAGTTGTTTATACAAGCTGGCGGTATATAAATTGTAAATAAAGTAAAGTAAAGGATCCGTTAAAAGGGGATGTTTCATTTTCTTAGAATTCATTACACTAGTCACTATATCTTTCAGGGTTTCCTGGTTGGGGTGGTGGTGTTCTTTGCATAGAAGATTATGTAGGACGAACATGTGCTTAACATAGGAAGGATGATATTTGCTTCATATCCATCGTGTCCCGCCCTTTATGTTTTTTGTGCTTTGCAGAGAAAGGATCTGAGATTGGTGTTTTCTGTGTGTACCTATTGGGCTCCTTCCTCAGAACACATTTTACAACCTAAAGGTCATACAAGCCTTAAATACGGTTTCCTTTCCCTGTTCAAGTTTCCCTTTACCCTTCAAGTTTCAAACTTAAAGATCTGAATCGCCCCATGGAGGGTTTGAAACAGTCTCTCCCGTACAGCCCAAGAGAAACCAAAGGCTCAGCGCTTGTACCAAGTGGTGTAGAATTAATAACTTGCACCTAAACATAAATAAAAACAAAGGAGCTTGTGGTGGATTTTAGGAGGCAGAAAACTGATATTCAACCACTGGTGATTGATGGGACTGGTGTGGAGAGGGTTACAGGTTTTAAATTTTGGGGCATTGAGTTACAGGAGGATCTGTCCTGGAGTGTCAACACAAGGGGGCTTGCAAAGAAGGCTCAGCAGAGACTATATTTCTTGAGAACTTTAAGGAAAAACCATCTTCTGCAAAAGCTGCTGCTGGCCTTCTATCATTGTGCTATTGAGAGTGTGCTTACTTACGGGTTATGTGAGTGGTATCGAGGTTGTACCCATCGGGATAGGACAGTGTTGTACAGAATCATAAGAATTGCGAAGAGTATTGTGGGCTGTTCACTCCCCACCCTAGAACAAATTTATACTACCAGGTGCCACTGTAAAGCGTTAGATATATTAAGAGATCCATCACATCCTGGTCATCGCCTCTTTGAGTTGCTGCCATCGGGATGGAGATATAGAGTACTGAGGGTGAGAACAAACCGTCTCAAAAATAGCTGCTTTTTTAGAGCAATACCGTGCTTCCCCGAAAATAAGACACTGTCTTATATATATTTTTCTCAAGAAGACACACTATGGCTTATTTTCAGGGGATGTCTTATTTTACTAAGTATAATATGCTTGAATGTCAGCCCTGCACACAACCATAGCCACGCCCATCACTAGGTCTTATTATCAGGGTAGGGCTTATATTCAACAAATGCATAGAAATCCTGTTAGGGCTTATTTTTGGGGGGAGGTCTTATTTTCAGGGAAACAGGGTAATGGCCTTAAATGGAAATTCTGGGCTTTGAAGTCAGCTTATTTTGTATGTTATATTTTATGTGTTGTGGCTGTTTTTAAATCTACGTGGAATGTTTTATATGGGTTGAAAATAGCATCCGTGAAATTTCGTTGTTCCTTCAAGGGGACAATGACAATAAAGATTCCTATTCCTATTGTTAAACTGACCCTAACAAACAGCTATTTTGGGTCCTATTTTGGTGCACTGGCAACACTGGTCTTTTTCTTTTCTTTTCTTTTTTTAAGCCATTGTGTGACCAGTAGAGGAGCTTGATATATGGTGGGTTTTTTTTAAGGTTAACTTATTTTAAGTTGCAGCCCACTTAAAACTTCTCCCACCTGACACCTCTGTACCTTTGGCCGGGGGGGGGGGGGAGGAGTTGCGGCGTGGCTGCGAAAAGCCCCATTAAAACCACGAAAGCCACATAACGGGCCTTCTCCTTGTCATCTTCCGTAGGTGTCTGTGTGTTTCAGACTGCAAAGGTCCTGGTGGCTGCAGACATCAGGCCCTTCCTCCTCAAACCACCAGACCCTCTAGCTTCAGCTCTGTGCGTTTCAGGCCGTTATGTACAGCAAAGGGTGATGCTCTTCCCGTCCTGTGCTGTTTGTTGGTTAGAGGCTTCTCTGCGCAAATTCAGTGTGCATGTGTGTGTATGGAGTCATCAGTAGGTCCAGAGCACGGCAGCAGGACCATTGAATGGATTAAATATACACCAGCATATTTCACCAACTGTGGCCGCCTTTACCCTGGCTCCCTTTTTATTTCCCTGCCAGCGTTGAGGTGACAACAATAATTGAATAAAGGCACATTACACAATGCACACACTGTTCGGTTATATTATACGATTTGAACCTGAAATGTTTTTTGTTAAATATCATGCCAGAAATTAAGGATGTTAACATGAAAATATTATTAATGCACATGACAACCATAGCAAGAATTATAGATGCTAATAAATATCAGATATCTGCAGAAATACCAAATTGGCTATTGCTGTTGGAAAAATTCTTCGAAACAGCAGAGATGGATATATGATCGGAACTGTTGAAAGACTTAGAGAAGGCAGGAGATAGCTGGAAACCACTCCACAGTGGTTATTATGAGACTATGTTGTAGAGTACTGTAACTAGATAGCTCCACTAGCATAATAGATATGCAGTTATTATTGTCAAAAATAATGGGGATACTGATAGCTGCTGTGCCAAACAGCCTGAAAAACTCACAACAACTATCATATCCCAGCCATGAAAGCCTTTGAGAACACAATGGGGATACTGTATTGTAAACATGCCTCTTGAGCTCTCCCTGTTTTTTACCCTTAGAAGCCCTACCCAATACCGGTTCCCCCAGTTATCCCCTTATGTTTTGAAAAATACAAATTTAACAACAAAAAGTGGCAGCACTAACATACAAGTCCCTAAATACAATGAACTCTGACCACCCTCTACACATTCATTCCAGGTGGGGCAGTTGAGGAGTCTGACCCCAAGAGAACAAAACAAAAGAAAAGAAAAGAAAAACCCAGAAACCTGGCCTTCTCAGTGGTGTCACTGTGCTTGTGGAATCAGCTCCTATCTGATATCCACCTATTCCCCCACTTCCCTGTCTAGTTTTTAAGAGATTGTGAAGCACATGGTTCTTTAGGCAGGACATAGGTGGTTACTTCACGTCCCATTCGTCCCTCCTTGCTGTCCCGCTTGGAACTGATACAAAAAAAAAATTACTTCACGTCCATATTGTGACAGCAAAAATTTGTCCCGACCACGCCCCTGGAACCGGGAACAGAGTGTGACAAGCTGTACCTGCCCCTGGGCTGGGGAATTCTCTTGTCATGGTTGGTTCATGGTTCCTGTTCCGAGACAAGGGACTGTGTGGTAACAACTGTCACACAACAACCAATGTCCACCTAGTGGTCAGCGGCTGAAGTGGCATTCAGCTTTAGTTTCCCTATGGGAAACACTATGCAGCGCAAATGTTTATTAAAGAAAGACTGAAAATTCTGTAGCACTGATGTGTAAATCCCGGAAGACCAGTAAATCGAAATATCGAAAAAGTTTTATTTATGATATTTTTTTAAAATGACCCGCGAACAATGCTGTCACGGTACAAATGTAATTGCGAAACACGGTACAAAAGCAACCGCCTTTGAGCTCAAAAGAGGGTTGTCATTGACCAACCCTTAAGCTAATGAATCCCCCTGACTGATTTCATTTACAGTGGAAAACAGAAATTTAACACAAATTTGACTGGGATAATCTGGAGATTCCTTCTGGGGGATGTAAATGAAATGTCTCTTCAAAGAGAGGAGGAGGCAGTGGAATTATAGTCCACAAGTTATACGCCTCCACTTTTTAATGTTCATAGCAACAATGTCTAACATTTAAGTTTTACTGATTTTTAACCTGACGTTCCAAGTTCTGAACAACTCTATGCTTACCATTAGAGTCCCACAACTTTACAGGTCCCCAACTAAAATGCTTCCATTGTGGACCAGACTTCTGCAGCCAGATTTTTTACAAGACTGAGCCGACTGTCTAACCAGCGAGGCCAGCCCCGAGCTCCCGGCCCTTCTTCCCCTCCTCCGGCAGCGGCGGCTTCGGCGAGGCCGAGGACCAGCTCCAGGTGCTCTGAGCTGGCTTCGCCGAAGCCGCCGCTGCCGGAGGAGGGGAAGAAGGCAGGAGCAGTTTGGAGGCGGCAGCCGCAATGCTGGGTTGTGGCTGCCACCCAATTCCGGTGCCTTGCGCCGGGGCTCCGAGATATAAGTCAAAGCCTGCGACTCAAGTCAAACAGGCCCCTTCTTGCTGCAAGTCAAATATGATGCAAGTCAAGCAGTATGTAAGTCAAGGTTCCAGTGTATTGTTATTTTCTATGTGTCATTTTTTAAATTGGTAAAGTTTACAAGTAATGTATAATGTTTTATTTTTTCTTTATTATTTGATGTTATTTATTTGGTTTGTTGATGAAGATTATTGTCTATTGTGATCCACCCAGAGTAGCCTTAGTAGCCAGATCTGTGGACAAAAAAGTAACTAAATAAATATAACAAGGAGCCTCGTGGCGCGGTGGCTAAATGCCTGTACTGCAGCTAAAACTGTGCTCACGGCCTGAGATTCAATCCCAGGTAGCCGGCTCATGGTTGACTCAGCCTTCCATCCTTCCGAGGTTGGTAAAATGAGTACCCATCTTGCTGGGGGGGGGGCAATGTGTAGCCTGCATAATTAAACTGTAATCCGTCCAAAGAGTGCTTGAAGCACTGTGGGGCCGTATATAAACAGAACAGTTTGCGCTTTTTTTTTCCCTTTTAAAAGGATAAATATATAATTATCACACTGCAGTATCAGGATTGGCTAAAAGGTTCCTGGGCTTCCATTCTTTAGGGTATGCACGGTGTTGATGGACTGCTTTAGACCTTCCAGTACGGTGGGATCAGCCTTTGCAGAGTTGCCACTTCCTGCATGAAATCTGCAGGAGTGGCCCCTTCGTGTTTCACCCCAAATCTTTTTAGAAGAAGATGTGCAGACTTTTGGCAGTTCCAAGCTCTGAGAACTGGTTTTCATGGACTGGTTCAGTAATTTATTTCCCCATGACGCTGTTTATTTTTTCTTCCTGTTTTTTGCATTTGATATGTTCATAACTAGTCCATTTTGTTTTTTTTGGGGGGGGTTTTACGGGGAGTCTTTGCAGTATAGTGGTTATACTGCAGTAATGCAGTGAAAACTCTGCTCATGATCTGAGCTTGATTCCAGGCTCAAGTAGCTGGTTCAAAGTTGACTCAGCCTTCTATTCTTTCACAGTTGATGAATTGAATACCCCAGCTCACGGGGGTGGGGACACTGTGTAGCCTACATACCTAAATTTTTATTTTAGAATGGGATGTAATTTTAAAGCAATGTTTGACAAGGTTGCCACAAGTCTATGGTTTGGAAATCCTGGAAGCGTCAGGGGACAATGTAAATAGTTATGGGGGGGAAATTGGATTTTGACTAGAAGTGGGCATTATTGCTAATCTTGGAAATCCTTAATTGCCCGCCAACCATATTTACTGTATTTTTCACTCTATAAGATGCACTTGTTTTCCTCTCTTTTATTTATTTTTTACTAAATTTTTACTAAATTTATTTTATACAGAAAACAAAAAAAAATACACAATACAAATTACAAAAAAGACAAAACATCAACAGCAGTGCACCCCTTCACCAACAGGACCACTCTTCTTATTTACAGTCATTATCCACCCCTCCAGAACAAAATTGATTGTCAGCTTGAATATGGAGATGAGCACCGCCCCTAGAGTCAGACATGACTAGCACGCATGTGCAGGGGGAACCTTTACCTTTTTACCTTGACCACTTGTTACCCAGGTCTGAAATAGGCTCATAAGAGCAATGGCCTGAATAGGCTTGTTAGGTAGACAATAGTCTCAAAACCCCTTTAGGTGAACAATGGCCTAAGGTGCTGAAACCCATAAAGTATGGGTTGCTAGCTATGGACTTGGTGGTGAAGGCGTGAAGTATTTTTGATTTTTCTAGGTATTGCTGAAATCACAGCCTGATAAGTGGCAGATAGACTGTGCCTGAGGCCCCCACCTCTGTTGAGAGAGGGGGTTTCAATGCTCACATGAATGGCTTCCCTGACTCTTCTCTCAAACCACCTCTCTTCTTTGTCTAATATGAGTACATCCTCATCTTTGAAAGAGTGGCCTTTTTCCTTCAAATGGAGGTGTACTGCTGATTCTGGTCCTGAGCTGTTGCCCCTCCTATGTTGGGCCATCCTTCTGTTTAATGGCTGCTTACTTTCTCCATTGTAGAGGTCTGCACACTCCTCACTGCATTGGACATACATATATATATATATATATATATTAGAGCCTATTTCAGACCAAGGTGGCATGAGCTCAAAGTAAACTATAAAATGGAGGACTCACAACTAGCTTTCCTCAGACTGACAAAGCTGTTTGGATGAGCAGTGAAAAGAAGTCCAGTTGCCATGACTCAACTTCCAGATGCTTTCCCAGTACTGCACAGCTTTTGTGAGCAATGGGCCACTGATGGAAAAGATGGGCAGAGAAGGTAGGAATTTGTTAGTGGCTGGAGGTAGAATTTGCCAGACTGCACTGAGGTCCCCTGTGTTCTTGTTCTCTTCCTTTCTCACTCAACGTGGAGATAAGCGGAGAGACGTGGGTTCTCTGCTCCGGTTGCAGAAGGAATCACAACATACGAGGCCAAATCATACCTTTGTAACTTAAATAGTGATTTTTAATCTTCCTTACGAAAGGCATCCTTCTTAGAAACCAGCCTCAGTGGGGCATCCAATAAATAATTAACCACCAGCTTCCTAATTTCAGAGACGACGTGATGTTTATCTACTGTACCTTGATAAGATGTCAATTTAAACCAGCTTAATTAATTCCCACGTTTCTTTCTTAAGGTATTCTTTGCCATCATTATCTTCTTTCTTGACTGCATTACCCTAGCTGCTGCGAGCAGATGGGAGTGTATGCTTAAATGACAATATTGTAAAAAAACACAAAGCTAAGGAGACGGGTCGTCAGATCTGAGGGTTAGTTTTTACGGAAATTAAGCTTTCAGAATCTTTATTACTGTTCTTCAAAGCTGTGCTGTACTTTTGCAGTATTTTCAGGTGATATCCTTGGCAAACACTTCTTTTCAAAGACCAGGAATTAGTAACTTGGAATCTATTGGTAGATCACTATATTATGTGCATGAGATTAGTTTTAGATTTTAGCAACAGATTTTTTTTAATATCAGTATTTCCCTCCACTATTCCAGTGTGGTGTAGTGGATAAAGGGATGGACTAGGTCAGTGGAGGCGAACCTTCGGCACTCCAGATGTTTTGGACCACAACATCCAGAATTCCGAGCCTAGACTGCCAATGTCAAAGGGCTGTGGGAGTTGTGCTCTGAAACATCTGGAATGCCGAAGGTTTGCCACCACTGGACTAGGCACTCTGCAGAACAGAGTTCAAATCTCCACTCAGCCATGGAAACACCCCGGGGGAGTAGAAGTGGCATAAACCACTTCTGAAATACCTCGCCTGGAAAACCTTATTATGGTCACTAAAAATCAACTCCACCTTGATTACACTTGATTAGTTTTAGCCGTTATATTCTCACTGCTCATTTTCTCTCTTGTGTATTCTGGTCTATTTCTGCTTGTATTGATCTTGATTGTCTTAGTGTTGTTACTTTGTTTCTTGTATTGTATTGTAATTTTTAATATATTATGTTTAATAGCTATATCTGTTTGTTTAACCCTGTAAACACCCATAGTGGCCTTTGTTGCCAGATGGTGTGGTATAAGAGTTTAATCAATAAATAAAATAAAATAAATACATGCACACACTTCAATTAAGGTGTTGAAATCCAAGGTCTGCAGTCGTTGTGATGTAGATTTCTGCATGTATATCCATACGCCATCATATGTCATCAGGTTCCACTGCACAGGTAGCATTTTAGGATCTGGGGATTTTATTGCAATGCAGCATAAATCCTACAGGTCCACAGTCTCTCAGGTCAACATATGATGCTACAGCTACTGCCTTTCCTCTTGCAGCTAGTCATCTGGAGAAACCTGGTAACTATGCAGGATGCTGCTTATTGACTATAGCAATACCATTCTTCTGAGCATCCTTATTAAAAAAAGCTGACTGACTTGGACCTTTCTCCTACCATCTGTGACTGGATTAAAGATTTTCTGAGGAATTGGTCTCAAACAGTGAGGATTGGAAGCTTAGCACTGGCTTCCCACAGACTGTGTGCTTAGTCCCTATCTATATTCATTGTATACATATGACTGTGTACAATCTGACCCATCCACTGTAATCATTAAGTTTGCAGATGATACTATCATAATGGGTCTTATTACAGATGGAGGCGAATCAGTATACATGGGGGAGGTTCAAAAATTATCCTCATGGTGCCTAGAAAATAATTTGCACCTAAATATCAGCAAAACAAAGGAGAAGGTGTTGGACTTCCGGAGAAAAAAGAGAGGAACTTGCCCCACTGTACATCATGGGAGGCTGGGTGGAGAGAATTCCCTCCTATAAATTCCTGGGAGTTCATTTTAGTGAAGATCTTACCTGGAAAATTAATACAATCCAGGTGGCCAGGAAGGCTCAACAGAGATTGCGTTTCCTCAGGCTCTTGTGGAAGAACAACGTGGAAAAGCAATTGATGACCTTCTACCAGACAACAATAAAAAGTGTCCTCACATACTGCATTACAGTCTGGTATGCTGGTTTGACAGCTGCGGACTGAAAGACTTTACAGAGGGTAGTGAACACAGCACAAAACATCATGGGCTGTCCCCTGAGTCCACTGGATGACATCGCCAGAGACCGCTGGTCACACCCTGGTCAGCACTTCTCTACTCTCCTCCCCTCGGGTAGGAGATACAGAAGTATAGCAAGCCGTATCAACAGGCTAAAAATACTGTAGTTTTTTATCCATGGGCTGTTAGACTGTTGAATGAGACGTGATAGACTCGTGGGGCCGGTGAGTTGTGCAGCAAGCACACAAAGTGAAATGAGATTGAATGGTTTTTTTAGTGGGATGGTGTTTGGGGGGGGGGGGAGGGAGGCTCAGTCAATTTTGCTCTACGCAGGTGGTGCACTGACAATAGAGGTTATTTATTCCACTACCCATATTATAATTTTAATTATGAATTATTGCAATAATGAAGTTATTTTGCAGGCCATTGCATTCAGTGCAGTTAGCATAGCTTACTGGCCGTGGAGCCAGCGGCTGGGAGCTGATTCTCCACTTCTTTGTACCTTCTGTGAATAGAGACAACCTGTGTAGCCTTGGACAAGTTGCTCGGTTCCAAACTGTCTCCAAGAGAAGGAAATGGGAAACCACTTCTAAGTAGCCTCTGTTTGGAACACCCTGGAGAGGGTCCCATAAGTCAGAATTGACTTGACAGCACAGGGTAAGTATCAAATTAAGGCACCCAAAGGACTGGCATTGATGCTGGCTTTTCTCTCTTTCTCACAGAGTTCAAAGGTTGTTCTCTTGGAAGACCTGGCCTCCCATTTGGGCATCAGGAGTCAGGTGTGTATTTGCCTGGCCGAATGAGCGGTCTTTTGGGTGACACCAGGCGGCTGCTGCAAAATGGCATGCCCCCTTGAATGGCTCGCTTCCCACCTGTTGAGGCACTCAGCAAACATTAAGGGATGTCACCAGGGTGACCTATCCTTGTGAACAGGAGGCATCCAGCACAGTGAGCAAAGGCTTGCCAAGGAATGATAACAAAACTTTGGGGAAGAGCTCCTAAATGCAACATTTGGTGCAGTGCTGCTTCTTGGTTGGTTGGTTGGTTGGTTGGTTGGTTGGTTGGTTGGTTGGTTGGTTGGTTGGTTGGTTGGCTGGCTGGCTGGCTTTGGAGGCACCTTCATGCCACCCTTAATTTACCCTGATACGTAAGATAAACACTGCCTTCTTCTTTGTATGAAAATGGCCTAGACCAGTATTGGTGAACCTATGGCACGGGTGCCCAAGGTGGCACTCGGAGCCCTTTCTGTGGACACCTGACATCACCCCTTTCACAGCCACCTCTTTTCAGTTTAAATTGCTGTATTGGCACTTTGTGAAAAAAAATAGTGGGGTTTTGAATTGCAGTTTGGGCACTTGGTCTCTAAAAGCTTCGCCATTACTAGCCTAGACTTTTCTGTCAGCCAGCTCTGAAGAAGAGATTTCATCACTAAACATCACATTTTGAGTTTAGTGATGACCTGAAAGGTTAAAAGGGAAAGGGAAAACTTTGGGTTTAAAGGATGGAGGCTGGACAATGGGGGTCGAGGTGAGCCCCCTTCTGTATGTATAGACCCTGCTATTCTCTTTTATTTTTATCCTGTCATGGCAAGGAGGAACAGAAGACCTAGCGGGGGAGGGGAAGGAGCCAGTAAGGAGAGCCAGGCGACTGGGCAAATATTCAACCAAATGACATTGTGGAACCTTAAGTTTTACTTAAAGGAAAACTTTACTTAAAGGATGCATCCATGTCAGGAATTAGGTATGGTCCGTGGGCCACTGGTTGCCCTTCTCTGCAGTAGGGAGGGTTGTTCAAATGGATGACTGTGCCTTACTGCTTTGAATGTGTTCTTGGGGTTGTTTTCATTTACCATTTTAGTGCGGTATTTGTTTCATCTTTTTTTTTTTGTATTTGTAGAGCCTCGTGGCGCAGTGGTTAAATGCCTGTACTGCAGGTAAAACTGTGCTCACGACCTGGGTTCAATCCCTGGTAGCAGGCTCAAGGTTCACTCAGCCTTCCATCCTTCCGAGGTCGGTAAAATGAGTACCCAGCTTGCTGGGGGGGGGCAATGTGTAGCCTGCATGCTGTAATTAAAATTGTAAACCGCCCAGAGACTACTTGTAGTGGTATGGGGCGGTATATAAGCAGAACACTTTGCTTTGCTTTATACTTTCTCTCTTTAGGTTTAAATGTTGTCTTTTAATGATGTAAACCACCTTGGGTCCTTCTTAAGGAGAAAGCCAGGGTGAAAATATTTTGAATGAAAAATTGAAGACTCTTAGCAGATGCCCAAAGGAGAGTGCTTTTGTATACCAGGCACTTCAGGATGCCACCTGATGGAGGTGATGAGGAAAATTCTTGGTGAGAAAACCTCTCAAGACATGTAGAAGATTGCTCGATCTCTTAGCCCTACGCTCAGTAGTAGAAAACATGATTTTCAAGCAGATGGTTGCAGGTTCAAGCCCCAGTTTCTCTGAACTGGGATTGCAAAGACTGCTCATGAAATACTGGAGAGCTGCCCTGGTTGCCTAGTGCAGAGGGTGCTTAATAAGCAGGTTTGTTGAAGGGAGCTTCTTAAACAAAGGAAATTTCTTTTGTGGCTGGCTTTGAGGTTTCAGAATTTATTTATTTCATTTGTTTCATTCATTTATATACCGCCCTATTAGTGCACTGAACTAAAGAAACAAACCATAACAAGTACATAATAACTCAAAACAATTTTTTTAAAAAAATTAAGAGAAATGTATCAGAAAACAAAACCAGACAGTACAGTGTTTTGCAATTCAAATGTACCCTAAAGTATGCAGCTTGTCAGGCCTGCAAGGAAATATTGGTGTGTTGTCTGAAAACCTGCCAAAACACCTGGAAATATGAAGTCTTCTGCTTATTTCCTTTATTTTTCCTTCAACAGGATGCCATTAATAGAGTACAAGATCTGATGGCAGATGGAGCACTAACAGGTAAGTGTAAAAACATGGTAGCGCTTGACGGCATTGTTTTAGATTGAAACAGAAGCCTGAACGACAATATCTGCACTTCTTAAACATCTTTTTTTTATATATTCAATGTTACTAAGCTGCAGTTCTGTTTTATAGCATTCCTGCATTGTGAAATGTTGGCCATTTAGGTGCAAATAATTACAGATGGGCTCATTTTAAGAAAATGAAAAAGTTGCATGAAAGAGTTGCATTTGTTGGCTTTGGTGTGGCAAAAATTGCCTAGAGCCCTGTCACCTTCCTGCCCCCCCCCCCCAGGTATACCTGGCCCCCCTGTTACTTGGAGGGGCAGATGGGTTGTCCTGAAGGGGAAAACAAGCTTCTCCAAAGTGTGTTGTTTCTTAGGCATACTGGCTGGGGCTAGGACTACAACAAAGATCTACGTTTAGGCTCCCACTCCGCAGACCTGAAGCATACAATGTGACTTTGGGCTTTTTACACGACCCCTAAGATAGACTCCTAAATCCTAACCAGAACTTGCAAGGTTCGTGCTTTTGATTCCCACCCCCCTCCGACTTCCTGGTTGCTGGCTGCGTGAGGGGCGGGAGAAAAAGAGAAAGAAAAGCATGGAGAGCTTTCTACCCCTCGTCTCTGTAAAAGTAGCAGGGGCAAGCCAAAAAACAACAAACTGACAAAAGGTCTATCGTTAAACCGGAGCAAATAATTTGTGTGAAGAACGGTACCTTAAGCTGCGCAGGAAGCGGGCCATGTGGGCGTGTTGAGTCTTAATTTCCTGACTCCAGATGGTCGAGTAAGGTGACTCCAATGGGAGCCTTACCCCGGAAATAGGGGTCGTGTAAACAGTGGAAACCCTCCTATCCTAACCAAACTTGCAATGGTTTTGTATAAGCAAAATAGAGCTTTGGGCAAGCTGACTGTCTACAACAAGCTGTGTGAAGAACGGTTAAGGGAAAATGTTCCGTCTAGAGGACAGATGGCCGAGAGGGTGAAATAATTGCCTTAAAATACTGTACAGTTGCCTATAACAGATGGTTTGTATAACATAAAATCTGTACAACATAAAAATGGGTTGCTATTAGGGATTGCCTGTGGAGCGAATCCGTACAACATAAAAATGCATTCCTATAGGGAAACTCTGTGCATAAAGGAAAATTTGCTTAACATAATTTCATTTGGAACAAATTAATTCCTTTATACAAGGTACCACTGTATTTGAAAGGTACCACGTGGAAGAGGGAGTGAACTTGTTTTCTTCAGCTACACAGGTAGGACTGGAAGGAACCCCGATCCCAATTGCAAGCGAGGCAATCTCAAGAAGGCATTAGGAAGACATTTCTCACAAGAAGAACTGTATGGCGGTGGAACAACCTGCCCTGGAGATTTAATTAAAGCCACCTAAGAGCATGGCTTTAACGGTGGATTTATTGCTTCCGCAAGCAGCTGGTCTTGATGACCCATGGGTCCCCTTCCAGGTCCATGATTCTGTGGGTGTCCCCTTCAGCTCTGTGACAAAACAACAGGAGAGAAATGTAATGAAGAAACTCAACTCTGAGGACCAGCTGGGTGTTCTTTGTGAAGGGCTTAGCAGCAGAAGAATGAATGCCCTGTGACCTCTCCCAGTAGCTTCTCAGTGAGTGGTCAAAGCTGAAAACAGGGTCCTTCACTCAGAGGAACCTCGTATCTAATCTAGCAAGATTCCTCTTAGTAAATTAAGAAATTTTAGCCTGTGTTATGTTAAAAGTGATTTTTCCAAAATATTTGATATGCATTCATCAGAGCAGTTGACCAGTTTCTATTTCGAGTATCAGTCACATGCATTTTGAACAGTGAATTAATGATGAGTGTGGCATTGCTTGTCATTCTCACAGAACATCCCTTGTTGAGGTTGCACTTTGACAGGCAGAGATAAAGTGATCCTGGCGAACCTGCCGACTAAGAGTAAATTCCCTCCCTTTGTTAATAACTGGGACACTTAAAATGGCATTGAGAGTCCTAATCGCACCAATAAATAAATTAACAGTTGAAGCCCTGATATCTTATAACCTAGTATAAACCTTCCTAATCAGACTGACTGATTAGGAACTCCTAGTTAGGCAACTGGATTAATTCACCACCACCTGTGGCATTCGATTCCCATTTGTCGTTTTTGTCCCCCTAGGTGTCATTGACGACCGGGGCAAATTCATCTATATCACGCCAGAGGAGATGACGGCGGTGGCTGAGTTTATTCGCCGGCGAGGACGTGTGTCTATTACAGAACTGGCTCAACAAAGCAATTCTCTTATCAACCTAGAACCCGAGGCCAGATTCGCCACTAAGGGGGTGGCGTGAGAAGCAAACCTTGGAGTGTGCTGCAGGGAAATAAAGCAGAGTTGGGTTAAGTCTCCCCATGTTTTGTAATGCCAAAAATAAAATAAATGTCTAGGGATATATGTGCTTTTTTTCCAGTCACTGGAGGACCTTCTGGACATGACTTGTTAATATATTTGCCAGAAGTCAGCCCATGATTACAACAACTTCAGATAGCAGACCTGCTGCCCTCATGTTTGCATTGGTACACACGTTCACACTGTTACCCTTGTTTGTTGGGCATTCGGCCGTTGGCTCTTTTCCTCCCTTAAACCCAAATACATAGTTTTGCCATCTTTCAGATTTCTTAGAGAGATGCTTGACTGATTCCAGCAAGGACACGGGAGGAAAGGGTTTTGCTTGTAGCAGCAACCCGACCACTTCCTTTGCATTCTGCCCGCGATAGCAGAGAGATTAACCAATGTGAAGCCTCATCAAATGCACTTCCGATTGCTGTGAGGTTAGGCTGCATCACACTGTTTATGGGGTGCTTTTCATTTGGAAAGACAAGGATCTTCAGTAGAGCTAGTTTTACACATGAAGAAAAGTAAGAAGGTAGTCAGATTCTGAATTATTCCATTCAGGAAGCTTGAGGGGGGGGGCAGATTTTGCAGTGCTTTTCTGTATAATTCCCCCCAAAAATACCAAATATCTGTAATGCATTAAGAATAAAAGCTATCACTCACCCACTGCCTACCATGTTGTCCTTCCATGAACTGGTAGATTTATTTAGTATATAGCATACTTTCTCTCAGTATTCTTCGCTATGGTGTTGAAACTTGGACCCTTACAGACACATTATACAGGAAGCTAGACCAATTCTGAAGATACCTTGGACAGCCAGAGTCACTAATGTGGCTGTATTACAATGCATGAATAAAAAGCTAGAAATCCTCAATACCATAAAGAGAAGAAAATTGCAATATTTTGGACACATAATGTGCAATGAGATATACCATCTGCTGCAGGTTATCCTTCAAGAAAAAAATAGACAGGACGCATGGTCCGGGGCATAGAAAAGCAAAGCAAAGCAGTGTTCTGCTTGTATACCGCCCCATACCACTTCACATAGTCTCTGGACGGTTTACAGTTTGATTATAGGATGCAGGCTACGCATACTGGCTAGAGCCAGAACATTCGGTCCACAATGAGCAGAGCTGCTCTGTTTAGAATAGCTTTAAATAGAAACCAGTTCAGGCTACTGATTGCCAACGTTCTATGGGGACATGGCACTTGAAGAAGAAGAGGAGCATTCAAAAGTGAGCCTTCTACATGCAGTCTGCAGTCCCTCTTCTTTTTTTTTAATAATCCAGTCCTATTGCTGCCCAGTACCTTATATGGAGGTACCAGCAGATTTGGAACAACCTGAATTTTTTGCTTAGGTACAAGGGGAACCTTCAAAACAGCTCATGCAGGCAACTTCCCTGCAAACGTAGATTATAGTGTTTGGGGTTGTTTAGCTTAGTAAAAAGGGCAGGTAAGAAGGGACAAGAAAAATGTGCTAAAATTACACAGAATAGAGAAAGTGGGAAGAGCAATGTTTTTCTCCCTCTTTCATAACTCCAGAGCTATCTGCTAAAGATTAATAGCAATAAATTCAAAATTAGATGAAACATTACTTTGATCATCCAGTATTTCTTTCAACACCTTGTTGATAGGGATTTGCAAGCACAAGAATTTGACAGAAATAAAGTAGTCAGATGGGTGTACGTGGGCTGCTAATGGCCAGGGAAGAAGAAAAATGACCCCTGGATCCACTGAAATGGCCTCCTGCCAAAGTAGGACCTCCGTCTGATTCAGCATGGATCTATAAAATAATGCAGGGCATGAGTAAAGAGGATAGAGGAATGTTCTTCCTCTCACAAAATACCAGAACTACGGGACATACGCTCAAATGGAGGGCTGGGAGAGTAAGAACAGAGAAAAGAAAATATTTTTTCACCCAGCGCGTTGTTAGTCTGTGGAACTCCCTGCCACAGGATGTGGTGATGGCATCTGGCCTGGATGCCTACAAAAGGGGATTGGACAGATTCCTAGAGGAAACGTCCATCACAGCTTACAAACCATGATGGAGATGTGTAATCTCCAGGCTTAACACCAGGGTACTTCAAGAGCCAGATGCAGGTGAGTGGTATCAGGAGACAGAGATTTAGTCTCGTGTGCTCCCAGAGGCATCTGGTGGGGCCACTGTGAGATACAGGAAGCTGGACTAGATGGGCCTTTGGCCTGATCCAGCAGGGCTCTTGTTATGTTCTTAACTCTAACATATCTTATGACAGGATGCTCTATGGTGTGCAAAAGACTGGTGGCTTGTAAAGGAGTATCTAAAAATCTAGATAGGACTAAGGAGAAAAACTTTGTTGGCTGCAATATTTTGTTGCACTTATCTGTCCACTATGACATTTTTTCTTAGCATGTTAGGCTGCCCATGGAGGCCAATGGTGATCAGCCTGAGATTTTGATGGTCCTAGTGGTAGCAATCTGTAGCGTGACATGTTTGTTTTCATCATAAGGCTTGCTACATGTTGGACCTTCAATTAACTCTCCTCAGCATGAACTGTCTAAGTTGACCAAACCTTTAAGGCTTCCTTCCCACCTCATCCTCCTATTTGTATATAACCCAAAACTGGAAGGTACCACCTTTAGGGACTTGGTAGTAAAAACACCTCTATGGAACGTACCTATGGCACTGCTGGAATACTGTATTTTCTAGTTTAGATATTTGCCATTATGGTAGTGGTCAGATCACAAATTGAGGCAAAAGTTTTTTTTTATGTTGCTTCTCCAAACGTACAGATCTTTCAGTGTTCGCAAGCTGAGTCGACAAACAGGGAAAGCCATGCTAACCCACAAAACTAAAGTGGGTTAATTTGCCAAATGTGGATTCAGGCAAGGTTGTGTAAGTATAAACAAACAATATTTTCCTCTTAAAAGATGCACCTCTTCTGGTTACAGAACTACTGCCGTGCCTGGTAACACTCCTGGTTAAAAGGCCAATTCCCCGTTGTTCCTTTGTAACGACAGAAAATGAAGAAAAGCAAATATGAGTTGGATTCGTTCAGCGAAGGAAGCCTGGGGCTTGTGATTGCGAAACTGAACAGATCTGTCAATGACAGGGCATTTTGATGGATACTCATTCATAGGTTCACCATAAATCAGAAATGACCAGATGACACATAACAGTGTAATAGCAGTGGTTTAAAGAGATTAGTGATTATGAAGATTCAGTTTTTATTTACTGTACGGTACTTGTAAAGGCAGAATTACAGTTTCAATTAAGATGTTGACATTCACGACTAGAGAAGTAAATAATTTTACTGTTAACAGTGAAGGAATCAAAATTGTTGAAGATTATTTTGTTATTTGGTTACATCATCAAACCAACTAGAGACGGCAGGCAAAAAATAAGAGGGAGACATGAATCAGCAGTTGTGAGGGAACTTTAAAATATAATCAAGTGTAAGGTGGTATTGCTGGAGACCAAGATTATCCCTATTGTAGTCATTCGGTTTATTATGTATGGATAGAAAGCTGAACAATGAAAAAAGTGAACAGGAGGGGGGGAATCCATTTAAAATGTATTGGAAGAATGCTTTATGGATACCATAGATAGCCAAATTGATAAACAAGGGGGGTGCTAGATCATTTCAAATCTGAATTATGTCGAGGAGGAGGAGGAGGAGGAGGAGGAGGAGGAGGAGAAAAGCATTAAACTCAGGCTACAATACTCCGGGTGCATCACGAGAAACAAGACCCAATGAATGAAACAATGCAGCAGAAAAGGGAAAACAAAACAGGAAAAGGACTGATTGAAGGAACGACGCCACAGGCTTGCACGTGCAGGACCTGCTGAGGCAATAATCTTTTGAAGCTTCCTGATTCATGGGTTTGCCAATAGGTCAGAAGAGGCACGGAAGCATAGAATGACCGGAGACGCCAGTAGAACCGTTCCTTTCCCCTCATCATCATCATCAGTCATGGAGGTTCTCTGGCTGCCATAACTTCCGCCCCCGCCCACTCGCCTGACCCGGCAAGGACGTGTGTGGGTGTGGGTGTGGAGGGGAGGTGACCCACCATGTCCCAGATGGTGCCCAATGAGCCGGGTGGCCTGCTGGTCCCCGAGGTGAGGCGAGATCGGGGCTAAAGGATGAGGCCAATGCCAGCCGAGACCTGCTCAGAAGCCACCACCGACAGAGCCAGGCCTGGGACTATCTGGGGCCTTATTATTGGGAAGCCCCTTGAGCCTTGGCTGTAGGCCTTGGCGTGGGATACGGGGATGGTGTCGATGATGAGAGCATCTTCGTTCAAAGCCTGAGCTGAAGCCATGGGGATGGGAAGGCGTTACAGAGGACCCAGGCAGGCTTGGCAACGCCCAGAGGCGAAGCCTAGGACGGAGGCCGTTTCCAGCATAGCTGCTTTGTCAAGCTGTGGCCCTAGGAGGCAACACTTTGGAAATTGTGACATCTTTGGACTCCAGCGCCCACAATCCCTCGGCCACCACTAAACTGGGTGGGGGATTCTGGGTGCTGTACTCCAGAATCATAGCATCTCAAGCCCTATGGGAGCTTCTCTCAGTAGGCCTGGCATCAAGGCCGAATGTGGTGGGAAAGCGGCTAACCGGTCTCCAGGTCTCGCGACCTGCTCGACCCCAAATTTCAGGTGAGGGCCAAGGAACATCTAAAGTGTTCTGCTTATATACCGCCCCATACCACTACAAGTCGTCCCTGGGCGGTTTACAATTTTAATTACAGTGTGCAGGCTACACATTGCCCCCCCCCCAGCAAGCTGGGTACTCATTTTACCGACCTCGGAAGGATGGAAGGCTGAGTGAACCTTGAGCCTGCTACCAGGGATTGAACCCAGGTCGTGAGCACAGTTTTACCTGCAGTACAGGCATTTAACCACTGCGCCACGAGGCTCTTAAGCAAACTCTTGACGCGCTTTATTTGCCGTGCCTTTAGACAAGGAAAGGGCCAGCTGCAAACAAACTGTCAGAGTTTTGTGCTATTTGATCAGCCAGCGGAAGCAAATACTTATTGAATAAACAGTTAGCTAGAGACAGGGTTTTCTTAAAAACAAACACCTGTATTACATAACACAGTGGGTATCTTTACTCACAGAAGGCCCAATGAACAATGATTTATAGAACAGTTTTATACATGTGTCTGTCCAATCATAAATGACATTACCTCATAGCTATTGCAACCCCTTGCATCAGCCAAAATTCATTATGTTAATTCTTAACATCTGTACTCCATTAGAAAAAAAACTATACATTGAGTCACTGTGACTTTGCACTTTTACAGACTCCATCTTTAAATCAATTAAATACATATCAAATACATATAGACCATCCTGTCTAATACATATATTTCACTAATATCTGACACAAACAAACAAAAGTCCTATGTACTAAAAGCATTGCAAAAACATACGTGAGCACACCACTTTGCACTGGGCATTTGCTTTTTTGCAGAGCTTGGGAAGGTTATAGTTTGGAATTGCCGTTGTCTAAAATGCTCAGTAACATTTTCAAGCATAGCATTCTGGAGGGCTCTCACTCTTTTTTTTTTTCTAGCCTACACTCACAGCTAAATTTATCCGTTGCCATTTTTTTCCACGAGATCCTGTCCTCTTCCCCTTTGCAAATCTTCCAGAAGATGGCTAGCCACGCTCCCTCTTCATTGAAAAAGTGGTCATCCTTACTGAGAAACCAGGGCGATGGGTTAAGGCAGCGGCTGCAGAGCTACAGGGCAGAGCTCCTGTATTTCCAATGGCTGTCTGAAGGGGAAGTTCAACAAATTTCTTATCATGTAAACAACAGCTGCTTGAATGATCCACTCCCATACTGAAGCTCCTGGAGGCTTGTCCCCTTGTTTTGTGGGCCAGTGGCCACTTTAGCAACAAGATGGGCTAGCTAGCATGCCGAACCCTAGTATTAAAGCAGGCATGGGCAGCATGTCTGTGGGAAGCCACATATTCTTCCATGTAGTCTGTTCCCAGGCCTACATGGGTACAAAAACAAGCCAGAGGCAGGCAGGACCACCAAAGGTGTGGGGGTCTGTTTACGCATGCTCAGTTTTTGTTTCCATCTACACCTACCAGGGAAGAGAGCAAGCACTTTGTTGGGAACTTAGAGATGAGAGAGAGAGAGAGAGAGAGAGAGAGAGAGAATCAAGTGCATGGCTGCATCAAGTCTGGCTGGGTACCAACATGCCCCGCATTGGAACTGGGGGAGAAGGAAGTCTGGAAGAATTTCAGATTATAGGTCCACGGGGGAACACTTATTGAGCTCAAAAGGAATTATCAGTTCAGGTGTTCAGGAAAAACATGGCAGGCCAGAGGGCAGTTTTGATGGAACAGGGGAGCTTGATAAGTGGCATAATGTGGGGGAACATACCATGACAAGCCTGCAACTGCCATCAAAAGCAGCAAAGAGTTCTATGGCACCTCGGAAATGAGTAAATCTGGTTCATTTTTTGCCGCACGTACTTTGAAATAGTGGGCTACCGGCACGTACTTTTGTGTCGAATAAAACTTCTTATTTATAAAGGTGGCATGGGACTTTCCCCCCACCCTCTCTACAAAAGCCTAACATAGTGTTGGCGAGCACAGGTGGCACTCCGAGCCCTTTCTGTGGGCACCCGATATCGCCCCTTCACAGTCACCTGCATTCAGGTTAAATGGCTATATTGGCACTTTGCAAATAATTAGTGGGTTTTGAATCACAGTTAGGGCACTCGGTCTCTAAAAGGTTCTCCAGCCCTGGCCTAACATGACTAACTTCTTATGAAAATAGGCCCAGTGAGCGACAGGAGCCACCTTATGAGCGGCCCGGTGGTTCAGAACAAGGCAGGTGAAAAGTCTCAATCTTTTTTTTCCCCCATGACAGACCCTCAAGCCCGACACCGAAATTGCAGGTCCTAGTCAGAGCCCATCTATGCAGATCCTGAACTTGGTGCTTGAAAGCAGAGGCCATTCCATCCACCAGCAGTTGGGAGAGCTCTCCTTGTCCACCATTTATTCTCTCCTCGCGACTCTGATGCAGTGCCTCAGCCTGGGTTGCCTCTGTGTGTCCATCTCTTTCCTCAAGTGGATCGTAGTGATGCAACCATTCTTCCATCGTCCAAACGTCTTGGTGACCTTCAGCTTTGGCGTTCCCTACGACGTGTCTGTGTATGAGCCGTGGAATCCCAACGCCACAGACTCACGTAAGAAGACCCCATGTTTCCAAGATGAGTACGGAATTTCCGTGCACAGGAAACGGTGCCCACACCTTTGTAAACCGCCAAGCTCAAAGAGAGAAGAGAGTCCCAAATAATTGATAATGGTTGCAGATAGCTCAGTGGCTCATGTCTCTGGCTGAGGAGAGACAGAGGTTCGGAGTTCAGTTCCCCCCTGTGTCTCCTTGAGAAGGGCTCAACTCAGTGATTTTTATTTTATTTATTTATTTATTGGATTTTTTATACCGCCCATCTGGTAGCCAGGACGTCCCTTCCAGCTCCACACTTCAACGGTTATTATACAGCAAAACCCTGCCTATCGCGGGGGTTAGAGACCCAACCCAACCCGCGATAATTGAAAATCCACAATATGCAGATGCAGGGTTGGGTTGGGACGGGGGGGGGCTGTTTGGGGCTTCTTGTACTTACCCCAGGCCTCGCGCTGCCCTGAAGGGGCCGTTGAATGCCCCCAAAGTGCTTGTCGCTGAACCGGAGGTGACGTCCGGAAAACTGAAAGTGACCTCCGGATCACTAGAAAGCACTTTTGGGGCGGGAAACCATTGGAGGCCCATTTGAGCTAGCGCGAGGCCTGGGATAAGTACAGGAGGCCTGAAACAGGCGTTTCCAGCTTACCCCAGGGGGCTTTTTTCATATACTGCGATATACCGGGACCACAGTATATGAACCGCAAAAGGGGGGGATTACTGTATTTGATTTATAAAGCTAGGATAGGTGCCACAAGCATTCGAAAAGCTGGAGGTGAAAAAATGCAGGTAAATCTGCTTGGATTAGAAGCAACATTCATTGTGGGAAGGGTGACATTTTGCTTGTGTATCCAGCTATCTTTTAAGACGAGCTGCCCTGTTAAACAATGTAATAAATGAAAATAAAAGCCAGTCACAATGGGCTTTTGCTTAAAAAGGAAAAGGAAATGGAAATTTGACATTGGCAATTGTTATTTTGAGCAACACGCCAGCACTGGGCATATTTAGACTTTTATGTGTTTTATTCTTCCATAACAAAACGCCAGGCACTGTATGGTAGTAGCTGCCAGCAGGTGTTCACTTCCTCAGTAGCAGCCCATAACTCATCCAACAGGCTTGATAACAACCAACGTTTAATCCTACTAGACCAATAAACGTAGGCATTAATTGTTCTGCCCTTACCATGAGATAAAATATAAAAGTCATTTAATAGAAATCCCAGTAACACCCTTAATCCATCTTATTTTTCTTTCACCGCGACAGGGAAATATTATTTCTTTAGTGATGAAGACGAAGATATCATCGAGCCAGTGATGATCTCGGTTTGCTTCTTGAGCCTGCTCTCTGGCTTTCTAGCTTTTCTCTTGGGATTCGTGGAAGTCAAAATGCTAGGACAGAACCAGACAGCCATTGTCGTTTTCCTGCACATTCTGTCAGGTAATTTGCATATGCCCTAACTTATACTTGCATGCTTGTTTCAGCTTACGGCACCATGAACATGTATGCAGATTAAATAGAGCACAAATCATGCCTGCATCACCATCTTCTCCTTTTTCTCCCCCTCCTCCTCCTTATCATCATGATCAATCATTATCACCCTCTCATATACTGAGAAAAACTCATTCTCAGAAAGCAAAGCTATACAGTGGTACCTTGTATAAAGGAATTAATTCATTCCAAATGAAATTATGTTAAGCAAATTTTCCTTTATACAAATTCCCATAGGAATGCATTGAAAATGGAGTGATCCCATTTTTATGTTGTACAGATTCTCCCCGTAGGCGATTATGTTAAGCAAATTTCCCCAATCTCTGGAATTTTTACGTTGTACAAAATTTATGTTATACAAGCTGTTTGTTATACAAGGGTCTACTGTACATTGTAGGCAGGCCAAGAACTATACCACAGGTGCGATTCAGCCAGAACTTTGCAACTGAGCCGTTGTATTTGCATGCAAAGCAAGCTTTCTGGTTTCCCAGCTAGGAGAACCAAAAGAATATGATTTGTCCTGTGCTACCTTTTGCTCCCACTGAGAAATGGGAAAATATCTCAGGGCAGTCGTGGGTTCTCAGCCTGATCAGGCCAGGCCTTGGTCCTCAAGGCCAGGTTCTTCTGGCTGTGGTCACACCTGGGTTTTGATCCTGATCTTCTCAAGGTCCAGCTTTTTCTCTTCATCCCATCACCTGATTTAAATGTGAGACAAGAGTTCCCAGTCAAAAGCTGTTTTTTTTTTAAAAGTGCAGTTCAGCCCCCTTGGCCAGCAGGTGGCGCTAGCATTTAAAAAAAAACGGACCACTTAGCTGGGGTAAAGGAAAACTTGTAGGACTGGATAGAGCTTCCTGTTTCTCCAAAGGTGAAAAGCAATTAAAAAAACATAGCCCATCGGCCCCAGGAACAGCCGGTCGGTGCTATGAAAAAAAGAAAGAACTGTGTGGTCCCACAGCGTCTGCCTCCTTAAAAGCTGGATTTTCACAGTGAGGCAAAAATTTCCCTACCTCCTAGGTGAGTCACAGAAACCTCGCTTAAGGGAGCATTACTGGGTTTTTTTTTTTTCTTTTCTTTTTCAAAAAGCCTGGTGGCCGTGGGGACGGCATTTTTAGACACGAGTTATCTGGTAATTTAAACTGCTTTTAAAGTGACGTGGGACCGGGCCAAAGAGTGTTCACTCAGGGTTCAGGTATCTGAAATCCAGGGAAGCTGGTGGCAGGTCTTTGAGGACTCCAGGGAAAAAAGAATCTGTGGATGTCTTGCTCTAGGAAGAAGGGTTTCTTTAAACTCAACCCTCTTATGCAACCTGAGTCCGACTGCTTTTTTTCAGGGTCTGCCCCTCACTGAGAAATGCATAGCCCTTAAAGAAAACACTCTGGCCTCGAATTCTGGCCTAATGTTCCATCATAGAATCATAGAGTTGGAAGAGACCTCCAGGGCCATCTAGTCCAACCCCCTGCCATGCAGGAACCCCCATCACAGGACTCCCGACAGATGGCCATCCAGCCTTTGCGTAAAAACCTCCAAAGAAGGAGAGTGCATCACCCATCGGCTCTCCAGAAGCCCATTCCAAAAATGGTGCCTGTGCCGGTACATCCTCTTTATGAAATGTGAATCCTACCTTTGCTCCCTTTCCAGGTCTGGACGCAGGGACTGTAGTTTCTAGTCCAGGATGAGAGATGTCTCTGACATCTGATGCTTGCCAAGACTCTGGTTAATCAGCTATGTTCGTGCCCAGCATCCCCTCCACGAACAACACTGTTGCCTCAGCTTCTTTCTTAGGCCCCGGTCCCACGTCCCTTTAAAAGCAGTTTAAATTACCAGATAACCTGTGTCTAAAAATGCCACCAGGCATTTTGAAAAAAATAAAAAAATAAAACCTGGTAATGATCCCTTAAGTGAGGTTTCTGTGACTCACCCAAGAGGTAGGGAAATTTTTGCCTCACTTTGAAAATCCAGCGTTTAAGGAGGCAGAAGCCGTGAGACCACGCAGATTATCTGGGTTTCTTTTTCTTTCTTTTTTCATAGCACCGATCGGTTATTCCTGGGGCCGATGCGCTATGTTTTTTTAATTGCTTTTCACCTTTGGAGAAACAGGAAGCTCTAGTCCTACAAGTTTTAATTTCCCCCAGCCAAGTGGTCCGTTTTTTCAAATGCTAGCACCACCTGCTGGCCAAGGGGGCTGAACTGCACTTTAAAATAAATAAAAAAACAGCTTTTGACGTGAGAACTCTTGTCCCACATTTAAATCACGTGATTGGACGAAGAGGAAAAGCCGGACCTTCAGAAGATCAGGATCAAAACCCAGGTGTGACCTCGGCCTAAGT
This sequence comes from Phrynocephalus guinanensis, assembly GCA_037367245.1. Lineage (NCBI taxonomy): Eukaryota > Metazoa > Chordata > Lepidosauria > Squamata > Agamidae > Phrynocephalus > Phrynocephalus guinanensis. The sequence goes on from CM074741.1 coordinate 5,722,715, forward strand.
CTCATGGAATCGTTGGGTACTTGGGTGTTGGCATTTTTTTTTTGTATTTTCTCCAGTTCCAAAATTCTTTAGGAGAGATGCCACCATGACACTTTTTAAAATCTTTTTTTTCCCCTTGCAGGCATATTTCTTATAGGCCTAATAGTAATGTGTTGTTGGTGCCTCGTGAAGATTCAGCACCGGATCAATGAGGATGCATGGAAAATATTCCAGTTAAAAGCTATCCCAGGAGAGAGTTTTTATAGTGCTTTAATGTCCTGTGTTATTATTGTCATAGCTGTCACGTTTAGTTTGCGGTCAATGACTCTCGCTACCTAAAAAGAACATCAACATAAAACCGCCTCCCTTAGAAAATACAGATTTCACTGCAATTCAGAAACATCCTGAGAACGGCTGATTTGGATCTAATGCTCCTGTTTTTATAAACCATATTTTATCAAGTTAGAGAGGACCCCTGAGCCCATACATGTTGCTGTACAAAAACGATAAGTCTGTTTAAATCAGACTTTTCTATTATATTTGAAATGGCGAGTGAGGAACACAAGTTTCACGTTGCTTTCGTAAAGCCCATGTTTTAAACCACAGTTAAGCCAAAGTTCTCTGTTTCAGAAATAAGATCTCCTTGTTCAAGTCTCTGGGCCAAGGAGGGACACAACCCCCCCCCCCGTTTGTTCACAGTTTTATAACCTTGGCTAATAAGGCCAAGATTGTTACACTTGAGTCAGCTCTGTCTCGTGAATAGCATGGTCCCTGTACCTTTTCAACAACAAAAATGTATCAATAAACCTATGTAGGAAATCTCAAGAAACAAATGGAACAATTTCTACTCCAATTCTTCCATGTAGTAAAGACGCTTCATTCCAGATTTGCAAATGCGTGGAGATATTACACATCCTTGGCGGTGGGGGAGAAACCACACTAGTACAAAATAAATAAATATATTGTGGAGGAGATACAGTAGGACTCCTGTATCCATTGATTCATTAACTACGGATTCAGTTATCCACAGTTGGCAGAGGAAAAAATAAACAATTCAGCAGCCGCAAAGCAAGCTACTGTCACAAAGAGCAGCTGTAAAGCAAGCTACCGTCACAAACAGCAGCTGTAAAGCAAGCTACTGTTGCAAAACAGCAGCTGTAAAGCAAGTTACTATCACAAAACAGTAGTTTTGGGGACATTTTGGCGTTCTCTCTTATCCACAGTTTTCATTATCCACGGGAAGGCTTGGAACCAATCCCCAGCAGATACTGGGGTCTCACTGCATTTATACAGACCAAGGCTATAATTCTTTTGCCACTTGACCTGTGGTCACAGTCACTGCCATCTCCCAAATGTCAGCAGACTCCTCTGTTTTTATGATTTTGGAAACAGGAGGAACCAGTCTGTCTTTCTCCTGCTGCTGTAATACTACACGTACACGGTCATAGCTTTTAGCAAGTAATATGATGGGTGTGACTTCAGGTGGAGTCAAGAGAGCACACTGGCACCTAAGTAAATCAATGTGATCAGCTCCTTCATTTGGAAGAATCAAAACTTCGGCGCATTTACACAACCTCTAAAATACGGTGGCAACTTAAATTCAGACCAGAGATCATGGGGGTTTGTCGCTCTTCCTGTGTTCCCAACCCTCCGCACTCCATTGTTACTGTCTGCGTGAGGGGAGGGAGAGAAAAAATGCAGGCTCACCTCCGTCTGCGGTTCGAAGCAGCCCCGAGCCGCCCTGTAGGGATTCCTGTCTCTTAAAGGGGCGGCGGGGACAAAAAAAACAAACAGAAGGCGAGGGAGCCCACCTAAAATTGCATCGGAAGATTTTTTACCTCCTGGAGGCCAGGTACTTGAAAAGTGCACTGGGATGTGCTTAGGTGGGCGTGGTTGTACTTAATTTTTTTAAAAGTCCGGAGCTGGTGGGAAAACATTTTTAAGCGCCGGATCTGGGAGCCCTTTGCCTCGGATTTTAGGGGTTGTGTAAAAGCGCCCTAACTCAACTACAAAGGAGAGGTGATAAGTGCTGAACTAGAACTGTAATTTCGGAAAAGGAAAGCCTCTTTGAGCCTGAGAAATTGGAGTGGGTGAGGAGGAAGGGCTGAACCTCGCTGGGGCGAGTAGCATTTCAGACTGCCTAGTAGCCCGTGCCCTGCTAGCAGCCTGAAAAGCCACACTTCCAGTCTACAGGATCAGTTTAGATTCCACTCCAGTTCTTTTTCTTTTGTGTGGGTGAGGTTTCAGCTTTGACTTTCTCTGGTGTGCTGGCAGAGGGCAAATGGTGCAGATTTAGCAGCCCAGCTACCTGTGGGTGGGACCCATGACACTGGCTGGTTTTTGAGAGCCCCGAACATCCGGGACCAGAGCACAGATACAGAGGCAATGCAGGGCATCGCAGGATACCATCTACACAGAATCCCACCCTACTTGTGCTTTCAAATCAGTTCTCCGGTAAGGTGCCGTTACGGTGTCATTCTTTTCTAAGAACGTCTGAGTTCTGTCTCCTGTGTTTGGTTTTTCATCTGAAAAATAACCTAATTGTCCTCTTCCTTCTAAAAGCTGTACGACACATTGAAATGAGAGAGACACGTGCATGCATCAGTGCCTCATTCCCTCATTATAAAAAAAATGGGACATGCACCCCACCTTTCTCTCTGTGTTCAATGCTTAGAAGCCAGCTTTACTTTTCTGCTCCTTTGTTTTTTCCGTGTTTGCAGCTGTGACATCCACGCCCTGAGGTTCTTCCTCTTCCTTATCCTGGCATCCTAGCACGACACTTAGGGAAGCCAATTTCAATGGGATTGGGGTTGCCTTGCCAGGGCTAAACCCATGCTTACCTCCTAACGTAACAGAACATCAGATATCCTCTCATGTGTAGCATCCTAGCGGGAGAGAGATAAATAGAATACCAAATCAGCATCCGGACGGCTCCCGGTTTTTATCCCCAAAATTTGACATGTTCTGTAACTTGTCTGAGAAGCCTAATATAGCAACATGAGGTTGAGAATCTACCCAGATCAGAACTTGTTGGCTTGCTTTAACAGAAAGTACAGATGTCTAAAAAAAAGACCTGTTGCATAATTGTGCAGCCATCTATTTTGCACGTCAAAGGGCCTTTTTACACGACCCCTAAGATCCGCTGGTCCCTTAAATTCGGACCAGAGATCTTGAGGGTTTGTCGCTCTCCCTGCGTTCCCACCCCCTCCGCACTTCCTTGTTCTGTCTGCGTGAGGGGAGGGATCAAAAAAGGGAGAAAAGAATGCACTCTTACCTCCGGAGTGCCGGTGGAAGTTGCTCCGACCCCCCGTCACTTCCTGGTTCCTCTTAAAGGGGCGGGAGGCAAAAAAAAAAAAGCGAGGAGAGCCTGGCATTCTCCGCATCAAAATTTTTCACTCTCCCAGAGCAGGTACTTGAAAGGTGCGCAGGGTCGCGCTTAGGTGGGTGTGGTCGCACTTAATTTTCTGTTAGCTCTGGAGCTGGTGGGGAAACATTTTTAAGCTCCGGAGCTGGGAGCCATTTGCAGCGGAGCTTAGGGGTTGTGTATAAAAGAAAAAAAGAAAACCAAACTTGTAAGTTTATCCCGATAGAATGGCTCAGTGTGAGTGGGTTCTGTTTGTTCTTCTGGCGGTTCCTCCCCTGTGGATCCTTCAAGAAGAGGAGACGGTATTGAAAAACTCTCAGCTTTATTCTTATCCGTCTCAGGTTTGTGAACAACAACTTCCTAAGGCCATAACAAGTCGTAAATAAGGGGCTTCGAAACAAACAGGTTGGGACCATGAATCTTAACTCCAAATCTAGAATTGCAGGGGACTTCTGTAACCTCTCCTGTTCCAGGTGACATCTCACATGTGATCCATGCCCAGCACACAGGGTCCCACGACAATGGTGACATGCCCAATCTGGAGCCATCTCGAAAGATCCTGCCCAGCCGCAGCCCTCCAAAGGGGCCTTCTTCCAGGGACCCACTGGACTCCTGAACATGTGCACCTTCTGCTCTCCTTCCATCTCCTCTCTGCATCTGCCTCTCTTCCCACCTCTCTCTCCCCTTTGGCATCTCCCACGGTTTTGGGCTCGCCCTTCCCCTCTTCCTCTTCTCTTACTTCTGATACCATGAGAAATCAGGCTCCAAAACATTTATTCTAGCTAGATAAATTATAGGAACTGGAATACATTAAGAGTGTAAATTAACTTGAAGTACATGACTCCAGGAAGCGGCAGAACACCTGGATGAGGGGATTATCCCCAAGGTAAACTGTGCCTGAGGGACAGGAGATTGTCTCATTGTCTGGAGTTCCACATTCCCTGTCTCTGCCCTGTCTCTGCCAGACTGGGCACCAGTTGAACAATAGGACACCAATCTATGGAACATTGACTCAAGGATTTGGACCATCAAGAGCTTGATGGCACAGGAGGAGATTGAATGCAACTGTGAAAAATGACCCACCAATGCCGATTGAGGGAAACCTTGAACTGGTTTGAATGTATAAAAACTGTTGTTAAACAAATGTTCAGGGCTCACTCACACCATCCAGGGTGAGACCACTGAGTGCTGCTTTTGGCTTTGCTTTAATAAATCAGACTTGAACAGTTCAGTGTTTGCGCTTCCTTACTTTATTTGAATTGAATTATTGGACACTGGTTCCGAGCCAAGCACGGACTCAAAATAATCTGTAAAAACTGGTAACACTTCCTCCATCAACAGGAAGCCCTCCATCACTTCTCCCCTCCTCACTTCGCAGGTCATGGCCGACTTCCCACTTCCCACTTCTCCACCTTCAGAGTTAGCCCCAACGTCTTTGACCCCTGTTAGTCCTTGCACTAAGATGACTTAGTACTCAACCAATAACCAACCAACCACCTCACAGAGAATGAAATAATGTATCCTACAGGGAATACAGTACACAGTTCAAATCACTCCAGCTTGGGGTAGGGGAGAAAACAATACCTTGGAAACAAATAGGACAGGCTGATTCAAATAGGTTTTTGCATCAGTTTTTTTTTTCTAATTGAATGTATCCGTTTTGCTTGCACAGCAAATCTCATAATCTTTCCCTACGTAGTAGTTCCAACCACAGAGGGGTAAAGGGCTTCTTGTGCTGAGAAGATTGTAGAAGCAGGCATGACTAGCTCTACAATATATAAATCCGATAAAGAAAGAAAGAAACGGAACGCAGGTTAATGCACCCAAAACAAGACAACCCACATTTTTTTTCAGACAGGCTGGGGCAAATTTATTTTCAGTGAGTTTCAGTAGACAGGCTGGGGCAAATTATATGCAGCCAATGCAGTGATTGCTCAAGTTCCTAATTAGGGTCATGTCTGGTTTTTCCTCATCTATAGCACACAGGGTATGTGAGGATGTTTTGCAGGCCCTGTGCTCACCACCAACACAGTGGCTGTCCCCCCCCCCCCCAGGCTCTGCACTGTAGCTAACGGGGCTTTTGCCACAAGAAGGCACATGAGTCCTAGTCATGGCGCTCCCCCTCCTTGCCCCCCTGGCGTTGAAGGTCCCATGGTTTGCCTTCATCAGCAATATATGCTTCTCTTCCCTTGCACTTGGTCTCTGATGTGACAAGATTGCTCACGGGCAGCACATTTGCCAGTGCCTTAAAGCTGCGCCATTCTGCCCTGGTGTCGAACAGAAACGGGCCAAGATAAGAACATCAGAACATCAGAAGAGCCCTGCTGGATCAGGCCAACGGCCCATCTAGTCCAGGTTCCTGTATCTCACAGTGGCCCCACCAAATGCGTCCGGGAGTGCACGAAACTAGATCTCTGTCTCCTGATACCACTCCCCTGCATCTGGCTCTTGAAGTACCCCGGTTTTAAGCCTGGAGATTACACATCTCCATCATGGTTTGTAACCTGTGATGGACTTTTCCTCCAGGAATCTGTCCAATCCCCTTTTGAAGGCATCCGGGCCAGATGCCATCCCCACATCCTGTGGCAGGGAGTTCCACAGACTAACAACGCACTGGGTGAAAAAAAATATTTTCTTTTGTCTGTTCTCACTCTCCCAGCCCTCAATTTGAGTGGATGTCCCCTAGTTCTGGTATTTTGTGAGAGGGAGAAGAGCGTCCCTCTATCCACTTGACTCATATCCTGCATTATTTTGTACGTCTCAATCATATCCCCCCTGAGGCGCCTTTTTTCCAGGCTAAAGAGCCCCAAATGTTTTAGCCTTTCCTCATAAGGGACGTGCCCCAGCCCAGTAATCATTCTCTTCTGCACCTTTTCCAGTTGTCTTTTTTGAGATGCCTCACAAGCTGCCTCACAAGCAATAAGCAAACATTTATTTCCTTGAGCATTGCTTGCCGTCTGACAAGCCACCCTTGCTTGGTGACCAAGAGGGGCGTAGCAAATTCCTGGAGGCTTTAGCAGTCACCCTTGTCAGGAATTATGAGGAGTTACCCTCAATAAGCAGAGTTGCAGCAATGTCAAGGATTAGAGGCAAAAATACGACAGACTCCGTTGCTGGTTTTCTATTGCAGTCTGTTTACAAAATGTATGCAGGTTCCATTCGTTTTCAGAGACTGACATCCAGTAGCATAAATAATCCTGCTACTCTTCCTTATCACAGCCAACACATCAGGCTTTACAGCAGATTGGCTCAACAGCCCTGGCTCAACAGCAACAACATATTGCAATACATATGGTATATATGACATCTCTTTTCCCATCAATTCTGTATTTTCACATCACATGTCTCAGTGCTTCTCTCATCTACGTTTCTGAGCTACGCTCTACTGTCCTTGGACACTAGCCTTCTTGTCAAGAGCACCTGACCCACAGATGGACTCTATATCTCTAATTTTAAGTTGAAAAGCTCATTATTATAAGAATATTCTTGTCACCCTTCCTAGTTTTTTTTTTTTTTTTAAACTTCAATTAGATTCCGGCTTTATCTCACCCTAGAAAACTACGGTAATTGTTTATTCAAACTCATTACTGACCATACTCATCAACAGATTTGCAAATAAGCTCGGCGGTTTAGGTCTCACATTGTGCCTCCTTGAGAGGAGCCGGACTGGGTATTCAGAGGCCTCCTTCCAGCTCTGCAGTTCTAAGATTATTATGGAATTTCCTAAACCCACTTCCTGTCTGTTCACAATTGAACCCAGATTCTAGCAAAAATATACTTCACGTCCATCTCATGGCTGTTCACGGTCCCGCTTGGGACTGGTATGAAGTAATCTTACTGCACGTCCATTGCGGGATGAGGGGAGTTCGTCCCGACCGCGTCCCCTGAACTGTGATTTAAGCGGAATGAGAGATTCACCTCCCTGGCCTCGGGAATCTGCTTGTCGCGCTTCTCATTCCGAGACGAGAGCCTGTGAAGTCACGCTTGTCATGGAATGAGTGAAGATAGGAGCAGAACCCATCTAGTGGCAGGAGTGCGAAGCGACATTCACCAGTAAATCCCCTATGGAGTTAGCAATGCAGCAAATAGCTTTTAAAAGACAAATGCATTGAAGTTTGCTCCGTAACGCATTGAAGGCAAGGCTTCGGAGAATCAAAACATCGAAAAACAGAAGGTTGGGCCGGAAAAAAAACACAAAGGCATGGAATTTCACATCTCATCACGGAACAAGGACGTGCGTTAACAGTCATGCCGGTATCATCAATCACACCCGTGCGTACACGGGAGCAGGGACAGAACCAGAAGAAGACCACGTGACCGCGACCAACATCAACACACAACGAACGTCCTCCCGGGACGAGAATGGACGTGAAATAACCGTCTTCTTGTTATCACAACTGTGCCCCCCCCCCCAAAAAAACCAGGGAGATCTGTGACTTGCAGCAGTGTCTCTTCCTGTGATGGCAGGAAGATGGCAGCAGTGTCTCTTCCTGTGTTGCATCACTATGGCAACCATGGCCAAGCATTTGTGGGGAAGGCTGGCGGGCAACAACAATGTTGCAGTACACAGGATGCCTCCTTCCTTGAATCCTGCTGTTTTAGTCACCCCGTGTTGTGCCGTAAACTTCCACTGAATCTCTTTTCAGCGCTTTTCCCTTAACCGTCAGGCTCCCTCCCTCCATTCCCCCAGCAAAGAATGCCACCCTGCAGGTTCAAGGTTACTCATTCGCTTTTCTTTTACAGTATTTGCCCCTTTTGGTCAAGCAAAGGATCCTCATAAATGGAGCCAATGTCCACAGTGGGACAGAGTCGTAGACCAACAAAGGAGCAGCGAAGAGATTTTTGACAGCAGTTCTGCAAAGTCGGCAGCTCGGCGGTTCGAATCCCAGGTGCCACGCAGAGGAGCGAGATGTCCGCTGATCACCCCAGCTCCTGCCAACCTAGCAGTTTGAAAGCATGTAAATGCAAGTAGATAAATAGGTACCGCCGTAAGAAATGGGAAGGTAAAAGAGTGTTCCGTGAGCAGAAATGTGTTCCGCCATGCCAACCACATGGCCATGGACTTGCACAACACTGGCTCTTTGGCTTGGAAACGGAGATGAGTGCCGCCCCTAGAGTCGGGCACAACTAGCATGCATGTGCGGGGTAAACCTTTACCTTTACCTTTTACTTGCCAAAGGTAATAGTAGCCCAGTTATATATGCACTTAACTTGTACAGTTGACTGCCCTCCCTCATTCATACCACTCTACACCAGTGAGGCTCAGCCAGCCAGCATATGCCCTCCAAGATGGATGATGGGGGATCAGGATTTCAGAGCAAACAGAAGTAGCCTGAAAAAATAAAACCACCCAAATCCATTGTCCTAATGTTTTTAACGGAAAAAGCAGGGGAAAACCTTATAATATATCCATTGCTTTCCTATCACACCGCTGGTTACATCATCCAGTGGAGTACAATGGTACAATTGTTGCCATCCTTTTATTGCTAATTATACAGTGCATGGAGCGTTTTTGTGTTGGCACAGCCACTGTCCACCCTCTTTAAAGTGGACCCCAACAGATATAGAATTGTAACTGGACAGGGGTTGATAGTGCCATTGTGTCCAACGCCCTGCTCAGTGCAGGAATCCAAGTCAAAGTTGACCTGACCGTTGGCTGCCTTGCTTTCTCTTCAATGCCTCCATCATTCGAGCACTCACCACCTCCTGAGCTAACTGATTCCATTGTCACACTGCTCAAACAGTTAAGAAGTTTTTCCTGATATTCAGCCTAAATATGGTCCCCTACAACTTGAGTCCTGCACTCAGAGATGATGAAGAACAGGTCCTTCTGGGATAATCAAGTATAGATGCTTCTTCTCTGGTACCAAAAGCTATAGATTGTCACATTTGTGTTCTTTTAGGGAGAAAAGTGGGATTGAAATGTTTTAAACAAACAAACAAACAAACAAACAAACAGCAAAGAAATAAAAGAGGCTCGTCCAGCGACTAGCCTATTTGCATTGGAGTTTGGTTGTGTATAACGTTTGCACCACCAAATGTTATACACAACCAAACTCCAATGCAAATAGGCTAGTCACTGGACGACAATCCAGTTTCAAACTTGTTACATTATCAGGAATGAATTCACCAAATATAAATCTTTGATTATCTTCTTTTGGGACAGCAAGCTCCAGACTCTACCTGCAAAATATGGCTACCAGGTAGGGCATTCTAGTTTTATATATATTGTATATAGAAATACAGAAAAGGATTCTTTTTTTTTGTCCAAACTTCGTAGCAAAACATCACCAAGAGTAAGATTAAACATGGAAATAAGGAGAAGAGCAATAGGATTACTGCAATGTGGGAGAGACACAAAAGTGCCGTATTGCTGTTTTAAGTTCCCACTATGTTTTATCTAGTCATAAATTTTGCAGCAAATCTGGAGATCTGTGCACATTTATTTATTTATTTATTTATTTATTTATTTTAAGGCTTATATACCGCCCGTCTTCCCGAAGGAACTCCGGGCGGTTCACAACAATATAAACCAACAGTGAATAATCAACTAAACAATAAAAGAATAACAACAATTTAAACGAACAATGTAAACAATTTAGCTTTAACATAAAAGCAGAGAGCAGATGGCGGGAAAGAGAAAAAAAATTAAATTAAGCTAAGTCACCAAACGCCTCACGGAAGAGCATGGTCTTTAAAGCTGGGAGCTTTGGGACAAAGCAGGGTTCAAGACTAAAAAAAAAAATCTATTCAGGGAGTTCTGAAGATCCAGAAACTCTGCTTTCTAGATGTGTGGTTGTCCGCCATTCCGAGATATAAACTGGCATGCCAGTGTTCAGTCAGTTACTCCATCCAACTGAAAGGCTTATCTAAGTCTTTTTCTGATTAACTAAAAATCAAGAACAGGGCAGGTTACTTGGTTTGTACTACGATTCCAAGAACCTCAAAGCCAACATGGCTGCAGAGTCAACTGCATTTCCTCCCCTGAGATTTCAAAGCCAAAACCTTAGACCAGGGTTGGGCCCTTGTGATGGTGCAGAGATGGACAGGCGCAGGGAGCAGGGTTTCGCCCCCCCCCCCGCTTCAGCTGCTGCTGCTGCTGCTGCTGCTGCTGCTTGGGCATGTACAACACTGGAAGGTTCCTGAGTTGCTGTGCACTCAAACTGAGGATTGGTAGAGAGAGAATAGACATTGATTACTGCAATGCGCTTTACGTGGGAATGTTTAGCCTCTCTAAAAGAAGACTGAGAGGGGATATGATAGCTATGTTTAAATATTTGAAAGGATGTCATATTGAAGAGGGAACAGGTTTGTTTTCCATGGCTTCAGAGACTAGGACTCGGGGCAATGGTTTCAAACTACAGGAAAAGAGATTCCATTTGAACATTAGGAAGAACTTCATGACAGTTAGAGCTATTCGGCAGTGGAATATGCTGCCACGGAGGGTTGTTGAGTCTCCTTCTTTGGAGGCTTTTAAGCAGAGGCTGGATGGCCATCTGTCGGAAATATTGTGATGGGGGTTCCTGCATGGCAGGGGGTTGGACTAGATGGACCTTGAGGTCTCTTCCAACTCTATGATTTATGATTCCATGATTCTATGATTGCAACTGATTCAGAATCGTACGGCGCGGCTGGTAAGTGGTGGGGCCGCCAGGGATCACATCACGCCGATTCTGTATGACCTTCATTGGTTACCAGTTGTTGCCCAAGCCCAATTCAAAGTGCTTGTTTTGACATATAAAGCCCTAAACGACTTAGGACCTAGATACCTGAAGGACCGCCTCCTTCTATACGAGCCTACCCGGCAATTAAGATCAAGCCAGGGGGCCCTTTTGAAAGAGCCATCCCTCAAGGAGGTGAGAGGGATGGCTTGCAGACATAGGGTCTTCCCGGCAGATGCTCCCAAGCTATGGAATGTCCTCCCAATTGAGATCTGCCTGGCGCCAACACTGATTACATTTCGGCGCCAGGTAAAAACACTTCGTGTTCCAGAAGGTTTTTAATTGATACAATATAGATTGTGGGTCCGCTGATGACAATTTTAGGATAATGTTTTTAGTGTAAGGTTTTTATTATTGCTTGATGATTTATTGATATTTTACTTCTAACTATTTTAAATTGTTTTAATTCTTTGGATTGTAAGCCGCCCAGAGACCTTTGGGTAGTGGGAGGCATATAAGTCAAATAAATAAAATAAAATAAAATAAAAATAAAAATTAAATATTATTTTACCCAGCGTGTTGTTAGTCTGTGGAACTCCCTGCCACAAGATGTGGTGATGGCATGTGGACTGGATGCCTTCAAAAGGGGATTGGACAGATTCCTGGAGGAGACGTCCATCACAGGTTACAAACCATGATGGAGATGTGTCATCTCCAGGCTTAAAACTGGGTTACTTCAAGGGCCAGATGCAGGGGAGTGGTATCAGGAGACAGAGAACTAGTCTTGTGTGCTCCCAAACACATCTGGTGGGGCCACTGTGAGCTACAGGAAGCTGGACTAGATGGGCCGTTGGCCTGATCCAGCATGGCTCTTCTTTTGTTCTTATGTTCTTATGCGTTCCATTCCCTGCCTTATGCTAAAGAATGCTCATTGGACCCTTTAGAGGCCCTTCCTTCAGAGGAAGCTGAATCCTGCAAGTTCAGGGGAGTCCAGGCACAGTGGCATGAAACCCAGCGGGCATGTGCACATGCTAGTGGCACCTGGTCCCACCTCTTGGGCAAGTGACCATCTTGGGTAAGTAACATCCGTGGGATGGCCCAAAAGCCATTGTTCTCATCTCTCTGTCAACGTACAAGAGATTTGGAGGATTCAGCTGTTCCGCATGCCACAGGAACAAATGACTCGATCTTAAGCTCTTTATATAACCGTTGATTCCACCGCAATCCATTCTCCCACCCACCCCAATGTGCGCCTTAATGCACCAGGCGTTTCTAAAGATGCTTATAATCCAGGTAAATCACCCGCTTAAGTGGGAAACAGCTGCTACAGATTCTGAAGCATTTCACTTTCCTCTCTGTCCACCGAAGGGATAGGTAGAAAGAGAGGATTTGTCCAAACAGCACACACTCATGTGGGATGGTCATTTTTTCAGTCCACAGATTCCCGAGTTTGGGATCTACAATCCAAAAAGTAAATTCTCCATACAATGAGTCGTGTATGGTAGCGTAACCTCTCCCCACTGGGTAGTGGGGTCCAATGAGTGCAGTGTGAACTTTTATGAATGATTATTAGCTATGCTGGGTCAAGGGATCCGCTTTGTTGAAGAGCAGTCTCAAAAATTGATGAAAACTGAGAGTAAAGAAAGGCAATGCCTGAACACTGGCAAAAAAGGTACTTAAGATATTGAGATAGTGAGCAGCATCAAGTACCTGGGTGTTCACTTAAATAATAAACTGGACTGGACTCATAACACTAATGCCTTCTACAAGAAGGGTCAAAGGCGCCTCCATCTCCTGAGGAGACTGAGGTCCTTCGGAGTGTGTAGGCCTATGTTATGGATTTTTTATGACTCTGTGGTAGCTTCAGCTCTTTTCTACGCTGTAGTCTGCTCGAGTTCAGGTAGTTCAGGACAAGAACAGACTGAACAAGCTGGTCAGGAGGGCAAGTTCTGTCTTGGAATGCCCTCTGGATTCTGTGGAGGAGATGGGTAAGAGGAGGATGTTGGCCAAGCTGACATCTATTATGAACAATACTTCTCACCCACTGCACCAGACAGTGGAGGCTCTGCGTAGCTCCTTCAGTGGCAGACTCAGACATCCCCGGTGTGGGAAGGAGCGCTACCGCAGGTCCTTTATTCCCACTGCTGTGAGACTCTTCAACTCTAGAGTTTAACATATTCATATGGGGTATACTTTAGCTTCTCTTTATATTTATTTTTATATAAAAATTTTAGTGTAATATTTGTATATTGGGTTTCTTATTTTATTTAATCTCTATTAGCTATTTTTTCTCTCACACACACACTTTACACTTTTTTGTGCACCTAGCCATCTTTACTTGTTTTTTATATTGGGAGCTGTGTAACAAGTAAATTTCCCCAGATGTGGGATCAATAAAGATTTATCTTATCTTATCTTATCTTATCTTATCTTTAAGCTTTCCGGGAGAATTTGACCAGGAACAGTAGGATGGTCCCTGCCCGCCTTTAAAAAGGCTCTGAAAAACCTTCCATTTTAAAGAGGCATATGGCGACCTTATTACTTAAGTTTTTTTTTAATTAGCCGTCCGCGTCGTCTCTTGTGGAGGGTTTTGTCCCTCCTTATTTTATTTGTACTCACTTGCTCTTTTTGTAATATTTTGTTGTTTTGTTTGAATTGTAAACCACCCAGAGTTCTGCCCGGAAGATGGGTGGCATAGAAATATAACTAATAAATAAATAAATAAATAAATAAATAAATATATATAGTGTTGGAAGATATCCAAATGGACATTTAGTCCTATCTTACTCCAGTGCAAAACTCCTTTTGGTATAGGATCCCTGATAGGGTATTCCTATCAAAACCCCACAAAACACCTTGCAAAACAGACTGCTCTGCTATTGAGCCAGTCGGGCTGTCCAACTGAGCAGCAATATGGGCATGCCATGAATCTTATTATCGTATTCAAACAAGCCCCAGTTGAAAACCATTTAAAAGCACATCAGGGGCTTTTAAATGCTTTTAAAAGGGGCGAAATGCAGCAGCTCCCGTTAAATGCTCCTTTCTCCGCAGGCAGGCAGTAATAGGGCTGGGGGCAGGCCGGGCCAAGGAATGGTAGTAGATGCAAGGTGACCTCACGGGATATAACCCGGCTATTGCTGATGCTGCCTGTGGATGATGTCATTGGGAGGGAAGGTCTCTGGGAGAGGCCGGAGGGGCGGTACCTCGCCTTGACCAGCCTCACCTCACCCCCTGATGTGAGGCAGGCCACCTAATTAGTGGAAGAAGAAGGGTTGCTATGGAAACGGCTCTTCTGCCCTCATCTTTGGTGCTCTGCCACTCTCTCGCCTGCATAGGGAGGCCTAGTAGGGAGGCCACGACTTGGTTGCAGCATCCCTGAGAGGCAAAGAATTCTGCTGAGTCTTGAGACTTTCCAACTTTACGAAACATAGCGCTTGTCCCACCCTACAAGCCAAGGTGTGTCCCTGACATCCAGCCCGAGTTCTTCTTACCTTGCATTTTGAATTATTTACCACAATTTGCTCACTTTTTTTTTTACCCCTAGGGCTTACCGTATTTGCCTTCATGCTGCTATGTAGCAGGCAGTGAGCGGGGTGGGGAGGGGGGGTGGGGTGGTTCTGTGTGTGCGCGCGTGCGCGCGCGTGTGTGTGTTTTGTGTTGTTACAGTTGTGACCGATTCTTCGTGACCCCATGTCCATGGAGTTTTCTTGGCAGGAATACTGGGGTGGTTTTCCAGTTCCTACTCCAGGCGCCTACAGCACCTGGTATTTCCTGGTGGTTTCCCATCCAAGTACTAACCAGGGCCTACCCTGCTTAGCTTCCTAAAACAGGAGATATTGGATGTGCTTAGGGCATACATCTTCCCATACAGGGTGACATCTAGAGAACATCCCTGGTCTGAAGGATGCTTCCCCAGCTCCTGCCAGATCAACGTGATACCAACACTTTGATGGTGCAGCACAGTGAGGAGTGCCATGTAGAAATGGAAGGCAGTGAAACGAAGACAGTGTAAATAAGAGAGGAGGTGGTCAGTAGCTGAGGAAGATGAGACAGAAAAGAAGGAAAGCCGGAAGTTGGAGATTGGGACACAGAGGAATTAAGAGGGTCAACAAAACTAAGGGTGATGCAGGGTCGACAAAAGAAATAAATCAAGGTATGACAATGTATTCTTGAAGGCTTTCACAGCCTTCACTGTTGTGAGTTTTTCGGGCTGTTTGGCTGTGTTCTGGAAGTTTTTCTTCCTGACATTTCGCCAGACTCTGTGGCTGGCATCTTCAGAGGGCAAGGAGCATAGAGAACTAAGTGTTCTCTCTTAGGCTGCCCACACACACCCCTGCACAGAGCACAGAGAGAACTCTTAGTTCCCTGAGCTCCTTGCCCTCTGAAGATACCAGCCACAGAGTCTGGCAAAACGTCAGGAAGAAAAAAACTTCCAGAACACAGCCAAACAGCCCCAAAAACTCACAACAAACCAACAAGGTGTGACACATCACATTTCCCAAGGACTTTTTATACTAGTCAAACCTAAAGGACACCAGATCTGCTTACAGTGCCTTTAATTGATGCTGGCTGAAGGCCTTCTGGTGTCTGTAGTAAGGATGAAGATGGTTTCCCCTACACATCCTGTTGTATCTCCAGACAGACAGATTAATTTTGTTCCATTTACCATGGATGTAAGAACAGTATGGGTAATAGAAAGCGTACTTATACTGGAATTAGACCACCAGAGCATTCAGGAAGTGATCAGCCAATGGGGGTGGAAAAGCAAAAGCAAAACAAAGTGCTCGGCTTATATACCACCACGTAGTGCTTCAAGCACTCTCTGGGCGGTTTACAATTTCATTTTGCAGGCTACAAACCCCCCCCCCAGCAATCTGGGTACACATTTTACCAACCACAGAAGGATGGAAGGCTGAGTCAACTATGAACCTGCTACCTGGGATTGAACCCCAGGTTTTGAGCAGTTTTAGCTGCGGTACAGACATTTAACCACTGGGCCATGAGGCTCCTAGAAGCTAAGAGATAGCCAGGTTTCCTCTCCTTTGTCTTTTCCAGATCTAGATCTACATGTGGATTGGTACTCAAGAGCTTCTTTCCTTCTTTTGATCTGTGTGGATAGATGCCAGGTTGTGGTTAAAATCCTACATTCTCTTAAAATAATTTATTCAGTCGTATAACTACTAAGTTTCCTTCCCATCCACCCGTTCACTATCCATGTAAAGAGTGCCTATTCCTTTTCCACAGTCAGAAAGTCAGCACCAGGCTGCGATACTCTGCTGACACAATGCTTGGGGAAAGGGACAGTAAAAGATCCATTACAAACACAGACAAATCTTCATTTGTTTAGGTCTTTGCAGGTGTTTTTCTTCCACTGACTTCTTAAGGGTGTTACCCGAGGTGCAAATTGTATGCCAAAAATTTCACCCCATGTGCATGCCTTGAACGGAAAGCAAGCAAACTGGCATGAGAGAGAACCATCCACGTGGCCCAGCCATTCAGGCTGCTTCTCTTTGCAGTTCCAGGATCATGAATTCATCTTGTCCTTGAAAGCAAAGCACCCCACCCCCTTCACATCTGACCTTATGCCAGGAGCTACAATGGCTCTGGTGGAGGTCCTTGGCTTTCTATGCTGAACGCGCTGAAAGGGCTAATTAAATTATGCTGCAAATGACTGCATGCATTATTTTGCAAGGGCTTCCCGTGGCAGCCTGCAATCCGGCACTCTGTGCCCACCACATGGGGCTTTTGTGCTTTGTTTACCCTCTCCGCGGCCCTCGCCATGTCAAATGAAAGGCTTGCCCTGACTCGATGGCCATTGAAATCGGTAATCAAACAGCAGTGTCGCAGATCTCTTTACGTGCCGGTCGGGGGTGCAAATAAGCCATGAAAGGGCCCTTTCCGCCACCCATGGCTGGCGGCCGGTGCAGCTTTCGCTAGCACGCTGCCATCTGCCGAGGTCCATTCCAACATACAATTTTGCACACTCGTGCATTGGCATTAAAGTTGATGCACGGAAACCGATCTTAGAGGAGGAGGGGAAGAGAGGCTTTTCATCAGCATGAATGCAACGGTGCTTTGTAACGAGTCTGGCCTTAGATATTTTTCTACCTAAATCAAAGAGGTAGATGGCACCCGTTCCCATTCAACTTGGGCTTAATTTTTAAGCCTAAATTGGATGGGCTGTGGACTGTTCCAGCAAGGCTGTTCTTATATATGTTCTTATAAAAGCTGAATGGCAGTGGCATAGCTATGGGGGGGGGCGGCAAGGGGGGGGGACATCTGTCCCCGGGCACAGCATTTGGGGGCACCAAATGGCTCCCTGCCATGGAGCCCCAGGAAGCCACGTCATGGGGGGGGGCTGCCAGGGATCGCGTGGAGGGCCCCCTGGCCACTGCCACACCTTGTGCATGGCACCTTAACCCCCCGTCCCTTGGGGGGGCACAAAAACTGACTTTGTCCCTGGGTGCTGAAAACCCTTGCTACGCCTCTGCTGAACAGTCAGGTAGACAAATTTTTATTCAGCGCTGGCAATAGGGCAGCACTCCCTGCTGCACCAGAGGCTAGCAGCCCAGCTTTGGGGGACATAAAAGGCCATCATCATTGTAGTAGCGTGGGCTTTGGTGATTTCAGCAGTGATTTCAGCTCTTAGACATAGCAGGCTGGAGACAGCTTCTAGTGTAACAGCTCTTTATTCAGGGAGAGAACAAGACTGGGGACTGGGGAGAGGGAGCTACTTTTATAGGAGCCAGGACTGGCTAGGAAAAGATCTATTTTGGAGGGAACAATTACAACCAATCACAAAGCTGCCTTTTGGCAGAGACCAATAGGATTGAGGATCCAAATGCAGCAACTTGAATAAACCAATAGGCCTGTTCCCTTTGGAACAGGAACAGAAACCAATAGGAATACAGATCAATACACAACAACAATCATCGTCATCATCATCATCATCATCATCATCATCATCATCAACATCATCATTGCTGTAGGACCACAGAGCTAGAAGGGACCCTATGGGTCACTGAGTGCAGCCCCAGTCAAGAAGGCCCAGTGGGGAATCAAACTCCAACCACTGAGCCATCTTGTACACTGCAGGGCTCCAGTTTTCTTCCAATATCCTGATGCATCTGCTACCTTCTTCATAAGTCCAGATGGGTCTGACACTGTCACTGCTTGCCACCCAGAGTTAATTTGCATGCCCCTTGCAAATTAAGCCCAAGTTTATATCTCTGAGTATTAACCATGAAGCAAAGCACACTAACTGCAAGATATGTAGGTGAAGAAAATCACGCGCTACATCAGATGTCTTTTACCATGTGGGGGAGCACGTCTGCAATAAACAGAATAAATGTGTCATCGCATTGCATCTTCAGTTTGACCTGCAGTAGGGCCAGCTGCCTAGCACATCCAATCTGCCCTGATTTCGGAAGCTAAGCAGGGTCGGGCCTGGCTAGTACTTGGATGGGAAACCACCAAGGAATATCAGGTGCTGTAGGTGCCTGGAGTAGGAACTGGCAAACCACTCCAATATTCCTGCCAAGAAAACTCCATGGACACGGGGTCACGAAGAGTCGGTCACAACTGTAACAATGCAACACACACATACACGGCCAGCTGTACTCTGCTACCTCCTAGCCCTCTCCCCTTTTCTCACTCAAACTAAGAAGGCATCAGCTATAGCACACATATCCTACAAGACAAGCCATCCTCTGTTGAAGCTTATCTCCTCCTGATTTTATTTTCTCTTTGAGAGTGCTTTGATGGAATGCCGTTCGCTCCCAAGCTCGCCACCTGGGAGCTAAACCAGTCTTCATTTTTCTACCTTGAGCTGCAGATATTGCTTGGATTCATTCTTTGAAACACTACAGAGGGAGACTGCTCCCTCTGTTTCGCCTGAGTTCAAACAGCGGGCAGCGTTGCAAAATTTAAATGCCGCCTCATTGCAAATTTTCACCATGGGGAGAGAGCGGTTTGGAGTCCTTCGCTCTTGCCAGTGGCAGTGTGCTAAGGGAAGACACCATATGCTTCCTGCATGTGCTTTTGGGTAAAAGAGCTAAAAATACCACCGTAGATTGGATGCCATTTTTCAAAACAGGGTTATGCAACCATATTTAGCAGCTGCACCTGGGACACATCTGGGTTTTTCTGAGAAACAGAAAACAACATTCCTCCCTTCTCTCCAAGGCACAACTGGCCTGCCTAGGCCATACCTGAATAGGACTATTACAGGACAATGGTACCTATTGTGTACTCTGCGACAGTTATTAGCTTTCCCACATGCTTATAAACTAGCATCAGTGTGTTCTTTAGCAAAGTTTAGAGCTCACTCCCAACATGGTGTGTGGATAAGCATGTAACGAGATGATGACCCAATTTATCCTCCACTTTGGTTTCACTTCACCTTGGTCTGAGTAGACTTGTTAAATGGCCAATGGCCAGATGTGTGTGAAAGTCACACCTCTGCCACCCTTCCCACACCCATTAAGCATGGGTTGTTAGCAGTGGCCTTCCAGATGATGTGAAGTGTTCCTGATTTTCGTATTAACGAAAGGGTGGCATGATAAATAAGAGTTTCACTCACCTGAAGAGGTGGTAAACCTTCGGCACTCCAGATGTTTTTGGACCACAACTCCCAGAATTCCAAGGCAAGATTGCCAGTGACAAAGGACTGTGGGAGTTGTGGTCCAAAACATCTGGAGTGCTGAAGGTTCACCACCACTGGCCTAGACCAGTGGTTCTCAACTCCCAGAAGCCTCTGCCACTCACTGTGCTGGAAGGGATTTCTGGAGTTGCCGTTCAGGAACACCTGGGGACCCACAGGTTGAGAACCACTAGCCTAGACGAAGGCCCAGGAAGAGGTTGCAGCCTTTCTCTAGGTGAGTGAAATGTTTGGGAATTCTTGGACAACTCTGGGATTTGGTGTTTGTTGGCAGCAGCAGCAACAGATGACACATCTCTATTGAAAACTGAAATACAGCCTCGAATCCCACAGCAAGATGGCTCACTTAAACTAAATGCTAAAACTAGCAAATGTTGCTGCTACTTATACAAAGCAGGAGTCACTTCCAGAAATCTACTCACTATTGTGTCTGACCATCTGACCTGTGGGGTAACGTAGATCCTAGCAGATGTCAGCTGAAACAGTGCCAAACTTAACAAGAAAATGGTCTCCATACTATCCCCAAATAACCCAGTGTGTCTGTTTTCTTTACCAGAACGAATAGTAGGCAATCAAGCAGAAGACGAGCCAGATAGACCTCAGGACACCTGAAAGTTTGATGCATGAGGGCGGTGGTCCCCAACCCCCGGTCCGCGGACCGGTGCCGGTCCGCGGACCGGTCGGCACCGGGCCGCCTGGGGAGGCCGGGGAGGCTCCTCCCCTTTTCCTCCGCCGCCCTCCTCCTCCTCCTCTTCTCTCCCGCGGGCGGCCGGTGGAGGAGGAAGGCTGGAGGAGTGCAGGAGGAGCCGCCGCCGCCGCCGCCGCCTTTGCCTTTGCCTCCCTCCTCCCCTCCCGGCCCCGGCGCCCCGCGCGCGGCACCCGCCCGGCCGCGCCGGGAAGCGCCCTCACTGCACCGACGAGCCTCCTCCTCCTCCTCCTCCTGCTCTGGTTCCTCCTCCTCCTCCTCCTCCCGCCGCCGCGGCCGAAGGAGCAGCAGCAGCAGCAGCGAGGGCAATTGCGGGGGGGGGGGGGGGGGGTGGCGGCGGCGGCGGCGGGACAGGGGCGATTGCGGCAGCGGCGGGGGGGCGATTGCGGGGGGGTGGCGGCGGGGGCGGGATGGGGGCGATTGCGGCGGGGGCGGGGGGGCAATTGCGGAGGGGTGGCGGCGGCGGCGGGATGGGGGCGATTGCGGCGGGGGCGGGGGGGGCGCGATTGCGGGGGTAGCGGCGGCGGCGGGATGGGGGCGATTGCGGCGGGGGCGGGGGGGGCGATTGCGGGGGTAGCGGCGGCGGCGGGATGGGGGCGATTGCGGCGGGGGCGGGGGGCAATTGCGGAGGGGTGGCGGCGGGGGCGGGATGGGGGCGATTGCGGCGGGGGCGGGGGGGCGATTGCGGGGGTAGCGGCGGCGGCGGGATGGGGGCGATTGCGGCGGGGGCGGGGGGGCGATTGCGGGGGGGGTGGCTGCTGCTGCACCTCCGGCGGCGGCGGCGGGAGGAGGAGGAGGAGGAGGAGGAGGAGGAACCAGAGCAGGAGGAGGAGGAGGAGGCGGCTCGTCGGTGCCGCGAGGGCGCTTCCCGGCGCGGCCGGGCGGGTGCCGCGTGCAGGGCGCCGGGGCCAGGAGCCGCGCGTGGGTCTCGCTGCTGGCGCCCCGCTTGCTTTCCCCGGCGGAGGAGTAGGCCCACGGCGGCGGCGGCAGCAGGAGCAAGCGGGGCGCCAGCAGCGAGACCCGCGCGCGGCTCCCGGCGCCGGAGGAGGAGGCGGGGCCCGCCTGCCCAGGAGCCCCGGGTTCCCCCCCACCCCGCCCGTGTGTGGGGGGGGGAGTGGCACGCCCGCCGCCCCAGGCCGGTGAGTGCCGCCGCCGCCGCCCTCGTGCCTCCCCCTCCTCCTTCCCTCGCATCCTTTGCTTTCACCCCCCCTTTTGCCTCCCCGCCGGACCCCCCTTTCGCATTCTCCCCCCTCCCCCCCCACCCCCGGGCCACAGAAAAATTATCAAAAATTTCCCGGGCCGCGGGGACAAAAAGGTTGGGGAGCACTGCATGAGGGGAACACCTGAAGGGAACTTGTGAGGTATTACTGTTCTGACGAACACCACCATAAGAATTCTGGGCCTGGGAAATTTGGTGAGCATGAGGAGAGAAGATTCCCTCGACTGAAGGTTGGCACGAACATATCTTTGGCCACTACTTTACAACATACCTTTGACCACTACCGCACTTCTGATTTGAAATGCCTTTTCTTTAAAAACAAGGCACCTTAAAATCACTGTCCGGTTTTCAAAACGATTTATCTGAAGAACCCCCTCGGCCACACCCATTTTTGTCCGCTGTGGTGCTTTTTCTTGCGACGGTCACTGGGGGTGGTGTTTTTTTACATCACTTCCTGTGTCTCCCTCTTAAGCAATTTGGTTGAATTTGCAGACAGACAAAGTCGCTTACCCCCCCTTGCCCCCTGTTCTTAGCCTTTTTGCTTTCAGAAAACACAAAAAACAGAATCATACCACCATGTCAGGATGTTTACCAACTTCGTTATGCAAAGGTTTCAGCTCGTTGTCACTTAATTTCATTTTCTTGGTTGAAGAGAAACATATTGGTATACTGTGCCAAGTTTTAAAGTGGTTCAATAAAGTGAGAACTGGAAACCCAATTACTCGCTACCCACTTAAGTGCGAACAGCAGAATCGCTATAACAACCACGTGACCACGGGAGGAGAAAAGGTAATCCAAAATAAGAAGCGGTTGCTTGCAGAAGTGCGGCAGTGGTCTTTGCTTCAGTAGGCAAGGTGGCTATTATGCAGCGTGGCTCAAAGGGATTGCATTGTTTCTGCTCTTGGCCATTCAGCCATCATGACGACTCTTCTGTTTGTTCCGTTTTGGCGTAGGGTCCGGCCAGATCAATTAGATAAGCAAAACCCGTACGCTTGGTTTCAGAAGCCTTGTCGCCCCACATCATCGTCAAGCCCGCAATGGACAGCTCAGCAATGCGCAGACCAGATCACTTCATGAACAATGGCTGTTTAAACGAACTTTGGTGAAACCGTGCTGGAGTCACGCTGTTTTTTTTATTTATCACTTGGACACTGCCGGAACTTAGAATTCGTTTTCTGAGCATGCGTTCTGTGAACATGGTGGAGCTTGGTACCCTTTTAAGTCATGGGTATGTCTTAAGAATTCATGAAGACGCAGGGTTACTTCGGATTTTCTACTACAGACCTTCACTGCACAACTCTGAATTATAATCTTAAATCCCTTTGTATTTATTTATTTATTTATTTATTTATTTATTTATTTATTTATAGAGCTTGTATACCATCCGTATTCCGAAAGGAACTCTGGGCGGTTCACAACAAACACTTTTGTAGTCCAAAACATCACAATAAGCACTTGTAACGCTTTCGAGTTCCATGGGGCTGCATGTATATTATTTTTCCTTTAATAAGACTATATATAATTTGATCAAAATTGTTAGACTCAAAATTGTAGGTCTTATAGAGTACACGGGAGTGAGCCAAGGAGAGAACTGCATGGTTGTGAAACTGTAATTTTCGGTTGGCAAAGTGGGGGTGTCTTATGAATGGGGGAAATACGATATATCTCTATTTATGAAGCCGCCAAAGACAGTTTCACAAACTGTGCCTCTCCTTATTCATTAGGTAACAGGCAATGTAAGCGATGGAGTAGGTACTGACAAGCCACTCCAGTATTCCTGCCAAGAAAACTCCATGGACACGGGGTCACAAAGAGTTGGTCACAACTGTAATGATACAACAACAACAACAACAACAACAACAACAACAACAACAACAACATAAGCAATGAGAGCAAAAATAATATCTTCCAGTTTGTGCACCCAAGACTTTCGAGGCAGCACCAATACAGAAGCTGCTTGTAGAATTGCAAAGTTCAAGCGTCCCTTTGAATTCGAAATCAGAAAAAAATCTTCCTCAACTGGGCTGGGTTTTCATAACATAGAAGAGTCTGCATGCAGAGACTGGAGAGCCCTAGAATAAAAATATCAATTTAATTGCATGCTGTATACAGTATGTGAATCCTCTACAGTGGTACCTTGCAAGACGAATGCCCCGTAAGACAAAAAAACTTGTTAAGACGAATAAAATTTCTGGGAACAGGCATGCTTCACATGACAAAAATTCCCTATGGGATACCTTGCAAGACAAAAATCCGTTCCACATTTTGAAACAAGTTACCCAGGATGCATTGCACCTCCGTAGTTTGTGGAGGGGCGGGAAGAGTTTTTTTCATCAAGTTTTGGAGCCATTCCGGACATTGTTTTGCAGCAGCTTTTGGACTTTTAGAACTTGGAAAGGTAGGGAGCTGAGGTTTCCTTGCTTTTGTGTGTGTTTTTGCATCGGTTTTCATTGCAATTTTGGCAGGAATGACCTGGGGTTTGTCTTGGAGCTTTTCTTTTGCATTGTACTGCGGTGTGTGTGTGTGTGTGTGTGTGTGTGTGTGTGTGTGTGTGTGTGTGTGTGTTGCTCTGCATGCCTTATAAAGAGGCTTGAACAAAACAAAAAAGACTTTTTTCTTGGCTTTTTTCTAACTTCCAGAACTGATTAATAGGTTTCCCATTCATTCCTATGGGAAACCATATTTCGTAGGATGAATTTTTCATAAAAATTGATGGGTATAATGAATTAAATTCGTCTTGCAAGGTACCACTGTATGTGGATTCACCTCTCTGACACAAGCATATAGAAATTATACCTACATCAAGTTGATGATTATTTATTTATTTATTTATTTATTTATTTATTTATTGGATTTTTATGCCGCCCATTTGGCAGTGAGGACAAGGGCTTTAGCGCTCTAAGCAGCAAGAGCAGGCCTCTTCAGCTCTCCTGCTCTTTCTGATTCAAATCTCTTACTCACAGCCCTGCTCTTTCTTGATCCCACTCCTTTTTTGAACCAATCCTTCATAGGAGTTCCTACCTTATTAAACTACATATCCCAACATTCCCTAGGGTGGTACCAAATGAATCAAGAGTATTTATTGATTGATTGATTTCATTTATATACCGCGACATCTGACCAAAGGTCACTCTGGGTGGTTTACAGAAGTTTTGAACATAAACAATACAATAAACAATACAATTAAACAACATACAATATATAACCGAATATAAAATAAATCAGTAAATCGTAATTAGATCAAATAGCATAGCAAAAATAATAATTCAAAGTACATACAAAAACAAGTAGAAGTGGATTAGATTACAAAACCGGAATAGCGGAGTGAACAAGATGACTGTACTGTAATAGCAAACTGTTTGAACTGGAGGTGTAATTCAGGTATCCTTGAACTGCAACTGCCAGAAGTCCTGGCTAGCACAGAGTTACCCAAGGTTGGGAACCACTGGTGTGGTAGATGGATTGATGGATTAAACTCAGAAGCCTTGGGTTTGATTATCCAGCTCTGGCGTGGAAACTCACTGAGGGAAGTGAAACTGATGAAACCACTAATAGAAAGACTCATTAAGGGTTGTTATAAGCTGGTCCTGACTTGATGGCACATAACTAAGTAACTAACCCTCACTGAGAATGCAATATGAATTAAATTGGATTTTAATCTAATCTACCAGGAAGATTATCTCTTGCTTATTCTCCACTCCCTGCTCCTTGTGAGGTGAAAAAACGAGAAATTATGCATCAAACTGGAGAAAATGCAGAATTTATTTTCTTTTAAAACTTAAATCAGATTTAAATAATTTAATTTGTCTTTTCGAGTGTTACAAGGTTTAAAATACTTTATGTTGAATTACTGTAAAACCCCTTAAAAACAATCACCTGGTCTATTTTTGTATTTAATTTTGTGATGGCTACACGGCTCCTGAACTTGATTTGCTTCAATTAGAAAGAAATGATCTCTATAGGCAAATTTTGTCTTTTTTTTTTAAATCTCCAATAATAATAATTTTTAAGTAATGCCGCTGGCCTCAATGGCCAGAGGTTTAGAGAGGAGGTGTCCAAAAAGAAAAAGAAAAAAACTTTTCCTGACTGATCCAAAATGTTTAACTCCACCTTCTGGTGCCTAGAGAAATGAGTGATTCAAAGGAATCACTGAGCCATCAGAACATTTAAAAACAAAACAAAACAGGCCTGTTCCAATCCGATATAACCTTTCTGATTCCCTCGGATTTATTGTAGTCTGAGGATATGATTTCTCCTGGGGCTGGGAATCTTCTTATATGATAAAATGAACATCTGGTGAGAATCAGATCAAATGGACAGTAAGCTCTAAATAAACCAAGAGCTGAAACCCCATCCATCTGCTTAGAAGAGGACCACTCAAACAACTGCAGCAGCAGTGGAGTGATAGAAGCATCTATGGAGTCAGGGAGAGGTTTGAAACTCCTCTATAGTGCAGCCTTTAACTAACCCATACGAAGAGAAGGGAAGTATTGAACCCTCCTTTTTTA
This sequence comes from Phrynocephalus guinanensis, assembly GCA_037367245.1. Taxonomy (NCBI): domain Eukaryota; kingdom Metazoa; phylum Chordata; class Lepidosauria; order Squamata; family Agamidae; genus Phrynocephalus; species Phrynocephalus guinanensis. The sequence goes on from CM074741.1 coordinate 5,748,811, forward strand.
GGCTGGGTGGATATATTAATGTCTTTCAGTGTAGTTTTTCTCAATGTAGTCACACCCTAAGTCTTAAATAAAGATGTCAGTGAATCAGGGGACTCTTCATGTCCAACCCATTGTGAAGCTGATTGGGTGTTCTTTACAAACATACCTTCAGCCTTGTAGTCCAACAGGCTGCTTATTTTATTTAATGTTGAATGTTCTCCTAATCTGGCATCCTTATGCAGCGAGACAAGCATGACAAATGACTCATGTGTGCTTCATTGCTGTTGTTGCTGCCGATCCGGGTAAATTGTTTTTTTGTTCAAAACGAAGGCCAGCTTGTATTTCCAAATTTCACTGGGCTTTTGCAAAATGATGCCAATACAAATACAGTGGTACCTTGTATAAAGGAATTAATTCGTTCCAAATGAAATTATGTTAAGCAAATTTTCCTTTATACAAAATTCCCATAGGAATGCATTGAAAATGGAGGAATCCCATGTTTATGTTGTACGGATTCTCCCCATAGGCGATTATGTTAAGCAAATTTTTCCTATCTCCGGAATTTTTTATGTTGTACAGATTTTATGTTATACAAACTGTTTGTTATACAAGGGTCCACTGTAAAGCACTTGATGATGGTAAAATGTATGGGTCTCTCTCTTGGCATGGTCAAGGGACAAGGGACAAGATAGATGTGTGGGATCTGATAGCTGGGATTCAGCCTAGAAGGCATTTCCATTTCATGAGTAGGAAAGCCTACCTGATGGAAATTCTTCCTGCCTAAATCCACATGCTCCAGACTCCAGACTTTTGAATCCAACTCAGGCTGGGTTACCTATTATTTGTCTTTAATTTAGTCAGCTTGTTCATTCCTGACTTGCTGTTGCCTGCTCATCTTCACTTATTTACTGTTGGTCACTGGGATAATTCCTGTTTGCTTTCATTTCCCCTTACCTATTTTCGTCTTCCCTTCATCTATTGTCTCCTTATAATTAACTCACCTTCCTCTGTCTCATTAACTCACCTCCATGTGGAAACAGCTAGGGCATGGGTTATGGCAATCAATAACTGGGCAAGGCATGCTCCCTTCACGAGGCAGTCACGAGGCAATCATCTATACAGCATCCTAGCCAACCAGCATATGTAACGTATGTAATGTTTCCCTTGTAACAATCACTGATTCTGTGCATATTGTTGAATGGAAATGATATGTAATAAAACCCGAATGGCAAGGGGGATAAGAACATAAGAACATAAGAACATAAGAGGAGCCATGCTGGATCAGGCCAAAGGCCCATCTAGTCCAGCTTCCTGTATCTCACAGCGGCCCCACCAGATGTGTTTGGGAGCGCATGAGACTAGATATCTGTCTCCTGATACCACTCTCCTGCATCTGGCCCTTGAAGTACCCTGGTTTAAACCCTGGAGGTTACACATCTCCATCATGGTTTGTAACCTGTGATGGACTTTTCCTCCAGGAATCTGTCCAATCCCCTTTTGAAGGCATCCAGGTCAGATGCCATCACCACATTGTGTGGCAGGGAGTTCCATAGACTTACAACACCCTGGGTGAAAAAATATTTTCTTTTGTCAGTTCTTACTCTCCCAGCCCTCAATTTGAGTGTATGTCCCCTAGTTCTGGTATTTTGGGAGAGGGAGAAGAGCTTCCCTCTATCCACTTTACTCATACCCTGCATTATTTTGTATGTCTCAATCATATCCCCCCTCAATCGCCTTTTTTCCAGACCAAAGAGGCCCAAATGTTTTAGCCTTTCTTCATAAGGGAGGTGCCCCAGCCCAGTAATCATTTTAGTCGCTCTCTTCTGCACCTTTTCCAGTTCCACTATGTCTTTCTTGAGATGCAGTGACCAGAATTGTACACAATACTCCAGGTGGGGCCTTACTATTGTTTTGTATAATGGCATTATAATGTTGGCTGTTTTATTTTCAATCCCCTTTTTGATAATCCCTAGCATGGAATTGGCCTTCTTCACCGCTGCCACACATTGGGGAGACACCTTCATGGAGCTGTCCACCAACACACCAAGATCTCTTTCCTGATCCGTCACGGATAACTCAGAGCCCATGAGTTGATAGATGAAGTTTGGATTTTTTGCCCCAATATGCATTACTTTACATTTGGTTACATTAAAACGCATTTGCCATTTCTCAGCCCATTCCCCCAGTTTGGAGAGATCCTTCTGGAGCTCTTCACAATCTTCTCTGGTTTTTACCACACGGAAAAGTTTTGTGTCATCGGCAAACTTGGCCACCTCACTGTATTATCCCTGTCTCCAGGTCATTTATGAACAGATTGAAAAGCACCGGTCCCAGGACAGAGCCCTGGGGCACACCGCTTTTCACTTCTCTCCATTGTGAAAATTTCCCATTGACACCTACTCTTTGTTTCCGGGATCTCAACCAGTTCTCAATCCATAAGAGGACCTGCCCTCTTATCCCCTGACTGTGCAATTTTCTCAGCAGCCTTTGGTGAGGGACTGTGTCAAAAGCCTTTTGAAAATCCAGATAGACTATATCAACCGGTTCACCCAAATCCACGTGCCTGTTGACCTTTTCAAAAAATTCTAAGAGGTTTGTCAGACAAGATTTACCCTTACAGAAGCCATGCTGATTTTCTCTCATCAAGGTTTGTTCTTTTATGTGTTTTAAGATTTTCTCTTGGATGAGGCTTTCCACCATCTTCCCTGGGACAGATGTTCATCATCATCATCAATCCGCTGGTCGGACAAACTGGACTTGAGTCTTTCTTCATCGGGATCCTCCCTCATATATGTTGACATTTGACTCCCATCCAACTAGCTCGTTTGGTACACTGAACACTCCTGTAAATGTCCCAAGGTGTTTCAGGCTTCCCTTGACCACCCTGAGCTGAAATATCCAGGGAAGGAGAGGCTTCCTTCCCACCCACCCCAATTAACACACCCAAATATACAAATATATTGGTTACCAGATCTTGCCTCTGTATGTTGTATTTAACATTGTCTAGTGATTTATCCTTGGAAGGTAAACCATTGCAACTCTGAAGGGTGAGACATACAGTAGTGGAAGGAATCAAGATCCAAATTCCAAGGACTATGCATTCTGTGTATGTGCTCTGATACAGACAAAAGTTCAAAGTACAGTACCACCTCTGTATCCGCTGATTTGCCATCCGCGGATTCAGTTATCTGCATTTGGCAATCAGCGGCAGTGGGGTAGTGGGGTGTCAGGGGCAAAAGCTGTGCCATGCTGCCTGGATGGCAGACTTGGCGGCACTTTCTCCCCCGGCTCTCCAACACCCCTGTTGCCATCGTCACCCCCAGATAAGAGCATTTGCTCTTATCCATGGATTTCGGTATCTGCAGAGTGGCCTGGAACTGATCTCCCGCAGATACAGGGGACCTGCTGTATACATTTTTACCTAAGTATGCGTGCCCATTCTGCTGATTGCAGTTAAGTGGCATCTAATTCTTGGATCAGCAAGGGAGGAGAGCAGAAGAGAAATGTCTTTACAACATTTCAAGCTATCCCGAGATTAAGCCTAGTTTTCAAAAATGTCAGCCTATGGAGAAAACATTTTGCAGAGAGTCTGAAAGAGGACAGGAAAGCATAAGAGAACTCCCATACAGTGGTACCTCGGTTTAGAAGTACCTTGGCTTGCGAGTGTTTCTGAAAACAAGCACGAAATTTTAATAAAAAATTTTAAATAAAATGTGCTTTGCTTTACGAGCAGTGTCTTGCAAAAGGAGCACTGGAGGTGCTCCTTTTGCAATCATGGTCTAGCTCACCTCTTCCTCCTCTTCTTCCTGACTGGAATAGGCCTCTGGAGCTTGGTGCAGGCCCAACAATGCCTGGAACAATCCTTTGGGGCATCCAGTGGGCCCACGGTGGAAGTGACCTCCGGTGGACTGAAAGTGACGTCCACAGCTTGCCCCGGGCCCAGCTCCACCTGTCCATGGCCTCTGCAGCACACTCCAGGCAGTGTAGGCCCTGGGCATGCGCCACAGATTGCTGCAGCTCCCGGCCAAAGTAAATTTCTCCATAGGACATAATGGATGCCCTCCCTACGGAGATCCACCTGGTGCCGACACGTTTGGCTTTTAGGCCCCAGGCAAAGACCCTCTTGTTCAGCCAACATTTTAATTAGACAGTGTTTTACATAACTCATGAACAGCAGAGTTTTATAATTTGCACTATGTCAATTGTTTTAACCTACATTGTATTTTATAGTTTTAACAGTCATATTGTTTTATTGTTTTAACATATTATTGTATGCCGCCCAGAGACCTTCTATTAGTGGGGCGGCTAAAATAATATTGTAAATAAAATAAATAAATAAAAGTTTCCATTATTTCCTATGGCAAATTTGCTTTGATACACGTGTATTTTGGTTTACAAGTATGCATCCGGAATGGATTATGCTCATAAACCAAGGTACCACTGTATCTGTGTGATCAGTTATCCACTGATTCACCTACCTACAGGCTGAAAATATTTTTTAAAATTGGAAGAAAAACCATAGAAATACTGCATATATTTCTAAAAATGAAGCTAACACAACTGGCCACAAGAGGGAGCTAAAGACCACTCCGTGTATTGCATTCATTAGAGAACTACAGTACTGTACTGTAAGTACTGTATACTGTACCTGTATTTTCTGTCTATAGACGCCCCTATGTATAAGACGAGTGTTTGCAGAGGCAACTTTCGCAACCGTACAGTTCTCTCCTCAGCTTCATTGTATAAGACGACCCTCAATTTTAAGTCTAATGATCTGAGACAAAAATATAGTCTTATGCATAGGAAAATATCTCCACAATGTCATTATCAGATTCAGAACAGGCCACTAGAGACAGCCATGTATATTGTTTGCGATTAAAATTAGTGGTGTTGTTTTTTAATAATCCACATTTTTCAGCATCCATTAGGGGGGACAAGGGGGTCCTACTGTATTGCTTTACATTATTTTCTGAGATACTTTGAGTTCACACGCATGGGAGAAAGACGGGATAGATCTAAGATAAGGTGATTAACAAAAAATATTACCACCACAACACTGTACACTGTGATCATTGAAATGGACTCTCTCTGTTAAGTAAAATAATTCTGAGTTGAAGCTAGGGAGACTGAGTAATAAAAGAGTATTCTTGTAATAATAACAGTGAAATGGCAGGGAATTGAAACAGCGTCCCAGAATTAGAAGCCGCTAGTAATTATAACCTGCTTCAACAGGGGTGCTATTTAAAGATAATACAGTATGTTAAAAGTGACTTGCTAGATATTCCTTAACGGTGCTGTTGGGGCTTGTAGAAGCTTGTCCTATGGAAGAACCACACGATCCATTTGGGTGACAATGTGGAACTGTTTTCAAAGCAAGGAGATGGCTTATTATTCTTATCAGCCAGATTTGGGCATCTGTTGATTAATATTAATAATGCTGTTATTGATGGAATTTAGCAACCTTCTTATAATGCCTTTAAGAGGTCATGGCTGCACCTTTCAGGACTGGGGTGAATGTCAATAAATCCAGCAGCAACCAATTATTCCTTTTCTGCCTGATGTTTTTGAAGACAGCCTCACTCTCTGGTTATGAGTTCTTTCCCTGCACTTGTTCAGTCAGTCAGTCATATAGTTAATCTATAAGCAAAAATGAGTCTGTGTAAGCTCTGTTTCTGTAACCGGTGTTGTGGGTTTTATTTTGTTTAGTTTTGTTTTTGTAAGCCGAGAGTCACTGGACCCTTTTTATTTTTTCTCTTACCAGTGTCTCTGAATATGAGAGAGAGAGAGAGAGAGAGAGAGAGAGAGAGAGAGAGAGAGAGAGAGAGAGAGAGAGAGAGAGAGAGAACCATTTAGCTCACTTGTGTGTGAGAGAGAAAGAGTCAGTTGAGGAGAACTATCCAGTAAGGGGGTGTTCTACTAAGGGGAGACTTGAAGCTAGTTCTGCTCTGTAGGCTCCTAAATGTTTTCTGCAGTGGTTTTTAGCTAGAGGTTTTTAAACTGCACAATTTCATACTGTGCAAAGGATTACTATGCCTGCATTAGTGTTCACCCATGTTAGTCTGTAATCTGCAGCAACAGAGAACACCCTGATGTCTCCATAAAGTGTACTGTGGATGGTGGTAGGACCAAGAGAAAAGCCACCCTGGACGATCTTACTACCAAGACAGGCTTATAAAGGGAGACTCCATCCCTGAGGTAGCTCGGACCCTAATCCTGTAGGGTTTTCTACAGTACAGTGGTCCCCCGCCCTTTCGCGGTTCATATACTGCGGTCCCACTATATCGTGGGACCACACTTTATGAAAAAAGACCCCCTGAGGTAAGGGGCAAAGGCCTCTTTCCATACTTACCCCAGGACTGGGGCTGCCCCAAAAGGGCCTCCCTGCGAACCGGAAGTCACTTCCAGGTTGCCGAAAATCATTTCTGAGGCCTCCAAGCCCCCAGTTAGCCCCCCCCAGGCCCAACCCAACCTACGTCTGCATATCGCGGATTTTCAATTATCACAGGTTAGGTCGGTCCCTAACCCCCGCAATAGGTGGGGGGTCATTGTATTGCAAACAGTTTCCCCCACCTTAGGATAATAAAACAATACAAAGAAAATCCAGGGCTTCTGTCTCTCTCCCTATCTCACGTGCTCACAAATATAGACACACAAACGGTGCTTTTTCCATCTCCATGAAAAAAAAGGAAGGAAGGAAGGAAGGAAGGAAGGAAGGAAGGAAGGAAGGAAGGAAGGGGAAAAAAGAAACTCAAAATTTCCATGAAGCTCATATCTGACAGTATGAGCAATGATAGACGCTGGAGGAGGCTGAAAGAAAAATTTTGGCAAGACAAGCTGTGTAGGAAACAAGTTTGCTTCAAAGGTGAGTTGTGTAGGAGTGGGGAGAGGTGTTGGCCACATGCTGAGCTGGTAGATTCGTTGAGAAGCTCGAGGCAATGAGAGGGAGAGAGAAACACGTGGACCCAGGTGTGAACTCGGGAAGAGTGAGAGGAGCAAACAGCTAGAGCCACGGATGAGTGTGAGAGACTGAATTCTCACGACATGTGGCTGCTTCTCTATAAGCTGGGCTTTGACTTGTGAATTCTGAAATAGGGCTGTGCAGATTTGGGTATGTGTGCGTGTCTGTTTTGATGACACCTCTCAGAATCCCCTGTGCTGCTGGGGAAATCTGGGCACTGTCATCCAAAACAACAACAAGATGCAGTAGGTACCAGGTTCAAGTCTTGCCATTTCCATCTAGGAGTTGTGAAAACTCTGGCCTGGGAGAGGGAAAGATGATGCATCGGAGGCTGCTTCCTGGTTGGAATTTTGCCCAGCGCCAGGTACAGCAAGGTAAAACGTTGGCTGGTTTTGTTCCAGAGGGTGGGGCTGGCTTCCGAACACCAGCTATGCTGGCATGTTTTGTTTCGGAACCAGTCCCCTTCTGAAATGAAATGCCCATCTCTATTATATTTTAATCTGAGCTTTCGTAGATCACAGCCACTTCTCCTGTAGAAAGGTTTTCAATAGAGCTTAACACCTAATATAGGGAGTAAATGTTGGCACATGAGATTTAACCACATACCCAAGACTTCTAAAGCCAATGAATCACCCATCTCTAAAATATAATAATCTTTAAGGTGCCACACATTTTGGCCTTTTGGTCTTGTGTGTGTGTGTGTGTGTGTGTGTGTGTGTGTGTGTGTGTGTGTGTGTGTGTGTGTTTGTGTGTTTTCTTCCCCTTGGGATTTTGAAATGCTTACGTGGATAACAAGGCTACCTCTTCCAAAAGGACTCCTTATAAATCCATTTCCCTTGAATTGTGATACGTCTCCTCCCCCAGTGGCAGTAACTCTATCATCTCTACTGTAAATCAGTTTCCTTTGCTCCCATTGGGAAATATTCGGAATTCCTGATATTTACTGAGAACAAAATTTAAGTGAATGAGTAGACACTAGGCAGCCAGAATGAATGACAGACAACTTTCTGTTCTCAGATGTCAATGAGAATTCTAAAGCACGTGCCTGGATGGGAAAACACACACACACACACACACACACACACACACACACACACACACACACACAGAGAGAGAGAGAGAGAGAGAGAGAGAGAGAGAGAGAGAGAGAGAGAGAGGAGAGGGAGAGGGAGAGGGAGAGGGAGAGGGAGAGGGAGTCTGTTTTCCAGGAAACCTACAGATAAATGTGCCTCTGCATAAAGTGGGTAAACGGCACATGTCTCTCCACGCAAATCTAAAAATGGGTAAAAGCTGCAGTCAGGTTGCTAGCAATTCAATAATGCACATAAACTAATCATGCGCAGAGCATGGGAAAGTTAATAATTTCTCAATTGTCACTGCTAGCATCCCCTCGCCAAAAGATTATGAGCCTCATTGTCCAGAAAACTACCTCTCTTCACCTCAAATAGCTGCACTGATGCCAAATGAAGCCCCATTTAACTTAGCAAGGTGGACGCTTTGAAAAGTTAACGATACTTCCCAGAACGGACACACTGGCTGGAGGATTATGGGAACTGTAGTCCAGAAAAGTAGCCTCTTCAGATTCTGAACCTCGGTTGGTTCAATCACCCACCTTTCCCTAGCTTATCCATCAGTTTCGTTCAAATGATGATCAGGGGATAATACAAAGGGATATGAAAAAGAAAGAAGGCAAAAAATACTGTTCTAGTGCCTTAAAAACGAACTGCTATATGAGAACGAGAGCTTTAGTGGAAAAGTCCATCTCTTCAGACAATAAACTGTGCATTTTGCATCTATAACGGATTCTCCAGCCACCGTGACTCCAGAGGTCTGGGACCAAATGGCTGCTATTTGGTGGTGCCCCAATGTTGGCTAGCAACCTCTGATGCCTTATCTCAGGCCTGCCCAACAGGTAGACCGCGGGCTAATGGTAGCCCGTGAAGGGTTCAAAAGTAGCCCGCTGGCCATCAATTTAAAAAGTGAGGGGATAAGTTCTCCACCCCTCCCTCCCCCATCCCAAGGACCACCACTGCCCCAGCCACGTTCTGGGTCTGCCAGCCCGCTCTCTAGCAGAGCGGGGCAGTTCAAGGGCCAGGGCTCATTGAAATCTGTTCCCTCCAGAATGGATTAATTGGTTTTCAATGCATGGGAAACTGCTGCTGTATTTACAAAAGTTTTTACTTATGAGCATGTGCTTGGAATGGATAAAATTTGTAAGTATAGGTTTTAGTGTAGTAGCCCTCAGGCACTTTGGGCTGGAAAAAGTAGACCTCGGCCTGTTCAAAGTTGAACAGCCCTGCCCTATCTCTATCCTTTCTCCTTGGGTCCCTGTTAGGAGCCGAAGTCTATATACACTAAGAGAGAGAGAGATGCGCCCACTCACTCTGAGTAACCGCTGTCAGATTGGATCCTGCCACACTGAGGCAATAAATAGCCTATCTTCCACTCAAGTTGCCATGGACTTCACTTAGTCTTCACTTTTTTTACTCATTAGCTGGTTTCTTCCCCCTCCTTTTTCCTCTCCAAGAGGCTGCTAAGTTTTGAAAGCCACTTTTTTCAGGGGTGTCATTTTCCTGAAGAGCTGAAAATATAGGCCAAATCAGTGGGATAGTGGAACGGCCCAGTTCACGAGGTGAAAAAGATGAGATGATTTGATTGGCAAGACGGGGGCATCATCAGTTCCATCCTTGTATGTAAGCTTGTCACTTCCCTCTGCGGTGAGCTGCACTCTTTGGAGCATGGATAGAAGGAAATGATAAAGTAGATTTTCCTAGCAACAATAAGTATCTGTCTGTGCGATGATCACTATTTTAATGCAGAGAATTTTGAGGTGGATTTGTCCTGAACTAGCAATTAAGATCCATTACATTTACAAAAGACCAGCTCCTGACTGAGATGCAGACTTCAAGGGATGGTCAAACCGATATGGAATGATACAGTTGCATGTAGTTTTGGACTTTTCCCGAAGGAACTCTGGGTGGTTTACATAGAGATAAATGCATAATCATTAAAATTGAAGCAGACAGATAATAAATCAAAGACAATAAAACAATGAGATAAAAATTAGAGAACTGACAATTTTTGACAAATCAGTGGTTTTCTATAATTATCATTTTATATCCTTTCTATAAATATAATCGTATATCTTTTCTTATTGGCTCCCATCTCTACCTGAGATGGATCAAAAATCGAAAAGAAACACACCTCTTTCACCTTCTCCATCTGGCTACAAAGAACCTATACAAGGCCATCCTCTCCAGAGCATCCAAAACCCCCACAACGCCTACAAGTATCCTTGCGCTCGGTGGAAACGGAGCCAACGCAAAAGTCACATTTGGTAAAATTGCCTCAGCAAGCAGATTCCCCACCAGGGCATTGTTCCAAGGGGGAGATGTTTATAAAGAACCAATGAGCCATGGGTTGCAACTGGCGCCTTTCTCACTCAGAGCTGATGGCGGGAAGAGGAGGCTCCTGTTTCCCGTCCTACCACCCACCCCCCTCGGCCCTGGAGGTGCAAAGCTCCTGTCTTTTCAGCTTTCTGGTTTCAGAAGGCATGCAGGATTGATAAATCTCTTAGGAAGGTCATCTGCCAAAGGAGGTGTTTGGCAAAATATGGGAAGTTCTCTCCTAGGAAGAACGAAGGGTGAGTCCTGTCTGAGTGAGAATACTGGTCAGGGTCAATGCAACACTGGAATTGATCCCCAAGATTATCAACCCAGAGGTAACTTCAAACGGAGACGGGCTAGACCAGTGGTGGCAAACATCCAGCCCTCCAGATGTTTGGGAACACAACTCCCACAGTCCTTTGTCGTTGGCAAAACAGGCTTGGAATTCTGGGAGTTGTTGTCCAAAACTTATGCAGTGCCGAAGGTTTGCCACCACTGGGCTAGACCAGGCATGTCCAAACTTTGGCCCTCCTGATGTTTTGGATCACAACTCCCAGAATTCTAAGCTTAGATTGCCAATGGCAAAGGACTGTGGGAAGTGCGGTCCAAAATATCTGGAGGGCCGAAGTTTGGACATGCCTGGGCTACAAGACTGTGGAAATCTCATTCCGAGCAGGGCGGGAGGAGACAAACCAAGATGAGGCAGAAGGGCAGATGACAGGGACGAAGATAAGCTCGTCACGTCCCAGTGCACCAGCTTATGCTGTTTCAAAAAGGAGGGCAACAGGAGGCACTGATTTGCACATAACTCTGTTGGCTAACGTAAGTGTGGGTTCTTACATACTGTGAAGTCATCACAGACTTATGTCAGCCCTATGAATGAGAAATCTCCCAAACACTTCCGTCCTCAACTTCCCTGCTCAGCATTTGCAAACTCACAGCCGTGGCTTCCTTTAGGGCAGTGCTGTGGCGAACCTATGGCACGGGTGCCAAAGGTGGCACTTGGAGCCCTTTCTATTGGGCACCCAACATGGCCCCTTCACAGCCACCTGTATTCAGGTTAAATTTCTGTATTGGCACTTTGCCAGAAATTAGTGGGCTCTGAGTCGCCGTTTGGGCTCTCAGTCTCTAAAAGGTTCGCCTACGCTGCTTAAGGGTGTCAGATCGTTGGCTGTGCCCGTGGAAAATACGAAAGGAATTGCACCATTGAAACACAATAGAACAGCTAACGGTACCCATCAACCACAGACAAGGATCGCTGCCACCCCTAATTGCAGTGAAACTTCTTAATCCTTTCATCACAATACAATGACTAACACCTATTCTCCTGCACAGGACAAGTTTCCTCTTTCCCACAACTTTTTTTTTAAATAGTCTCACTCTATACCCCAGAGTACAGACAGAACTCCTAGTTCCCTGAGCTCCTTGCCCACTGAAGATGGCACCCACAGAGTCTGGCGAAACATCAGGAAGAAAAACACAGCCAAACAGCCTGAAAAACTTACAACAACTACAGTATTAGATCCCGGTCTTGAAAGCCTTCGAGAATACATTAAAATCTCCAAGCTTTGCTGTTCTAGTTAGAGAGAACAGGGGATAATTATTCTCCCATTAAAACTGCTAGCCTTGGGGTTCACCCATTGACTTCTGATTGCTGCTAACAGATAGAATATTGTTGAATATTGCTTTTATGCTGTTCATCAATATGATGTGAGCATATTACCACAACATTTGTTAGGAGAACTGAGGATCAGTTAACAATCCACGGGTTATGAAACTTTCACATTCAGAGGTCTATACACAATTTTACATCCACACTTAGGAAAAAGGTATCTCTTTTACAGACGGTTATAGGGCATCTTCCACCAGCTATGTGATCTAGGTCCTAGGAAGCTCAAGAAGCAAACAGAAGATCCATGTCATTCCTAACATCAACTGTACACTGATTCTAGCTACAGAGGCCTTATTGAGCTTGCTGCTGCTAACAACAGGTTGCCAACATTTGCCCAGTACTTAAAAGACAAAACAAACATTTGTTTCTTTTTTTAAGAAAAACATTAAAGGCAGATGTTACCAACACAAGGAACTTCCTCAAGTATTGGAAGAAGTTATATTTTTGGCTATAACTCCTAGGAACACCCGGCTGATATAGCTAGTGGCTATGCTGGCTAAGGATTCAGGAAATGTAATAACTTTTTTCCAGCTCTACTGGATCCAGAGGTACCCACAGGGGCAGCACTTAATTTGTTTATTGGGTTCGTTTAGGGCGTTTATACACGACCCCTAAACTCTGGGGCAAATGGCTCCCAGCTCCGGAGCTTAAAAATGTTTACCCACCAGCTCCGGAGTTAACAGGAAATTAAGTGCGACCCCGCCCACTTTAGCACGTCCCAGCGCACTTTTCTTGTACCTGCTCTGGGACAGTGAAAATTATTTGATTCGGTGTAACGATAGTGAGTGCGTGGCTCTCCTTGCTTCTGTTTGTTGTTTTTTGGTTCCCGCCCCTTTAAGAGCTACTTTTACAGAGACGAGAGGCAGAACAAGGTGAGCGGCATGCTTTTCTTTCTCTTTTTCTCCCTCCCCTCACGCAGCCAGCAACCAGGAAGTGCGGAGGAGGTGGGAACACCCGAAGTGCGACGAACCCCTAAGATCTCTGGTCTGAATTTAAGTGGCCAGCGGATCTTAGGGGTCGTGTAAACTTGAACATCTGACACTTCTCATTCCCTAAAAGGTAAATGCCTTTGTTGCAAAACCTGGAGCACCACTGTGCTTGCACGGGAAATTAGAATAATGCTCCAATGGTTACTGCAGTCCTTCGCATCTCCTTTCTTGGGAATTGAAATTTATATTGAATTGTTCTAATCCATGTGCTATTATTTTGTTTTTCATATTTGTTGGCATATTCTCGTTAGGGTTTTGACAGACTCAGTTTCTGTAGCTTGAAAGTTTTATCGGCATTCCAGCTACCTCTAGTGATTTATTTCTTCCCAGTGCTTTCAGAGGAGTTTTCACTTCACTTCCTGGAACTGCAGGTGGTTTATTATAGGCTTCCTCTTCAAAGGAGCCTGTCATCCTTCCCCCACCCCTTCTGTATAGGTCTTCAGTATACTGTTTCCCTCTTCTCTTTATTTTCTCTTGGTCAGATAGTGTCATTCAGCATTCTTAATCAAGGCTTAAATTTCCCTTTGATTTCTTAGATCTCCTGGAAGAGAATTTGTGTTTTCCCTCTCTTGCTGTTATCCTCTCTTTCTCTACAACAGTTGAAAAGCTGTATTCATGATTCTGGCTCTATTTCTGCTACCTTTTATTTTTGTATCTCACCCCTCCCTGACAATTTTAAGTGTTTCCTTTATCAGTCATCTAGGTTTTCTTTTTCTTTTTGCAACAGGAATTGTCTTTTTGCATTTTTTCCTGAATAATATCCCTGGCATCAATCCACAGTTGTTACAGTTCATGGTCAACTGAGTTTAGTAAAGCAAATGTCTTTGGGGGGGGGTGAACTCTAAATTCATCAGTAATGTTGTTAAGTTAGATTTTGGTACTATGATTATTTTAGTGTCTTTTTCAGCTTTTCTCTAATGTTGCATATTAATTAATTCTGTACTATGATCTACTCCTGATCTTGTTTAGGCAGGGAGAATATAGCTTCTCCATTTCCTGATTTCAATTATGTGGTTTATTCGATTTTAGTGTTTGGAACCTGAGTGTTTGGAAATTGTACCAGTGGCACCGCTGGTTGACCCTCTCCTAGCAGCACTGTGTGCACCTTTTACATTTGAGAGCCTGGGCTCATAGCCCATTACCCTGCCCTAGTTAGGGGGCTGCTAATCTGAAAACTGAAGGGTTCCATGTGTTCCATGCACTTCCATGGCTGAGCGAGGATTCACTCTTGAATTCTAGTTTGTCACTCTACCCACTTCACCACACCGGGTATTATAAGAAAACCTGAGCCCTTCATATTCTACTATATGGACAAGGTTATCCAGCGTAGTGTAGCGGATAGAGTGACCTACTCAGGCTTGAGTTCGAATTCTTGCTTAGCCAGGGAAATTCACTGTGGGTGTAGAACTGGTAAAGCTGCTCCTTTAAAAGCTGTACTAGGGTCACTGTAAGACAGTTCTGATTTGAGGACACCTAACATCCATAAACCCAGATAAAGATCTGTACCCTCCAGGTAGACTCAAGAGCCTCTCTTGGTTTCTAAAAGCCTGGGAGGACGAGCGCAAAAGCTGACTGCGCCACCTCAAGTTACAAGTGCTATTTTCTAAATAAATAATAATGAGAGAGAGAGAGAGAGAGAGAGAGAGAGAGAGAGACCTGAGCACCAGGAGCAAGCGGTACCATTTCCACTTCCTGGCATAGACATTAGAAACGTGTAGATTTAGGATTTTAGACTGCAACTCCCAGAATCCCCCCCAACCGTGGCTTGTTTTGGACTACAACTCCCACAGATCATCAGGAAGAAGAGCTGGGAAAGAGCAGCCTAGGGGATTCTGGGAGTTGTAGTAACCACCCCTTTCTCAAATCTGCACGCTCTGGGTGGGAAGCAGAAGGGGCTGAAAAAAGAATGTGGTACAAAATGGATGGACCTGGGAGGCGCTGCCTTTTATTTTCCTAACATCCACCAGTCGGTGCATCTTGAGATTGTGGTGCCCCTATTTTTTATTTTTTTTTGTATCTCCAGGTTGTTGTTGTTATTAAAAAAACGCACACCCCAAGGAAACATCCATCCTGCTCAGCTAGATTTCTGCTTGCAGGGAAGGCGTCGCACCAGGTTACAGGGGTGCCTCTCCCAAACACGACCTCAACCCTGCCGCCCTTTCGTTTGTAGCCAGCCGCCCGGTCCGCCGTCCCAAATCCTCCGTTCCCCTCTTGAACGTGGGAACCTGCCGGCCCGACACTCCTCTCTCTCCCTTCTGGTCAGGGAGGGGAGGGAAGAGTTAAATCAGGGGCAGGCGATCCCCTCTTTCCCCCCCCCCTCCGCCCCGCACACACTCCCCGGGCCGGTCCTCCTTTGATCTTGCCGCCTGATAGGCTGGGGACTAATGACAAGGGGGCGTGGCCCGGGAGGGGGGGCTCGGCTCCCGTTTGCCGCAAGAAAAGCCCCCCCCCCAAAAAAAAGACGCGTGTCGGCGAGGGCGCGCGTGTGGATCGGTGACGGCGGCGGAGATGCGCGCGGCAGGCGCCGCGGCTGGTGTGGCTTTTTCCCTCCGCCCGGCTGCTTTTCTCTCCCCCCCCCCGTCCCGTGTCTGGGGCGAGAAGAAGCCGGTATTTGGGGTGGGGGGGGCAGGGACCCCTTCCACACCAGCCTCGGCTCCGAATCCCGTTTCGCTCCGTTTTGCCTTCTCCCCCCCTCGAAGCGGATTAAAACCACCACCACCACCACCGCCGCGCTTAAACCGGATTCTTCTGCGTCCAGGGACCCATCGCTGCCTTTCCTGCAACGAGTAAGGAAAAGGGGTGGGGGGTGGGGGGAGAGAGAGAAGAGGTGCCCCCCTTTACCCCGCCCAGAGGTATTTGGGGCCGGGGATCGGGGACGCTATCATCCCCCCCCCGGGGGGGGGGTCGGGGGAGACCGCGTGGCCGAAGGCTGGGCAAAATCTCCGCGGGCGCATGGAGGAAGGCGGAAGGATGATGGAGGTGGGGGGTGGGTGGGCGGCATAGGAGGATCGTGGCTGGACGGCGGCGGGGGTGGGGGTGGGGGGTTGCCTTGCAATTAAAATGTGATGCACGGTGCAGGATGAGAACGAAGAGGTGGTCATTGGCGGAGGTGTGTGTTTGTTTGTGTGTGTGTGTGTGTGTTGGTGGTGGTGGCGGTGGGTGCCTCCGATGCCCCTGGCCATGCCTGCCTTTTGCATTCGAGCACGCCTGCATTCCCGTCGCCCTCCCGCCTGCCCCCCCCTCTTCCCGTTTCAAATTTAAGCCTTGTACGTGAGAACGCTTATTTCGGGGAGATCGGAAGTAAGCGCACCAGGAAAGAGGCAGGGGTCGTGGGCACGCATGCCCTTAACAAAAAAATAATAATCTCGCTTTATACCTGGATTTAAAAGAGAGAGAGAGAGAGAGAGAGAGAGAGAGAGAGAGAGAGAGAGAGAGAGAGAGAGAGAGAGAGAGAGAGAATCGATCCCCTGCCTCCCTTCTTGTGAAGTGTGGTATGTGTTTTGGGGGGATGGTTTGAACCCATCCCCCATAAACGAAAAGGGCTGTGGGGGGATGCGTGTGTGTCTACGCGTGTGTAAATCAAAAGCACCGCGTCCCTCAACCGTGGTTAGTGTCAAGGGTTGGCTGGCTCCTTCCTCATCTCTCTCTCTTTTTTTTTTTTTAGGATGGTGGGTTGGGTTTTTTTTTTTTTTTTTGCGCGGGGGGGGGGCGGAGGAGAAGAAGGAGGCAAGAAGATGATGTCATCAGCAGGGCATCATCCGGAGGGGTGAGGTGGTGCTGGTGGTTAAGAGGGAGAGGATCGGGTTGAAAATTATGTCATCTGGGTTTTGGAAGGAGGATGCTCTGGCCGGCCATTTCGGGGGTGAGGAAAACGGTGGGGGGGGGCTCCCCATCTCTCTCTCTCTCTCTCTCTCTCTCTCTCTCTCTCTCTCTCTCACACACACACACACACACACACACACACACACACACACACACATGCATTTAGGTTGAAGCAAATAATAATAATAATAATAATAATAATAATAATAATAATAATAATAATAATAATAATAATAAAATACCATCGTGAGCTATGGAAGGGAGGGTGGGAAAGTAGCTTAGTAAAGGCTTGCTTATTTATTTATTTATTTATTTATTTATTTATTTATTTATTTATTTATTTATTTATTGAAGTATGTTGGCGTCCCTATCTATCACTGTGCAGAAGGAACGCACACACAGGCAGCCCCTTTCTGGATGTGACATCTTGTCCAGTGGCAGAGACAGATCAGGGTTCCTTTCTGGGTTTTCTCTCTCCAAAAATAGGAGGTGTGGGTGGGGTGGGGTGGGGGTATTTTGATGCCTATAAGCCCTGCCAGTGCCCCCCTTTGCCTCCTCCCCCCCCCCGGCCTGGCCCTGGCATCATAGGGGGTCTGAATGTGCCTTTGAGCAGGCCAGTGGGAGCGATCCTCCCTTTCTGCTCTGTCGTCGTCCCCTCGCTCTGCCATAGATGCCTGGCACTGATTCTGGATGGCATCCCTGGTGTTGGGGGCTCCCCTGTCTTTCTCCTCCAGCCTTATTGTTAATTGGCTCTTCGTTTCAGATCCAGTTGCCGTGACAGATCCCACCTTTCTTTTTTTTGGACTGGGGTGGCGGTAGAGGAAAGGGGTCAAAACATGGCCTTTTGCCATCCCAGTCCCACCTCCCTCCATCTCTGTAAGTTGATCTGCCTTTCTTAAAAGAGAGAGTAGAGTGGGGAAAGTCTGTGTGTGTTTATGTGTGCGTTGAGGGGCATATGAGATGCAAGTCTTCTACCTTTCCTCCCACCCTTCCGGGGCCATCAGCTCCTAGCACCAACCTCTCCCGCTTGGAGACCTCCTGCAGGTGGGGAGCCATTGAATGGCACCACTCCGGCACCATCCCGAAGGGCCTCAAATGCAGCCAGAAGATCAAGGCGGGAGAGGAAACACAAGGGCTGGTGCTGGAAAAAAGAGACAAGCTTGACGTGCCAGAGGAATTTCTTCCAGATCATCTTTTGCAGTTCTCCCAGCATATATCTTTCCTGAAGCTGGATGCTTAATCTGAGCTGCTTTGGCAAGGCTAGGCTTAAAAAAGAATATATTTTTTGCAAGCTCCCCAGAAGAAGAAAAAAGAGTACGAGGAGCTGATAACTGCAGTGCAGCAAAGGCAGGAGCTCTCTCTCTCTCTCTCTCTCTCTCTCTCTCTCTCTCTCTCTCTCTCTCTCTCTCTCTCTCATCACACACACACACAGAGAGAGAGAGAGAGAGAGAGAGAGAGAGAGAGAGAGAGAGAGAGAGAGAGAGAGAGACAGAAAGACAGACAGACAGAGGCTTTCACATCCCTGCTGCCCCTTGCTACCGGGCACTCAGGCTTATTCTCGATCTGGCTAGGTTTTGTGCATGATGTAAGCACGTTGGCTAAGGCAAGGGGGGAGGCAGGCAGGCAGGCGTGAACACACACAACATGCAAGCAAATGCACGCGCACACACACATCTCTCTCCATCCTGTTCCCCCCCCTCCACGAGTGGAAGCTTTGCAAGAGGTGGAATTGCATCGCAAAGCGAGAGGCTGCGATTGTTGTATAGCTGCCTCTTTTTCCTCTTTGGCCAGAGAGAGAGAGAGAGAGAGAGAGAGAATGAGAGGAGAGAGAGAGAGAGAGAGAGAAGTTGAGAGGAGAGAGAGAGAGAGAGTCTGCCCATGGACGTAAAAGGGGTTCCCCACCACTCAGGCTTCCACGTAAGCCTTCTTCTTCTTCTTGAATTGCCTCTGTTCACCCTTGTCTAATAGCTGATGGAAGAGAAATCTTTACCTCCAAACAGGCTGCAAGAGAAGCAGCACCATAGCCTGCTTAGAAGGGGACCCTGCTGCAAAATCCACGCATGCAGGTCTTCTAAGGCAGAGTCCGACCCTACACACAGCTGTGTCGATCCTTATGCATGCCTTATTTCTAGCTGTTTGCAACTCTGGGGACGTGTCTTGTGTAAAGCTCATAGGTCTTAGTCGCCCATTAAAGACCCCAATGCGTTGCACTGCAATAGTGACAGGTTAGGCTGAAGGCGTGGAGGTTTCTATCTTTGGAATCTCCCGCCCTGCTCTTTGGGCAATTCTGGGAGCTGCCGTCCAAAAACTCAAACCTGCGCATGTCTGCCCATGACAATGCAGGGGGCAAATCATTCCTGTACAGTTGGTTCATTTGAGGATGGTGCCCATATTGTCTAGGAGTAGGGAGGTCTGAGGGGAGGGGCAGATGGTGCTGTGGTCCTTCAGGTCCAGATATTGCAACCTAAGGGGCTGGAACACAGGTAGCATGCCATAAGATGCAGGGATGGCTGATATTCAGTCCCTCCAGTTCAGTTAGTTGTATTGCCTTTGTCCATCCATCCATCCATCCATCCATCCATCCATCCATCCATCCATCCATCCATTCCCTCACAGTGGATCAGTGGGATGGATTCCAGGTACAGCACGGTGAAGCAGGCTGCGAACTTCCAGGACCTGTGGTCCCCCAAAAAGCACTTTGTCCAAGATCTGATGGCCGCATGGCTATCCCTTGCACAAGATGTAAATCTGGTGTATGTCCTCTGCCTTGGGAGATGACCATCATGGCTAGAGGCTATGGTTTGCAACCTCACCGTCCATCTCATATATCCAGATGCATTTCTGCTTTCTAAACTCCAGTGGCCAGTGAGACGACTGGCCCCAAAGGGGGTTGGTGCTTTCTCTCTGCTGCTTAAAATGCAATCTTCAGTGTGTGGTTCCATAGTTGGAGGGATTAATGTTTTATACACATACTAGCTACATAAATCTCATCGTTTCAGTAGACACTGACCTTTATATACAGTGGTACCCCGCATTAAGAAATTAATCCGTTCCAAATGCATTTTCTTAACTCAAAAATTTCTTAACTCAAAACACAGTTTCCCATAGGAATGCACTGGAAATGGATTATTTCATTCCAGATAATAGAAAAGGGACAAAAACACCCATTTTTATGCAAAACTCTTTATATAAAGTGCACTTTAAAGACATGTACAGTGTGTATGGCTTTAAAGTGCACTTTATAAAGAGTTTTGCACAAAACTCTTTATAAAGAGTGTTTTTATCTCTTTTCTAGCTTCCATAAAAAAATCCTATGGGAAATTACATTTTGAGTTAAGAATTTTTTTTGTAACTTAAATTTTTCCTATACCCGGGGTTTGTGTTCGTAACTTGATTTTTTAGTTATTAGCGGTATTCATAACTCGAGGTACCACTGAAATTAGAAAACACAGATTTTTACTCTAAAAGTTCCTTTGGGGGGGGGGTTGAGATTCTGGCCATTATAATCCTGATAAGTATCTTTTCCATGGTGTCCTCAAATTACATCTCAACAGCAGAGACCCAGGAGGGAAGAGGAATTATAATAAGGAGTGACTGAGATTAATACAGTTTTACATATTTGGGGCTTAGCTGTAAGTGTCACATTGGCAAAATGCATGCCACAGGGGAGGTACATTGAAGTAAAATGCTGACAGGGGTACAGGAGGGATGTATTTAACTTTCCCTTTCTTAAAAATGGAGGCCTATGTTCAATCAATGAGCAGAAAGGAGGGGGGGGACTGGCAAGATCATTACGTAGAAAACTGTCCTTTAAACATATTTATTTATCCAAACAATATCAAATCATATAGGACTCAAACTCGAGAAAGCTAAGACGGCCAAGCTGTTAAGTCTCTCCGTTTCTTCGATCAGTTAGAAGAGTCCAGTTTTCTAGAAAATGATCAAATAGCAGTAAGTCTGCTACCCAATAAACAGTTAAGAAGAAATAATTTTATGCATAAGCATAACCCGTTGTTTTGCGCCATTGATTAAATGTAGGGACCTGTGTCAAATTCCTCTCGTTTGCTTGTGGCACATGGGCAGCAATTAACATGTATAAGGTTCTGTATAATTTAGACACATGCCTTAACCCACTCTATATGGGGCTGCCTTTGGGAAATGTCTGGAAACCCCAGCAGGAACCAAATGCAGATGGGCACCTGGGGCTGGACCGAACGATCACAGAACACACACATCCCCGTTACGGCAGCTACATTGTCTGACCATCTGTTTGCAGGCACACTTTTAAGTGCTGGGTCTAGCCTGTAAAACCCTTAATGGCTTGGGTACAAGTTATCTCAGGGAACACATCTCTTTTTATGAGTCTCTTCAGGTGTTAAGACCATCAGGAGGGGCTTTTCTTTCACCTCACTACCCTCCCAGGTACACTTGGTGGGGACACGGGAGAGGGCCTTCTCTGCAGCTGCTCCCAGACTTTGGAACTCCCTCCCACTGGAGGCCAGCCGGGCCCCAACTTTGCTCTTCATCCCCAAGCAAGTAAAGACCTTTCACTTCAGGCAAGCTTTCCCTGAGTGACAGATTGTCTTGGGTAGGTTTTTTTTTTTGCAATGGATTGTTGCCCCTTACTACTTTGGATGTGTTTTGGTGTTGCTTTTGCTTACCATCTTCTACTGGGCGGTATCTGTTTGCTTTTTAGCAATTGCATACTTCCTGTTGTTAGCTTTAAATACTATATTTTATTGATGCCACCCTCATTGGTTCCTTTTGAAGGAGAAAGACAGGGTTCAATGACTGACTGACTGACTGACTGACTGACTGACTGACTGACTGACTGACTGACTGAATGAATGAATGAATGAATGAATTTTAGAATAGCTGAACTGAAATACAGCATTCCCTGCATTTTCCAATTCTGTCCTTACTTGGGACAGGCAGGGGCAATAAGAACTTTGTTTCAGTTAGTTTTCCATAAAAAGTACCACACCTTGCAAATACAAAATTAAAGAAAACAGAAAATAATGTTCTGGTAATTTTCCGGAAGTGTGATTCTCTCTTTTAACAGAGTTCTCTTTAAAAAGGGTTTAGGAGATCAGAAATATGTTTTCCGCTGCTTCTGGTTTCTCTGTTGCATCCAATTAATTTCTTAATCGAATAGTGAAGTTGGAAGGGGCCTACAAGGTCAATTTGTTTATTCATTTGTTCATTTATTGGATTTCTATACTGTCCATTTAGCCACAAGACTACTCTGGGTGGTGGTTTACCAAACTTTTTAAAAAAAAAAAAATTTTTTTTTTACAAATGTTACCCTAAGTGTAAACAAAAACATGGCTCCCATAGTCAATAGATCAATAGTACTGTATTGCATTCTTTAATATGCTACACACTTGAAAGTCTACAGTGTGTTTGTCGTGTCATTACAGTTGTGACCGACTCTTTGTGATCCCATGTCCATGGAGTTTTCTTGGAAGGAATACTGGAATGGTTTGCCAGTTCCTACTCCAGTGCTCATCAGTAAAAAAAAAAAAGTTTACCATATGTATTTCTGCTTAGTTCTCCTTGTTGGTTTTTTTCAGCTTGTGCGAGAGAGTGCAACAGTGATCTCCCATGTGCACTGTTTGTGTTGAACTCTATTGAACTAAGTAAGGGATACTTCTGGACAGGGCTGTGGAGTCGGAGTCGGAGTCAGAGGAAATATTGGGTACCTGGAGTCGGAGTCGGAGTCGGCAAACAATGCACCGACTCCGACTCCTACTAAATTTAGATTGGAATTTTTAAAAAAAGCAAGTTTAAATGTCCCAATTCACAAAAAGTTATAATTAATGACTTCTCTACCAATGCATGCAGTGCCTCACGTAACTGCAAAACGAACACGTTAAGTGACCGTGAAGAAGCATGCTTTTCATGTGCTTCACTATATGGCACGCAACGCACAATTAGGAGCGGCAATACTCATACTTTCCATAGTGTTGTGTTCTGCTGTTACGGCAGCACCCATGGGTAAACTAGCCTCTCACTGATAAGGGATTAAGTAAATATGTTTTTTGCAGGAGTAGAGACACTTGTAGAAGTGAAGGGAATGGAGGGTCAAGAGTTCAAGACAGAGGAGTCGGAGTCGGGGAGTCGGAAGTACAAAAAAACCTTAGGAGTCGGAGTCGGAGTCGGAACATTTATCTACTGACTCCACAGCCCTGCTTCTGGAGCACACTTGTCTTGCTTTCTTGGTGGAGGGTAACGTACCTTCTGTAATCCATGCTCTGGTAAACGAGTTAGATTACTGCAGTACACTGTATACGGGGAGTAAGGAATTACGTCTAAACACACAAAGGGTCTTGTAGTATCTCAAAGACTAACAGGTTTTATTTAACATAAACTCAAGATCTGTAGCTAATCCACTCATGAATTTGTTACTCCTTATGGTGTTTGCTTCTTTTTGCTACAGTAGCCTGAAAAAGTAACTATGTGAAGCAGGCCGTGGGCCCCAGAGTTCCTCTTTCTGCATTTGTTGATCAATAAGGATTGTTATTCTGTTTGCAGGGAGGCAGATGGAATGGGTGGCCTTAACAGCACCCCCGTTTCAGCTCCATGACTCTTAAGATTTTTCAGGGGCCACCAGAGTTTTTGTTGCTGGTTCTACTACTATGATGGACCAAAAACAGCCACAGCGTTGGGCATGTTTGAAGATTCTTCAGGCTGACGCGAGGAGGAACTGAGTTGCATCTCAATTGAGTCACCGCATCTCAAAAAAGACGTAGTGGAACTGGAAAAGGTGCAGAAGAGAGTGACTAAAATGATTACTGGTCTAGGGTACCTCCCTTATGAGGAAAGGCTAAAACATTTGGGGCTCTTTAGTCTGGACAAAAGGTGCCTGAGGGGGGATACGATTGAGACGCACAAAATAATGCAGGGCATGAGTCAAGTGGATAAAGGGACACTCTTCTCCCTCTCATGAAATACCAGAACTAGGGGATATACACTCAAATTGAGGGCTGGGAGAGTGAGAACAGAGAAAAGGAAATATTTGTTTACCCAGCGTTTTCTTAGTCCGTAGAACTCCCTGCCACAGGTTGTGGTGATGGCATCTAGCCTGGATTCCTTCCAAAGGTGATTGGACAGATTCCTGGAGGAAAAGTCCATCCCAGGTGGCAAACCATGATGGAGATGTGTCATCTCCAGGCTTAAAACCAGGGTACTCCAAGGGCCAGATGCAGGGGAGTGGTATCAGGAGACAGATATCTAGTCTCATGCGCTCCCAGACACATCTGGTGAGGCCAGTGTGAGCTACAGGAAGCTGGACTAGATGGGCCTTTGGCCTGATCCAGCATGGCTCTTCTTATGTTCTTATGTTCTTATGCATAAGCCAGTGGTTTCAGCTTTCAGCAAAGCACCGCCTTAGGCCCATAGCTTGAACCTTTCTTAAGTAGAAGCAAAAAATGTTTTTGGTCATAATCTGTTGTAATTGGAACCCCAGATTCTTCATTGGAACCCATGATTCTGGTACACAAGTAGATAAGATGCCTTCAAGGGGTTCAAGATGAGATTCCCTCCTCTAGTCACCCCTGACCCACCCCCAACCGTCAGTCTGCATATATTTTCATATAAATATATACATATACACAATCATGTGCTACCAAGTCAATTCTGACTTATGGCAACCCTTTTCAATATTTTCTAGGTAGAAAATACTCCAAAGTGGTTTCCCATTCCCTTTCTCTGGGGGTGCGTGGGAGGGGATGTAGCTTGCCCAAGGCCACCCAGGCTGGCTCTACTTATCGGAGGCACACTGAGGAATTGAACTCGCAAACCCTGGCTGTACAGGCAAATGCCTTAACCACTGAGATGTATTGTACATATGCATATACATTAAAGGTGCACTGTGTTGTGCTTTTGGACTATAATTCCCAGAAATCCTGGGGCATGGTGGCTCAGCGGATTAAGGCTCTGAAACTGTTGACTGCAAAGTCAGCAGCTCGGCAGTTCGAATCCCAGGTGCCACGCAGCGGAGTGAGCTCCCGCTGATAACCCTGGCTCCTGCCAACCTAGCAGTTCGAAAGCATGTAAATGCAAGTAGATAAATAGGTACTGCTGTAAAAAGTGGGAAAGTAGAACAGTGTTTCCTTGTAGCCATGTCAGCCATGTGGCCATGGACTTGTGCAACACCGGCTCTTCAGCTCGAATACGGAGATGAGCACTGCCCCTAGAGTCAGGCACGACTAGCACACATGTGCAGGGGGAACCTTTACCTTTTACGTCCCAGAAATCTGTCTGGGAAACTCTGGGAGTTGTAGTCCAAAAACCTATAAACCTGTACACCTGTATATACAAAACTCTGAAGCAAAGCATAGCAGCTTGTTTTATGAAAGGGGCATGTTTTCTATTTTAGTTTTAAATGGAATTGAATTTCCAGTATTGCAAGGAAGGAAGGAAGGAAGGAAGGAAGAAGGAGGGAAAGAAGGAAGGTTTCTAATATAAGCAATCTATCCAGGGAGTAGCCCACCATTGCTACCACAAAGAGACTGAGCAGAGATTTGAACCCAGGGACGTGGTGGCTCAGTGGACTAAGGCTTCCAAAAACTGTCGGCTGCAAAGTTGGCAGTTCGAATCCTGGATGCCACGCAGCGGAGCAAGCTCCCACTGATACCCCCAGCTCCTGCCAACCTAGCAGTTTGAAAGAATGTAAATGCAAGTACATGTAGATAAATAGGTACCGCCAAAAAAGCGGGAAGGTAAAAACAGTTTTTACCTGTGTCTGTTTCCTTGCAGCCATGTCAGCCACGTGGCCATGGACTTGCACAACACTGGCTCTTTGGCTTGAATACAGAGATGAGCATCACCCCTAGAGTCGGACACGACTAGCACGCATGTGCGTCGGGGAACCTTTACCTTAACCTTTACCTCCTGTCCCAGCCTGATAACTCAATCCACTTGCTCTTAATTTGTCTTACTTAGATTTCACACACACACTACACACACAACCCTCTCTTTAAAACCAGTTTAAAGTTGTTCTTGGATGAAATAGCTCATTATGAAGGACAAAACAGACTCAACAAATATGGAAAAAAGGAAGATTTGCCTCTGCCATTATGAGTCATGCTGTCAAGTGAATATTTTATCAGCATGTCACGGCAACCTGCTATATTTCTGGAGTTGTTTGTACGGTTAAGAAGAGAGGGTTTTTCTTTCTCTTTCTCAATCAATCTCCAGCCTGAACCTTTCTTTAAAACCTGAAATCCTCTCTTTCCTTTGCGTTTGACCTCTTTTCAAAGTTCTGCATCAGCATTCGTAGAATAATAGTAGGTGAGGCTATATCTTTGGTTTACGTATAATTTTAATTTCCTGCTAAAGTTAAGTTTGTGATCTTTTACAGCAGGCACATCCAAACTTCGGCCCTCCTGATGTTTTGGACTACAACCCCAGAATTCCAAGCCTGTATTTCCAATGGCAAAGGACTGGGGGAGCTGTACTCCAAAACATCTGGAGGGCCGAAGTTTGGATATGCCAGGGGGAAGAGATGCCAGCCAACCTGACATGCTTTCTACTGGGACTTTCCTCCCAATGATGCCTTGACAGTGAATTAAATAAATTAATTTTAATTTAATTAATTAAATTTGGGTGTATGGAAGAAGGAATGTGGGTGGGCATTCAGCAAAAAGTCATTTCCCCTTCCCGATCTTCTCTCCCCCCCCCCCCACTGCATTGCTTGATTGGAGTTTCCTAGGCAGGGAATATGGAAGACTTAAAGAAGCTTTCAGGGTGGAATTTTAGCAGCAGATTAAAAGATTATTAAGAAGCCAGTCTGGATTTTGTGCCATACTTCCAGTCAAGGCTATTTAGAGAAGGATTTTTTTTTGGTCATCTTGCTGTGTCCAAGCTGACCTTAATGGTTGCTTGAAAGCGAACATGACAGCGAGAATCCAGAAGAAGAGATGAAATCCGGTCCTTGGTCAAACAGGCTGATGTTCGACTTTCTGATGCCAACTTGCAAAGGGGGCATGGAAGCCAAGGTGAGGCTATTGGGCGCCTACTCTCTCCGAAGCAAGATGAGCTGTGCCCTTTACAGGGGCAGAAATCAGCCTATATCCAGTGTTCCCTTCCTGGGCAAGGTAGTGGAGCGAGTTGCCGCCGTCCGGCTCCAGTCGTTCCTGGAGGAGAACCTCATCCTGGATCCTTTCCAGTCTGGGTTCAGGCTGCGTCATGGGACTGAGATTGCTCTGGTCACATTGCAAGATGACCTATTGAGGGGGGCCAACATGGGTTGTTCTACCTTTTTGGTCCTTCTTGATCTGTCAGTGGCCTTCAATACCATCAACCATGGTATCCTCCAGGGCAGGCTCTCTGAGGTGGTGATCAGGGGTCCAGCTTTGAGCTGGCTCTGGTCCTTCCTCAAAGGCCGAGCCCAGCGAGTGAGCTTGGAGGGAGAATTGGCGTCTCCTTGGACACCCTCTTGTGGGGTGCTTCAGGGATCGGTGATCTCCCCCATGCTCGTTTACATCTATATGAGGCTGCTGGCGGAGAGTATTTGGAGTTTTGGAGTCTGCTGTCATCAGTACACTGATGACACGCAGCTCTGTCTCTCCTTTTCCACCTCTGCAATGGCATTCCGGACCCTTGATCGATGCTTGGCCACAGTTCTGTAGTGGAGCAGGACCAACAGGCTCAAGCTCAACCCTGAGGAGATAAAGGTTCTGTTCCTCTGGGTACAGTGGCGCTCTTCCCAGTCTGGGTGGGTCCGCCCTCCAGCTGGCTGAAAGAGTGAGGGGTCTGGGCATCATCCTGGATCCGTAACTATCCCTGGAACCCCAAGGGGCAGCCGTGACCAGGTCGTCCTTTTACCATCTTAGGTTTATCGCCCAGATTTGCCCTTACCTTAATGGGGACTCCCTGAGGATGGTTGTGCAGGTGCTGGTCATGTTGAGGATAGATTATTGCAATGCTCTTTACATGGGGCTCCCCTTGAACCTTGTTCAGCAAATGCAGTGGATCCAGAATGCAGCAGCCAGATTGGTGGTTGGTGCGGGCAGATTTGACTGCATCACCCCAATTTTGGCTCACCTGCACTGGTTGCCTGTTGCTTCCTGAATAAGGTTCAAGGAGTTGGTTTTGGTTTACAAAACCCTCCATGGCTTGGGACCTGAATATCTGTCAGAGCATATCTCCCAAAGGTCAGAGCTGTTCAGACCCACCAGAGCCTCCTAGGACTTCTTACTTTGGGTGGCCACCCTCAGGGAGGTCCGTAAGTTTGCAACTCGCAATAGGTCCTTCTCGGTGGTCGGCCCGACCATATGGTACAAACTGCCCTGCGGGATCCGCTCGGCTCCATCCCTCACGGCCTTCGAGAAATTATTGAAAACTTGGCTGTTGAAAGAAGCTTACGGCGATCGTTAATGTCTGTTTTGTGCCCCTTGTGATTAGTTTTCGGTTGTTATTGTTTGTGCCTCTTGCCAGACTCTTTTCTTTTCTTTTGTTGTGTATTTTTTTAAAAACCTGTAAACCGCCGAGAGTTCCTTTGGGAAAATCGGTGCGGTATATAAATAAATAAATTCAAGAGGTGCCGCTCCTCCCAAAGGTCAACCTGTGTTGGTTGTGAGAGGGTCACTTGTGGAATTTCGGCAGAAATGTGGCAGTCGTATGTACCTAGCTGGATCACTCAGTGGGTTCGGTGCCTGGTGGTGGAGCCAGAGGTTGGCAGTTCGATTCCCCACTGGGCTTCCTGAGAGAAGAGCCAGCTGGGGAAGCTGCACAATGATCTCAGGATGCCCCCCAGAAGAATGGGAGGGTAAACTACTGAATATTCTCCATCTGGAAAACTCAGGACAGGGTTGACTCGACATAAGTTGGAATCAACTGGATTGCATACCATTATTCCTCTTTGAAGTCAGACAGATTAACATTTCAGGCTGGTATTCTCATCCCCCTTTCCATTTTCACATCTTAATATGCGTTTAATATTTTAAGGATGGTCCAGATACGAAAAGCAGATTTCTGCATTAGAGTATGTCTTGTTTGGCAAATATAAGATTAGCTTGGCAAAACTCTTAAACTGGTCTATTACAGTACATATTTCCATTCACTGCTTTCCCATTACAATCAATTATAATCCATTAATGATAATAGGTAATAGGTGGTGTGTCTCCAATATACCAGACAATCAGGGCTTCAAAGGCACACCATCATCAGCCAAGCACAAAAACAGACCTTCTAAGTCATTGACTCATTAAACCAAATTTTGGGTTTTCCTGATAGATCCATTGCCCCCATGGACCGTGCATCTCTGTCGATATTATTATACCATAATACCATTATTATTACTGTGCTTTAGGGATCTTCGGGCAATCAGAAAGCTTTGAAAACTAGCCGGGTTCTTTTTGTGTGTATGTGTATGTGTGCATGTATGTATTTTGCACCCTATCCTAATCAGAATTCCCTCTCCAAGCCGTGTGAGACCCTGTGTGTTAGATAATCCGACACTATTGCTGTTGGCAGAAGACATGGAAGGCTACGCTGATCCATCCAAGCGTTGGGATTATTTTTTATTAACGGGTAGAATGCTTCAGCCGTACTGGCCGCTTGGCTGCTGAATGAATGGAATGACTCTTCAGAGCTCTTTTAGGAAAAACAACCATCCCCTCTCCCTTGCTTTTTATTAACCTAGGACAGGCCTGCCCAACAGGTAGACCACGGTCTACCGGTAGCCCGCAAAGGGTTCAAAAGTAGACCACCGGTCATCAATTTAAAAAGTGAGGGGATAAGTTCTCCACCCCTCCCTCCCCCATCCCAAGGACCAACACTAGCATGTCATTGGACGGCAAAAACGTGAACTTCAGCTTCTGAAGTGGAGCAACAGATTCTAAACCCCCATTTGCTGTAAAATCTCAAGAGAGGCAAGGTTCATCCCTGGGACATTCAGATGGCACTTCGTTGCATTGACATGTGGTGGTGTTAACCAGTTCTCGGGGTTTTGGACTATGGTGGAATACCAAGAAGGAGACTAGCATGATGCAACACAGTTTTGTTGAATACAAGCCAATATACACTAAGGCAAGCATTTCCAAACTTCAGCCCTCCTGATGTTTTGGACCACAACTCCCAGAATTCTAAACTTAGATTGCCAGTGACAAAGGACTGTGGGAGTTGTGATCCAAAAACATCTGGAGGGCCAAAGTCTGGACATGCCTGCACTAGGGGCCTTGTTCTAAGCACAAACAAAGACCCTGAACAAAAGAAAGAGCAGACCTTGATACCTTATAACAGTCTTGGCGAACCTATGGCATGGGTGCTAAAGGTGGCACCCGGAGCCCTTTCTGTGGGCACCTGACATCTCCCCTTCACAGCCATCTGTATTCAGGTTAAATTGCTGTATTGGCACTTTGTGAAAAATTATTGGGTTTTGAATCGCAGTTTGGGCACTCGGTCTCTAAAAGGTTCGCCATCACTGCCTTATAGCTTATCAGTTCATTGGCATAAAGCAGGCCTGCCCAACAGGTAGACCGTGGGCTACCGGTAGCCCGCGAAGGGTTCAAAAGTAGCCCGCTGGCCATCAAATAAAAAAAGTGAGGGGATAAGTTATCTACCCCTCCCTCCCACATCCCAAGAACCACCACTGCTCCAGCAAAGTTCTGGGTCTGCCAACCCACTGTCTCAGTCGAGCGGGGCAGTTCAAGGGCCATGGCATAAGAACATAAGAACATAAGAAGAGCCATGCTGGATCAGACCAAAGGCCCATCTAGTCCAGCTTCCTGTATCTCACAGCGGCCCCACCAGATGTGTTTGGGAGCGCATGAGACTAGATATCTGTCTCCTGATACCACTCCCCTGCATCTGGCCCTTGAAGTACCCTGGTTTCTCCATCATGGTTTGTAACCTGTGATGGACTTTTCCTCCAGGAATCTGTCCAATCCCCTTTTGAAGGCATCCAGGCCATTGAAATCTTCCATCCGGAATGGATTAACTGGTTTTCAATGCACTCCTTTGGGAAACCACTGCTGTACTTACAAAAGTTTTTACTTATGAGCATGAGCTCGGAACGGATAAAATTCATAAGTAGAGGTTTTAGTGTAGTAGCCCTCAGGCAGTTTGGGCCAGAAAAAGTAGACCTCCACCTGTTCAAAGTGGAACAGCCCTGGCATAAATCAAACAGGAGGGGCATCGTGGTAGGTTCAAGCAGGGCTTGGGGAACTAGCTGAAACCTTGTTCCTTGAGACAATATGAGCCACCGGAGGATATGGACTTACTTCTTTAGGATGTGTTGTGTCCACAGCCTGATAGCAGCACCCCTTTCGAAGCCGTGAGTCCTCCTGACTCCACTTACTGCTTACACAGACATGACAAAAAAAGCAGAGAAAGACAGAGATTCAGAGGAAACCTAAACCGGTCAGGATACAATGGGACATTTAAGAGTTATACGTTCTGGGTTACATCACATTGTTTGAAATACAAAAGCTTGAAGTAACTGCCTCCCCATCCAGCCAACAACCTCAGGGGCAAAACCAGCCCAGTTAGTTTCACTTCCTGGTTCTCCTGCACAGGTACAATGCTTCCATTGTCCGAACACTGCCCCGGGGGAAAATGCCAACTTCGTTGCCTGGTGTTCAGGGTGCTGTCACACACCTCACAAGACAGGTGGGGAGGGTGAGAAAAAGACAGCTCTTCCAGCTGATTTCTAGAACCTCACGGTACACATTTTCCTTGTCTGGCACTGAGATTCTTGCCAGCCTAGGGTGAGCACATGTCCGCACGCCTCTCTTTTTGTTGTTCTTACAACCTTGCATGCGGCTTGCGGTTTGAGTAACCGGGAGGGACTTTTCTGTGGCGGAGTGACTGCCAATCTATTCAGAACTAGCCAATCCTTCCCTACTGCCTCTGAATTCAGAGAGAGCCCCGCCTCTCTGCTGAGTCTTCCTTTCCCTCCCGTTGGTCTGTTGGAAGCAGGAAGTGAAAGGCAGAAAATATCTTTTCTACTTCTGGCAGATGATCTACCTAGGCCAGGTTCATTGCCCAGCCTGCGCCTAAAAGAGTGCATCTTGTTTAAGCCAAGAGTGGGCGGACTGCTGACTGTGCACCCTCAAGAATGTTTTTGCAGGCCATACTGAGAGCTTAGGTGGTGTACTGGATAGAATGCCTGACTAAAGAGAACAGAAATCTCTGCTCATCTGTGGAAGTTTACTGGGTGGTGGTGGCAGGGATGAGAAATCACACCTCGAACGTCTTACATATGTTGGAAACTCTATTTGGATCACCATAACATGGAAGTGACTTGACAAAACAGAACAGCAACGTCTAAACTGGAAGAAGAAAAAAACGGGGGTGGGGATATATTTTGACTTGTGGAAGGTTCCTATTGCACTGGCCTTGCAATAGAACAAGACACAGAGCCCCCCCTTACACCTTCTTTTCTCCCCAAGCCCTCAACAACAAAATGGGGAGGGGACTTCAGGTTTGATATTGGGAACGAGCAGGGGCTGGCACAGTTCCAGGGCAAGAGCACACAGGAGTAGGTCCTGAGGGTGGAAAGTAGCTTCCAAGTTGTCCTAAACTGTCTTCCTCATCCCTGGTTTAATTTGACAAAGACACCCCCGCAGCTGGAAATCTAGCCTGCCAGGAAGAAGGATTCGAGCCTTGCTTTCTATATGCAAAGACTGGTGTCCCCGTTGTACTGAGAAGCATTCTGCTAGGAGGGCCTTCATCTGTAGTCAGAAGTGGTACAGCTCCTGCAAAGGCTGTCCATACTGGTGAAAACTCATGTTGCAAGTCCATCTTGCAGAGAACATCCTGACTGTGTCTTTTTGCACCATAAACTGGGAATACTACTGCTAGGATTTCGGTTGGTGAGTTGGTGACAACTTATCAGTTCAGCCATTTGTAAGCTGCCTTGAGGCTTTTTATAGCAATGTTTCCCACCCTGGACTAGGGCGTGGTGGCTCAGCGGACTAAGGCTCTGAAAACTGTTGGCTGCAAAGTCAGCAGCTCGGCGGTTCGATTCCCGAGTGCCACGCAGCGGAGCGAGCTCCCACTGATAACCCCAGCTCCTGCCTACCTAGCAGTTTGAAAACATGCAAATGCAAGGAGATAAATAGGTACCGCCATAAAAAATGGGAAGGTAAAACTGTGTTTCCATGCAGCTGTGCCGGCCACATGGCCATGGACTTGCACAACACTGGCTCTTCAGCTTGAAAATGGAGATGAACACCGTCCCTAGAGTCGGACATGACTAGCACGCATGTGCGGGGGGAAACTTTACCATTTACCTTTCCATCCTGGAGGTTATGACCCTAGAGGGGGGTGTTAAGTGTTTTCTGGGGGTGGATGGGTCATGGGTCACCATATATGTAGCTCTTATTTAATCATTTTTTCCTTGACTTTTCAGGGTGGGATATTATGTGTGGGAGACATATGGGGGGAAAGAAGCCTTTACTTTCTCAGAAGGGATTACTTTCCCCTATTAAAATAAAAGCGGGGAGCCGTGTGGCCATTACAAAATACAAATGCAAGACATTTAGAGTTCACGGATTAAAAAATAAAAAGTCATTGCATGCTTTCATGGATAAATTACACTTCTTCAAGGCAAGTACAGTACCAAACGTTCAAACATGACAAGATGTGTTTTGCCAGGAGGTTAATCTTGACTATAAAGTTCTTGGCCAAAGATTTTTCTCTCTCCAGGCACGTCTATCTTAGATGAAGTAGGAAGCAGCAAGGTTGTTGTAAGGCTTTATCTGAAGCAGAGGACTGTGTTTCATACCCGAGCCCTTCAAATGAAGGGGCAGGGGTCACGCACACCCACCCACACCTCCTCTCCATTTGGGTCTTTGCCCCATTAAGAATGCTATTTTTTTGTAAATGTGGAGGCAGGGGAGTTGCAGATGACTTGGCTATTCTTAAAGGGAATTGGGACTCAAGAAAGGAAGCGATCTAGAGTGGGTGGGCATGAATTGATTTGTCAGTGTGTTTTGGCGTTTAACCCCCGATAACAGTCATGGTGAAACTTTTAGAGATCGAGTGCCTAAAATGCAACTCAAAACCCACTCATGTTTACGCTAAGTGCCAAATACAGCAATTTAACCCGAATAGAGGTGGCTGTGAAAGGGAGATATCAGGTGCCCACACAAAGGGCTCCGAGTGCCACTTTTGGCACCCGTGCCATAGGTTCGCCAACACTGCCCTATAAAATGGCCTCCCGAGTGCCTAAAGTTACTAAAAATACAGAGAAGCTTCCCCTGTCGTTCCTCTACAACCTCTCCCCATTTGGGGAAGAGGGGTTTTCAGACATCCAAGTTATATACCAACAAATTACCCTCCCCAGGAAAGTGTTATTTAGCAACTGGGTTGGGAAAACGCAATCTTCACCAAAGTTGGAGGGATTATAGAGGAGCCACAGAGGAAGCTTCTCTGCAATTTTCATCTCTCTAGATGCCGGTGGTGGTGGTGTAGGAGGCATTTTATAGCTCAACGAATCGACAACTCAAACAAAACTCATTAAAATTTATTGATTCATATCAGTTGGGGGGGCATCGATTCGGATGAGCATGAATGGGTAATCAGCAAGTTTTGACCATGTTTACAATTTGCTTTTAAATTTGTGCTCATTCCCATTGGTGATCATAGAATCATAAGAGTCGGAAGAGACCTCAAGGGCCATCCAATCCAACCCCCTCCCATGGAGGAACCCCCATCAAAGTACCCCGACAAATGGCTATCCAGCCTTTGCTTAAAAACGTCCAAAGAAGGAGACTCCACCCCCACCCCCACCCCACCCCCGTGGCAGCATATTCCACTGCTGAACAGCTCTAACTGTCATGTAGTTCTTCCTAATGTTCAAATGGAATCTCTTTTCCTGTAGTTTGAGACCACTGCCCCAAGTCCTAGTCTCTGAAGCCATGGAATACAAATCAGTCCCCTCTTCAATATGACGTCCTTTCACACATTTAAACATAGCTATCATATCCCCTCTCAGCCTTCATTTTGAAAGGCTCAGCATTCCCAGATCCCTAAGCCGTTCCTCGTAAGACATCTCTTCCAGACCTTCAACCATTCTGTACCCGCTCGAGGTTGTCAACATCCTTTTTAAATTGAAGCACTCAGAACTGGACACAGTACTCCAGGTGGGGTCTGACCAGAGCAGAATAGAGTGGCACTATCACTTCCCTTGATCTAGACACTATGGTTCTGTTGATGCAACAGAACCAATGGTCTACGTGGGAACAGGCGGGGAAGTAAATGACATAAGTAAAGAAATAAAATAATAAAGTACACAAAAGGAGACGTGGAAGGGAACTTCCAGTAAGATGCCAGTTGCAGGCTCATTAAGGGCCTTGGGGGCTGGAAATTAGCTTGTGCTGAGCTTTCTGAGATCTGCCCCTTCTACCCTAGAGATCGGTGCATCCCCCTTGCCAGAATGACTTCTGCTTAGTGTAGGCTGCCCTGTGGAAAAAACCCTTCCTGACTCGATTCACCAGCTGCTGCTTCTTCCTCACCCCCCCAAATGAGCATGGCTCCTTGCTGGGTTTGGAGTTTTCATCTCCATTCCTTCCAGCTGCCTCAGAACTGCTCGTGGCATCCTCACGCTGACGAAAACGATGGCAATGGAGGAGACGTTTGCAAAGGGAGGTGAGGTTAAGAAGAGCTGACACCTTGGCCGGGCGTCTTTGAATGTCATCTCTCTGAAACCAGGGGACGCAGGCTGTGGCAGAGAGGGTTTCGTGACGGGGGGGGGGAGGAAGGGAACGAAAAGGAGATGTCGACCAAGCAGCCAGCTTAGCAACTGACAGCAACTGAGAGAGTTTTGCTCTTTAGGATTAAATGAAGGTTGGGGGGGGGATGGACAAATTCAGAAACACACATCCCCGCCCCACTTATTCCTGAAGTCTTTTGGGGTTTTTCCAAAAAATTCTTCTAGAAAAATTGAAAACAGAAAAAGAAAAATGATTGTGGAATGTTTTATTTTAACATGATGAATAAACTATTTTAAAACAGGTTGTTCAAATATTTTCCAAATCATTTCTTAAAAAATATGTAAAGTATGAGATTATTTTTTATCTCTGTGGACTGAAGACAAGCAAGTACAGTGGTACCTTGTATAAAGGAATTAATTCGTTCCAAATGAAAGTATGTTAAGCAAATTTTCCTTTATCCAAATTTCCTATAGGAATGCACTGAAAACAGAGTACAGTAATCCCTAATTGTGACCATTTTAATGTTGTAAGGATTCGCCTCATAGTCGATTCTGTTAAGCAAATTTCTCCTAACTCCGGAATTTTTTATGCTGTACAGGTTTTATGTTATACAAACCGTTTCTTATACGAGGGTCCACTGTACTAGGTTAGAGTACTCTCCAATGCAAGAACAAGATGCATTTATTCCTAGGTCCTGCTGTTGTCCCAAGAAAAAGAAAATGGTTTTACTTTTGGTTTTGCAGGGGTTTTTGTTCTGTTCTGTCCTTTTCACTGGGCCTCAAAGCACTGCTTTATTGTTGCACCTAAACTAGTAAACAGTTTAGGAGGATATTGTTACTCCATTTGTTACTTACCATTCAAATAAATATTATTTTAAAAGTAAATTCCGTTTGTAGGAATTGTTTGGATACAGAATATTTTAATATGCTGGTTGTGATGGTTTGATGCCAAGTCAAATTGTCCGTAGTCATATTTTATGTTCGTAAAGTAACAGAATGACTTTCGAGCTATAAAGGGTGCGTGTGTACTAATGTAGCATTTTTAATCCCCCCCTGAAAATGTCTGTTTCCCCCTGAAAAAATGGGGGGGGGAGGTATATTTTCCAAGCTTCAAAATTTCCAGAAATTTTACATCTCTAGATTTCAGTGACACTAGTTTTAAAAGGGTTAGGTCAAAGTTTCTAGCTTTTCTCTATCAGGGCTCTGTGGTTTGTGTGGGACGTTGTCGTTCAGTCGTTCAGTCGTGTCCGACTCTTCATGATCCCATGGACCAGAGCTCGCCAGGCCTTCCTGTCTTCCACTGCCTCCCGGAGTAGTAGGGACTTAGAACATGGTATGTGAGGATCAGGTGGACACTTAGACTGGGACCTGTATGGCTGGGTCCTTGGCTAGGAGCAAGGTGGGGAATGAATAAATAAACAAGAGCAGAGCCGTGAAAAATAAAGCCAAAAAAGCCAAAAGCAAAGTGTTCTGCTTATATACCGCCCCATACCACTACAAGTAGTCTCTGGGCGGTTTACAATTTTAATTACAGTGTACAGGCTACACATTGCCCCCCCCCCCCAGCAAGCTGGGTACTCATTTTACCGACCTCGGAAGGCTGGAAGGCTGAGTGAACCTTGAGCCTGCTATCAGGGATTGAACCCAGGTCGTGAGCACAGTTTTACCTGCAGTACAGGCATTTAACCACTGCGCCACGAGGCTAAGCTGTTTTGGACTACGACACCCAGAATCCTCCATGGTCTGTGGTTCACGAACTAACTGTTCCACCTCTGGACTAGAAAAGAAGAGGTGGCGTTAGGTCAGTTGTGCAAATGTGTGCAGCTGAGGCTGGCGTGTCTTGGAAGGGGGTCAAATATAAAGAAAGTGCTGTTATGGGACTGCAGTTTGATGATGCCAGAGCTCATGCAGATTAGAAAGTCCTCAGGCTAAACCTTGGGTCTATTCCACCGTTGCTTGCTTTTGGCCTCTTGAACAGTAGCTCTTCTAAGAGCCTTTGTACACGACCCCTAAACGCCGCAGCAAATGGCTGCCAGCTCCGGAGCTTACAATGGTTTCCCCACCAGCTCCAGAGTTTGCAGGAAATTAAGTGCGACCACGCCCACCTAAGCGCGTCCCAGCGCACTTTTCTTGTACTGTTAGGTATTGTATTCAAATATAGCTTAAATAGCCATTGCCAATAAAGTGGTTATACTAATATATTCAATTACACTCATATATTCTGCTTTAACACTCAGCAAAGCAAAGTCATTGTAGATAGAATGGCAATTTAAGTATAATCAATAAGCAGTCATTGTAGATAAAAGTGATTGGTTACTAATTACTTAAACATATATACACATATGTATTTCTTTTAATAAGCCACAGAGCATAAGAAAATGGCTGAAGTTTGGTTCAAGAAAAGCATTTCAGTCTCTGTCTTTCTCTTCCCCCCAACTCCCAAAAGTAAAAGGCAGGCACAGCTTATCTTGAAATTCCGTTCCCATGTACTGGAATAGTGGGGCCGCTGAATGTATCTTTCTGTGGAACAATGAATCCCTGTAAACAAGCGGGAGCATCTTGACGCAAGCATGACTATGGTGGGAGGACTGTTCTACAAGATTGTTTCTAACTAGCAAGTATCCTGTGTGAATAAGCTAGGACTGTTTTCTCCTTGTTAGAATATGTGTGACAGGTACATGTTATCTTTTTACATAGAGGCGGGGGGAAGAGCAGAATGGAAATTGATAAAAGTTTCGTGTTCCCATTGTTCGGGGCCTCAGACTTTCCGAATGATCGGCTGAGGACAGGTAGAGCCTTTGTAAATAAACTTTTCTCTGCTTCTACAAGCCTTGGAGAATTCTTCTTCCTAAACCCCAAGGGAGCGCGGTGATATTTTGAACCTGGTTTCCTTACATCTGGGGGCTCGGGTCCGGGATGGAACCCCCCCTTGGGACAGGAAGCCAAGCCTAGCGTACCTAACAGCCAGCGTTGGACTCGAACTTCCAGTGCGCACACCTTTCCATTGTAAAGGGGAATTTTTCGGGCTCAGCGTGTGGTGGAGAAGGGCGCTCGGAGAGAAAAGTGCCGGCCGGAGGAAGAAGAAGAGACTCCGCGGAGCATTTGGTAAGCAGACCGGTCTGGAAGGGAGGGAGAAGTATTTCTCTGCTGTCCCAGTAAAGGGGTTGAGCCCCATTGAGTAATTGTAATAGAAACAGAACGACGGTTCTGGTGTATTTTTTTTAAAAGGGAAAGAGAGAGCTGTGCTCTGTATCCCTTGTGAAATTGTGGGCTGGAACCCACTGAGTATTGAAAAGGGGCGGAAAAAGCCTTTGTGTGTTCTTTAGAATAGTTAAAAAGGTTATTTGCCAGGTAGGGGTTTAGTTTTAGGTTGGGAAGCGGGACTTGAAATGTGGTGATTTGTGTGGCTATTGATCCAGTGATTGAGTGTGAGATTGAGAGATCGGGGTTTAGAATTCCCTTCGATCAAGCGAAATCTGGATCGTGCATTTCCCGTCATCAGGCAACTGAGCGGGTCACGGTCAGCAGCGAGTGTGCGTATGCGTGTTACTCGAACTCAGAGCAGGAGCGGATCAATAGCAGTGTGTGGGAGATTATAGGAACCTTGTAAGAAAAATAAATAAAATGATAACAAACAATACCAGCGAGCCAACAACTCCCTTAGCTTGCTTCCTTGTAAACTGGAATTCTGCCATCAAACATTATGACTTTGGTGTTAAAATACAGAGGGTGCGGCCCGAGACTCTGTGTCAAATGCAATGGCCGATTCTCCTAAATACTTGGCCCTCAGAGGAGACCTTTGATAATAAAAATAATAATCAGGCAATTGTGACTACAGATTCTTAAAAGCTACCTGGAACATATGCCCTATGTTGAAATGAAAAGGGAACTGTAAAAAGAAACCCGTCATGAATCAGGAAATATAGAGAATTGCCACTCCAGCCAAATTATTTGCCTTAAGAAAACAAAAATCCACCAGAACCCTCAGATGACCCATCCAGAGGGAGAGAGAGAGAGAGAGAGAGGAAAACCCCTTGACGTGCTGAAGAAATTGACAAGGAAAGTGATGATGATGAGACAGAAGGACCCCAGAATCTAACAACAGGGGCAGTGACGGCGGTCTTGGAAAACAATCCAGATGCCTGCCTTCCAATAGTACCGCCCCCCCCCATATCCGTTTACTCCAGATATACAATCAACAGCATCTCTCACCCAGAATAATCCGTTAGCCCAAGACAGCCTAACAGAGACTCATTGTCTGGTTGGCATACTTGCCCAACCAAATTGTCCGCCACAGCAGGACACACCAATCATAGGAAGCATCAGGACTACTCATAGGAGGCACACCCCAATCCAGAAATGACGCCAAGTCCTCTTTAGATGTCCAGCCTGAGAGTTAAAGAATGGACCCTGACAGTCTGAACGCCCAACTTCCGTAAGTAGCAAAATTCAGCAGTAGAGCTATACCCCAGATAGATGCCTGCCAGATCATCCCTTGCCCTCCAGTACGTGCTCTCCACTATCCAGGAGGCACACCCCCACCATCCAAATGTGCCATCAGAACCACTACACCCCCCCAAAAAAAAAACAGAGGACCCATCTGCCCCAGTTCTCCAAAGACTAGCCACGTGTTCCAGAAGGGTCAAAGACAGTTGATGAGAAAATCAGAGGAAGTGAAGTTTTGTGATGCAGTACCACCCTTCTCTTCTGCAGAGACAAAGGGGCTGGGAAAAGATTTTTTTAAAGAAGATTCCCCCATCTACAATCTTAGATGTAATCCAAAGATGAGGTGCATCCCAAGCGCCTTTCTGAAGATGCCTTTGCCAGGCTTACAGACAATGTTCCCCCCATGGCTCCAGAGTAGGAGCGCGGTGATATTTTGAACCTGGTTTCCTTACAGTACCTGCTCGAGGAGGGTGAAAATCGCCAGGTCCGGATTTAATCTGGTCAGTGCGGGGCTCTCCTGGCTTCTGTTGTGGTGTTGTTTTTTTGCCTCCCGCCCCTTTAAGAGAAGGGGCGGGAGGAAAAAAAAAAGCAAACAAAAGAGAAGGAATCAGCACAACGGAGCTCCGGCAGCTTCTCCAAGGTGAGTCTGCATTCCCCCCCCCCACTTTCTTCCTCCCTCCCCTCAGCAGACAGGTGCGGAGTGGTGGGGAGGAAGGAAGAGCAACGAACCCCTAAGATCTCTGGTCCGAATTTAAGTGGCCAGCAGATCTTAGGGGTCGTGTGAAAAGACCCTAAGAGATCAGATCTTCAGGGTTTGGCTAGGAATTGTGTGCACGGAAACTCCCACGGGGTAGTAGTAAGACTTAAAGGCGCCACGTGCCTCTCCTTTACGTCTGCTGCAGGATGCTAAGAGGATCCCCGCTTTCAAAATGGCTTCCGAGATGGCTGTGCAGCAAAGAAGAAATTCGTCTGAGGGGGCTTTGTTGACCTGGGAATGAGGTGGAAGGGTCTCCATAATTGGAGTCCTCCTGGAATCGGCAGCAGGGGCTGCTAGTCCATTAAACGACTCCTCTGTGGTTCCTTCTGGATCATAGATCAGCCTCTCAGTTTAGCCGATTTGCAGCTGCCTCTGAAGATCTGCAGGCTGGGAGTGTTGTTGATGGGAAGATGCTTATGCAGGCCTTGGATCGTTCCATGTTGCCCAACATCGCCTTCTGTTCTCCTGGAGCGGATTTTGGAAGGGAAGGACGCTGCGCATGCTTGCTATGGCTGCTCACGGCTTTTTTATGCATGCTGCCTTTTCTTTCCTCTGTGCAAAGCTTGTTCCTTGAACCTGCTAAAATCTCTTGAATTTTGGAGGTGTCCTTGTGCACGCCTTTAAGGGACAAGGAGCCCCACCAGGGATTGATTTGGGGGCAGTGTAGCTTTGATCTGATGCATCATGTGTGAAAAGGAACATGCTTAAGGAGGCTCCCTGGAATAGATATGCCCTGGAAATTCTGGTTACTTCTACTAGACTTCCTCTCCCTCCACAATTATGGTTGCTCAAGTGTACTCTCCATTGTTTGCTGTGTCTGTTCTCCAAGGCAAGGAAATGATGTTCATGTTTTGCTTTCCCTGGTCAAATTGTCCAGGTTTGACAGTAGACTTCTTTGGAAAACAAGGTGCCCAGAATCAAAAGAGCTTCTAGACAGATATGAAGAAAGGTCATCTAGAAAGCTTAATAAAAGGCACTTGTAAATAAAGAACTCATATAATAATACGGTTGCCTTTGAGCTCCAGAGCTAAAGGGACCCACCCTTTGGATCATGGGGTTCATCCCCTCTTATGGAGGCCCAGTGGGGGAATTGAACCCCCAACCTCTCTCTCCACAGCCAGAGACCTAAACTACAGCCAGCAGTTGAATGGCACAATGTCAATTTGAATACTGTATATTTTTCCTCTGGAATCTAGGCTGGTAAAATGGCATCTTTTAGGGTGAACAGTCTTCCTGTTTGAAAGGGTGTTGGCAAATAATTGGAAAGAAGATTTTTCGGTCTTCCCTCCCATATGTAACTTGCACACTGCACAGATAGAGATAAACGCAACCATGCATTTTTTAAATGCAGAGTGAGACTGAGGTAAAATAAAATAAATCATGAATGTAGTAAAAGATAAACACCACCTCTAATCAACAAAGCAACTAGCATCTAAATCAATATGATGAAGAACTCAAGGATGGCAAACAGACAGCCCTGAAATAGTCAGTCAATTAGGTTAACAAAGGGGGGTGTTTTCAAAGGCTTTGGTCAACCATCTTGTTTTTAGTATCCTCTTGAAAATGGTTCCACAGGGATTGTGGGCACAACGGAGAGGTCCTTGTTTCTGGTCCATGGCCGCCTGGCCTCCCTCAGTGTGGCCACCCAGAGGAGCATGGCCTGAGAGGAACAGGTGGGGCGAGTGGACATTTCTTAAGGTAAAGACAAAGGTTCCCCCCCCCACACACATGTGTGCTAGTCATGTCCGACTCTATGGAAGGTGCTCATCTTCGTTTCCATGCTAAAGAGCCAGTGTGGTGCATAGCCGAACACATTTCTCTGCATGGAACACTGTTTACCTTCCCGTTTTTTACGGCGGTACCTATTCTACTTGCATTTACATGCTTTCGGACTGCTAGTTTGGCAGGAGCTGGGAATAACAGCAGGAGCTTGCTCTACTGCGTGGTACCCGGGATTCGAACCGCCAAGCTGTCGACTTTGCAGCAGATATTTTCAGCTCTCCTCCCGTGAGCCACCATGCCCCACATTTTTATGGGTTATATTAAACACAAAACAAGGCTGCAGATGGGGACGCCTAGATGTGGTTTATCTAGAGTGAGTGGTGCCTTGATGAAGCTTCAGGAGTCCTGCGGGTGACTTAGTCACAGTCTTCTGTGTAAATTCTAAGAATCGTTCTTATTTTGCATCCCTCCATATAGACTAACATATGCAATTTTGAGCAAACCAGTGCTCTCTTGGGTCCTCCATTTTGTGGCATATGGTCACCCTCCTTTTTCGACTCTCATGTCCTCCTCTTCAGACCTAAAATTTGTAAACTTGGCTAGGTGACAATTTCCTTGAGAAAAGAGGATGCTGTGTTTCCTCTTAATTTGTTCCCATTTTATCCGGCCTAGGGAATGGGAGGTCATCTAATTGTGTAGAGAGCGTACAGCAGAGGTGAGACTTGAACTCAGATCTTCTCTATTCCATAGCTGCTCTGTTGCACTTGCTGAAGCCTTTGAATACTGGCTTATATTTGGGATGATGCTGTAACATACAGCCCTGACTGTTGACAGAGTCTTTTCATTTGAGTTGATCTTGTTTGCTCATTAGCTGATTGTAGCAATTTGGAATAAATTACATGACGATGACAGAAAGTTCAAGTAAATCTCTGGTGGCCGGTGACTCATGTGAACGGAGGGACGGAAAAGCCTTTGTTTCTAGCTTCTAGTCAACAAAGGAAGATCATAAAATTTCTACAGGCTATAATAATATATGTGGAAGTTGCAAATACAAGTGAGGGGGAGGAGGAGATACTGGGTCCCTAATATTTGACACCAGGAAAGCCTATTTGTGAAGAAGTATACTTTTTGCATATACAGTAGGTTACCTACCAAATATAACAAACCACATTTTTTTAACCAACCAAGTTCCTTCTGAATGCCCTAGCCATGTTATTGCCATTTGCATTTAATACGCATTTAATTGATCATCTCACCTTTCTCCCAAAACTTATGGTCAAGGCAGCTGACCATAAAATAAACTGAAAATATACAGACAGAAGTATCAAGACATTGGCTGGAATCCTGGTGGTGCCTATTGCAGATTGGCTGAAACTATGCGATAGTGCGCATCAGCGTTGTGCCATCAGCACAAGGCCAACTCACGTGACCAAGACATGCTCCAACACCTCATCAATTAGCCGCAGTTAGCCATGGCGAGTTTCCCAGACATTATAGGGACACCAGTAGGATTCTGGCCATCATCGTGCTGAAAAAATGCAACAAATTAGATTAAAACACAATAATACTCAATTGTGTGGCAGTTTCTTAGAGCCTACTGAAATAAAAAGGGGATTCGTTTGCTGGTGGCAGGAAAGAGGCAGGTACAGGAAATCTAGGCTGCCTTAAGAAAGGTGATTTCCACAACCTGCATGCAACTATCACAAAATACATAGACAATGACTAAAAGACATGGTAACAGCAAAAATGCAGAAATTTATTTATTTATTTATTTATTTATTTAACTTATATGCCGCCCACTACCCAAAGGTCTCTGGGCGGCTTACAATCCAAGGAATAAAACAATTTAGAATAGTTAAGAGTAAAATATCACTAAATCATCAATAAAAACCTTACACTAAAATCATTATTCTAAAATTGTCATCAGCGGACCCACAATCTATATTATTGGGAGCAGCTGCCGAGAAGGCCCTGTGTCTACAGGCCATCCCTCTCAATCAATCAATCAACCAGCA
Source organism: Phrynocephalus guinanensis (assembly GCA_037367245.1). Taxonomy (NCBI): domain Eukaryota; kingdom Metazoa; phylum Chordata; class Lepidosauria; order Squamata; family Agamidae; genus Phrynocephalus; species Phrynocephalus guinanensis. The sequence continues at coordinate 5,793,221 of CM074741.1, forward strand.
CTCACTCATTGGAATGACTACAGAGCTCTGTCCAGATTTATTTATTTATTTATTTACTTACTTACTTACTTACTTACTTACTTACAGTGGCACCTTGTATTCGTTCCAAATGAAATTCGGTTAAGCAAGTATTCCTTTATACAAATTTCCCATAGGAATGCATTGAAAACAGAGTGATCCCTAATCATGACCATTTTTATGTTGTACAGATTTGCCCCATAGGCGAGTCTGTTAAGCAAATTTCCCTTATCTCCGAAATTTTTTATGTTGTACAGATTTTATGTTATACAAACTATTTGTTATACAAGGGTCCACTGTATTTACTGAGGCTCTCTCCCTACCTGGATGAGGGTGCCCTCAGAACGTATTGCCGATCATACAGGATTGACTACTGCAAAGCTCTCTATGTGGGCCTTCCCTTGAGGTTGACCAAGAGACTGCAGAAGGCCTGGGACGTGACCACCAGGCTGCTGGTGGGTGTGCGCAGATGTGAACACATCCCCCCCCCGCAGTCCTGGTTCATTTGAACTGGCTTTTGGTTGGGTTCTGTGTCACGTTTGAGGTATTGGTGCTCACTTATATAACCCTCCTGAGTTTGGGATCATTCAGACCATGCTCCTCTGGGTGGCTACACTGAAGGAAGCTATAAAATCCTCTCGGTGGTTGCACCATTGCTTTGGAATTGCCTCCTGGTGGAGTTATGCCCCTCTCTTCTCTGTGAAGCAATCTTAACATCAGCCCTGCCTCCTGATACCATCATCTGGTGTATTCCATCTCACCAAAAAGATTCTCAGCGCCTGATAGACTACATCCTCTATCAAGATTGCATTTTTGGTACAATGCTTTGGTAAAGATAGCAAGTTGCTATTGAAAGCTTAGCTTACATTTTTTTTTGTTTTGTTTTAGTAGTGACCAATAAAGGTATCACCTAGCCTACTTTTGAATCTCTACTCTTTGGAGAAGTATCTGAAAGCAGCGTCTTGTGTATTCTTCCATCTCTGGCCCACCACTTTATTTTTAGCACCACGAGGGCTGATGCCGGTATTCTGGCATGGTGGCCTCTCTGTTTTGCTGTGTTAGATATTTTGACATTTTTATGACAACTGCTCAGAATAGTGCTGCTCATGAATGGGGTGATATAGAAGTTCCAGAATGAATACATGCAATAAATAAATACCCTTTTTGGCACAGCAGCTCTGAAGCAACAACTGGATAAGCACATCATAATAAAATAAATTAAAATATAAAAAAAGGTAAAGGCCAGTTCCAAGATATTCAGAATAAAGCAGGCTGTAATCAGACTGAATGAAAACTGACACCAAAAATAAGGCTAGGCAGAGATATGAAGGTTCTCAAATAAAACTGTGGGGTGGAGAATAAAGAGGTCTTTTGTTTGATGCTGATAAAGGTGCAGGGGTGATTAATCCACTGTGAGTTTAGAATCATAGAGTTGGGAGAGGCCTCAAGGGCCATCCAGCCTGTGCTTAAAAACCTCCAAAGAAGGAGACTCCTCCACTCTCCGTGGCAGCATATCCCACTGTTTGAACTGTGAAGAAACTCTCCAAAAGACAGACATATCAGCACCTTGGACAGCAGTTTTAAAGTTCAGACTGCAGTGCTTGGCCTACGGGAGAATATTCACTTCCTCAACACAATTGCAGTTATCGGTGCATCCTGTTCAAGTGCCAGGGGAGGTTCCCTAGAAAGGGGATTACTTCTGATATGGATGCATCCCTGAAAAGGCCCCCTCTCTCTTGTACCTTTTGCCCTGATTTCATTTGATGTACACTTTCTTAAAAAGGCATTTGACAATTATTTTAGGTCCCCATTCTTTAGGATCCAGGGATATGGGGGGAGCATTGTTTTCCCACTGTGACAATACTTAAAACCCCAATCTGCCAGCCTATTACTGATGAAAAAGAGAGGGTCTGATCCAAAAGAGAGTTTATTTATTTATTTATTAGATTTTTTTAGACTGCCCATCTGGCAACAAGGCCATTCTGGGCTTTTTACAATATTTTTTTTTGAAGATTGGTGTTACATTCGCTACCTTCCAGTCATCAAGCACAACACCTGATTTGAGGAAAAGATTATATATATTTGGCTAGGACCTCAGCAATTTCATCTTTAAGTTCCTTGAGAACTTGTGGATGGATGCCGTCTGGTCCTGGTGATTTGTTAGCATTTAGTTTGACAAGACATGCATTGGAAGAGAAGGTCCAGCAGCTAGAGGCTCGCATAGTGGACCAGCAACATATTAAGGAGCCTGAGCAGTTCCTGGACAGAGCGGAAGAGACTATCCAGGTCCAAGAAGAGACAGGGCACACTTCAGAGGAGGAAGTCACTCCCCCAACTCAGGAGGTGGATGGGTGGAGGAATGTGACTCAAAGGAGTAGAAGGCCAAGGCATCGCTCAGAGAGTCTCATCTTGCACAATCAATTTGAAGCTCTTTCCCTCAGCACACCTCATGAGGCACACATAGAGGAAGAAGTGGTTCCACCGGAGGATCTCTCCCTCATCACTATTGATGAGATACAAGATCAGGTACATGTTGATGACCAGGCTGCAGGAGAGAAGCTCATTGTGCTAGGGGATTCTATCATTAGAAATACGGAGGGATGGATTTGTGAGGAGCATGATAACCGGATGGTCACTTGCCTGCCGGGTGCAAAGGTTGCAGACATCACCAGAAATATAGATAGCTTGTTAGAGAGAACTGGGAAGGAGCCAGTGATCATGGTACACGTCGGTACCAACGATGTCGGGAAGGCCAAGTGGTCAGTCTTGGAAGCCAAATTCAGGTTGCTAGGTAGAAGATTGAAGTCCCGGGCTTCCAAGGTAGCATTTTCAAAAGTGCTACCTGTTCCTCGTGCAGGTCCCGCCAGGCAGGCAGAACTCAGAAGCCTCAATGCGTGGATGAGGCGATGGTGTCGAGAGGAGGGCTTTAGATTTGTCAGGAACTGGAGAACATTTTGGGACAAGCCAAACCTGTTCAGGAGGGATGGGTTGCACTTGAATCATGATGGGACCAGATTGCTGGCACTCAACCTCAAAAAGGCAGCAGAGCAGCTTTTAAACTGATAACTGGGGGGAAAGCCGACAGGAGCTGTGTGGCATCCGGTTCGGAACACCTCATCCTCGGGGAATGAGGTTGGAGAGGGTAGAGAATCATATAGAGATGACATAGCAAGTATTAACACTGGCAGAATAGCGGAATGTGACAGTTCGTCTACTGAAAATAAAAGCTGTGGGGGGAGAAGAACAAGGCAGCAGCTGTTGCGGGACCCACTGTACAAGTGCTTCTACGCCAATGCTCGAAGCCTCCGAGCAAAGATGGGAGAACTTGAACATCTGGCAGCTAGGGATAACATTGATATAATAGCCATAACAGAAACCTGGTGGAATGTGGAGAACCAGTGGGACACAGCAATCCCAGGCTATAAACTCTATAGAAGGGATAGAGAGGGGCGGGTTGGAGGAGGAGTGGCCATCTATGTCAAAGAAGGCATAAAATCCAGCAGAATGGAGATTGACAGAGGGTCTGACTCCGCCATAGAATCACTGTGGGTTAAACTACCAGGTCCAAAGAGTGATGTGATAGTTGGAGTATTCTATCGTCCACCAGATCAAAAACTTGAGGGGGACCTTGAAATGAGGAGACAAATCATGGAGGTGGCTAAGAGGGATAGGATAGTAATCATGGGGGACTTTAATTATCCCCACATTGACTGGGCCAATGCGAGCTCTGGGCAAGAAAGAGAAACTGGGTTTCTCGACTTGCTGAATGACTGTGCCTTAGAGCAACTTGTCATGGAGCCCACCCGAGAACAGGCAACTCTAGATCTAATATTGTGTGATACTCAGGACCTCGTCAGGGATGTGAATGTCACTGAGCCTCTGGGGAACAGTGACCATGCTGCAATTACCTTTGCCATGCATGTCGGAGGAAGAGTGTCAACCAAATCAGACATAAAAACCCTTGATTTTCGAAGGGCAAACTTCCCTCAGATGAGGAAACTAGTTAGAGAGAAACTGAAGGGGAGGGTTAGAAGAATCCAATCTCTTCAGTGTGCATGGAGCCTGTTTAAAACAACAATAATAGAGGCCCAGCACAAGTGCATACCACAAAGAAAGAAGAGCTCATTTAAGTCCAAGAGGACACCGGCATGGTTAACGAGTGGAGTTAGAGAGGCTCTAAAGCACAAGGAGAGGTCCTTCTGTAAATGGAAATCCTCCCCAAATGAGGAAAATAAAAAGGAACACAAACTCTGGCAAAAGAAATGTAAAAAGATGATAAGGGAGGCAAAGAAATACTTTGAGGAACGCATGGCTAGCAATATAAAGGGTAATAATAAAAGCTTCTTTAAATATGTTAGAAGTAGAAAACCTGCCAGAGAACCACTTGGGCCTCTGGATGGTGAGGGAGGAAAAGGGGAGGTTAAGGAGGACTTGGACATTGCAGAGAAATTGAACGAGTTCTTTGCGTCTGTCTTCACGACAGAGGACCTTGAGCGGATTCCGCTGCCTGAGCCGCCCCTCTTGACTAAATAATTAAATCAAATATAGGTTAAAAGAGAGGAGGTTTTAGGACTAATTGATAAATTGAGGATTAACAAGTCACCGGGCCCAGATGGCATCCACCCAAGGGTTATTAGGGAACTGAGAAATGAAATTGCAGATCTCTTAACGGTTATATGCAACTTGTCTCTTAAAACGGCCACAGTGCCGGAGGACTGGAGGATAGCAGATGTCACACCAATTTTTAAAAAAGGAAGGCGGGGGGACCTGGGAAACTACAGGCCAGTTAGCCTTACATCTGTCCCAGGGAAGATGGTGGAAGGCCTCATCCAAGAGAAAATCTTAAAACACATAAAAGAACAAACCTTGCTGAGAGAAAATCAGCATGGCTTCTATAAGGGTAAATCTTGTCTTACAAACCTTTTAGAATTTTTTGAAAAGGTCAACAGGCACGTGGATTTGGGTGAACCGGTGGATATAGTCTATCTGGATTTTCAAAAGGCTTTTGACACAGTCCCTCACCATAGGCTGCTGAGAAAATTGCATAGTCAGGGGATAAGAGGGCAGGTCCTCTTATGGATTGAGAACTGGTTGAGATCCCGGAAACAAAGAGTAGGTGTCAATGGGAAATTTTCACAATGGAGAGAAGTGAAAAGCGGTGTGCCCCAGGGCTCGGTCCTGGGACTGGTGCTTTTCAATCTGTTCATAAATGACCTGGAGACAGGGATAAACAGTGAGGTGGCCAAGTTTGCAGATGACACAAAACTTTTCCATGTGGTAAAAACCAGAGAAGATTGTGAAGAGCTCCAGAAGGATCTCTCCAAACTGGGGGAGTGGGCTGAGAAATGGCAAATGCGTTTTAATGTAACCAAATGTAAAGTAATGCATATTGGGGCAAAAAATCCAAACTTCATCTATCAACTCATGGGCTCTGAGTTATCCGTGACGGATCAGGAAAGAGATCTTGGTGTGTTGGTGGACAGCTCCATGAAGGTGTCTCTCCAGTGTGTGGCAGCAGTGAAGAAGGCCAATTCCATGCTAGGGATTATCAAAAAGGGGATTGAAAATAAAACAGCCAACATTATAATGCCGTTATATAAAACAATAGTAAGGCCCCACCTGGAGTATTGTGTACAATTCTGGTCACCGCATCTCAAGAAAGACATAGTGGAACTGGAAAAGGTGCAGAAGAGAGCGACTAAAATGATTACTGGGCTGGGGCACCTCCCTTATGAAGAAAGGCTAAAACAATTGGGCCTCTTTAGTCTGGAAAAAAGGCGCTTGAGGGGGGATATGATTGAGACATACAAAATAATGCAGGGTATGAGTAAAGTGGATAGAGGGAAGCTCTTCTCCCTCTCTCAAAATACCAGAACTAGGGGACATACACTCAAATTGAGTGCTGGGAGAGTAAGAACTGACAAAAGAAAATATTTTTTCACCCAGCGTGTTGTAAGTCTATGGAACTCCCTGCCACAGGATGTGGTGATGGCATCTGGCCTGGATGCCTTCAAAAGGGGATTGGACAGATTCCTAGAGGAAAAGGCCATCACGGGTTACAAACCATGATGGAGATGTGTAATCTCTAGGCTTTAAACCAGGGTACTTCAAGGGCCAGATGCAGGGGAGTGGTATCAGGAGACAGATATCTAGTCTCATGCGCTCCCAAACGCATCTGGTGGGGCCGCTGTGAGATACAGGAAGCTGGACTAGATGGGCCTTTGGCCTGATCCAGCATGGCTCTTCTTATGTTCTTATGTTCTATGACCTCCTCTCTGGTTATTTCTATCTGGCTTAATTCTTCAGTTTCCCTTTTTACAATATGCAGTATTGCATATCCCACAATACAATCAATAGTGACACAAATGACTTGCGCAAATAATAACTAATAAATATACTAAAACCACACAAACAACATCTAACAATGCTTCAAATCATTAAACAAGACACATATTAAAATACATTTGTCAGACTACGTAGGTCACCAGATTTAATTTAATCAAAAAACATTGGTGTTGGGTAGTCCCTGCTGGAGAACTCCCATATTCAAGGATTTTTTAAAAGGTCCCAAAGAGTGGGCTAGGCAGATCTCAGCAGGTAGATTATTCCATAAGCATGGAGCTATTGGAGAGAAGGGTCAGTATTAGATCTTATCTTTGTGGGCCTCTCTTGGTATTAATGCTCATAGTTGCCTAGCCTGTTTTTTTAAAGGCTGTAAAAATGGCCTTCTAGTTTTTCCCTCCCTAGCAGTGAAATGGGAATCTGAGATGTGTAACCGGGGATGCAATTCTGGCAAATCTTCTTAGTGTTAATTTCTTGGAGAATGAGAAAAGTGCCTAGCCTTGAAGCTTTATGTGTAAGAACCAAAGCTCGGTTTAAGCTGAAAATAGCGTGCAGGGGGTAGGGACTTGTTGGTGTCCGTGACCAGTGTGAGTTATTAATGCTTCCCAAAACCCCTTTCTGCCATGGCTATGTCTGTTCTGCTCTCTTCCTGTGGTCACACAAATAGTTCTCACTTGCCAGGATTTCACTGCAACCCATTCCATTTGCATCCATAAAGCATTCAAAATTATAAAGAGCTACATGTGTGAGTGTTTGAAGTTAGTGTTAGTAAAATCTCCCCAGTCAGCAGTGGTACTTTTGGGTGATGAAAATAAAGCAGAATTATTTATTTGATGTATTCTATTTTTGAGTATTTTTACCCCACCCTTTTCCCTGGAAAAGGACATAAGGCAGCTTACAGTAATGAAGGACAATATACACTTCTTCAGAATTACACTAATGGGCATTTATACATGACCCCTAAGCTCCGCCGCAAATGGCTGCAAGGTCCGGACCTTAAAAATGTTTACCCACCAGCTCCGGACTTTGCAGACAATTAAGTGCGACCCCGCCCACTTTAGCAAGACCAAACAGCAGTTTTCTTGTACCTGCTTTTTGGAGGTGACAAATATTTGATCCGGTGTAAGGATAGTGAGTGCGGGGCTCTCCTGGCTTCTGTTTGTTCTTTTTTTGCGCCCCGCCCCTTTAAGAGATCTGAATGCTGCCCGGAACAAAACGGAGGTAAGAAGGCATTCTTTTCTTTCTTTTTTCTCCCTCCCTCAGGCAGCCAGCAACCAGGAAGTGCGGAGGGGGGTGGGGACAGAGGAAGAGCGAGGAACCCCTAAGATCTCTGGTCCGAATTTAAGTGGTCAGCGGATATTAGGGGTCGTGTAAAAAGGCCCAATGTTAGAATGAGGGCAGAAATGGACCTTATAGATAATGCATCATTAGAACAGAAATTCCTTACCTGCTAAGCCTCTGAGTGCATACCAGGATGTTTTCTCGCCTCTGCTATGGGGGAAAAATATAATTATTAGAGAAAGTGATTTAATTTTTACCTGCTTATTTCCCAGCTCCATCCAGCTCAGGGTTGGTGATGGGATAGGTGGTCCTGGGTGCTTAGTCTTAACTGTCACCCATGCGTATAAAGTTGTATGTGTGTGTGTGTGTCTTTCCAACAAGCTTTGTTGAAGGACGACAAACCGAGGGTTGTAGCTTGTTGTGAGGGTTCAGTTCTCTCACCAGGCGGTACCGGTCCACAAAAGAGTCGAGAGTCAGTTTTAAGATGAACATCAAAGGGATTTTTATTTCTAACAGCATCTGACAGACTGTGGGCTCTTTCCTCATTTGCTCGCAACAACAGTGTAAACTCTTTTAATATTTAACTCTTCGAATAAAGGCTCCTCATAAACAACATTAACTGGAATTTGGTCTAATTCTTGAGATCTAACTAATAATAATGGGGAATGTTCGAACCCCAACCCAAGCATTGGGTTCCGCAACACAGATGCTTGGCCCATTGGGCTATGGGATTGCCCATTCGCCCCTTCCTCCATTCGGAATTATATTGTTCCGAAGTCTCCGGTCACCTCAAGGGTTTTACTTGCACTGAACAGCAAAATTCCTCTGGTTCCTTCACCCTGAATCTCCTGGCGCATCCTCTCCCCTCCTTCCTCACAGTCTGAGTACTAACGTCCCTCACCGGCTTCTCCCAACTGCCACTCGCTTCCTCGCGCTCCACCCAGACGTCATCGCCTCCCTCTGACACCCAAAACGCCTCGCGCACGCTACCCCGCTTCGCTACTTTTCCCTGTTCATCTACAACCATCTTCTGTATCTTTGGTGCACACGTGTCCTCATTCGTTTATTTTTCTTCTCTCTCTGGCCATGTTGCATTTCCAGATGGCTCACTTTCCTTATGTTCAGATGTTTCCTCCTTCTCCTCACACTTGTCCATGACATTGACTTTGTTTGAATCTGCCTTCCACGGGGGGGTTCACTCCTCGACGGTGCCTTCAATTAAACCAGTGCTTCCTGACTGTGGATAACCAGATGTTCTTACACTGCAGCTCCCAGAAAGCATGAGGCAGCACAGCTGGTGATGGAGGCTTCTGGGAACTGCAGTCCACAAACATCTGGGTTACTCAAGGTTGGGAAACAATGGATTGAACAAGACTTTTCATAATATAAAAGTATATATATATATATGCATGTTAGGGTGGATTCGGGTTTCTTCCCGTGTAGAAATCTGGTTGTTTTGGCGACGTTTCGACGAGGTCTCACTCGTCATCTTCAGGCTGGTGTTCTGGCTTCTTTCTTCTTGAAGCAAAGCGTGATCTCAGTTGAAGTCCTTCTATAAATACTGCTGGGGGTGTGTGGTTTGCTTGCTCTGTTGCTGATTGTAGGTTCGTTTGTTCTTTTGTGATCTGCTGTGTGGCTGAGGCGATCGTTAAGGGCTTAACTGCTGGTGGGTTAGATGGCTGTTTAGAGACATCATGTGTGGGTGAGGTGCTGGATGTGTGTCGTTTGGCATGTGTAAGTGTGCTCCATGTGGTGGCTGGAGTGGGGAGTAGCGGTAGATGGTGCAGTCGTGGTTTTGTTATTGGATGGTGGTTTCGTTTCATCTGTGGGAAGGGTCTGGGTTTGTGTTTGGTGTGGATGGAAGGTGGTGGCATCTTGTGTCCTTGTGGTGATGAACACATCTGACTACCAAGCCAAACTATCCAACCTACTACAAGACCCTGCTTACATACCTTTGAACACAGACCCCACCACCTACCTGGAAAAAACCACCAAAGCCAAAATAAAAGCCTCACCCTTAAGTGAAGAAATCAAGCCAAGCATCATCCCCAGAGAGAAATCATCCAGATGCCCCAAGCTCTACGGCCTCCCCAAGATTCACAAAGAAGGAACACCTCTCAGACCCATAGTCAGCTCCATAGGCTCACCCCTACAAAACCTCGCCAAATTTCTTGCCAAACAACTCCAGCCCTATGCAGAATCCATCTCTTCATACGTACAAAACTCGTTCCACTTCATAGAAATTATAAAGAAACAAGACCTACAACCCAATGACCTACTCGTGAGCTTCGATGTTGTTTCGCTCTTCACACAAGTGCCCATTCAAGAAGCCTTGACAGCTATCCACAACAAATACAACCCCCCCAAGCACATCCTAGATCTGACCAACCACTGCCTAACCAACACATACTTCATCCACAATGGACAAAGATACAAACAGATAGAAGGAGCACCCATGGGATCACCCCTCTCACCGGTCATCGCAAACCTATATATGGAACACTTTGAAACCAACGCGTTACAGAAGTCCGAACATAAACCCAAACTCTGGCTCAGATATGTTGACGACACCTTTGTTATCTGGCCACACGGGAAAGACAAACTGAACAACTTCCTCACACATCTCAACAGCCTACACCCCAAAATACAATTCACTATGGAAATAGAAGCCAACAACCAACTTCCCTTCCTGGACATCCTAATCTACAAAAAACCCGACGGCTCCTTAGGACATACCATCTACCGGGAAAAAAACACATACAAACCGCTACTTAAATGCACAATCACACCACCACCCTGCACAGATCAACTCCGTAGCAAAAACCCTCATCTCCAGAACCAAACGCCTCGCTGACAAAGACCACCTAAAAAACTGAATTACACACTCTCTCGAATGCTTTAATTGCGAACGGATTCCAAAAAAACACCATCACCAAACTAATCCAAAAAGAAACACCCCCCAAGAACCAAGAAACAGAAGAGAACAACGGCACTGCCCTCCTCCCTTACATCAAAGGCACCACAGACAAAATAAGCAAAATTCTCCACAAACACAATATCAAGACAGCCTTTTGCACCGAACAAAAAATAGCCAACATTTTAAGAAACCCCAAAGACAAGATTGAGCTAGAAAACCAAGGAGTCTACGAAATACCATGCAAAGTCTGCCCAGCCACATACATCGGACAGACAAACAGGAGAATAAGCGCACGCATCGCAGAACACAAGAACGCAGTCAAAAAAGAAGAAAAATCTTCCTCTCTCTTCCAGCACATAAAAACAACAGGTCATGAAATTGATTTTAAAAGAACCAAACTCATCTCCAAAACTGAACACTTCAACAGTCGAATAATCATGGAAGCCATTGAAATAGAGAAACACCCAAACAACATGAATAAACGTGATGACACCTCCCGCTTGCCTGACATCTGGAAACTAGCCCTGGTCAACAGACGAGCCTCTGTCACAAAGACTGACACCAGGTCCAAAAGGACACAAGATGCCACCACCTTCCATCCACACCAAACACAAACCCAGACCCTTCCCACAGATGAAACGAAACCACCATCCAATAACAAAACCACGACTGCACCATCTACCGCTACTCCCCACTCCAGCCACCACATGGAGCACACTTACACACGCCAAAAAAACATTGGGAGACCACAGACACGCAGCCAGACCAAAATGAATTCACAAGACACAGGACCCCACTCCACCAAAGCCCAGGATGCTGCCAGAACACCCATCACCAAGGCCGTTAAGAAACAAAAGGCTAATAGACACACATCCAGCACCTCACCCACACATGATGTCTCTAAACAGCCATCTAACCCACCAGCAGTTAAGCCCTTAACGATCGCCTCAGCCACACAGCAGATCACAAAAGAACAAACGAACCTACAATCAGCAACAGAGCAAGCAAACCACACACCCCCAGCAGTATTTATAGAAGGACTTCAACTGAGATCACGCTTTGCTTCAAGAAGAAAGAAGCCAGAACACCAGCCTGAAGATGACGAGTGAGACCTCGTCGAAACGTCGCCAAAACAACCAGATTTCTACACGGGAAGAAACCCGAATCCACCCTAACATGCATACCTATACCCGTGAAAATCTACGAAAACATATATATATATATATATATATATATATATATATATATATATATATATATATATATATATATATATATATACATACACACACACACACACACATATATTAGAGTATTTTACCACGCCTTCTGTTTGTACCATTGCCATCAGGCAGAAGCTATAGATCTATTCAAACAAGGTCAGAAAGAATCAGAAATAGTTTTTACTATTACAGCAGTAAACATGCTAAATTCTATTAAAAATTAAGTTTTGGGATGCATTTGAAAGCACGCTGGCATCCCCTCCTACGCTCTTCTGAAATGGCAGCTAGCTGGAGATTAAAAGTGATTCAGGGCCGCACTGGGAATATGAGCTGAGCTCCATTTCCACCAGACAGCTTCAATGAAGGCTGGGTTCCTTTAGAGCAGTGGTTCTCAACCTGTGGGTCCCCAGATGTTCCTGGACTGCAACTCCCAGAAACCCCTTCCAGCACAGCGAGTGGTGGAGGCTTCTGGGAGTTGCAGTCCAGGAACATCTGGGGACCCACCGGTTGAGGAAAAACTGCTTTAGAGGCTTATTGATTCAGCGATCCTTTCCCCCCGCCATTCCCCCTCTTCCTTTTTTTCCCTTTCCTGTTCTCTGTTACAATATGTATTTTATTCCCTCCGAGAAAGGGAAAATAGCCCAGAGGGGTAGACAGTTCGGCAACGAGAGGAAAACCACTTGGATGTAAGAGACCGGGAATCATCGGCCACCCCACCCCCTCCGGTCTGCATGGCAGTTGGTTTTACTGGACCAGGGGGGTCCAATTCTGGTTGGCACATTTTAGGAAGGGCGTGAAGGGAGGGTGGCAAAAGATAGGAAGGAACCTGGGAGCAAAATCAGACAAGGCAGAGCTGAAAGAATGGAGGATATGGAGCCTGAAGGCAAAAAAATGATTTAGTCAAAACTGGCTTCTCTGATGTTCTCAACAGCACTTCTCATCTGCTTTGAAAACTGGGGCTGCTGCTGCTGCTGCTGCTGCTGCTGATGATGATGATGATGATGATGATGGTGGTGGTGGTGATGATGATGATGATGATGATGATGATGATGATGATGATGATGATGATTTTATTTATTTATTTGATTTACAGTATATACCGCAACCATCTAGCAAAAAAGCTACTCTGGGCGGTTTACAAACATGTACAAAATATAAAAACAGATCAAACAACTTAAAATAGAAAATAAAAAACTAATCAATCAATCCAAATAATCAAATCATAACAATAAAAGGAACAAATAAACAACTAAGCAGAAATACAATAAATCAAAATGTTTTAACAATTCAAAATAAGAACAAATGGGGAAAAATAACTAATAGAAAATTATCATAAGGATGATGATGATGATGGGGGGGGGGTTGCACTTCCACTGGATCTGGGAGACAATGGGCAACCTCAGAAGGTCCAAGGCTCCTTCTGGGCTGCCCCCTCTGAGACTGATTTGGAGGTTAAAACTGGCGCCTTGTTTGAGAGGAGAGCTGGCCTCCCGGAGATTTCGGGGCAGGAGCGTCCTTGAGTCCTCCATCCAGTGTGTATGAAGCCTCGATCGATCGTGGTCACATCCGCTCTCTGTGCCGGCTGCAATGCCAGGTCCCTGCTCGACTCTCTTGGCACAGCTTTGAAATCCCTGAACGTGGAAAGCATGGGGGCGGTTCCGGAGCATAATAGATCTGCCCCTTTTGTCCTCTGCTCACTTGGGCAACAACGGTGCTTCTGGTTTCCCATTGGGCTGGTATGCTATCAATCAGGTTTTGGCCTTGGGGAGGCGGGGGGGGGATGGATTACATCTCCCAGATCCTCCCAGGCAGCCTTGGCCATTTCCTCCCGCCTAAGCTTTCTCAAAAGCAAAGCAAAGCGTTCTGCTTATATACCGCCCCATACCACTTCAAGTAGTCTCTGGGCGGTTTACAGTTTCAATATGGAGGCTACACATTTGCTCCCCACCCCCCACAAGCTGGGTACTCATTTTACCGACCTCGGAAGGATGGAAGGCTGAGTGAACCTTGAGCTGTCTACCCAGGTCGGAAGAACAGTTTTACCTGCAGTATAGCCACTTAACCACTGCGCCACAAGGCTCTGATCAGAGTGTTCATCTGCCTCCATCTTGTTTGTCCTTCCAGGATGTCTGTGCCAACATGGGTTCTGGGTGGGAACTGCTGCGTAGCTTGGTGTCTTCGGTCTCTGGCTATGGAGCCACTGGTTTGGGGAGTTCCATTCCCCAGTGGGACTCCGTGACATGGGCATTACTTGATGATCCATCCAGTCCTTTCCAGCTCTGGAGTTCTCTTCTCTGTTATCTTTCCAGAAGCAGGCAAAGACCTTTCTCGTCAGGCAAACTTTTCATGAATAATGGTCTACCTATTATGTGTCTTTTATATGAATCCACAGGATCACCTAGACTTCATGTTTATAACTTCTTATAATGTTATGGGTTTACGCTGACAATTTGTTTTCAGTGTTAGTTTCCATCACTCATAACTTTTACATGGAACTTGACTCTCTTTTTAACTGCTCGTGTTCTCTTGTGCCTTTAATGTCATGTCTATTAATGCTGTAAGATGTCCCTCAATTCCTTGTTCTCAATACTTGAATATGTCTTAATTGTACTGGACTGTATATTATCCCTCATCACTGTAAGGCGCCTTGGGTCCTTTTTCCAAGGAGAAAGAATAGAATAGAATGGAATTTATTGTCGTTGTATAAATGCAACGAGATTAAAAGTGCCATCCAGTCAGCTAATTCACACACCCCAGTACAAAAATCCAAGACATAAAATCTACCATTTAAGAACAAACCATCATACACATACACCTACATTCACACGCAGAACATCACTTACACTCATTTAAAACTGACATAAAAACCAAACATACACACACAGCCCTACACTCTTTCACCTGACAGCATTCATACCGAATGCATAAAAACTACGATTAAAAAACAACAACAGCCATACACAATGCCCCGTACAATATATATGTTACACATTCAGCATTGATATTACCCGTCAGCTTAATTTTTAACAGAATTTAGCATGGTTACTGCATACCCATTTCTCAATCTTTCTGTCCTTGTTCTAATGGTTCTATACTTTCTGCCTGATGGCTACGGTACAAACAGAAGGCGGGGTAAAATACTCTAAAATAAATAAATAAATAAATATTACTTTTATATTATGAAAAGCCTTGTTCAATCCATTGTTTCCCAACCTTGAGTAATTCAGATGTTTGTGGACTGCAGTTCCCAGAAGCCTCCATCACCAGCTGTGCTGCCCCTATGCCTTCTGGGAGCTGCAGTGTAAGAACATCTGGTTATCCAATGTTCAGGAAGCACTGGTTTAACTGAAACATTTGGTTTGACGCTCCTTTCTTTGGTGCATCTTCCTCCACCCTGTCTTTGCAGAGGCTGTCTGCCAACTCTCCAAGCTTGTTGATGTTCGCAAAATGACTTCATTTTCTTTTTAGCCGAGTGGATCCTTCTAGCACAAAAGTGGCTATCTTCGTCAGTGAAAATAAAAATAACTTGGCTATTTTTGTCCCAGCAGGGATAAAAGAGAGACAGAAATAATGAGGACAGCGTCATACATTTTGGAGAGAACCTTAGAATAAGTGTGTTCTCAGTTGTTCCTCTACAGAGGACAAGCTGCGGAAGAGTCGAGCATGCGTTGTCATGAAATCATTATGTAATAAGCTGCTGAATTTCACCTGCTTTTTCAGAGTTGCCCTCTTAAAACGAATGCCATCAGGAATTGAGAACCAGGGCCTCTTGAAAGTATACGGCTGTTCTGTATGTTAAAGAGAACCTGATGTTGGAAGAATTTCCTGAAACCTTAAAGCATATGGTTGTCATCATAGGACCTTTGCTCACCTCCTGCAGCTTGTACATTACCTTGCTTTGTTTTGTGGTCGTTCATTTGGAGATAAGTACCGTACGGGATGAGCTGCCTAGATGCCCTAAGCACATCCGATCTCACCTGATTTTGTAAGCTAAGCAGGGTCGGCCCTGGTTAGTACTTGGATGGGAGACCACCAGGGAATACCAGGTGCTGTAGGCGCCTGGAGTAGGAACTGGCAAACCACTCCAGTATTCCTGCCAAGAAAACTCCATGGATATGGAGTGATGAAGAGTCGGTCACGACTGTAACGACACAACACACACACACACACCGTACGGGATTCATTTGCAAGCGTTCGGTTGTGTTGCATTATTTTTCATATATCTGACCTTACCTCTGTTGCTCTTTGTCTCTCTTGGACAAGCCAACGAGACAGGAGTCAGATCTGCGTCTTGTCTGCCCGCTGACCTCATCAGCAAACGTAGAACGCAACTTTCATAAGGGCAGCATCATACACCAGGGGCTTTGTCTGTCCTGCTGTGCTGGAAATCCATCAAAGCTTCAAGGAACAAATGCCCTGTGTAAGAGACCGGTGTGTGTGTGTGTGTGTGTGTGTGTGTGTGTGTGTGTGTGTGTGTGTGTGTGTTGTGTGTGTGTGTGTGTGTGTGTATTCTGGGGCTTTGTCTGTCTGCAGGGAGGTTTGGTTGATTGTTAGCCACAAATCTGGCCGTGGCAATGGAGGAGAATATTTGGATTGAGGCTAGAGTTGCCGATGGATGCTTCCATCCTGTGGTTCTGTTGGTTTCTATTGCTAGATCCAGATGTCCAACTATGGTTGTAGATACCCTCATTATCTGAAGAGGCTTACCTAGGACAATCCTGGGTTTCCATGGACTGAAATGGAGGGTGGTGACTGGCCGGTCAATAAACAATCTATTGTGAGGATTGGAAGGATGATAGGTTGCATCCCGATACCGTGGCATTCACATCTTCCAGAACGGATTTTTATGAAACTGGCAACAGGCTCTTCAGACTCTGTCTACTCTGCATGGTAGATACCCTTCAGTATCAGTTGAAGTGTTATGGCTCTGTCCTGGGATTAGAAGTCTCTACTTCAGAACTGTACTTACAGTAGGACCCCTGTATCCACAGGCGACCAGGCCTCATGTGGATGCTGAAGAATGTTGTGGATGGTAGGAAATGCTACCCATAGCATGGTCCCTGGCTCCCTCTAGTGTTCAGTTGTGGTAATTTAATTTTAGAAATATTTCAAGGATATATGTTCTAATATTTTTAATCATTTCAGGCTGTGGATAAGTGAATCTGGATATAGGGGGTCCTACAGTAAACTGGCCTCAACTATGGTGCTAAGGTTCTGTATCAGAAAAGGCAAAGTACCTTAGCCAACTACAAAACCCACAGTCCCGTTGGGCTGGAGTTGTTGCATCGCGCTTGCTCTAACTGTTCATTGCCGACATACTACAGTCATGAATAATCAAAGGACAGTGTACAACTCTTTTCCCTTTTACCACCAATGTAAAATCCCTGGAGAACGACCTGAAAAGGATTGCCATAAGTTAGAACTGGCTTGATAGCATGCGTTTATTGCTGTTGTTTTGAGATAAACATCTTTTAAGTATTTTCACTCAAAGTTGCCAAGTGTCAGGTCTCTAATGAAAATCCTACCCACACCGTTCTCCCCACCCCACCCCAAGACTTCATCTTTGCTCTCTTCCTACATCCGTTTGCCCCCTTTTCCAGGCTAATTGAAGTGATCTGTAGAATGAGGAGAGCAACTGGCAGACAGACAGAAATTGGTGTTGAGAGAGTTGCATGTCTCAGCCAGGTTCCACACACACACACACACACACACACACACACACCCCAAAGTGGGTTGCTTTTATGACGCTGCCACCATTTCCCTTTCACATCAAGGACACAGTTGTTGTCACTCAAAGTAGTATGTGTGCAAGAGTCTACAATTATTTAGATGTTGGCTGCTGCCAAGATAAAATGTGCTCTTTATTATGGATTTCGATGTGCTGAATTCAAATACAGTGGTACCTCGGATAACAACTGCCCCGGAAAACGAATAATTCGGATAACAACTGCAAATTTCCGGGTATAGGGCTGCCTCTGATAACGAATTTTCCCTATGGGCTGCCTCGGATAACGAATCGCAATTCCTAGGTATAGGCCTGCCTTGGAGAATGAATTTTCTCTATGGGCTGCCTTGGATAACGAATCTTCCTATGGGCTGCCTCGGATAACGATTTTTCCCTATGGACTGCCTCAGATAATGAATTTCCAGCATGCATCAGTAAAAAAGTTATCCCAGGTGAAATTGCATCTGTACCTTTAAAGTGCACTTTTTAAAGAGTTTTGAGCAAAAACCCAGGTGTCTGTGCCTTTTCCTAGTCTCCAGAACGGATTAAACGGTTTTCCATTCATTCCTATGGGAAACTGCGTTTTGGATAATGACATATTTCGGATAACAGCTAACCTCGGAGAACGAATTACCGTCGTTATCCGAGGCACCACTGTACTATGCAACCATTAAACCAACCAATTGGGTACTGTTTCCAAGATATTTAAGTTTTTGCATTTTACGTCTATGTATATTATTTAGATGGTAGAGTTTTACTCCATATATTTTGTAAATGCTCTAACTCAGAAACTAGCTATGGTACCTGTTACGTGGTTTTTAGATGCATTCTCATGCATTACTGCTAGGATGGGTTTTGTAGTACTATCGGTATTTTCCATTTTTCTGCTTTCCATCTCTGAGTGGCATTTTCCCCCTATATTTGCTTACTTATAGTTCTTGAGTATTGCTTTTTTAATGATGTGAGAGGATCTCGTTAAATTTTAAATCTCGCTTTAAATATTGTCTTCAATTTTTTTTAACAACTGATGCATAATCATTGCCTCCAACCTTGTATGCTGTCCTTGAGTCCTTTCCAAGGAGAACATTTTAAATAAAAACCAAAAGCAAAGCAAAGTGTTCTGCTTATATACCGCCCCATACCACTTCAAGTAGTCTCTGGGCGGTTTACAGTTTTTAATTACAGTATGCAGGCTACACATTGGCCCATCTCCCCAGCAAGCTGGGTACTCATTTAACTGACCTCAGAAGGATGGAAAGCTGATTGAACCTTGAGCACAGTTTTACCTGCAGTACAGGCATTTAACCACTGTGCCACAGGGCTTATTCAAATAAATGGTAGACCTACATCTTTTCATGGGTTTCTGGCAGCTTGGCATAATTTCACCTGTCCTGTTTAAGTAACACATTAAAAATCAGCAAAAGGGTTCTATAAATAAGATTTATTATGGAACAAAAGTCCAAAAAAAACCCTATGTATACTGTACATAATTTAGTCCTCTTCGGTGCCTACTCAGTGCTTCTTGGTTGGTCTCTTGGATTCATTCATTAAATGGATCCTCTCTTGTGTGACTGACTAGTTTGCAACCAGAGACGGGCTCCATTTGCCCGACATAAATGCAGAAAGTGCAAAGGAGGACTTTTGAGGGTCGGGTATTTGAGGGTTCCGCCAGAAATGCCAATTGGGAAGAAGGGATCCCCCCCCCCATTCTGGCTGCGCTCTCGGCAGCAGACTCTGTGATGACTTATTCATCGGTAGGGATGCCTTGAAGAAAGGCAGGCAGGCGCCTGGGGGTGGGGGAAGGCCAGGAGAAAACACCCCCACCAGATGTTGGTAAGGGGGTGTGCGTCACAGCTATACCTGCATCAAAGAGTGCGATAAATCTCTTCTCACCTCCTTCCACAAACCCACCCCGGTCTCTGTGTCTCTTCTGGCCCCACTCATGATCGCGCCATAGCTAGTCTTGAGTCGAAGAAGAGGCATTCATCTAGCGGTGCAATTAATCAATTGCACGACAAAACCGATTAGGCAGAGATGGTGGTGAGGAGCTGGCCTTCGTCTGCAGCCAAAATACTTTCCTGCCCGCTCTGTTCCTTCTGTTGCGTTAAATACCACTCTCGAGATTCTTTGAAGGGCAGGGATGGGATGAGTACAGTACTCGCAGGGCAGGGCATTGCTGCCGTTTTTTGCAGTAATGGTATGCAGACGGTCCCCTCCGAGACACCATCCTTCATCAGCAAGGTGCTTCAGTTTCTTATGAAAATGAAACCCCAAGGAACTCCCAGATTCTGAGCAGCTTCATGCTCTGTCTTGTGAATCCACAACAAGGACAATAATATTTGTTGCAGGAATGGTGGTAATCCCGTGCTGCTTGCTATCCCTTTTGCCATTTCTAGATGAATCCTGATCAGGAAATACAACATCCTGCACAGGAATAGTCACAATCCTATACAGAGAGTGATAAATTTTCCAAGAAATATCACCCCCAAACATTGCTGGGAGGTTACTCTCAAGGCTTTTTTGGGAACAAAAGAAAAAGGGTGTTTATTTACTTACTTACTTATTTATTTTGATTGGTTGGTTGATTTTGTTTGCCTCCCAGAGTGAGAGGCTGTGATATTCACATAAAGGTCTGTTCTAGACTGATACTGTATCGTGTTGGCTACTGAAACCAGACAGATGATCTTCACTCCATCTTAAAACACCCCCAAGCCTGCCTGGTTTCAGAAATGAAACAGCCTGTTTCTTTTCTGAAATCAGACAGGCTTGGGGGTGTTTTAAGGTGGAGTGAAGATCATCTGTTTGGTTTCTGTAGCCAACACAATACAGGGTTGGGAGGGAAGATTCTTGAATGGGAAACTACTGTATCAGGAAACTCCAGACAGAATTCCGCCTGAAACCTGGGTACAGGAGTTAGATCTGCTGGAGTTCACAATACTGTACAAAGCGAAGTAGACCAATATTGGCACAAGGCAGCTTTCCGCATTCCTTAGCTAGCAGAGATAGATGTGCTCGACATCAGGGTTATTCATAATAATAATTACATACCATCAGGCCAATTCCAAGCTAAAGCGCCTTTTCCAGGGTTTCCAAGGTATCTAGGGTATGGCTTACCATCCTTAAGGCTGGGTTTTCTCAGAGACTATCTTATCTTATAGTTTGAGGTAGGGATAAAGCACCAATACATGAAGCTTGTTATCTCAAAGTCAGGGCAGGGATACATGGGATTTTGGAATTTGGACTAAAAAGTCCATAATTCCCCAATCTGGGATTTCTACTTGACCGTCACTTTACATACACCTTCATGCAGCTCACCCTGGGCCTGGGCCTTGCTCCTTGGCAGCTAACCCTCGGCACTCCAGATGTTTTGGACCACAACTCCCACAGTCCTTTGTCATTAGCAATACAGGCTTGGAATTCTGGGAGTTGTGGTCCAAAACATCTAGAGTGTTGAAGTTTGGCCACCACTGATAGGCCTAGGTGGAGCTAGGTCTAGCAAAACCTCAAAGATTCTAGTTTACGTTTATTTTTTTCTAACCACATTTTGATGTCTGTCTTTCAGATTGAACTCCTGATGTGCAGAATTGTTGGGTTTGTAGTGGAGGATATAAAACAAAATCCCGTTCCTAGCAGGTATCTAGATCGGACAGAAAGGCGATGCTTCATGCCTTTTCAAAATATATATGTAGATTTCTATTTTTAGAAGATTCTTTCCTCCTCTCTTTAAAATCACTTCTTTTTTTCTACTGGGCCACTTTGTTCTAGCCACTGTTTCCAAACCTAATCTACCTCGCAAGGTGTATGTGAAGATAAAACACAAAACGGGGAGGAAATATGCATAGCCTTTCCCTCTTTCCATCAGAGATGGCAGCTTATGGAATAAACTGCCTTAGTTGGATCAGAGGTGGGAAAGAGATACTTACATTGGTACCTTGTATAAAGGAATTAATTCGTTCCAAATGAAATTGTGTTAAGCAAATTTTCCTTTATACAAATTTCCCATAGGAATGCATTGGAAACGGAGTAATCACTAGTCACGACCATTTTATGTTGTACGGATTTGCCCCATAGGCGAGTCTGTTAAGCAAATTTCTCCTATCTCTAGAATTTTTTTATGTTGTACAGATTTTATGTTATGCAAACCATTTGTTATACAAGGGTCCACTTTACTTACTTACTTACTTACTTACTTACTTACTTACTTACTTACTTACTTACTTATACATTTGTATACCGCCCGTCTTCCAAAGGAACTCCATGAGGTTTTCAACAATACAAAATATATATATACAACAATATACAGTATATAAAATATAAATAAATCAAAGATCACAAAGTAAAAAAGACACAGCTAAAATAATAAACACCGGCAAGACAATCTCTTTCTAATGGTCCCAAAAGACTTTTTAAAAGAAAAAAAATTAAATTAACTGTCGCCAAACGCCTCTATAAACAGCAAGGTTTTAAGAGCTCTCTTAAAGGCAGGCAGGGACTCTGCAAGGTGTATCTCACTCAGGAGTTTGCTCCACAACGATGGGTTGGCTACCGAGAAGGCCTGGTTTCAAGTAACTGTTTTCCAGGCCTCTCTACAAGTGGCCACCCAGAGTGAGGACGCCTGTGAAAATCCGGTGGGTCGAGCCACAGCTGATCTTAGGGAGATTTGCTCCGCCAGGCATTCGGGTTCCAAGTTGTGGAGGGTTTTGAAAGTCAAAACCAATACCTTCAACACTATCCGGAAAGCATCGGGCAACCCATGAAAACAAGCCAAGAACAGGGTTGATGCAGTCATACCTTCCCGCACCCACCACCAGTCAGGCCGGCGTATTTTGTAACCGCTGTAGCCTCCGAACAAGGGTCAAGGGAAGCCCCACCTAGGGATCGTTGCAGTAATCTATCCTCGAGATCACAAAGATTACCGCTGCAAGAATATTACACGCATTCTGGATCTTATAGTCCAGAGACAAGTAACTCTTCTGAACTCTGCGTTAGGCCATAACTGAAGCAGCCAGCTTTGTCACATAATTTGTCCTATTGCTGTTGAGGCACCCAAGCTGTTTCTTATTTTTATCTCCACATCCAACTTGTGAGGTAAATTAGGTGGAGAAATGGTGACTAGAACAAAGCGGCCAACTGGACATAATATCCCGGGACAGAAGCAACGCGTGGTTGATCACCGGATCAGACTCCAGATAAAACTCTATCTGAAAACTCCCACTGCATGCCGAGACTCTTTCAGCAGTTGAGAAGTTCCCTCGTCTAATGACACCTCACTTGCAACAGCAGTTTCTGTCCTCAGTTAAAATTTGATCTGTACTCCTACACTCCGGGAGCATTACCTTGCAGTGAATTTTCCACCCTGGTTTACAAACTGCAAATGACTAATTTGCTTGTAACTACTCTATATAGCTCTTCTCTTTCCTCCTTTTCTGGTGACCAAATGCAAAGGAGGAGAGAATTTTGCCTGCTCCCCCCCCCACCAGGTTCTGCTGAAATTTCCATTTCTATGCAAAAACACATGAAAATAAAAGAGCTCTGTGGCCACCTTTGAATCTGGTCTCCATCCCGGAGTAAAGGAGAATATGATATGCTGAGAATTTCGGGACAAAACAAGTTAATAAAGGGGTTTTCTGCCCCTTAAAAGAGAAAGACCACCTCCCTCTTTGGAAACAAAAATTAAGATGGAGGGAAACTAGTGCAACGAGCAGCATTTTTTTTTTACTTTCAAAAAGCTGCTATAAAAACATAAGCGGTTTCATTTGATATCCATCTGCAGTGTGTTTTTGTCTTTCCTGTGGATTGGGCCCAATTATTATATGGCCTGGATCATCCCAGAGTACAGGACACATAATGATGGGTTTAAGTTACTCTCTAAAAGAAGGCTGAGGGGGCATATGATAGCTATGTTTAAATATTTGAAAGGATGTCATATTGAAGAGAGAACAGATTTGTTTTCCAGGGCTTCAGAGACTAGGACTCAGGGCAATGGTTTCAAACTACAGGAAAAGAGATTCCATTTGAACATTGAAGAACTTCATGACAGTTAGAGCTGGGAACCAATGACCCCAGGAGGTGGTGAGCCCTTCAGTGCTGGAGGCATTCATGATAAATTTGGAGAGCCATCTGTCAGATCTGTTTTGATTCGGACTGGACTTGATGGCCTTAGAGGTCCCTTCCAGATCAGTTAGTTATTCTAGAACTGTATGATTGCTGTTGTGATTTCAAAGTGGGAAAGAACTCATGGGTCTTGCAGGAACTCTTAACTGAGGGCGCTTTTACACGACCCCTAAGATCCGCTGGTCACTTAAATTCGGACCAGAGATCTTAAGGGTTTGTCGCTCTTCGTGCATCCCCACCCCTCCGCACTTCCTGGCTGCTGGCTGCGTGAGGGGAGGGAGAAAAAAAGGGACAAAAGAATAAAGGCTTACCTCCGGTGCCAGTGGACGCCGCCCCGTCGTTGTGATTCCTTCTCTTAAAGGGGCGGGAGGCAAAAAACAACAGCAAAAAGAAGCGAGGAGAGCCTGGCACATCCGGATCTGGGATTTTTCATGCTCCGAGAGCAGGTACCTGAAAAGTGCGCTGGGACGCGCTTAGGTGGGCGTGATCGCACTTAATTTTCAGTAAAATCCGGAGCTGGTGGGTAAACAATTTTAAGCTCCGGAGCTGGGAGCCATTTGCGGCGGAGTTTAGGGGTCGTGTAAAAAGGCCCAAAGGTGCCTTTTCGAGAACTGGATTCAAATCTACACGCAGCCAAAGCATCTCACAAGGCAGATGGAACTGTCAAAATCACTCTTTAAAAGTCTTGCTTACCTTGAAAACTTTATTAGAATTGCTGTTTCAGTACCTCAGGCCATTGTTCACCTTAAGCTATGGATACTCTTGTCTCCCTAACGAGCCTATTCAGGCCATTGTCCATCTTATGGGCCTATTTCAGACCAGGGTGACAAGAGGTCAAAGCTGACTATAAGATGGAGCACCCGCACTAGCTGTATTCAGACTGATGAAGGTGCTTGGATGAGCAGCGAAACGTTTCTATCTCTCAAGAAAAAAAAATAGTCCAGTAGCCATGACTCAACTTCCAGATAAACTCACCTGGATGACTGAGAATCTTCAGAGACATATTCTAAAGGGACTGCACATATCGATAACTAACTAAATATGCTGTTAGTGATGAACAGAGAAAGGAGAGAACACCCTCCATCATACTGCCAAATCAGATGCAAGTAATAGTCCAGTTACTATGGTGGGGGGCACATACATCCTAAGAGTAAGAACTGGGTCATTGTGATATAGTGGACAAAGTGTGAAACTAGGATTTGTGTGACCTGCATTCTAAAGTGACATAGCACTGATCTGTTGCAGCACTTACATGGGAAAGCATTAAAAAGAAAAAAAAATCACTTAAGCAAACACAGTGGGTTCAATGGAGGGGAAATTGATTATCAAACCCCCACCACCACTTTGCATTAGATAAGGCAAAAAACAGCAAGTAGAGAAATGTGTTTCCAGTAGGAAAATACACAACTCTTTCTGGCTGAACCAACAGAGTTCAGAGATTCTTGGCCAGAAACAGAGGACTCCCCTCTGTGTTTCCCCATGCTTGGCTTTACATCAGGTGCTGAAGTTGCTGTTTTTTCATTCAGTTTCATCTGTGGCAGATCAGATGCAAACTGTGGGATAAATGGCAGTGACAATTGCCCCCTGTGTTGTGAGCAATTCCAGATGTGTGTGGACAGGCAGTCCTGGGACAACCCTGTGTTTCACATTACATTCAGCAAACTATTACCCACCTCATGTATGGATGCCAATATGAGGATGATTTATCCTGGAGTGACCCAGAAAAACCCAAGAATGGTCAGGAGTAACACTGCTGAGTTGATAAGCCCATAATTGGGTATGGCATGAGTCTTCTTTCTGGAACAAATCAAGAGACTACAGAGGGTGATGCTGCGTCCTGCTGCCTCTCTTCTTCAGTCTTGGCGTTTATACATGACCCCTAAACTCCGGGGCAAATGGCTCCCAGCTCCGGAGCTTAAAAATATTTCCCCACCAGCTCCGGAGTTAACAGGAAATTAAGTGCGACCACGCCCACTTTAGTGCGTCCCAGCGCACCTTTCAAGTACCTGCTCTTTGGAGGTGAAAATTATTTGATCTGGTGTAACGATAGTGAGTGCGGGGCTCTCCTTGCTTCTGTTTGTTCTGGGACACAGGAAGAGCGACGAACCCCTAAGATCTCTGGTCCGAATTTAAGTGGCCAGCGGATATTAGGGGTCGTGTAAAAAGGCTCTCTGTAAAGGAGGAAGATGATGGTAATTCTAGCAAGCTTCACCATAGGATCCCCTTTTCATCTTTTTTTTCTTTTTCACAGCAAAGTAGGGGGAAACCAAGCTGTCCTCGGCAGACAAGTACATCCTGGTGTCCACCAATCAGAGGGATGGGCACGAAACAGAAAAATGTGTTTTGTTTTGTTTCATTTCATTCCTACGTGATTCGTTTCGTTTTGTTAGAGATGAATTTTTAAAAACAACAACGAACCAGTAATTAACCAATTTGTGACTCTATAAAATGGGAACTGTTTTAAAGCTAAACAAATTGGTTTGTTTTAAATGGAAAAAAATGCTGGTTTGTTTCGTTAGTAACGAAATGCTGCTTCCCTGGTTTGTTTCGTTTCGTTACATAACGAACTGATGAAACAGTGTGTCATTTTTGTTTGGTGTGTCCATCCCTACTTGTTAGTGATGACTATGTAGCATGGAATATATTTTTTAAATTATTGTTCCATTTTACCATGCTCTCTCTCTCTCCCTCTCTCTCTCTCTCTCTCTCTCTCTCTCTCTCTCTCTCTCTGTGTGTGTGTGTGTGTGTGTGTGTGTGTGTGTGTGTATCTGGAAGTTGAGTCATGGCTACTGGACTTCTTTTTGAGAGATAGAAACGTTTCGCTGCTCATCCAAACAGCTTCATCAGCGAAACGTTTCTATCTCTCAAAAAGAAGTCCAGTAGCCATGACTCAACTTCCAGATCAACTCACCTGGGTGACTGAGAATCTTCACAGACTCTCTCTCTCTGTAGCATTTCCTGTTATCTATGGTTGTTGTCAGTATCCACAAGGGGGGCTTGGAATCGGTCCCCATCCCCAGCAGATATGGTGGTCCCACTTTATTGATAATTTGAGTTTTCTTATTCTGTTTCCATGCCTACCAGCAGACAATGTCATGCCTGTTCTGACTAGATGCCTGAGCTCAAAACGAGGATGTGTAACAGTCTACAAGGGTTTTTACTGTTCTTCTTTCTGCACTTTCCTCCTGTTTCTTTTTTCTTGACCAATGAGATCCAGAAAATTATTCTTCTCATTTCTCCTTATACGTCTGAATTTCTGGATTTTATGTGCTTTATTATTTTCCTTCCTCTTTATTCATTATCCTAGGTACTTCTTTGTTGGGTCCCCCTCCCAGTCCAAGAGATTCTTAGCATCCTTGGATAAATTCACACATTTCAAACGCTTCTGTCTCTTTCCTCTTCTTCTTTTTGAATAGCCATTTGAAAGTCCACAATGTTATGCTGAACAGCAGAACGAAGAGTTCAGTGCACATTCTCTAAGGGCGTTTATACACGACCCCTAAACTCTGGGGCAAATGGCTCCCAGCTCCGGAGCTTAAAAATGTTTCCCCACCAGCTCCGGAGTTTACAGGAAATTAAGTGCGACCACGCCCACTTTAGCACGTCCCAGCGCACCTTTCATGTACCTGCTCTCTGGAGGTGAAAATTCTTTGATGCGGTGTAATGATAGTGAGTGCGGGGCTCTCCTCGCTTCTGTTTGTTGTTTTTTGGCTCCCGCCCCTTTAAGAGCTACTTAAGAGACTGGAATGTTGCCGCGGCTAGAGCAAGAGGCAGAACGGAGGTGAGCCACGTCTCTTTTCTTCCTGTTTTTTCTCTCTCCCCTCACGCAGCCAGCAGCCAGGAGTGTGGAGGGGTGGGAACGCAGGAACAGCGACAAACCCCTAAGATCTCTGGTCCGAATTTTTTAAGTGGCCAGCGGATCTTAGGGGTCGTGTGAAAAGGCCCTAAGTCACCAATTCCATTCTTCACCTTTAACCAGTTGCTTTGGGTCATCTCTGTTCTGCCTTTTATGGCATGGCTCTGGCTCTTGCTATTAATTCAACCTGAATAGCTCAGCGGTTGAGGCATCTGCCTGCGGAGCCGGAGTTTGGGAGTTCAGTTCCCCGTTGTGTCTCCTTGAAAGAAGTGATGCGAGTCCCTTCCAAATCTGCAGTTATACGTTTTTTTAAAAACCAAATTCCAAGGTACCTACCCGTGCTTCCCTGAAAATAAGACACTGTCATATATTTATTTTTTTCTCAAGAATACACACTAGGGCTTATTTTCAGGGGACGTCATATTATGTAAGTATAATATATATAATATAATATAAGTATAAAGGCCCAACAGAGACTGTACTTTCTGAGAGTGCTCAGAAAGAATAACATCACTCAGAGACTATTGGTGTCTTTTTATCGTTGTGTAGTAGAAAGTGTACTGACGTACTGCATATGTGTGTGGTACGCCAGTTGCACAGTGGCTCAGAGGAAATCGCTCCAGAGGGTTATCAATATGGCACAGAAGATCATCGGATGCCCACTCCTCATATTGGAGGAATTATACAGCTCCCCCTATCTTAAGAAAGCACAGAATATTGTAGGAGATATTTCTCATCCTGGACACTCTCTGTTTGTACCATTACCACCAGGCAGAAGGTATAGATCTATTAGAACAAGGACAGAAAGATTCAGAAATATTTTTTACCCAATAGCAGTAGCCATGCTAAATTCTGTTAAAAATTAAGTTGACGGGTAATATTAGTGTTGAATGTGTTACAAATATATTGTATGGGGGATTGTGTATGGCTGTTGTTGTTTTTTAAATTGTAATTTTTATGGATTGGGTATGAATGCTGTCAGGTGAAAGAGTGTAGGGCTGTGTGTGTATGTTTGGTTTTTATGTAGTTTTAAATGAGTGTAAGTGATGTTCTGCGTGTGAATGTAGGTGTATGTGTATGGATGGTTTGTTCTTAAATGGTAGATTTTATGTCTTGGATTTTTGTACTGGGGTGTGTGAATTAGCTGACTGGATGGCACTTTTAATCTCGTTGCATTTATACAATG
This sequence comes from Phrynocephalus guinanensis, assembly GCA_037367245.1. Lineage (NCBI taxonomy): Eukaryota > Metazoa > Chordata > Lepidosauria > Squamata > Agamidae > Phrynocephalus > Phrynocephalus guinanensis. Next base: position 5,821,883 of record CM074741.1, read on the forward strand.
ACAATAAATTCCATTCCAATAATATGCTTGAATGTCAGCCCTGTGCACAACCTAAGCCTTTGCTCTCCTGCCAGCAATCCATTCACAGATTATGTTTTCTAGCTCAGGAAATAAAGGTTGCCGACCTGAACCACACTTGTGCTTCTTAGCATTTCCTCTGTCCACATGTAGACTGAGGTTATCATATTCTGCCTGCCATTTTCAGACCATTCAGATCTCCAACTTCTCCCCTTTGCAGAAAGCCGTAAGAATCTTGCCCTGGGAGCCTTCGACAATTCCTTTCTTGTACTCAACAGAATAGCTCTTTCTTTTTGCACTCACCTTGTCTGGGGGCAACAGATACTCAGGAAAAGCAGGCCCACAGACTGTTGCTGGTTGGTGGGGCTGTCGCTAGTAATGCGTGAACTCCTTTCCCCTAGCCGTTCGCACGTGCACAATAGGTTGCCTGCGACCGCGGTTACCACACATGCACCCACGCATGCGCGAACGGCTAGGAGAAAGGAGTGATGCAGTTGCCACCCACGCACCCACGCAAATGCGAATGGCTTGGAGAAAGGAGCTGGGGCAAATAAAAGGTATTCCAGTTTTCCTTACCACTCTGTGCCAGAATGCATGGGGTGGCTATGCAGATATGTGATATGCCCATCACTGGGTCTTATTATCAGGGTAGGGCTTATATTTAACAAATGCATAGAAATCCTGCTAGGGCTTATTTTGGGGGGAGGTCTTGTTTTCGGGGAAACAGGGTATATGTGTTGCAATGCCCCTAACTTTGATTGGCAGATCTTGAACATCCTTTCTTGGACTGCTTACTTTTTAAATTTATGACAATGGAAATTGTCATAAGGAGGTGGCGAATGAACCACTGCTGGAGCCATCCAAGAGAACATTGGACAGCCATTTCATCAGGTTTGCTTTGATTTGGAGTCCTGCCTTTAGGAGGGGGTGTTGGACCCTTCCAACTCCATCATTAGGTGATGCTATTGATGATCACACATAGGGCTTTCTTCACATTCTCTTTTTAGACGCTGTTCGTTCTCTCTCCTGCATCACCAATACCCTCTTAGAATCATAGAATCATAGAATAATAGAGTTGGAAGAGACCTCAAGGGCCATCTAGTCCAACCCCCTGCCATGCAGGAACCCCTTCACAATATTTCCGACAGATGGTCATCCAGCCTCTGCTAAAAACCACCAAAGAAGGAGACTCCACCACCCTCCGTGGCAGCATATTCCATTGCCGAACAGCTCTAACTGTCATGAAGTTCTTCCTAATGTTCAAATGGAATCTCTTTTCCTGTAGTTTGAAACCATTGCCCCGAGTCCTAGTCTCTGAAGCCATGGAAAACAAACCTGTTCCCTCTTCAATATGACATCCTTTCAGATATTTAAACATAGCTATCATATCTCCTCTCAGTCTTCTTTTTGAAAGGCTAAACATTCCCAGTTCCCTAAGCCGTTCCTCATAAGACATTTCCTCCAGACCCTCAACCATCCTGGTCGCCCTCCTCTGCACCCGCTCGAGCGTCATGGTTAATAATGACATTTTTGTAAAACACAGGCGGCATTCCAGGGGAGTCCTCCTCTCTACATCAGCTGTTGCGCAGGTCGTGATAATTTTGCCCCAGCCATCGTGCCAGGGAAGGGTTAATGGAACTTGCCTCCTTGGCAGCCCAGCACTTCCTGGTATCCACCAATGGGAGGGAACAAAGGTTCTCAGCATTGGGTTTCCACTAAAGCAACAGGTGAGGAAAGTGTTCCATCCAAATAGTCAGTTCTTGCTTTTTCACACAGGGTTCTTATCAGCCGGGGAACAACAACAGAAGCCCAGCGAAGAACAGGGGAAATATGAGAACAAGATCTCCTGGAGCGCCAAGGTAAATATCCCGGGTATTGCTGACTGCACTTGAGAAATCAGTCACTTTTCCTCCACCTTTTTTTTTTAACTGGATACCTCAAAACCCCTCCTGGTGAAAAAGGGGGTTCCTTCCCAGCTTGGTTTCAAGCCTGCAAGCAGGGTTGACAAACACAGGTTGCCACAAGGAGGCATGCCCTGGAAGGCGGCTATGGACAGGTGGATTCCTGCTTACAGAGACGTCTTGGATGCCTGGCCATCAGACTTGGGGGGGTGAGTTTCTTTTGTGTGGGGGGGGGGAGATATCACTCCCAGGCAGCTTGGCCAAAGGATTCTGAGAGCTGCCTGGTTAAAAAAAAAAGGAACTTTTCCGAACTCTGCCTGTTGTGTTGGAAAGTTGGCTGGCAAATTCCCCCCTCCCCACCGCAACGCCTGGGGCTGTAGCCTTTGTTTTCATCTTAGAGTGGGAAAACCTGGCTATGAGATATGATTTATTTTGCACCCTGTTATCTATCAGCTTATAGCTCTCCAGACCTGGACTTTTGGGCATATCAAGGTACAAACGACACAGCTACAGAAATTTTAGAGCTCGAAGTAATCTCTCCCCCCCCACACACACACCCCTTCTGCTCAGTGCAGTACTTTTGCAACGAAGGAAAAATTTGCTTTGTGTTGCATTTGAAAGGATTTTTAACTACAGTGCTCAGAGCGAGACGCAACCCTTTTCGACAATGTGTTTCCTCACGGGATAGAGGCCTTCAGCGCCCGTTGGCCCCCATTGTTGCTGCTGGCAACAAATGGTGTGTGTGTGACTGTGTAAAAGGTGCACAGAGAATCATGCTTCCTCTGGTTGTTCCGTTGCTTTGCCGTTGCTAATAGGTTTTAAGCCTGGTTTCCCACCTCCTGTCTACCACTAACGGTCTCCATCTGGTTAATAGCACCACTTCTGTGTATTTGAAAGCTGCAAAGCCATTAGAATTGAAGTACAGTAGGTCCAAACGTCTGCCACCATTGTTTCCACTGACCTGCCAAATTTCCGCTCCCTAGAAGAGGGGTGGAAAATAAGTGTCATGTTTCTGCGAATTGGGGTTTCTAAAAATCGGAGGGTCCACATTCTTTATTATTTTTTGGGGATGAAGACGACCGTGTTTGTTAAAATTGAGCAGATCGTGTCGTTGCTGCTGTGTGCTGTCAGTTCCCCTCCCAATTTATGGTGACCCTATGAATAAACGCAACCCTGTGGCTTCTGAATCAATTCATCTCGTATTTCGTCTTCCTCTTTTCCTGCTCCCTTCTACATTTGCCCAGCATTTTGGTCTTTCCCGGAGAACCCTGCCTTCTTAGGATGTAACCCAAGAAAGAAAGACACACACACACACACACACACACACACACACCTTGTTCAGCAGCACATTTGAAACAAATCAACCCCCCTCACTTTTTTTCCTGTCCAACTTTCACACCCCATACATGCTCCCCCCACGACCCTTTTCTAGTCACACTATCGTAGCCTCGTCAATATATGAATGCCTGTGTCCCCCCCCCCCCAAACTATTATTTGTTCAGGACCGCTGTTAAAACAGTGATAACTTGTCCATGTTACTCGTGCCTTTCAAACCACCTGACCCCTCAGGTATAATAATAAAATGTTGAGATGACACTCCACACACCTGATACTGTGAGCTGCCTTGGGTTCTTTTCCAAGCAGAAAGGTGGGGGTAAAAATATCCTAAATAAATAAATAAATAAAAGTGGGACGCAGCCTGCCAAAAGCTGAGACCAAATGCAACTTGTTTAAGGCACAGGTGGAGGTGTTTTTGGGCGTACAACTCTCCAAATCTTCTTTGCTAGGAAAAATAAAAAACAGCTCCAGGTTCTGGTTCTAACTGTTTTCAAGAATAAACAAACGGACCTGAGAATGAATGTTATCTGTGGCTGTAAGCAGAGCAGAGTACAGTAATTGTTTGGGATTTGTCCGTACACAACTTAGCAACATCGGCTGCAAGGAGTGCTATTCCCAGTAGGGAAGCTGGAACAAAATGGTAAACAGTTACATCAGAAGCAGGGGTGATGCGTGAACAGAACAGAGGCTTTGCTCATTTGCTGCAAGAGTGAAGGTGGAAAAAAAAAGAGACAGTGAAAGGGCCCAGGAGACGCTCATTTTTCTTTCTTTACTCATATCAACATGATGCGCAATTTTGAATTATGGACATGTAATATAGCTAAAATTAAAAACCAATAGATATATGTCAGCAGAAGTGGCTACTTGAATAGTGTTATCTCTACCATTTGCTAGATCTTCTTCTACATACACAAATTGCTTTTATTTATTTATTTATTTATTTATTTATTTATTTATTTATTTATTTATTTATTTGGCTGTTATACCACCCATCTAGCCCCAGGGCTAATCTGGGCGGTTTACAACATAAAATCTCAACAATAGAGTTCAATAACGAAAATACAAACAACATACAGTAATATTATTCTAATTCCCTGTTCTTAACTTGAATATACAGTATCTTAAAATGTTCTGGGCTGTATATTGCCCCTCATTATTCTAAGCCACCTTGGGTCCTTTTCCAAGGAGAAATGTGGGGTTAAAAATACTTTAAATAATACAACAAATTATAACCAAATAAATCAACATCAATAAACTAAAATAGAAATAGAAATAACCAAGTAACTGATCAAACAACAATAAATTAGAGATAAGCGGTAAAAAGGAAGGACAGTGTCTTGCTAGGTGTTTAAGAAGTCAGAGAAGGCCATTCTGTAAAACCATGTTTTCAGTCGTTTTTTTTCAAGGTTTGAAGTGACGGTGCCAGGCGAATTTCTAGAAGTAGATGATTCCACAACTCGGGAGCGAACACCAAGAAGGCCCTACTCCTTGTTAAAACTTATCGGGCTTCCCTCGGGGTTGGAACTTCCAAATGTCCTGCCTGGCTAGCACGGGTGATCTGGGCAGTTCTTCTTGGGAGGAGCCGCTCTGACAAATGTACTGCAGCGATTGGATTTCTCCCAAGTCACAGAGTGTTTATCCTGCATCCAAGTGGCCCCATTTTACTGGATGATTCTGAATCTTCCTACATACTTTGCTTTGAAGTCTGTGGACTGACTTCCAGATGGTGCAGGTGGCATTTCATCCTGGTGACACACAACTCATTGCCTCCTGAATTATTTCCCAGACAGCTTTGAGCATGACTTCCGTAAGTAGAATATGTTGTATACCAGAGTTAGACCATGGTTGCCTCAAGCGTAGCGCAGTCAGCTGTGACCAGCAGCTGCAGGATTTACATTTTGCAAATATCAGGAATTGGGTTTGGCATCTTCAGCATGCCAGCCGCTCGTGCTTCCACTGAACAATGGTTGTCTCCAAAATGGTAGAATATGCACACTGCACTAAGGAGGCCCAAGATTAAATCCGGTGACACTATAATTTTTTTTTGGCTGCCTATTTTAATATGCTTTCTCCTCTGTTCTGGCAACTTGGAATGTGTCTCTTAAGCTTTAGTTACTGATAGTTAAGAACTCTTAAGGTGAAAATGTGCTGGTACTTGTGCTGTCCACCGGCCCACCTCCGGCAGGGAAATCTTAGAAAGGGTTGCCACAGAAGACAGAATTGCCTTGACGCCATGCTGGCTGGGTGGCTCAGTGAATTGAGTGCCCAGCTGAAGAACCAGAGTCTGGGAGTTTGATTCCCCGCTATGCCTTCTGGGAGAACAGCCAGCCTGTGTAGCCTTGGGCAAGCTGTACAGGGGTCCCAACATGGGCGCACACCCACAGAATGGAATGGTCAACTCATGAATACTCTCATAGCTGGAACACTCTGGAAAGGGCTGCCATAAATAAGATTCAACTGGACAGCACGTGATTATTTTTATTATTGGACTGCAGCTCCTGAGAACCTATCTGATGTAGAGCGAAATTAATAATAATAATAATAATAATAATAATAATAATAATAATAATAATAATAATAATAATAATAATAATAATAATAATAATAATAATAATAATAATAATAATAATTTCATCATTTATTTATTTATTCATTGGATTGTTATACCACCCATCTGGCAGCGAGGTCACTCTGGGTGGTTTACAACAATCATCATCATCATCATCACCATCATTTATTATATATAAATATAAATTATTATATATATAATATTTATAAGACAAGATAACTATGCTGGGTTTTGTATTACAAATCACTAGTCAAACGCTTCCCAAGCATTTAGGACTACGTGATGTATCGGCGAATTATGTGAGCAGATCGCAGTAAGGTGGTTTTCTGCAGCCGACGGATGGTGACTTTGTCAACTCCAATTTCTTCTAAATAGGAGTTGTTGTTGTTGTTGTTGTTGTTGTTGTTGTTGTTGTTGTTGTTGTTGTTGTTGTTCAGCCCAGGCATAGAGGCTTGACTTGATTTTCACTTAGATGATGCCCAAATCTCACTACCCTTTCCAATTTCTTTGCTTAAGGAGAAGCTTATATGGATAGTGATAATTAAGAGTCCTTTTTTCATCAGAGGAGAGCTGGCTGATCCGTTTATTGCTGCTGCAACGTGGCCTACCTTTCATCAAGGTGCACACACGCCGTATACCATAATTTCTTTGCGGGACTGAACAACCTCCGAATTGTTTAGATACAGAAAAGCAAATTTACCTCTCAACCTGGGGAAAAGGGGGGGGGGTAGGGAGGCGGGGCAGGATCAGCAGGTTGCCCCTAGAATGTGTATTGGCAACGAACACCTGAAATGATGAATACTTGAAAGAACAGTGTGAGCCTGGAGCCGCTCTTGGCTGCGAATTCTTGGTTTCCAGCCATTTTCAAGGCTTCTGACTGCCGGAATCTGGCTTTCCCAAATGAATAACTAGCCTGCCTCCCTGTTTCTTTGGTCAGTGGCATTCCGGGAGGCAGGATGTGCGAGGAGGGGAAGGGGGCTATATCGCTGCCCTTGAAATTCTTCATTCTTCCATGTTAATAACAAATCTGCAAGGCCTTTGTGCCACACACGACAACTGGGACTGCTGTAGTTTTTGAAGCAGGTACGATTTGCAAACCAAGTACAGTGGACCTTCATATAACAAACGGTTTGTATAACATAAAATCCGTACAACATAAAAATGGTCGTGATTAGGGATTACTCCTTTTTCAATGCATTCCTATGGGAAATTTGTATAAAGGAAAATTTGCCTAACAGAATTTCATTTGGAACAAATTAATTCCTTTATACAAGGTACCACTGTACTTTCGACTGGAAAGCTCTGGGATGCCTGTGTGGGCTCCTCCCCCCTCTTCTTTCTACTCATGTGCCTCTGAATTTTATCACCCCCATTTTATTTTCCCAGCTTCCCTAGCTGTCACATTGCTGGTCAACCCTTGATAGAGACGAATGCGCCAATTATCAGGACTTGCCAGCCGGGGCAAGCTGATTGTGTCTTAATTGTAATGGACTGAATAGTCTCTCCTTACTGTAAGCTGCCTTGGGTCCTTTTCCAAGGAGAAAGGCAGGGCAAAAATACTCAAAAATAAATAAAACAAATAAATATTTCAGTCACAGCCTGGGAAAACTCCTTTTATTTTGGACAGAATTCCCCCAGCCAGCATCCTGATTGCAGTGGTTAAATCCCAGGTAGCCGGTTCATGGTTGATTCAGCCTTCCATCCTTCCGAGGTCAGTAAAATGAGTACCCAGCTTGCGGGGGGGGGGGAGCAAATGTGTAGCCTGCATATTGAAACTGTAAACTGCCCAGAAATGACTTGAAGTGGTATAGGGCAGTATATAAGGAGAACACTTTGCTTTTTGCTTTTTTATGTGTCAGGACATGACATTGAATTGCACCACATCTAACTTTTCCTAGCTCTATAAAAGAGCATGGACTTAGCATCCAGAAGGTCTTGGGGTCAAAATAGACAAGTGCAAAAATGCATGCTACTTGCCATGAGCATTTTCCCCCTTTCCCACTGTGTGATTTCTAAAGAGACACAAGACGGGGGAAACAGGCTTGGCAAATGAAGCCCGTGTTTACCTTCTATTGACCAATCACGAAACAAAGCTTGCTGTCATGGCAGAGAGTGAATGTGTTAATTTTAAACACACGTTGGAAAAATCCTGTTGCTTAGCATAAAAAAAGTCACAACGAGAGCATGCCTATGGATCCACAGAACATACAAAGGAATTGACTCACCCGATTCTCACTGGTTCAATGGCCCTAGCCTAGTTAGGACTTCTTAGGCTAAGCAACAGGACTTCAGCCATCTGTTTGCACTCAAGTAAGTACCGCCCCCATCATTTGGCTGGGGCAGAAAATTCCAAAAGCACCTTTTCCATCCTTGGCCGGACAAATATAGTAATAATAAATGGAATAATTAACTTCTTGGCCGACCACATTCTGAGTGGCTGTGGCAGGTTTAACTAATGACAGGGCTGACTTTGTGTGCCTTTTATAGCAGACTCCGATTGGTAGGCCTTGGATACTAATTAAAAATAAAGAAGATACTGTAATTTTGAAGTCTGACCACCCTAGGAAAGATGTAGATAAACTAGTGTTCTCTTTCAGTCCTACAAATGAGACCCATTTTGCTTCCTTTTCAAACCTTCTTTGAGTTTATATCCCTTTCCCCCCAGGTTTAAGTATGTGTAAAAGTGCTTGCATGTATACGTCCTTCCCTGTCCTGCCTTTCTTCTGTCATTCCCTCCATTATCTGTTTTAGAGTGTAAGCTCCTTAGGAAAAATAGATCTATACGGTTTGCTTTTATCATTCTAAGGGTACGGTTACCCTATGAAAATGCAACTGGGAGGGATCAGGCTTCTGGAAGTTGGTTTGAAGTCATGTAGTAACCCTGTGATTTTTTTGGGGGGGGATCAGTGTGTGCATTCTCTTGGGGAAACTCTTAATCCATTTTTAAACAGTGTTGTATATTGCTCGAGGGATTTTAGAATGGTTGGCTCTCTGTCTTGTGCCTGCCCACTGTCACGCTGGCTGCCTCTCACATCCATCCATCCATCCATCCATCCATCCATCCATCCATCCATCCATCCATCCATTCATTCATTCATTCATTCATTCATTCATAGTCTGGCATAGCGCTAACTCAGTAGGACAAAGAGAGAAAATTAAGACTGCAGTCCTGCAGGTATGTTTGTTTCTCAGTTGTTTTGCTTCTTTTTTCACCCTTTCTTGCCGGATCTCTTGTCATATGTCATTTGCTTTTGTTTTATTTTTCTTTATCTTTATCTTTTTCTTTTATTTGATTTATTGTGGGGTCTGTTTATTTGGGCAATTTGTTGTACATCGCCCAGAGTTCCCAAGGAAAATCTGGGTGGTCAATAAGTAAGTAAGTAAATAAATAAATAAAGTTCATGAAGACAGACAGACAGACGCATATGTAGGTGCCCATGTGCACGCTCACAGACACAGGCATATACCGACAGGGAGAAGGAGGGAGCAGCTAGGGCCGGAACTAACAAGAGACATTGCCTAGATCAGTGATGGCGAACCTTTTAGAGACCGAGTGCCCAAACTGCAATTCAAAACCCACTAATTTTTTTGCAAAGTGCCAATACAGTAATTTAACCTGTATACAGTTGGCTATGAAGGGGCGATGCCGGGTGCCCACAGAAAGGGCTCCGAGTGCCACCTTTGGCACCCGTGCCATAGGTTCGCCATCACTGGCCTGGATGACTGATACTTTTAGGCTGACCAAGGAGGGAGACACAGACTCAGAGGAGGGTGATAGAGAAGGATAGGGAACAGGGACATGCCAACTAAGGCTGGCTACAGAGAAAACACACAAGGAAGTGGCACACCCCACAGATACAATTTCCCCCGTGCATATCCATATGCCAAAGCAGTTCAAACTGAGTGGCCCTCTTGGAGCCGAGTAAAATACCTCACTACCCCCCGCCGCCAAAAAAAAAAAAACATGCATCCTAGGGAAAAGAAATCTCCACGAGCTATTCCATTAGCATCATGCACTGTTTTAAAAAACTGATTTCAACAATCCCAAACCCAATTGAAAAACAGTTTCCCCCCATGCATGTGACTGCGGTCTAAGACAGTAGAAATAAGTGCTCCAAAGCACTGGGCCAAACTGCAGATTGCAAAATCAAATAGAAAATACAGTACTTCAAAATCAATAGAAAATACTGTACTCACTTGTGTGGTTGAAATGATGAAGAATCTGCCCAGAGATTTGAACATACCAGCCACCTGCTCTGATTTCTCTATTTATCCAAAATATTTACATCCCACCTTTCTATTTGAAACTTCCAAGGCAGCTAACATTAGAAACTAAAGAAGCGATTTAAACATAAATGTTTTAACTCTAATGTACCAGGATTTTAAAAAAAAAGAAAGAAAGAAAGAAAAATACTGTGTTTAATGGAGTATTTTCTTCCCCAAGGGAATTCCATTGTCCCAAGAGCTAGCAGTAGAGTCCATTGTGCCATTAGGATTAGAGTTTGGGTTGTATTTTCTGAAAATACAAGAATTCTAGTATCTACGCCAACCACAGTTGTTCACTTCTAATTTTCATTTTCCCCATTCCCTAAAAACATATCTTAGCCCAATGTGCCCCATTGGCTAACATAGGAAAGTACCTCTGTGGCAAAAAGCAATAGATCTCTACGGACAGTTTTTGTCTCATATAGATTTATTTTAAAAAAGTACATGTCATCTGCATAAGAACATAAGAAGAGCCATGCTGGATCAAGCCAAAGGCCCATCTAGTCCAACTCCCTGTATCTCACAGCGGCCCCACCAGATGCGTCTGAGAACGCATGAGACTAGATATCTGTCTCCTGATACCACTCCCCTGCATCTGGCTCTTGAAGTACCCCGGTTTTAAGCCTGGAGATTACACACATCTCCATCATGGTTTGTAACCTGTGATGGGCTTTTCCTCCTGGAATCTGTCCAATCCCCTTTTGAAGGCATCCAGGCCAGATGCCATCACCACATCCTGTGGCAGGGAGTTCCATAGACTAACAACGCGCTGGGTGAAAAAATATTTTCTTTTGTCAGTTCTTATTCTCCAAGCCCTCAATTTCAGTGGATGTCCCCTAGTTCTGGTATTCTGGGAGAGGGAGAAGATCTTCCCTCTATCCACTTTACTCATGCCCTGCATTATTTTTGTACGTCTCAATCATATCCCCCCCTCAGGTGCCTTTTTTCCAGACTAAAGAGCCCCAAATGTTTTAGCCTTTCCTCATAAGGGAGGTGCCCCAGCCCAGTAATCATTTCAGTCGCTCTCTTCTCCACCTTTTCCAGTTCCACTACGTCTTTTTTGAGATGCGGTGACCAGAATTGTACACAATACTCCAGGTGGGGCCTTACTATTGTTTTGTATAATGGCATTATAATGTTGGCTGTTTTATTTTCAATCCCCTTTTTGATAATCCCTAGCATGGAATTGGCCTTCTTCACCGCTGCCACACATTGGGGAGACACCTTCATGGAGCTGTCCACCAACACACCAAGATCTCTTTCCTGATCCATCACGGATAACTCAGAGCCCATGAGTTGATAGATAAAGTTTTGATTTTTTGCCCCAATATGCATTACTTTACGTTTGGCTACATTAAAACGCATTTGCCATTTTTCAGCCCATTCCCCCAGTTTGGAGAGATCCTTCTGGAGCTCTTCACAGTCTTCTCTGGTTTTTACGACACTGAAAAGTATTGTGTCATCTGCGAACTTGGCCACCTCACTGTTTATCCCTGTCTCCAGGTCATTTATGAACAGATTGAAAAGCACTGGTCCCAGGACAGAGCCCTGGGGCACACCGCTTTTCACTTCTCTCCATTATGAAAATTTCCCATTGACACCTACTCTTTGTTTCCTGCATCTCAACCAGTTCTCAATCCATAAGAGGACCTGCCCTCTTATCCCCTGACTGTGCAATTTTCTCAGCAGCCTTTGATGAGGGACTGTGTCAAAAGCTTCTTGAAAATCCAGATAGACTATATCCACCGGTTCACCCAAATCTACATGCCTGTTGACCTTTTCAAAAAATTCTAAAAGATTTGTCAGACAAGATTTACCTTTACAGAAGCCATGCTGATTTTCTCTCAGCAAGGTTTGTTCTATGTGTTTTAAGATTTTCTCTTGGATGAGGCTTTCCACCATCTTCCCTGGGACAGATGTAAGGCTAACTGGCCTGTAGTTTCCCGGGTCCCCCCTCCTTCCTTTTTAAAAAATTGGTGTGACATCTGCTATCCTCCAGTCCTCCGGCACTGTGGCCGTTTTAAAAGACAAGTTGCACATAACCGTTAAGAGATCTGCAATAACCCTTGGGTGGATGCCATCTGGGCCCGGTGACTTGTTAATCTTCAATTTATCAATTAGTCCTAAAACATCCTCTCTTTTAACCTGTATTTAATTTAATTGTTTAGTCAAGAGGGGCGGTTCAGGCAGCGGAATCTGCTTGAGGTCTTCTGTCGTGAAGACAGATGCAAAGAACTCATTTAATTTCTCTGCAATTTCCAAGTCCTCCTTAACCTCCCCTTTTCCTCCCTCACCATCCAGAGGGCCAACTGGTTCTCTGGCAGGTTTTCTACTTCTAACATATTTAAAGAAGCTTTTATTATTACCCTTTATATTGCTAGCCATGCGTTCCTCAAAATCTTTTTTTGCCTCTCTTATCATCTTCTTACATCTCTTTTGCCAGAGTTTGTGTTCCTTTTTATTTTCCTCATTTGGGGAGGATTTCCATTTACAGAAAGACCTCTCCTTGTGCTTTAGAGCCTCTCTAACTCCACTCGTTAACCATGCCGGTGTCCTCTTGGACTTAAATGAGCTCTTCTTTCTTTGTGGTATGCACTTGTGCTGGGCCTCTATTACCGTTGTTTTAAACAGGCTCCATACCTTCCCCTTCAATTTCTCTCTAACTAGTTTCCTCATCTGAGGGAAGTTTGCCCTTCGAAAATCAAGGGTTTTTATGTCTGATTTGGTTGACACTCTTCCTTCAACATGCATGGCAAAGGAAATTGCAGCATGGTCACTCTTCCCCAGAGGCTCAATGACATTCACATCCCTGACCAGGTCCTGAGTATCACACAGTATTAGATCCAGAGTTGCCTGTTCTTGGGTGGGCTCCATGACAAGTTGCTCTAAGGCACAATCATTCAGCAAGTCGAGAAACCCAGTTTCTCTTTCTTGCCTGGAGCTCGCATTGGCCCAGTCAATGTGGGGATAATTGAAGTCCCCCATGATTACTATCCTATCCCTTTTAGCCACCTCCATGATTTCTCTCCTCATTTCAAGGTCCCCCTCAAGTTTTTGATCTGGTGGACGATAGAATCACATCACTCCTTGGACCTGGTAGTTTAACCCACAGTGATTCTATGGTAAAGTCAGACTCTCTGTCAATCTCCATTCTGCTGGATTTTACCCCTTCTTTGACATAGATGGCCACTCCTCCTCCAACCCGCCCCTCTCTATCCCTTCTATAGAGTTTATAGCCTGGGGTTGCTGTATCCCACTGGTTCTCCACATTCCACCAGTGGCGCAGTGGTTAAATGCCTGTACTGCAGCTAAAACTGTGCTCACGACCTGGGTTCAATCCCTGGTAGCAGGCTCAAGGTTCACTCAGCCTTCCATCCTTCCGAGGTCGGTAAAATGAGTACCCAGCTTGCTGGGGGGGCAATGTGTAGGCTGCACACTGTAATTAAAAAATTGTAAACCGCCCAGAGACTACTTGTAGTGGTATGGGGCGGTATATATAAGCAGAGCAGAACACTTTATTATATCTATGTTATCCCTAGCTTCCAAATGTTCAAGTTCTCCCATCTTTGCTCGGAGGCTTCGAGCATTGGCATAGAAGCACCTGTACAGTGGGTCCCGCAACAACAGCTGCTGCCTTGTTGTTTTCCCCCCAGAGCTTTTGTTTTCAGTAGACAAACTATCACATTCCATTATTCTCCCAGTGCTAATACCTGCTATGTCATCTCTATGTGATTCTCTACCCTCTCCAACCTCATTCCCCAAGGATGAGGTGTTCCGAACCGGATGCCACTCAGTTCCTGTCGGCTTTCCCCCCGTTATCACTTTAAAAGCTGCTCTGCAGCCTTTTTGATGTTGAGTGCCAGCAATCTGGTCCCATCATGATTCAACTGCAACCCATCCCTCCTGAATAGGTTTGCCTTGTCCCCAAATGTTCTCCAGTTCCTGACAAATCTAAAGTCCTCCTCTCGACACCATCGCCCCATCCACGCATTGAGGCTTCTGAGTTCTGCCTGCCTGGCGGGTCCTGCACGAGGAACAGGTAGCACTTCTGAAAATGCTACCTTGGAAGTCCGGGACTTCAATCTTCTATCTAACAACCTGAATTTGGCTTCCAAGACTGACCGCTTGGCCTTCCTGACATCATTGGTACCAACGTGTACCATGACCACTGGCTCCTTCCCAGTTTTCTCTAACAAGCTATCTAGATTTCTCGTGATGTCTGCAACCTTTGCACCTGGCAGGCAAGTGACCATACGGTTATCATGCTCATCACAAATCCATCCCTCAGTATTTCTAATTATAGAATCCCCTAGTACAAGGAGCTTCTCCCCTGCAGCCTGTTCATCTACATGTACCTGATCCTGTATCTCATCAATTGTGATGAGGGAGAGATCCTCAGGTGGAACCAGTTGTTCCTCTGTGCATGCCTCATGAGGTGTGATGAGGGAAAGAGCCTCAAATTGATTGTGCAATATGAGACTCTCTGAGCGATCCCTTGGCCTTCTACTCTTTTGAGTCACATTCCTCCACACATCTACCTCCTGAGTTGGGGAAGTGACTTCATCCTCAGAAGCGTGCCCTGTCTCTTCTTGGACCTGGATAGTCTGTTCCACTCTGTCCAAGAACAGCTCAAGCTCCTTAATATGTTGCTGGTCCGATATGCGGGCCTCTAGCTGCTGCTCTTCCAATAGTGCAACCAGCTTACACTTGCAGCAAGTGTAGTTCTCTGTGTGTTTTGTCAAGATGACAAACATGGCACAAGTGTTACAGGTAACTACAGCTGCTCCCTCAGACGCCATTCTAATGAGTGCAGTATTCTGGGCCTTGAAAATTTTTACAGTTTTACTAGCTGCTAATCTAGAAATAATGATCTTCCTTACAGCAGGCAGAACCCACTTATTCTTTGCCAGTACAGTAAGACTTTCCCTATGTGCGGAGGAACACTTTCAAGATGCTGGATAATGCAGATTATAGCAAACACTGGTTTAACTGCATGGTCTTTATTTCTCTCTAGGGGCCAGTTCCTATAATGTCCTATTTGGAAATGTATACTTCTAGGATTTTTCTTTCAATATTTTTAAGCTTTTGAAACTGTGGGTAAGGAAATTAGCAGATCTTGATCCCGTGGATATAGGGGTCCTGCTGAACAGAAGCTGACTGAAAGAGCAATTAGACTAAAAAAACTTTCCTTCTGTTTGTGCTGTGTTTTTTCCCCCTGTCCCTTTTGGTATTTATTCCATCATGAGCAGACCTCATCTTTTGGCATGGGCACGCTGTGTGTTTGATGGGCAGGGTTTGTGGTTTTCTTGTTTTGTTTTGTTTGCTGCATTTGCTGTCACATTATTTTTCTTGATTTTCACGTAGATGATGCGCAGAGAAAACCATGGCGTACGAATGAGTCCCACTCCTTCTGCTCGCAGTGTTAAGGACCACACCAGCAATGTCGTTTGACCATTGCAATTTTTCAAATGCCTTTTATTCTAGCTTAGTGCTGCAGCGCTGAATTGATATAGTGCTTATTCAAATTCAGACGCGTATCATGTCTCACCAGTTCAGCATTCTTGTTATTCGCCAAACCTTTGTTTTCCAAAACAAAGAAGGGATTTGCATTCCAGCGAAATGGGTAGGAGAGAGGGTGGCGCTCATGGTAGAGCAGAGAAAGGCTGTGTGATGTGTGAATGCTGAAAACACACCTTCCCAGGATGATAAAAGAGTTTTCTGGGCATAGCAGCAGTGACTGAAGTGCCAGGGTGAAGGGTAGAGAAATTCACATCCACCCACAGGATAAGCCTTTGAACTGCTGGATAGCTTGGTGGCTTAGGTCTCCGGCTGCGGACCCATAGGTTGGCAGTACAATTCCCCACTGGGCCTCCTTGAAGGGGTGGGCTTGATAACCCACAGAGTTCCTTCCAGCGGTGCAGTTTGAATGCTACTAATTTCAATGCCATGTCTAGATGTTTCCTTTACTCCCCCACCTCCTTTTTACCAGCCTATCTATGCCTTGCCACCAAAGATGCTACCACTGGCTTCTGCTGCTATCATTTACCCAGAGTTTTGCTGGAGGGGAACTCTTGTTAATTGCGGAGAACATGTATTCTTTGCAGGTCTACTTTCACCTTCGCTTGTTTGGGATGGTATGTTTCAGTGGTGCGGCCTGTTCAGATAGGAAAGACTGAAAAGAACTGGGCATGTTTAGCTTGGACTTGGAGAAAAGAAGACTGGGGAGAGATAGGAGAGCGCTTTTCAAGTATTTGAAGGACTGTCCTAACGAGGCGTGGCAGGAACTGTTCTCGAACATCCCAGAAGGCAGGATGTGCAACGGTGGGCTCAAATTAAGAGAATATCGGCGGAATATCAGGAACCACTTTCTAACTGTTAGGGCAGTACAATAGTGGAGCCAATTACAGTACGTCAATAGATGGTGAGTGCTCCAGCACTGGAGGCATTCAAGAGAAATTTGGACAACCTCCAGGCAGATCTCCTTTGATTTGTATTCCTGCATGGATCAAGAGGTTGGACTTAACTACACTACATTCTATGATTGGCCAAATCTGGCCTTCTCCTCCTGGTTTTGACATCAGCCCCGCTTCCTTTGGATTGATTTACACCCCCTGAAAAAGACTCTCGCTTTTGCAGAAGCTCCCATTTTACATTTTGTTCAGTGACATTGGGTCCTTTGGCTGGGGCCGGCCCTACTTTTGGGCAAAGCAAAACAGCTGCCTCGTGCAACAGATTTGGAACTTTATGAAAGTGTTTTTTAATTCTCGCACCAAAGTTTTTCAGTGATTCTAACGTCTTTTTATTTTATCTATATTTTCAGAAAAGGATGGGTTTAATTCTGTTTTAATGGTGTATCTTATTGTATTTGAATTCTGCTGCTTTAAAAATCTATATTATTTATAAGATGTCTTGGATCCAGGATTAAATAGATGGATGGGGAGAAAGATGGAGAGAAGGAGAGATATAGATGTGTTATGATTGTTTTTACTGCAAAGGAATGAGGATGATAATAATGCGACTGGCTTTAGGTACTTTGTGTCTGTTGCATAACTTTACATTTCTATAAAATTCCTTTTTGCTATGCAGTACAGGTACAGAGATCCACGGGGAGCATATCTACAAAAGATACCGAAGCCCACACCATTTTTTTTTTTTTACTAAATGGCACATACAGTTTCAATAACTCACCCTGAGGCATTTGTAGGAGACAAAATAAAAATGTCTCTTTACTCACAGCAGTTGATAATACAGATTGGTGCCTGTTGCATTTTGTCTGAAAACATACGTAGTGACCCGCTGAGCAGATCAACAGCTAACAAACAACTGCCACTAACCAAACGAACAGGGGGAAAGAAAGCTCACTTCCTGGAGACAAACAGCAGCTCAGTTTTTATTGAATATTTATTTATCTAGTGGAATATTTATTTATTGAGTGGGAGCGCATAACCAAAACCATGCTGCCCTTAGAACCGTACAGTCAAAAAGGGGGAAGTGTACTGCTGAGCAGATATTCAGGAAAAAAAAATTAATCTCATCCTTGTTTAAACTCAGGACTCTTTGAAGAGCAGGTAAACATTAATAAAGCTGACTGAGGCTTACAGGGCACCCATATATAAATTTCCTCAGGGTCATCAGCCTTGTTGAACCCAGTAGGGCTTTGGTTGTGCTTGGACATGCTGAAGGTGGTTTTTACATTGCCAAGGATGCAAATGCTTGGGTTGTCAGGGGTCACCAAGAGCTGTGCCCACAGCCTCTGCTTGACAGATGGACGGGGGACCTCCTTGGAACAGCCCAAATAAGGTCTTTTGTTTGCCTGTTGTGTTTATTTCTACAGCCACTTGCTGGGAGCAGCTTGGGTCTTTTCATTTGGTTTGTCTTTTGTCTTGTGATTACTTATGCAAATGGCCACTGCTGCGTCCTCTCACCCCATAATGGGGATGCTGTTTGGGAAAACAGAACAGCTGACAATTATCGTATTATTGGGACCAAAGAGAAGGAGGGGAGTGTGTGCTTTCCCCCCCTCCTGTTTTGCCTTTCTGCTGAAATCAGAGGGTTTGTTGATCTCCTACTTACTTACTTGTTCCTCTTCAAAAAATAGGAATTTATACTTGATAGTTTTTGTGCTTGAAAGCTGGAATTTTAGCCCCGATTCCTGCAGTTACACCCAGAGCTTTGAAATTTTGATTTTTGTGGGTGGGGGCTGGGGGATGAGAATTCCCAGGAGCTCTGGGGGTTATCTTTGTAGTCCATCAAAGCTGGCTTTCTTTTTGGGCTATTTGAGAGTCCGGAATTCCAGAAAGGTTTCTCCACCACTACCCTTCCACCAATATTAAGAATCATAATCATTTGCAGCATGGAAAATTGAAATGAGGAAGGTGAGTTAAGAGAGAAATCTATTTCATCCTTTCTTATCAAGCCTATTTTATTGCCGGGAATCATATTATAGGCATTATTAAGGTTAAGGTAAAGGTCCCCTCCCACCGCACTTGCGTGCTAGTTGTGTCCGACTCTAGGGGCGGTGCTCATCTCCATTTCCAAGCCAAAGAGCCAGTGTTGTGCAAGCCCGTGGCCATGTGGCCAGCATGGCTGAATGCATTTCTGCGAATGGAACACTATTTACCTTCCTGCTTTTTGTGGTGGTACCTATTTATTACTTGCATTTGCATGCTTTCAAACTGTTAGGTTGGCAGGAGCTGCATGGCACCCGGGATTCAAACCACCGAACTGCTGACTTTGCAGCTGACATTTCAGTGCTCTAGCCTGCTGAGCCTCCACGCCCCATTATAGGCATCATTAGTTCCTTATCATATAACATTTTTGTATTTTAAGTGCAGAGAGATTCCACAAATGCTTACTGGGAAGTAAGACCTATCAGATATGATAAACAGATTCTTGAAACATCCCTATAAGAATCCTGCAAAACCTTCCAGATCTTCTGGGGGGAAATCAGTGTTCCCAGTAACTCTGGGAAAATACTCTGTGTTCATAATAGATGGTATTTATTTATCCCAAATAAGTCCAAGTACTAACCAGTACTAACTTAGCTTCCGAAATCAGGCGAGATAGAGAGGGGCGGGTTGGAGGGGGAGTGGCCATCTACGTTAAAGAAGGGGTAAAATCCAGCAGAATGGAGATTGACAGAGGGTCTGACTCCACCATAGAATCACTGTGGGTTAAACTACCAGGTCCAAGGAGTGATGTGATAGTTGGGGTATGCTATCGCCCACCAGATCAAAAACTTGAGGGGGACCTTGAAATGAGGAGACAAATCATGGAGGTGTCTCAGAAGCACAGGATAGTAATCGTGGGGGACTTCAATTATCCCCACATCGACTGGGCCAATGCGAGCTCCGGGCAAGAAAGAGAAACTGGGTTTCTCGACTTGCTGAATGACTGTGCCTTACAGCAACTTGTCATGGAGCCCACCCGAGAACAGGCAACTCTGGATCTAATACTGTCTGATACTCAGGATCTGGTCAGGGATGTGAATGTCACTGAGCCTCTGGGGAACAGTGACCATGCTGCAATCTCCTTTGCCATGCATGTCGGTCCTTTTCTGGCAGAGCAGCAGAGAGGAAGGAGCTGGTCAGAGGAGCACACGGCCAAAGGGCAGAGCTAACTTCTTCTTTTTGCAGGAGCAAGGGGCGGAGTTTTAGCTTTAAATAGCTGCTACCAGCAATCTCTCAGTCCTTTTCTGGCAGAGCAGCAGAGAGGAAGGAGCTGGTCAGAGGAGCACACGGCCAAAGGGCAGAGCTAACTTCTTCTTTTGCAGGAGCAAGGGGCGGAGTTTTAGCTTTAAATAGCTGCTACCAGCAGCACGCGCCTTACGGCGCGTGCAAACTAAAAAAAAATAAAAAAATTCTGGGTTTAATTGAGTTCCCAAGCCAAGCAACTCCTCAGGAGGTCCTACACTTCCTGACGTGCTTGCAGTTGGAGTAGAGGTGCTTTAGCGGCCCCTACACTGTTAGATTTTGACTAAACAATAAAAGAAGTAAAGAGTCTTACTAGATAAAAAAAGTGCAAGTTTACATTTTTGAGACCTTGAATACATTTTATTGTAATAGTTAAAATGGAGTTGGAGGGAGCAGCTGTAGTTACCTGCAGTACTTGTGCTATGTTCGTTATCTTGACAGAGCGTGTGCAGAACTACATCTGCTGCAAGTGCAAGCTGGTAGCGCTATTGGAAGAGAAGGTCCAGCAGCTAGAGGCTCGCATAGTGGACCAGCAACATATTAAGGAGCTTGAGCAGTTCCTGGACAGAGCGGAAGAGACTATCCAGGTCCAAGAAGAGACAGGGCACACTTCAGAGGAGGAAGTCACTCCCCCAACTCAGGAGGTGGATGGGTGGAGGAATGTGACTCAAAGGAGTAGAAGGCCAAGGCATCGCTCAGAGAGTCTCATCTTGCACAATCAATTTGAAGCTCTTTCCCTCAGCACACCTCATGAGGCACACATAGAGGAAGAAGTGGTTCCACCGGAGGATATCTCCCTCATCACTATTGATGAGATACAAGATCAGGTACATGTTGATGACCAGGCTGCAGGAGAGAAGCTCATTGTGCTAGGTGATTCTATCATTAGAAATACGGAGGGATGGATTTGTGAGGAGCATGATAACCGGATGGTCACTTGCCTGCCGGGTGCAAAGGTTGCAGACATCACCAGAAATATAGATAGCTTGTTAGAGAGAACTGGGAAGGAGCCAGTGATCATGGTACACGTCGGTACCAACGATGTCGGGAAGGCCAAGCGGTCAGTCTTGGAAGCCAAATTCAGGTTGCTAGGTAGAAGATTGAAGTCCCGGGCTTCCAAGGTAGCATTTTCAGAAGTGCTACCTGTTCCTCATGCAGGTCCCGCCAGGCAGGCAGAACTCAGAAGCCTCAATGCGTGGATGAGGCGATGGTGTCGAGTGGAGGGCTTTAGATTTGTCAGGAACTGGAGAACATTTTGGGACAAGCCAAACCTGTTCAGGAGGGATGGGTTGCACTTGAATCATGATGGGACCAGATTGCTGGCACTCAACCTCGAAAAGGCAGCAGAGCAGCTTTTAAACTGATAACTGGGGGAAAGCCGACAGGAGCTGTGTGGCATCCGGTTCGGAACACCTCATCCTCGGGGAATGAGGTTGGAGAGGGTAGAGAATCACATAGAGATGACATAGCAAGTATTAACACTGGCAGAATAGCGGAATGTGACAGTTCGTCTACTGAAAATAAAAGCTGTGGGGGGAGAAGAACAAGGCAGCAGCTGTTGCGGGACCCACTGTACAAGTGCTTCTACGCCAATGCTCGAAGCCTCCGAGCAAAGATGGGAGAACTTGAACATCTGGCAGCTAGGGATAACATTGATATAATAGCCATAACAGAAACCTGGTGGAATGTGGAGAACCAGTGGGACACAGCAATCCCAGGCTATAAACTCTATAGAAGGGATAGAGAGGGGCGGGTTGGAGGAGGAGTGGCCATCTATGTCAAAGAAGGCATAAAATCCAGCAGAATGGAGATTGACAGAGGGTCTGACTCCGCCATAGAATCACTGTGGGTTAAACTACCAGGTCCAAAGAGTGATGTGATAGTTGGAGTATTCTATCGTCCACCAGATCAAAAACTTGAGGGGGACCTTGAAATGAGGAGAGAAATCATGGAGGTGGCTAAGAGGGATAGGATAGTAATCATGGGGGACTTTAATTATCCCCACATTGACTGGGCCAATGCGAGCTCTGGGCAAGAAAGAGAAACTGGGTTTCTCGACTTGCTGAATGACTGTGCCTTAGAGCAACTTGTCATGGAGCCCACCCGAGAACAGGCAACTCTAGATCTAATATTGTGTGATACTCAGGACCTCGTCAGGGATGTGAATGTCACTGAGCCTCTGGGGAACAGTGACCATGCTGCAATTACCTTTGCCATGCATGTCGGAGGAAGAGTGTCAACCAAATCAGACATAAAAACCCTTGATTTTCGAAGGGCAAACTTCCCTCAGATGAGGAAACTAGTTAGAGAGAAACTGAAGGGGAGGGTTAGAAGAATCCAATCTCTTCAGTGTGCATGGAGCCTGTTTAAAACAACAATAATAGAGGCCCAGCACAAGTGCATACCACAAAGAAAGAAGAGCTCATTTAAGGCCAAGAGGACACCGGCATGGTTAACGAGTGGAGTTAGAGAGGCTCTAAAGCACAAGGAGAGGTCCTTCTGTAAATGGAAATCCTCCCCAAATGAGGAAAATAAAAAGGAACACAAACTCTGGCAAAAGAAATGTAAAAAGATGATAAGGGAGGCAAAGAAAGACTTTAAGGAACGCATGGCTAGCAATATAAAGGGTAATAATAAAAGCTTCTTTAAATATGTTAGAAGTAGAAAACCTGCCAGAGAACCAATTGGCCCTCTGGATGGTGATGGAGGAAAAGGGGAGATTAAGGAGGACTTGGAAATTGCAGAGAAATTAAATGAGTTCTTTGCATCTGTCTTCACGACAGAAGACCTTGAGCAGATTCCGCTGCCTGAACGGCCCCTCTTGACTAAAGAATTAAATCAAATACAGGTTAAAAGAGAAGATGTTTTAGGACTAATTGATAAATTGAAGATTAACAAGTCCCCGGGCCCAGATGGCATCCACCCAAGGGTTATTAGGGAACTGAGAAATGAAATTGCAGATCTCTTAACGGTAATATGCAACTTGTCTCTTAAAACGGCCACAGTGCCGGGGGACTGGAGGATAGCAGATGTCACACCAATTTTTAAAAAAGGAAGGAGGGGGGACCCAGGAAACTACAGGCCGGTTAGCCTTACATCTGTCCCAGGGAAGATGGTGGAAGGCCTCATCCAAGAGAAAATCTTAAAACACATAAAAGAACAAACCTTGCTGAGAGAAAATCAGCATGGCTTCTGTAAGGGTAAATCTTGTCTTACAAACCTTTTAGAATTTTTTGAAAAGGTCAACAGGCACGTGGATTTGGGTGAACCGGTGGATATAGTCTATCTGGATTTTCATAAGGCTTTTGACACAGTCCCTCACCATAGGCTGCTGAGAAAATTGCATAGTCAGGGGATAAGAGGGCAGGTCCTCTTATGGATTGAGA
The DNA here is from genome assembly GCA_037367245.1 of Phrynocephalus guinanensis. NCBI lineage: Eukaryota > Metazoa > Chordata > Lepidosauria > Squamata > Agamidae > Phrynocephalus > Phrynocephalus guinanensis. The sequence goes on from CM074741.1 coordinate 5,845,053, forward strand.
ACTGGTTGAGATCCCGGAAACAAAGAGTAGGTGTCAATGGGAAATTTTCACAATGGAGAGAAATGAAAAGCGGTGTGCCCCAGGGCTCGGTCCTGGGGCCGGTGCTTTTCAATCTGTTCATAAATGACCTGGAGACAGGGATAAACAGTGAGGTGGCCAAGTTTGCAGATGACACAAAACTTTTCCATGTGGTAAAAACCAGAGAAGATTGTGAAGAGCTCCAGAAGGATCTCTCCAAACTGGGGGAGTGGGCTGAGAAATGGCAAATGCGTTTTAATGTAACCAAATGTAAAGTAATGCATATTGGGGCAAAACATCCAAACTTCATCTATCAACTCATGGGCTCTGAGTTATCCGTGACGGATCAGGAAAGAGATCTTGGTGTGTTGGTGGACAGCTCCATGAAGGTGTCTCCCCAATGTGTGGCAGCAGTGAAGAAGGCCAATTCCATGCTAGGGATTATCAAAAAGGGGATTGAAAATAAAACAGCCAACATTATAATGCCGTTATATAAAACAATAGTAAGGCCCCACCTGGAGTATTGTGTACAATTCTGGTCACCGCATCTCAAGAAAGACATAGTGGAACTGGAAAAGGTGCAGAAGAGAGCGACTAAAATGATTACTGGGCTGGGGCACCTCCCTTATGAAGAAAGGCTAAAACAATTGGGCCTCTTTAGTCTGGAAAAAAGGCGCTTGAGGGGGGATATGATTGAGACATACAAAATAATGCAGGGTATGAGTAAAGTGGATAGAGGGAAGCTCTTCTCCCTCTCTCAAAATACCAGAACTAGGGGACATACACTCAAATTGAGTGCTGGGAGAGTAAGAACTGACAAAAGAAAATATTTTTCACCCAGCGTGTTGTAAGTCTATGGAACTCCCTGCCACAGGATGTGGTGATGGTATCTGGCCTGGATGCCTTCAAAAGGGGATTGGACAGATTCCTAGAGGAAAAGGCCATCACGGGTTACAAAACATGATGGAGATGTGTAATCTCTAGGCTTTAAACCAGGGTACTTCAAGGGCCAGATGCAGGGGAGTGGTATCAGGAGACAGATATCTAGTCTCATGCGCTCCCAAACGCATCTGGTGGGGCCGCTGTGAGATACAGGAAGCTGGACTAGATGGGCCTTTGGCCTGATCCAGCATGGCTCTTCTTATGTTCTTATGTTCTTATGAGGAAGAGTGTCAAGCAAATCAGACATAAAAATCCTTGATTTTCGAAGGGCAAACTTCCCTCAGATGAGGAAACTAGTTAGAAAGAAATTGAAGGGGAAGGTTGGAAGAATCCAATCTCTTCAGAGTGCATGGAACCTGTTTAAAACAACGGTAACAGAGGCCCAGCACAAGTGCATACCACAAAGAAAGAAGAGCTCATTTAAGTCCAAGAGGGCACCAGCATAGTTAACGAGTGGAATTAGAGAGGCTCTAAAGCGCAAGGAGAGGTCTTTCTGTAAATGGAAATCCTCCCCAAATGAGGAAAATAAAAAGGAACACAAACTCTGGCAAAAGAAATGTAAGAAGATGATAAGAGAGGCAAAGAAAGATTTTGAGGAACGCATGGCTAGCAATATAAAGGGTAATAATAAAAGCTTCTTTAAATATGTTAGAAGTAGAAAACCTGCCAGAGAACCAGTTGGCCCTCTGGATGGTGATGGAGGAAAAGGGGAGATTAAGGAGGACTTGGAAATTGCAGAGAAATTAAATGAGTTCTTTGCATCTGTCTTCACGACAGAAGACCTTGAGCAGATTCCGCTGCCTGAACGGCCCCTCTTGACTAAAGAATTAAATCAAATACAGGTTAAAAGAGAAGATGTTTTAGGACTAATTGATAAATTGAAGATTAACAAGTCCCCGGGCCCAGATGGCATCCACCCAAGGGTTATTAGGGAACTGAGAAATGAAATTGCAGATCTCTTAACGGTAATATGCAACTTGTCTCTTAAAACGGCCACAGTGCCGGGGGACTGGAGGATAGCAGATGTCACACCAATTTTTAAAAAAGGAAGGAGGGGGGACCCGGGAAACTACAGGCCAGTTAGCCTTACATCTGTCCCAGGGAAGATGGTGGAAAGCCTCATCCAAGAGAAAATCTTAAAACACACAGAAGAACAAACTTTGCTGAGAGAAAATCAGCATGGCTTCTGCAAGGGTAAGTCTTGTCTGACAAATCTTGTAGAATTTTTTGAAAATGTCAGCAGGCATGTAGATTTGGGTGAACCGGTGGATATAGTCTATCTGGATTTTCAAAAGGCCTTTGACACAGTCCCTCACCAGAGGCTGCTGAGAAAATTGCACAGTCAGGGGATAAGAGGGCAGGTCCTCTTATGGATTGAGAACTGGTTGAGATCCAGGAAACAAAGAGTAGGTGTCAATGGGAAATTTTCACAATGGAGAGAGGTGAAAAGCGGTGTGCCCCAGGGCTCTGTCCTGGGACCGGTGCTTTTCAGTCTGTTCATAAATGACCTGGAGACAGGGATAAGCAGTGAGGTGGCCAAGTTTGCAGATGACACAAAACTTTTCCGTGTGGTAAAAACCAGAGAAGATTGTGAAGAGCTCCAGAAGGATCTCTCCAAACTGGGGGAATGGGCTATGAAATGGCAAATGCGTTTTAATGTAGCCAAATGTAAAGTAATGCATATTGGGGCGAAAAATCAAAACTTTATCTATCAACTCATGGGCTCTGAGTTATCCGTGACGGATCAGGAAAGAGATCTTGGTGTGTTGGTGGACAGCTCCATGAAGGTGTCTCCCCAATGTGTGGCAGCGGTGAAGAAGGCCAATTCTATGCTAGGGATTATCAAAAAGGGGATTGAAAATAAAACAAACAACATTATGGTGCCATTATACAAAACAATAGTAAGGCCGCATCTGGAGTATTGTGTACAATTCTGGTCACCGCATCTCAAGAAAGACATAGTGGAACTGGAAAAGGTGCAGAAGAGAGCGACCAAAATGATTACTGGGCTGGGGCACCTCCCTTATGAGGAAAGGCTAAAACATTTGGGGCTCTTTAGTCTGGAAAAAAGGGGCCTGAGGGGGATTTGACTGAGACGTACAAAATAATGCAGGGCATGAGTAAAGTGGATAGAGGGAAGCTCTTTTCCCTCTCACAAAATACCAGAACTAGGGGACATGCACTCAAATTGAGGGCTGGGAGAGTAAGAACAGACAAAAGAAAATATTTTTTCACCCAGCGCGTTGTTAGTCTATGGAACTCCCTGCCACAGGATGTGGTGATGGCATCTGGCTTGGATGCCTTCAAAAGGGGATTGGACAGATTCCTGGACGAAAAGTCCATCACAGGTTACAAACCATAATGGAGATGTGTTATCGCCAGGCTTAAAACCGGGGTACTTCAAGGGCCAGATGCAGGGGAGTGGTATCAGTAGACAGATATCTAGTCTCATGCGCTTCCAAAAGCATCTGGTGGGGCCACTGTGAGATACAGGAAGCTGGACTAGATGGGCCTTTGGCCTGATCCAGCATGGCTCTTCTTATGTTCTTATGAGATCGGATGTGCCTTAGGGCATCTGGAGTAGCAACATCTTAATTCAACCGATTAATTCTGTAATAAAGGTACGTAAACTTCCTGGGTAAGAAATAGAGAAAGGATTTTTGAAGGTGGTCTCTTTTTTACTCTGACCCTAAAGAACCAAAGAGGCTGCTTTCAAGTTTCATCTAGACATGAGGGTGAGGTGCAATCAAACAAAGAGTTCCAGTTGAATAACCGATCGGTTGAATCAACGATGGGAAAATTCCCTTTGCCTTTTCTTTTGTAGCTGCACGAAATCTCTTAACGCATGTTTTCAGCTGCAGAAACCAAAAACCTTTGGAGAGGCGAGGGAGGAGCTGGTTAAATATTGACTGTTGGCTCAGTTATGTTCTGCAGATTAAATCCTGCCAGTGTTCAGCCAAACACAACAAACACATTCCGGATGGGGGTAGTAATCGGGGATGGAGAAGCTCTTTCTTCTAAAAGCAAAGAGGAAATGGAGCTTCCAGTCTACGGAGCTGCCTGGAAATGTCACTTCAAATCTGTCCTGTTATAATGGTGAATTATCATCTCTAATTCAGAATCGAAATGATGTGATGGCTTCTTTTAAAGTAGAATAGAACCAACCAAGCAAACAAACAAAAAAGATTCCCCGTGTGATATGATGGAATACCTATAATCATTACATATACTGTACTGTAGGTCCATTTGTGCTGCACACCTTAGAAATTAAAGACTGATCTTCCAGTAATGAGGAAGCATCGGTGAGTCATTTACCAGGATGTTTTTTCCAGGATAATTCCTGACCTTTCTTCCATCTCCATCTCTCAGTTTATATGCATTAAATGACCCTAGCATCTCAAGATCCCACTCGTGTTTTGAAAGTGTGTCATAAGAACATAAGAAGAGCCCTGATAGATCAGGCCAAAGGCCCATCTAGTCCAACTTCCTGTATCTCACAGTGGCCCCACCAAATGCCTCTGGGAGTGCATGAGACTAGATATCTGTCTCCTGATACCACTCCCCTGCATCTGGCCCTTGAAGTACCCTGGTTTTATGCCTGGAGATTACACATCTCCCTCATGGTTTGTAACCTGTGATGGACTTTTCCACCAGGAATCTGTCCAATCCCCTTTTGAAGGCATCCAGGCCAGATGCCATCACCACATCCTGTGGCAGGGAGTTCCACAGACTAACAACACGCTGGGTGAAAAAAACATTTTCTTTTGTCTGTTCTTAGTCTCCCAGCCCTCAATTTGAGTGGATGTCCCCTAGTTCTGGTATTTTGTGAGAGGGAGATGAGCGTCCCTCTATCCACTTTACTTATGCCCTGCATTATTCTTATGAGTGGAAGAGCATTTTTCTCTGATTAAAATCCAAAGTTGCTGTAAGTTGAGTTGGCTTGAATGCCACAGTTATTATTATATCAAACTATAAGCTGCAGTTATTGTCTAACTCTATAATCTTTAATCATCTACATTGCTTGTATGTTCCATAAGGACAAAAACACTTCAAAGCGTAACAAGCCAAAATGTATTGAAAACATTCTTTACAGACGTGGTAAAACTGTATGCATGAATGCTTAAAAACTAAAACTTAGGTTGCAGGAAAATACTTAAGTCTGCATCCAAAACACAGGAGCATAACAAGTATAGTCAAATACTTAAATGAATGTTTTAATTGCCTTCTAAAAATACAAGAGCTGATAGCCTAACAAGGCATACTGAAAAAGCAGAAATTATATGTCTAAAATACCCAAGTTCTTAAAAGTAAAAATATAGAAAGTAAATTTTATTTCTTGCCCTTTAAGTACATTACTCAACACAGAGACACAGTTATTCAAAGTGCTTGCCCAACTAAGCCAGCCTGAATCTAGGGAAGAAAATCCATGTCGTCATTGTCTACTGTTGATGTAACTGCTACTGCTACATGATGCTTGTCACACTCCCTTGCATCAGTGTTTTTAAGTTTTGGTATGTGCATGACATGGCATGTTGTGTAGCGTTGATGTTGTATCTGTGTGTCTCTTGGCTCCCTATACTTATATTTCTCTGAATTGTAAACGGCTGACCTTTGGCAGACCTCTTAAGTTCGGGCTCTTGATTCACAATGGAAAATTTATAATAGAAATTTCTTTTGCGTTTGCAAGCCCTGTAACTTCAATTTGCTGCAAATCAGAAATCTGGCAAGCTGCCACCATGATAATAGGAGTAATTATTTTGACTAACAGCTACAGAGCCTACAGATTCTAATAGGTTTGAAATGCAGACGTCTAATAAGATAAAGTAGAACAAGTCACAAGGTCTGCAAATGCCACCCACTCGCCATGTCAGCATCCTGCTTATTTCAATACATTTGCAGTTGTCACCTTTGTTTACATTCTGAACTCAGTTGTGAGGTATGAAATAAATTCCTTTCCATTTGTATAGTGATGTTGCTCGGATACTTGGCTAGAACTAACTGATTGTTTTGCAGTAACTTAAAAAAAACTTGTTCAATCCTCATTTTTTATACACAATGTGCAGGCATTGTCAGAATTGCTTTTCCTACACTTCCCCTAAATTATTTTGATACTCTTTCTCTATACATTCGCAATTTCACATCTCGACATTCCTCATGATGCAGTAGCCTTGTGATGGAGGGGTTGAACTGCAATACTGCAGTGAAGACTCTGTTTGTCACCTGAGTTTGATCTCATCATAAGAACATGAGAGGAGCCTTGCTTTGAAAAGACTTCTTTGCACGATTTGATGTGGCTTTTGTTCCTGTGTATCCCAGAGAAAGATCCACGACATGGTGACTGTGCCGCAAATTTTGTGACTCTGATGTATCCAGAAGCATTTCCTGGGAGGGAAAAATAGAACATCACAGTCTGTGATGCTCAGGAGAGGGCAGAATGCAGTTTTATAAATCCCGTATATACTCGAGTATAAGTCGGGCCCCCTAATTTAAACCAAAAAACTGGGAAAATTTATTGACTCAAGTATAAGCCTAGGGTGGGAAATGCAGCAGGGCCTGGCAACTCCTCCTTTGTGAGCTGGGTGTGTGTGTGATGTTTAAAATGACTTTTAGCCACCAAGGCAAGTACTTGAGTTGGTGGCTAAAAATCATTTTAAACATGGGGGGGTAAGGAGAAGGGGCGCACAATGTTTAAAATGACTTTTAGCCACTGACCCAAACTTGCCTCAGTGGCTAAACGTATTGACCCAAATATAAGCCGAGGACCCCTTTTTTCAGCCCAAAATTAGGGCTGAAAAACTAGGCTTATATTTGAGTATATACAGTATATACAGTAAATAAATGTATGTGTGTGTTGTTATGGAAAAAAATCATTTCCAAGCGAGGGGCCCTGTTTTAACCTATTTTATCTTCTTCCTTTCCATTTTTTTAGCACCAGTAACCAGGGAGGTCAATGAAAAGGAGGCTTGGGAGGTGCTGAGTCACAGCCAGCGTTTTATACCTGCATCAGCTATTTCAAGTAAGTAGAACCACTATCCTGTCTTTTTGTGAGGGAATGGCTCAAGACACAATGGCCAAACCTGCAGAAAAGGTAGAGGCCATCTTGAACTGGATGGAAAAAAGAATGTGATCTTCAGATACAACTCCTTCTCACATGCCTGCCCTGCAGTTCAACCTTTCTGGAACCTAGTGAACTGCCCCACCTCCAAACATGCAGGTGTGAAGAAATCTCTGAGTAGGAGGAAAGAAGCTTGCATTTTTCACCACTTGCAAGGTCCTCTGCTGCGTTGTAAGTCTATGGAACTCCCTGCCACACAATGTGGTGATGGCATCTGGCCTGGATGCCTTCAAAAGGGGATTGGACAGATTCCTGGTGGAAAAGTCCATCACAGGTTACAAACCATGATGGAGATGTGTCATCTCCAGGCTTAAAACCAGGGTACTTCAAGGGCCAGATGCAGGGGAGTGGTATCAGGAGACAGATATCTAGTCTCATGCGCTTCCAAAAGCATCTGGTGGGGCCACTGTGAGATACAGGAAGCTGGACCAGATGGGCCTTTGGCCTGATCCAGCATGGCTCTTCTTATGTTCTTATGTCCTGGTATATTGTGGGACTGGAGTGTATAAAGGCAAAGGGCCTCAGACCAAGCTGCATGGCCATGTTTGAGGCCTCCTGCACTTACCCCAGGCTTGGCACTGCCCCGAACGGGCTTCCAACAGGTTTCCCGGGCCTCTCAGAGGCCCTAGAAGTGGTTTCCAGCAAACCGGAAGTCACTTCCGAAAAACTGGAAGTGACTTCTGGATTGCCCAGAACCACTTCTGGAGCTCCTGACAGGTCCAGGGAGCGTGTTGGAAGCCTTTACAGGGCAGCACCAGGCCTGGGGTAAGTGCAGGACTGGCCCCCTAGTCCTGGTCTGACCCAGCACCTGCATATTGCGGATTTTCCTTTATCACGGGTCAGGTTGGGTCATAGAATCCTAGAGTTGGAAGATACCTCAAGGGCCATCCAGTCCAAGCCCCTGCCAGGCAGGAACCTCCATCACAGTATATTTTCGCCTTTGTCGATACAATATTTCTTTTCCTGTGTCTTGTCATGCTACAAATTAGGCAGTAGGTTTTACGCAAGAAAAGTCCTATCTAGATGTGTTTTTAGAAATATTTAAAAATGTATATTTTGATAAATTTAAACCAAACACTCTGCAGCTCCTTTTGTGCAAGGCTTAGAAAGATTCCTCTCCTTGACTACGGAATCCCAGCACCACTGTGGCCATTCACAGGTATAACACACACACACACACACACACCCAAAAAGAGGGAATTTTCACCTCTGTTCTTGTACAGCACTAAAATACAACCACAACGACTACCACCGCATTTATCTTGGTTTGGACATGGGAGGTCTAATGTGTGGTTCCCAAGCATGTAAATCCATCCGCTGAGGTAAAATGTTTTTACAAGTGAAGGTTCTTCTTCTGTTTGTACAGTGTGTCAAAGCGGGCTCCAGTCTGTCGAAGGCTTTCTGTTGTTTCTCGCGGATTAGCACATTTACAGAGGTGGCCAGCAGACCGGATACATACGCCCGCTCTTTGCAAGCTCAGGAACTTAACAAAGATTATTTTGAGAACACTCTGTTGTTCTCACTGCTTTTATTAACATTTCCTCCTCTGCACGTGCGGCTCCCCTGTTTAAATCCCTAGACCCTAAACCCCAAAGAATGGGTGTGTGTGTGTGGAAAAGCTGTGGTAAGAATGGCCTGTTTTTTTGTTTTGTTCTGTTTGTCAAGTTCACCCTCTTCCTAAGCGCCCAGGAGTGATAAAGGAGTCAGGTTGGATTTCCTCTACTTTTTTCCTCTCCATTTTGCTACCATGTACGGTCAGGGGCCTCAGCTGTGCCAGCAGTTCTTAGGAGGTTTTGCTTTTGCAGCAAAAGAATGATGATGTGACTATCATGGCAACAGTGTAAAGGAGGAACTATGTTATGCCTGAAACAAAGAATCAGGCAAGAGGCTGCATGAACATCTCTTAGTAGCGCTTTCAACAATGGGGCCGCTGTAAAAAAGGCCCTGCTGAAAACTATAGGAACAGGGGTCTTGCTGGACAGCTGACTGTCTCCTGGGTGTTCATTTCTTCCTGCCAGATCTCCTTAATCCCTCTTTCTGCTTTTTCTGTGTTCCAGTGCCACTGACCTGTGCCTCAACCTCCTTATCTTGCCATGGCCAAATTAGAGACCCTCTCTGTCCTCAGTGACCCCAGCTACCACAGCCAGGAGACGTTCCACCCCTTCGACCCCAGGCTCTCTGAATCTGCCTCCCAAGGCAATATGGGAAGCGTCGGCAGTGGCGTCGCCGGCGAACAAGAGTTTGCCATGAAAAACGTGGGCACCCGGACTCAGAACAGCAGCCGGCAGATCGACGGGTCCCGGAACAGCTACGTGCCGCGGGAAATCTCCAACCGCTATTCTGGGGAGGAGAAGACCTACAAGTCGGAAAAGATCGCCAACTCCATCTTCATCAACGGGGACCTGAGGAAGAGCGAGAAATTGAAAGCGGACCTCTGCGGGAATGTGGCAGCCAATAATGAAAAGAACATGCCTCCTCCTCCTCCCCAGTACAGAGAACCCAGTAACCCACCAAAGATCTTGCCCATCTCTGGGAAACTAGACCAGGTGAGGTTCCATTTATCTTCTCAAAGGGTGGTGCCCCTCCTGAGCTCGATAGGTAGCATCACGTCTCGAGGTGGGCATGAACCTTGGTTCGGAGGTTCATCCCAGCTCATATAGGCAGCCCCTTCCCTCGTCTCCTCTGGCTCTATCTGCCACTCACCGGGCCCAGTGTGCTCTCTTTCTCCACTCTCTCAAATGATCTTCCAATTCCGGCGGCAACAGCTCAGGCTCCTCTCTGCCCTACCCTGTGGGCTGATCTGCCACTCAGACCAAGGGGGAGGGCAGAGAAGTCTGTGCTCTTTCCCATGACCAGGAGATTAGCCAAGGAGGTAGAAAAAGCGAGCATGCTGGGCCTGGAGAGTGGCTGAGGAGGTGGAGGGCGGGAGCAGCAGCACATATGCGGCCTCCTTAACAAACTGGGAATCTTTGAACTGAAGTTTGTGTCCATCTCTAATCGTGAGTTCAGAGCAGCCACCAAAAAGTTCCTTCCCTGGTTTGAATGTGACAGGACAAAGAGAAGGGCCTCCTTCAATGATCTTTCACCTGATGACAATCTTCCTCCAACTCACAGTTTTAACTTATTAAAGACTGTCTCTTCTCACACCCAGCCTCTGCCACACACCCCTGGTGGTTTTCGGCTTGTCAAGGTTTGTTCTGAAATTGGAATTCAGCTGAGCAAAAAAAAAAAAAAAAAAGAGGGAGGGTATTGTTAACCTGTAGAACTCTCTGCCTCAAAACGTGTTGTTGAGAAGCATAGGTAAGTTCAAAATGGGTATTAGAGCAACACATAAGAACTTAAAAACAGCATTTCTGGAACAGGCCAGAGCCCATCCAGTCCAGCATTCTGTCTCACACAGGCCCAACATTTGCTTCAGGGTATTCCCAAGCAGATGTCTTCAACTGCTTATGATTCCCCGAAAATGGCATTGAGAGATATCCTGCCTATCTCTCCAACCTGGAGGTTGTCCTTAGGCATCCATCATGATAGCCATTGATACCCTTGTTCTCCATGAACTTGTGTAATTCTTTCTTAAAGCTGTCATGGCTGACAGTTGTCACCACTTCTTCTGTCAGGGAGTTCCACAGACCAGTGATCCTCTGGGTGAAAAAGGACTTTATCTTATTTGTTTGAGTTTGGGCACCCAAAAGTTTCATGGAGTGCCCCCTAGTTCTAGTGTTGTGCGATAGGGAAAACAGTTTTTCCTTATCTACTTTGTCCACACCGTGTATGATTTTATAAACTTTGATCAGGTCACCTCTTAGACACCTCTTACATGTAGAAGAAGAAACTGTAGGGAACTGGTTTTAGTTAAACACCTGAATACATCTTAACAGTAAGTCCTGTTTCACAGCAGACTCTTGCAGGAGGTGACAAGCTCTTCCTTGCTAGAAGAATTTAAGTGGAGTTTTGACAGTTGTCCATTGGGCATGCGATAGTAGCAAGGTCTTGCAAGGTCCTCTGCTGCGTTGTAAGTCTATGGAACTCCCTGCCACACAATGTGGTGATGGCATCTGGCCTGGATGCCTTCAAAAGGGGATTGGACAGATTCCTGGAGGAAAAGTCCATCACAGGTTACAAACCATGATGGAGATGTGTAACCTCCAGGGTTTAAACCAGGGTACTTCAAGGGCCAGATGCAGGAGAGTGGTATCAGGAGACAGATATCTAGTCTCATGCACTCCCAAACACATCTGGTGGGGCCGCTGTGAGATACAGGAAGCTGGACTAGATGGGCCTTTGGCCTGATCCAGGATGGCTCTTCTTATGTTCTTATGTTCTTATGAGGGTTAGACTGGATAAGTCTATGTCCCTCCAACGTAGTGGAACTGAGTGCTGGGTTTCATGGTTCCTCCGAGGTCTCTAGCTGTTGGCTTTTCAAAATAGGATTCAGGGTTTGATGAACACTTGCTTTGATGCAGGAAGAGCTCATTATGTACTGGAAATTCTGTCATTCCCTGCTTTTTTACTAGAATGGACCAATCTGGGATCAAACATTGGGATAACCCTTATAATGTCCTAAGGGACATAGGGTAAAATGGGACATAGGGTTTAAATTAGGGTACCTTTTCGCTGTCATCACATATACGTAAAGCTAGCTTGTTAACAGTACAGTGGAACCTTGACTTACACACTGCTTGACTTGCATCATATTTGACTTGCAGCAAGAAGGGGCCTGTTTGACTTGAGTCGCAGGCTTTGACTTACATCTCGGAGCCCCGGCGCAAGGCACCGGAATTGGGTGGCAGCCACAACCCAGCATCGCGGCTGCCGCCTCCAAACTGCTCCTGCCTTCTTCCCCTCCTCCGGCAGCGGCGGCTTCGGCGAGGCCAGCTCAGAGCACCTGGAGCTGGTCCTCGGCCTCACCGAAGCCGCCGTTGCTGCCAGAGGAGAAGAAGGGCCGGGAGCTCGGGGCTGGCCTCGCTGGTTAGACAGTCGGCTCAGTCTTGTAAAAAATCTGGCTGCAGAAGTCTGGTCCACAATGGAAGCATTTTAGTTGGGGAGCTGTACAGTTGTGGGACTCTAATGGTAAGCATAGAGTTGTTCAGAACTTGGAACGTCAGGTTAAAAATCAGTGAAACTTAAATGTTAGACATTGTTGCTATGAACATTAAAAAGTGGAGGTGTATAACTTGTGGACTATAATTCCACTGCCTCCTCCTCTCTTTGAAGAGACATTTCATTTACATCCCCGGAAGGAATCTCCTATCCCAGTCAAATTTGTGTTAAATTGTTGTTTTCGGGGGTCTTTTTCATCATCTGGAATGGATTAATCCACTTTCCCATTACTTTCTATGGGAAACGTTCGTTTGACTTAAGTCATGTTTGACTTAAGTCTAGACCACTGGAACGGATTATACCGTAAGTCAAGGTTCCACTGTACTAGCATTCATCCAACTGCCGTATTCTTAAAATTACCTCTGTGAGCTTGGAATTCTTTAGGCATCCCCCCCCCTACTAGCCTCTATGCTCAAACTGGGAACCTCCCTTGCCACCTTTTCTGCAACAAACCCATTGAAACACTGTGTTCTTTTGGCCTCTGCCAACAGCGTCAGTTGGGTGTCGCAACTACTCCAGTCAAGTGGATCTGGCATTTAATGTCTATTAGGCCTAAACGGAACCCAGCGTCTATTCTGGAAATAAATAACAGATCTGATCAGTACAAACTATTTCTGGCAGTCCAGGGACTTCGGAATACAGTGGTACCTCTTAAGACAAATGCCACGTAAGACAAAAAAAACTTGTAGGAAGAAAAAAAAAATTCCAGGAATAGGCATGATTTCACGATAAAAAAAATTCCCTATGAGATGCTTTGCAAGACGAAATACCATTCCATATGTACCCAAGAAACTACCCCCTCCCCAGTTATTTTTGTATTTATTCTAGCCCCCAGAACAGATTAATTTGTTCCCAATGCATTCCTATGGGAAACTGTGTTTCGTAAGACAAAATTTACATTAAAAAAGCGATCCATAGCCTCCAGAACATATTACAGTAGTACCTCGTATAAAGGGATTAATTCGTTGCAAAATGAAATTATGTTAAGCAAAATTTCCTTTGTACAAATTCCCCATAAGAATGCATTGAAAACTGAGTAATCCCTAATTGCGACCATTTTTATGTTGTACAGATTTGCCCCATAGGCGATTCTGTTCAGCAAAATTCCCCTATCTCCGGAACTTTTTATGTTGTACAGAGTTTATGTTATACAAACCCTTTGTTATATGAGGGTCCACTGTAATCCATTTTCATTGCATTCCTTTAGGACACCGTGTTTATAAAGACAAAATGTTCTCAAAATAAATTAATCTGTAGAACGAATTAAATTTGTTTTAAGAGGTACCACTGTACAGGTCCTTGAGGTAAAACTGGCCCTTCTAAGGCCCCTCTTGGGTTTCCCAGTTGGCTGTGCTCCCTCCATTGTGCCTTTAATATCTGGTGGTTTCCTGCCACCCCCCCCCCCAAAAAAAGAATGTGGTCCTTACACAGCACAAAAGCAAGGGCAGATATTTTTATTGGCCAAACAATTTTAAAAATACAGTAGGACCCCGGTATCCACTGGGGCTTGGTTCCAGACCTTCCCGTTGATAATGAAAACCATGGATAAGAGAGAACTCCAAAAATCCCCAACACTGCTGTTTTGTGACAGTAGCTTGCTTTACAGCTGCTGTTTTACAACAGTAGCTTGCTTTACAGCTGCTGTTCGTGATAGTAGCTTGCTTTGTTTACAACAGTAGCTTGCTTTGTGCCTGCTGAATCATTTATTTGATTTTTTTTCTTCTGCCACCCGTGGATAACTGAATCAGTGGATAATGAATCAGTGGATATGGGGGTCCTACTCTATAGTCAAGCACTGTTTATTTAAGATAAAATATTGGCTCCAGGAAGGTATCAAAGAACAGTGAAGTTGAAACGCCTTTGGCCATTGGCCTTGGATTGTGGCCCTTGAGATCTTCCATGACACTGAATTTGGCCCTTAAGCTGAAAGAGATCACCTTCCTTTTCCGTCACCCAACACCGAATGCCCAGCTGAGCCGTCTGTGGATGGAGTGTAGCAAGTTGCAACCCAGGTCTCCAAACAAAGACGGGCAGGCCTTGCAAGTGCACATGCTCTTCCCATTTGTTCTTTGTCTGAAACGGACGTGTTTCTGTTTGGCCGGGGCCTGCCTCCATGGAGGCATCGCGTGCCCCCCACACACACCCAGGGGCGGAAACAGCCGCGATGTTTAAAATGACTTTAAGCAACGGAGCCAAGCGCTTGTCTCTGTTGCTTAAAGTCATTTTAAACATTGCATGCCCCCCAGGTCCAACCTGACCTGCATCCGCATATCACGGATTTTCAATTATCGTGGGTCGGGTCCCTAACCCCCGCAATAGATGGGGGGGGGTTATTGTACTGCAGCCTTAACTGTGCTCACGACCTGAGGTTCAATCCCAGGTAGCCGGCTTAAGGTTCACTTAGCCTTCCATCCTTCTGAGGTCGGTAAAATGACTACCCAGCTTGCTGGGAAGTGGGGGCAATGTGTAGCCTGTATAATTGAATTGTAAACTGCCCAGAGAGTGTTTTAAGTGCTATTGGGAGGTATATAAACAGAACAGTTTGCTTTTATCTTCCTTCCCTTCTACGGTGTTTCATCCCCCCCCCATACACATGCCATCTTGCATGTTTTGTTTTTTCTTGGCAGAGCAACGAGCCCTTAGTGAGACCGTCAGCCTTTAAACCCGTCGTTCCTAAGAACTTCCATTCCATGCAGAATCTGTGCCCGCCGCAGAACAACGGCATGTCGGAGAATCGAAAGACCTCGAACCACACCAACAGCAATGCTCCGTCCGCGGCCAAAAGCGGCCTGGAGAAGCCCAGCCTGAGCAGGACTACCAACCAGGCAGGCGGACTCTCGGATTCCGGACGCAACTCTTTGACCAGCTTGCCCACCTACGGCACAGGCTACAGCCAGTACGTTGGCCCGATGAGCGCCTCGACCAGCCACATCAACCGCATCGGGACGACCTCCTACGGGGACAAGAACGTGGTGGGATACAACGGGATATCTACCTCAGACAGCGGCCGGTCGTCCAGCAAGAGCACTTCTTCCTTTAGCCGGCTCAACCACCTCAACGAAACCCTGCCTTTCCACTCCCCTTCGACGGACGACATCATCCAGGACTTGGAGGACCGGCTGTGGGAGAAGGAGCAGGAGGTTCTCCAGATGAGGAGGAACCTCGATAAGAGCGAGGCGGCCATCTACCAGGTCTTCGAGGAGAAGCAGAAGATCTGGGAGCGCGAGATGGACGACCTGCGGCAGAATTACGCCAACAAACTGCAGCAGGTCTCCAAGAAGGCACAGCGAGCCCAGCAGGCGCTGCAGATCCAGATCTTCAAGCTCCAGCAAGAGAAGAAGAAGCTCCAGGAGGACGTGGGGCAACTCCTGCAGCAGCGGGAAGAGCTGGAGAAGAAGTTTGTGGCGTTCAAGAAAGAGCAGGCTGAGTTCCTTCCAAAGATCGAGGAGACCAAATGGGAGGTGAGTGCTGGACGCCGTAAATCAGGCATGTCCAAACTTCAGACCTCCAGATGTTTTGGACCACAATTCCCACAGTCCTTTGCCATTGGCAATCTAAGCTTAGAAATCTGGGACTTGTGGTCCAAAACTTCAGGAGGACGAAAGTTTGGACATGCCTGCCGTAAATGCTCGTGCTGGGCAGAGAGATGAGGGACCTGCGGCCCTTTCAGATTCTGTTTGGAGCGGTGGGTCCATGGCCCAAGCAGGAAGTCCATGGGGTCACAGGACTGTTGGGTGAGGCTCCATGCACTCAGCCCCATGAGCTGCAAGTGCATCTTGCACCATCAAGAAGGCCCAACAACATTTGGAGGCGATCTTATTCGTTTGTTCGTTCAGCCCATCTGGCAGAGGGCCACTATGTCCCATCTTGCAGGCAAGGTATTGTCCTGAGTTTTGAATTTTGGGTTAAATTCCTTTAGCTGCACAGCAGAAGTGCGTGAATTCTCACAGCAGAATAGCTTCAAGTTCCCCAGATTAGTCCATCCCCTTTTTTCATCAACTGGCACTTACCGTCTCAATAACCCACTCTGAGACATTAGTAGGAGGGGGGAAGTAATAATTTCCATTCAATACAATTGAAGGGCTCAAACAGCAGACAAATGTGGCTGCCTTCAACAGACTCTTGAGAGAGAAAGAGAACACGCAGTAGAGAGGTGGAGCTCACTTTGAATTCTGAGGCAGAAGGGAACAACTGATTCGTTTTGGATAGATTGACAGTCACTCAGCCCAGAAAAGTCTGTCACATTCTTTGGGCAGCATGCGGGGTTGTAACAACTCCAACAGATATGCAACTAATATTATGGAAGGAACAGCTCTGAATTTGTGATAGGGCCCAATGGTGGAACATGAGAATTGAAACTAAATTCTCAAATGGTCTACTAGTGTGATCAGAATGTGGTTGTCTAGCTCCTGCATCCTCTTGTGTCTTATGCAGTAAACCAGAGGTTTGAGAAACTGAGTGGTACCTCTGTTACAGGCTCAGTGTGCATGTTTTACCTTCTCAGTTGCACAGTTTACCATATAGGTTATTCAGGAGACCTGCACAATTAAAACAAAGGGATGCAATTAAAAGATATACAGAAATGGCATCGCCTTACTCAAAAGCGTTGTAAAACAATGGCACCTAATGGCAGCCCCATAAAACCCCATAATGGCAGTACTGGGCCTGCCTCATCTTGTGCTCTCATTCAGGAATGGACAAAGTACAGCTGTTTTCAGATGCTGCTGGACTACAGATCCCAGCATGCCTCACTATTCACTCTACTGGCTGAGTCTGACGGGAGTTGCAGTGCAACAACATTGTTCACCTGGCTCTCTTTCGTTGCACATTCTAGGTTGCCTGCAGGAGTCCTTAGCATATACAGTGGTACCTTGTATAAAGGAATTAATTCATTCCAGATGAAATTATGTTAAGCAAATTTTCCTTTATACACATTTCCCATAGGAATGCATTGAAAATGGAGTAATCCCATTTTTATGTTGTACGGATTTTCCCCATAGGCGATTATGTTAAGCAAATTTCCCCTATCTCCAGAAATTTTTATGTTGTACAGATTTTATGTTATACAAGCTGTTTGTTATACAAGGCTCCACTGTACATAAGCTTGACTGCAGATGGCGTGGGGACCTGGTAGCCCTCCGTCCTTTGTTGCATGCCGTTTTTAACAAAACCTATATACATTTCCATTTTCTTCACAGTGTGGTATGGAATAATTGTCGTCTAGCACTGTTTCTGACCCACTATCGCCCCCACTACCTGGCCAGGGGTTGTCAAAACTCAGAATCAACTTGACAGCGTGTAATTAACTGATTTCCTAACTAATCAATTAATTAATTTGCATGGCAGCAGGAATCATGCCCGTTTGTTCCTTTATTCTTGCCACTCAGCTGTGTGCTGCTGCGGCTGCAACACCACTCATGTTCATCCTATACATCTCATGGTACAGGAAAGGTGGCCTTGAGTGCACCAAACCAGAGATGTAACGAGGGATGAGCAGCCTGGACTTTAGCCTCAAGTGCTAAAATGAACAGCGTGCAACACCATCTGTTGCTGTTTGGTGCCAGAAGGACAGGAAACCACCCACCCTAGATACATGGTCAGTCTCTAGCCACTCTGGACAAGAGGAAGCAGTAGAAAAGGCAAGCTTCGGGTATCACTGATATGGCCGATGCAGATGGGCAGGAACCAGTTCATCCCAGTTCATTTCCCTCGTCTCCTCTAACTCAGTCAGCCATTCACCAGGCCCAGCATGCTTGCTTCCTGCACCTCCTCAACTCATCTCCCACTCCTGGCCAGCTCAGGCTGCTCTGCCCCCTCCCTCTTGGCTGATCTCCCACTCAGACAACAAGGCAGAGCAGAGATGTCTGTGCTCCTGCTCGTGACTGGTAGATTAGCCCAGGAGGTGGGAAAAGCAAGCAAGCTCGCCCTGCTGGGTGGCTTAGTCAGCTGAGGAGGTGGGGGAGGGGAGCGGCAGGGGCCATGCTGCCGCCTTGCCGATCCAGAACGAACTGGGATGTACTGGTTTCTGCCCATCTCTAAGCCTTCTTCCTCATTCCCGACTCCTCTCTTCATATTCGAGGCTCGTGGGACCTAAACTTAACCAACAAGGCAGGCAAGTAAGTCCCAGGGGACAAAATTGCTGGCGATGGTTCTGGAACCAAAGTGTTCTGCTTCTGCTTATATACCGCCCCATACCACTACAAGTAGTCTCTGGGCGGTTTACAATTTTTAATTACAGTGTGCAGGCTACACATTGCCCCCCCCCAGCAAGCTGGGTACTCATTTTACCGACCTCGGAAGGATGGAAGGCTGAGTGAACCTTGAGCCTGCTACCAGGGATTGAACCCAGGTCATGAGCACAGTTTTACCTGCAGTACAGGCATTTAACCACTGCGCCACGAGGCTCATACTCATACCACCCAGAATCTGGACTTGTAGCATTTAAACTCTGCAGCTGACAAGTTTCGAGGATATGTTTGCTAGCGACTGCTTGTGGTGGAGAACTCCTGAGGCTGTTCTGGCTGTATCTTCCGCTGCCTTTGGTGCCATCTCGCTTAAGCAGGTGCTAAAGAATGGTACACTACTGAGTAGTTCAGCTCAGTCTCCCCTACTCTCCTGAATGAGACCACCTTTGTGGTTCTTTTTTGGACAGAAAGGGATCAGCAGAATTAAACATCCCCTTCAGCGCTGAATAGTGATTCTGTGCTGTATGGTTTTCCGAAACGACAGCAAAAATATCCTTCTTAATCTTTATGTCTATCTATCTGAAGCATCAGGTGCAACTGAACAAACCTACCTAGGTCATCAATGAGATGTATACTCAAAGCACCTGGTAAGCAAGTCAACGCGACCCTTTATTTGTTGGTACAGCTCATCCTTCAAATATTGGGAAGGTGCTTTCAGGTGACAACATGACCAAAGTTGTTTCTAGATGATGCTGTGAGTAGGCCAGTCATAAATCTGTGGTCCAGAGAAGTCCTTCTTCACCTATGGTGCCCTGCAAATGTTGACTGCAGCTTGTATCACAACCAGACAGCCGGGATGCAGAGGGTCTTAGTGTGTGTCTATGTGTGTGTCTATACGTTTGTCCCTCTGAGTGCAGACTTAATATTCTAGCAAAGGCATGTGTGATCTTCTGAGCGAAATCTTTTACGGTAACCTCTGGTCTGCATTGGTTGAAAAGCAAGTAAAAAGAAAAGAAAAGGAAAAAACGTAAATGCATGTTGTCATTGGGTGTAAGCACTGTCTTTTTTAGTCATAAAATCTTAACGTGACGATGCTGCATTTGACTGTGTTTTTTCAAGCATCGTATGCATACGTTATAATATATGCATACATTATTTCTCCAGCTCCTGGAAAAATCCAAGATGACACAAGAGCTGCTGGATAGCTCTGTGGTTTTAGGCTTCTGGCTGTGGAAGCAGAGATTGGGAGTTTGATTCTCCACTGAGGCTCCTGCCACCAATTCTTCTAATGGTTAAAAATCTATCCAACAAGCCAGCAGCTCTTGTAATGGATGGAGCTGTGCCGAACGCGGTCTCTCAAATGTGAGAACCCTCACTGATCATGGTGGGAAATCCCACCGTCTTCCAAAGCAAGGAGGTTAAAAATACCCCAGAATCAAGAGAGCAAACATTTACATCCTTAGGACGACCTCTGCTTTTAAGAGCTGGTTTACATATTATACCCCTGACATCCTAGTCTGGGAATGCATGTGCAGTGGGCACCTTGCATAAAGGAATTAATTCATTCCAAATGAAATTCTGCTAAGCCAATTTTCCTTTGTGCAAATTTCCCAGAGGAACGCACTGAAAACGGAGTACAGTCATCCCTAATCGCGGCCATTTTTATGTTGTACGGATTCGCCCCATAGGCGGTTCTGTTAAGCAAATTTCCCCTATCTCCGTAATGTTGTACAGATTTTTATGTTATACAAACCGTTTGTTATACGAGGGTCTACTGTAATCGAATACCTCTATGTGGGGAAACTGGTGGAGGAAGACAACTTTCCTGTACCATTATTTGAAGCCGATGGAACCAGCTGGCTTGCAAGAGAGGTGTCCTTTGCAAACTTACAAAGGAGGTGAAAGGGTCCCGCAGCAGGCATGGGCCTTTAGTTTTGTTGAAAACTGCAGCATATCACCAAGATTGCCATGATCAAAGCCAGGTTACGGCACTTCCTTTTCCTCTTTCTCCCCTTTTTTTTTTAAATTGGAAAGCCAGCCCAGTAAGCTGCCCAGGCCTGTAGTGCTGCCTGCCAAGAGGAATCTGCTTCTCTTCCCATGATGTGTGTTTGGGTGCTTTTACACGACCCCTAAGATCCGCTGGCAACTTAAATTCGGACCAGAGATCGTGGGGGTTTGTCCCTCTTCCTGTGTTCCCACCCCTCCGCACTCCCTTGCTCCTGTCTGCGTGAGGAGAGGGAGAAAAAAAAGGGAGAAAAAAATGCAGGCTCACCTCCGCTCTGCTGTCGGGAGCTGCTCCGGGAAGCATTCCAGTCTCTTAAAGGGGCGGGGGGCAAAAAAACCAAACACAAGGTGAGGACAGCCTGGCACTCACTGCTTTGCAATCCGCATCAGAAATTTTTCACGTTCGGAGACCAGGTACTTGGAAAATAAATAAATAAATAAATAAATAAATAAATAAATAAATAAATAAGCTGTTATCTCATGGTCGTGTCTTTCTTCCAGGTGTGCCAAAAGGCAGGGGAGATCTCTCTGCTGAAGCAGCAGCTGAAGGACTCCCAAGCCGATGTCTCCCAGAAGTTGAGTGAAATTGTTGGGTTGCGGACCCAGCTCAAGGAGGGCAAGGGCTTCCTCAGGGAGAAAGAAGAGCAGATCTTGACCCTGAAGGACTCCTACAGCAACAAAAGTGTCAGCCTAGAGATCTGCGAGGACGAACTGCAGCAGAAGATGAGCGAGGTGCAGATGCTGAGGGAGAAGCTCTGCCAGTGTGAACTGGAGGTGGCCAACCTCAAGCAAACCTTGACCAGCTTGGGGGGCCACCAGCACAGCCATTTCAACCACGAGGCCGCCGAGAAGGCCGCCAGAGACACCTTGGCCTGTGAGAGCGACGAGGCCAAGATGAAACGGCAGAGCGAGGAGAACCTCGGCGCCCTGAAGAAGGAGGTGGAGAGGCTCCAGGCCGAGCTGAGGGCCGAGCGCCAGCAGCGGGAGCAGCAGGTGGCGGACTTTGAGGGGGAGCGGCGCACTTGGCAGGAGGAGAAGGAGAAGGTCATCAAATACCAGAAGCAGCTTCAGCTGAACTATGTGGAAATGTACCAGAAGAACCAAATGCTGGAGCACAAAGTGAATGAAATGACCAGCAAAGTCCCGAGCCCACCACATGGCGATGACAAGAAGACATGGACTCCCTCCAGGCTGGAGAGGATAGAGTCCACAGAGATCTAAAGAAAGGACTGTATCACTCAAAGTATGTTTCTCCCCCTTCCCCTTTCCTCCTAATTACTGTGCATGTACTTCAGCCGGTGATCTTCCTTAGGAGACTGTGCTCTATAACCAGCAGTGCGCAGCGGTTTGCACTCCGACATGCTTTGGTGCTCGACAGGTATTCAAAGGAAAAATCATGATCCACAGGTGTGCTTTTTTGTAATCTATGGAAGATCTGATGTTCTGGTTTTGTGTGTGAGTGGGGATGTATGGATTTTTAAGGTTTTTCTCCAGTTGTTTTTTTTTTAATTTTAATTTTAGTGAGCTCCATTGACAAAAGGCACCCTCGCTACGCAGTCCATTGCCAGCATTTTCTCACTCCACCCTGTCTTTGATGTTCTTCTGAGGCCATTGAGTTTTGGAAAACACAATGTCGTTCGCGAAGGCATTTTTTTTTTTTGCCATGGGGTGGGGGGGTCAGTAAAATTTAAATTCTTACAGTCATGTTACACTACATGCAATTACGCCGTACCCAAAGACATATTTCTGGTACAGTTCTCATTCCGTAGGAAAGAGTCTCGGGCTACTTGAAAGGCAATCAGGTTTTACTGGCATAAGCCATTGAGGATAGTAGCCCCTGCCAGAAGACACAAAAGAGGTGCCCTGTAAAATGTCATAGAAAGGCAAAAGGTCCCACTAGGGACATAGCCCGGAAGCCACAAACGCTTCTACCAATAAACCAGTGGTGTCCAAACTTTGGCCCTCCAAATGTTTTGGGCCACAATTCCCACAGTCCTTTGTCATAGGCAATACAGGCTTGAAATTCTGGGAGTTGTGGTCCAAAACATCTGGAGGGCCAAAGTTTGGACATCCCTACAATAAACTATGTTAGCCTTTAAGCTGCCACGAGACTCTGTGTGTTTTTTTTCTGCAACAGACTAACACACTTGCCACCTCTTCCTTCCTACCCATCTCCAGATTGAGTCATTCTTCCTCTCGAATCAACCCTGGATAGCTTAATCCAGTAGTGGGCAAACTTCAGCCCTCTAGATGTTTTGGACCACAACTCCCAGAATTCCGAGCGTAGATTGCCAATGACAAAGGACTGTGCTTCTGGAGGGCCGAAGTTTGGCCACCACTGGCTTAATCTGAGGAGCAAGTAGCGGTGACGATGAGAATTTCTGCCATGGTACCTTAGAGAGAGGGTGATCTGTGGGAGAGGAGCTGTGACAGGTTGGACCAACTTGGATTAGAGCAGGCCTGCCCAACAGGTAGACTGGGAGCTACCAGTAGCCCTTGAAGGGTTCAAAAGTAGCCCACCAGCCATCAATTAAAAATGTGAGGGGATAAGTTGTTCCAGGGTGTTGTCACACACCTGTACCTCCCCCACCCCAAGGACCACCAGTGCCCCAGCAAAGCTCTGGGACTGCCAGCCCACTGTCTCAGCCGAGCAGGGCAGTTCAAGGGCCATGGCACAGAAGTAAGTGAGAGTTAGAGTCAAGTCAGGCCACGGGCGGGTTGGGAGAAAAAGTGCACCTTTTTAAGAAAGTCTTCCAGCAGCCTGGGCTAGCAGAAGCATGCACTCGCCTCCCTTACACCTGTCCACACCAGCTTGAGCGGGTGTAAGGGAAGCATGTGCATGGTCAGCCTTACCATAGGAATGCACTGAAATATGTTCCCTCCAGAAAGGATTAATTGATTTTCAATGCTTTCCTATGGGAAATCACTGCTCTACTTACAATTTTTTTTTGGCTTATGAGAATATGCTCGGAACAGATAAAATTCATAAGTAGAGGTTTTTAGTGTAGTAGCCCTCAGGCACTTTCGTCTGGAAAAAGTAGACCTCGGCCTGTTCAAAGTTGGACGGCCCTGGATTAGAGGATAGAAGCAGGGAAGACAGATCATGATTTAAGCTCAAGGCAAGACTGAGATTTTCTTCTCCCGCCTTAGACTTCTGACGAAGTGGACCTATCCGCGAAAGCTCATGTTCAAATACAGCAGTTTGTCTTTACTGGAATAAGCCTGCAAGGTCTCAGAGGTGATGGCATGTCATCAAAGGTCTTTTAAGAGGCAAGCACTGCCTGCTTCTGCCGTGATGAGCTTGGCTCACTCCCCATGTTGCAAACTAGCTTGCTTTGGTTTTGTGATGGCTCCCTTGGAATTAAACACAGCTTTCATTTGCAAGTCTGATTGCTCGGGCGCCCAGCCTCAGAGGTTTTCTATGCCTTGAGTAGAAACAGAGAAGCAAGAAATATGGCTCTCCCTCACCCGATCGGCAAGAAGTCCTGGGTTGGCCTGGGAGAGAGGAGAATGGCCAGATGGGAAGGGTATAAATCTAATAAGCAAGAATGATTATAATAACTAAAAAATAGGGGAGAGCGGGTTTTTGGGAGAGAGATTTTTAGGTTTCCCTTGGATTTATGTTTGATTTCTAGAAGCTTTCCCATAGGGAGATTACTTTGGTGAGGCAAGGGAAATGCATGGAGGCAAAAGCTGTTTCTTGTGTGGACGTAGTTTCCAGCTGAGTCACTTCAATTGAGTACATATATTTGTGATCAACATTTTCAGCAACTGGTTTTCAGTTCTTGAGACTCAGGCAGGCTTTTCCTAGCAAGCACCTCCTTGGTGGGGTTTCTCCACTTTTCCCACACTCTCAAACAGAGTTTCTTATCTTATCTCAGTTGGGAAAGGAATGCTGTGCAGGACTGATAAGGACCTCTTGGTTCATAGACCTGGGACGCAACTCACATTCCTTACCCTAAGGAGGAACCCAGTAACTAGGGTTCAGGGAGATTTTAGCACTGATGTAAGCGGTCATGACATTCTTCCCTTAACAACAACGCCAAATTAGTGATTGTAAAGTAGAAC
The DNA here is from genome assembly GCA_037367245.1 of Phrynocephalus guinanensis. NCBI lineage: Eukaryota > Metazoa > Chordata > Lepidosauria > Squamata > Agamidae > Phrynocephalus > Phrynocephalus guinanensis. The sequence goes on from CM074741.1 coordinate 5,869,485, forward strand.
CTTCCTTGCCCTAAAAGTATACAGCCGCCTGGCATCTGGATATTTGAAGCCCATTTGCACTGCAGAGCTAGCCCATGTAACTGTTTGGCTTTTCAGCTAAGGGGCCTTTTCACACGACCCCTAAGATCCGCTGGTCCCTTAAATTCGGACCAAAGATCTTAGGGGTTCGTTGCCCTTCCTTCCTCCCCACCAGAGAAAGAGGGGGGGAAATGCAGCTCACCTGGAGGAGCTTCCCGGAGCTCCGTTTCTCTTCCGTTTCTCTTACGTTTCTCTTCTGCTTGCTTTTTTTCCTCCCACCTCTTCTCTTAAAGGGGCAGGAGGCAAAAAAGACACAAGCAGAAGCCAGGAGAGCCCCGCACTGACCAGATTAAATCCGGACCTGGGGATTTTCACCCACCTCAAGCAGGTACAAGAAAGTGCAGCTGGGTCGCGCTTAGGTGGGCGGGGTCGCACTTAATTGTCTGCAAAGTCCGGAGCTGGTGGGAAAACACTTGTAAGGTCCGGACCTTGCAGCCATTTCCTGCGGAGCTTAGGGGTCGTGTATAAAGGCCCCAAGGGGGACGCATTAACACCATCTAAGACAGGCATGTCCAAACTTCGGCCCTCCAGATGTTTTGGACCACAACTCCCACAGTCCTTTGCCATTGGCAATCTAAGCTTAGAATTCTGGGAACTGCGATCCAAAACATCAGGAGGGCCAAAGTTTGGACATGCCTGATCTAAGAACTCTGTCGGATCAGAGTCCATATGTGAACATGGAAGTAATTAGTTACAGACAATGACCTGTAACTTTCCCTTTTCAGACAGGAACAGAATAACTACACTGCATGAACATTGTAATCTAACAAGGAATCACTTCACTCCTTTTGCAATGTAATGGTAACTTATAAAACTAACTTCTTTAGTTGCGCGGGAATGTGAAACAGAGTTAAATATCACATTACAGAAGTGCTACCTTGTGCTTTGTTGGTACGGTTGAGCGAGACAGACATTTTGGTTACTTTTCAGAAACTAGAAAAAGGAGTTCCCCTAAAAATTTTCACCAAAGATTCTTGTGGCACCTTAAAGACGATCATGTTTTCTTTGTTGTAAGCTTTTGCAGGCAGCAGGGATGGCATCTGTGGACAGGAGTCTGTGGAAGTATTATTCCATATGAAGCTTTGGGTGCTTTTATACGACCCCTAAAATCCGAGGCAAAGGGCTCCCAGATCCGGAGCTTAAAAATTTTTCCCACCAGCTCCAGACTTTAAAAAAAATTAAGTACGACCACAGCCACCTAAGCGTATCCGAGCGCACCTTTCAAGTACCTGGCCTCCAGGAGGTAAAAAATCTTCAGATGCGGATTATAAAGCTGTGAATGCTGGGCTCCCTCACCTTCTGTTTGTTTTTGTTTTTTGTCCCCGCCGCCCCTTTAAGAGACAGGAATCACTACGGGGCTGCTTGGGGCTGCTTCGACCAGCAGAAGGAGGTGAGCCTGCATTTTTTTTCTCCCTTTTTCCCTCCCTCCCCTCACGCAGACAGGAACAATGGAGTGTGGAGGGGTGGAAACACAGGAAGAGGGACAAACACCCACGATCTCTGGTCCGAATTTAAGTTGCCACCAGATTTTAGAGGTCGTGTAAAAGCTCTATTTGTCAGTTTTGGAGTGTAGACATAATGAGAGGGATAACTTCCTGACGGAAAACCTTTAAAAACTGTCAAAACACAGAGATGGCTAGCAACTTTCAGGTGGCCTTAGAATGAAAACAATCACAGATTTTCAAAGTCACCTTCCCGGTGTTGGCCTGCATAGTCTGGCATTCTGTCTCTCACCGTGCGTCAACCTGGTGCCCCATGGAAGCTTATAAACAGATGGCACCTGCTTTCACTTCCTCCTGAAAGTGGCACATTACGTCTGAATACAATACAAAGCTCCCAATTCCAATTAGAAGCTCTCACTGGGAGATCTATGTTCCGTGAACTGGTCCAGTTCTTTTTTAAAGCAGTTTTTCTCGCCAATAGCTGTTACCATATTGTTTGACTATGAATTCTGCTTGTGAATTTGGTCAGTCTAAATTAGATGGGCACCTGTCATTTTACTTGCCTGAATTCTACTATTGGCCATATTTGTTGGGAACTCATCCATGCTCTAGTGAGCAGTATGAGATATCAAGACACCATTTTCTCTGGGCTTTAGGTGCAATAGATGGGTGTTTTCTAACTCAGAAGGGACATAATCAGCTGGTAGTTTCAAGCAGAGAAATCCACCGAAACTCCTCATACCATGGCTCTGGATAGTGGTTGAATTTAGCCAAGTCTTCTCCTTATATATTGCCCCATACTGCTTAAAGCACTCTCTGGGCTGTTTAAAATTTATTTACACAGGCTACACATTAACCCCCCCCCCCGTGCACGATCTGGGTACTCATTTTACTGACCTCAGGAGGATAGAAGGCTGAGTCAACCATGAGCCGGCTACCTGGGATTGAACCCCAGGTTGTGAGCACAGTTTTGGCTGCAGTACAGGCATTTTAACCACTGTGCCATGAAGTTCTTCATTTAGGTCAGAATTCTTGATACATTCATGAAACGACCAAGTACAGTGGTACCTTGGATAAAGGAATTAATTCGCTCCAAATGAAATTGTGCTAAGTAAATTTTCCTTTATACAAATTTCCCACAGGAATGCATTGAAAGAGTAATCCCTAATCATGACCATTTTTATGTTATATGGATTCGCCCCATAGGCGATTCTGTTAAGCAAATTTCCCCTATCTCTGGAATTTATTATGTTGTACAGATTTTATGTTATACAAACCGTTTGTTATACGAGGGTCTACTGTACATTGAAGAGGGAACCATAATAGCTTGTAGTTGAAGAACAGGTGTAGAGTACCGGCTGCACAAGCCCATGGAAATATTTTCATAATGGGGCCGTGGCTTTTGAACTGGTGTTTCTTTTCTACATCTAGACAGGTCAATGAGAAAATCCGTTTCTCTCCATCGTCCTAATCTTTAGCTAGTCATCAAAGAGTGATGCAGGACCAGTCCTTTGTCATCTACAAATGGTATCTTGCAGACACAAACAAGCCATTTGCTGCTCTTTAATGGTGCCCAGAATCCACCACCTGACACAGTTGCCTCCTTCTGTCTAATAGGAGAGCTGACCATCATTAATTTATAACAGTGCTGTCGCTAGCATCAAACTACAGGAGAATCACTGCCGTATGTCTGTATGTGAAAGTGCTTATTAACTGAAATCGGAAGCAAATTGTTTACTTATATGCTGCTAAGTTATACAGAGACAAGTGTACTTGGATGTAAATAACTGTTCTGTATATGTATATATGATTATTACAACAAAAGACGTGTACAGAGAAAGGTTTTACAGTAAGAGCAGACCTTTACTGTCTAGAACTGAGCTCCTTGTTCCTAGTAAGAAGATAAAAATCTTGGAGGCTTCTTCAAAGCAGCCCCCCCCCCCAATCTCATGTGCTGTCAAGGTCACTGTGTACCTTCCCAAGGTTAGAACATGGCGTTCTTGTTTTGGTGTGTGTTTCGTCTACCTGTTGATAAGTCTTGTAGGAGAACCCGAGGGTTTCGGCTGTTTTGAAATGTTGGTGTATTGTTGCTTTGACTTGTGACTTGAAACAAAGTTCACTTGAAGTAGACCCTGTAAACTCGCCCATTCCTTCTTCAGAGGCACCTCTGCCTTGGATTCCTGACAAGAGTTGACCACTACCTACCGGTGTGTCGTTGACTAAGACGGCCAAGAAAAATGCCCCAAGAGGGTCCACCTTTTCCCCCCTGTCACAACAGCACTTTATAATCTTTGCTTCCAATTCCCAGCCAGTGTGACCAAAGAACTGACAGAGGACTCTTTGGAATAGTTGTGAACCATATCTTTATTTTTTAGGATGCTGCTGTGAAATGGGCAGATCAGAAACTTAAAACAAAGCTAAACACTGTGGTCTAAGGAGTGGGGAGGGGGCGTGCGTTATGTGGTACGCGACGTTTCTGGAATGCCTTATTGCTCTTTAGTTAAACAGTGTTCATAGAATCCTAGAATCATAGAATCATAGAGTTGGAAGAGACCTCAAGGGCCATCTAGTCCAACCCCCTGCCATGCAGGAACCCCCATCACAATAATTCCGACAGATGGCCATCCAGCCGCTGCTTAAAAACCTCCAAAGGTTGGCCAAACTTTGGCCCTCCTGGACCACAACTCCCAGAATTCCAAGCCTGTATTGCCAGTGACAAAGGACTGAGAGTTGTGGGCCAAAACATCTGGAGGGCCAAAGTTTGGCCACCACTGTCTGTAGTGTCTCAGTTGATCACTGCACACCAGGGAACCAAAACCGCTTAGGGGTGTTTTTTTTTAATCTCCCCTTAATCGTCCTGCATTTCCTCGAACAATGTCAAAGGTTGCCCTCACGTCTTTCTCTTTGCATCTGCGCGGGCTATTTGCTGGAGGCAAAAGCTCAGAATCTCAGGTACCGGTAACCAGATGCTGCACTGGAGTCGGTCCGTCACAATTGACTGGTCACGACCGCCGGCTACCATTTGGAAGGCTCAGTGTTTCTGATGTTGGACGGCCGGCCGTGTTGCACATTTGACAAAAGGCTGTTTTGCCACACACACACACACACACACACACACACACACACACACACACACACACACACACACAGAGCATGTTCTGGGCTGGGGGAGGGAAAACACCAGCCCTTCAGTATGGGTGGAATTTGCCCAGAGTGTAGACAACAGAGATGTCCTTGATGAAACAGCGGGGAGGAAAGGCCGGCCTTTCGGTGCTGCACATATACCCCTGTTATAAAATATAAAATGCCCGTTTTTTGGGGGGGGGGATAGCCACTGTGATTTTTTTTTATATAATGGATAGCAAGCCTTTTATTGCTTTGTCCCACACAAGCTGATGTTATCATGTGAGGGATCTGGGAGGCCGTGGGAGGTGGGGGGGGGGCTAAGACAGCAGCATTCTCCTCCTGATGTTCTTGTGTAAATTGTGCAGCTCCTGATGAGAGAAAAATGAGATAAACTTTTTAAAAAAAAACACCATTGGATTCAACTGTTGTGTTTTTCCTCAGGAGAGACAGAGCTGCAGCTTCCACCCTACAGGTGGTACACACAAATCTGTGTCTCTTTGGTTCACCACTTCCATCCTGTGAAAAGACCTTGGGGTGGGGGGAGTGAGAGATAATAGAAGCTTCACTCCCACTACCATGACCTTAACAAGGAGCAACCCTGGAGCCAAATACTGCTCAATGGGACAGAATGTCTAGCTTCCCAGTGGCCATTCGGATTTTTTTTTAAAAAAAAATCTATACAGGCAGCCCTGGGTGGCCATGGAAACTTTTCAGCCATCCCCTTTCTGATCCAGAGTGGGGCTCTTTCGGGCTGTTCCTCCCCCACTTCTAGGACTTTTTCTTCACAATGGAACACTAGTTGCCGACCAGCAGAATTGGAAGACGGCAGCTACAATCCAAAAAAAGGCAGGTTGCAAATAGAATTTCCGTCCTTCCATCCAAGGGCCTGTAGGCGCACGTCGTGCAGAACGCTGTTCCACAACTGGTTCAGTGTTACGGATGGTTTGTGCCACATACTCACACCCAGATATTCTGCAGCACTGCATCTGTGGGCTCTGGTTTCTGTGGCAGAGTTGCTGTAGAAATGTCACACATGGAAAAAGATACAACACATATCAGAGTGCCAGTTGTCCTCATGGTGCAGTATGGCCTCCCACATGCTTGCTTGGGTCTCACAGCAACAAAAATACACATGTACAGCAGTACAGTAGGACCCCGGTATCCGCTGGGGATTGGTTCCAGGCCTTCCCGTGGATAATGAACACTGTGGATAAGAGAGAACACCTGCTCACCCATCCCCAAACTGCTATTTCAGGACAGTAGCTTGCTTTATGACTACTGTTTTGAGACAGTAGCTTGCTTTATGGCTGCTGTTTGTGACAGTAGCTTGTTTTACAGATGCAATTTGTGACAGTAGCTTGCTATACAGCTGCTGTTTGTGACAACAGCTTGCTTTGTGGCTGCTGAATTATTTAATTTTTTCCTCTGCCAACCATGGATAACTGAATCAATGGATAATGAATCAGTGGATATGGGGATCCTACTGTATATGAAACCCCCCACGCCGACATTTTGTGAGGGCTCGCAACTCAAAAATAAACCAAGGAAATGCAATGCCTTTTTTGGTTCTCCCTCCTTGAAATCTCACATGCCTGTGTGGTGTACACTTGTTGTACATGCCATCAGCATATACTGGGGACACCTGGTTGTGGCCAGTAACACTCCATACATGCTGGGACACCATCCTAGGATCCATTGTGCACATGCCACTAAAGAAAGGGGGGAACAGGAAAGGTTGGCAGAAGTAGTGACTCATTTCTTACCAGCATTCTGCCAAGAAATTATGCTTTTTGGGGTTCTTCCGTCAAGGAATGGCCCTGTCTTTTATGGCTAGGAGGGAAGAACTTCTGAATATCAAAGGCTAAGCTGCCATCACTGACTTCATCTGAAGTTTGCGCTCAAGTACAGTTTGTCATGAAAGGAGAAAAAGTGAATGAATGTGTCCTGCTAATTTCTGGGTGTGTGAGCACATACATTATTTATTATGTATTTATTTATATATTTTATACCGCCCATCTTCCCGATGGAACTTCGGGCGGTATACAACAATCACATCAATCAATCAATCAAACAAACAAACAAAAAATCACAAATACTTCAACGAATTAAAAGAAAAATAATGCTCGGCAAGATGGCGGAAGAGAGCAAAACAAAACCCTAATGGTCGCCAAATGCCACTCTGAAAAGCAGGGTCTGAAGCGTTTTTCTAATGCATGTGTTGGTGTGTGTGTTTATTCTGCTGAAACATATATTGGTTGGTTACTTGATACAGAATCCCAAACCAGCTACCAACAAAAATATTTTGCTCATCGCCTCCCAGGTCAAAACATTTTAGTGTCTGAGCAGAACATTCAGATTGCGCACTCACCTGAGGATAAAAATAGATTTGAAGCCTAAAGTAACTAACTGGCTATCTCACCTCCTTGCATAATATCTGAAGCCTGCCAGCTCTGAATCCCATGACTCACCGTGTTTCTTGGTTATGAGGGCGGCAGACTTTTTCTTGATTTCTGGAAGTAGGATGGTGAATCAGGGCTCTTCCAGACAAATGTTTTGTTCAGAGCTTTCTGTGGTTTGGTGCCAAAACAGCACCGTGTTTAAAAATATTGATGTCCAGATTTCTCCACAAGCAGCTCTACGCCTAAGTCCAGAGGGGCCCCCAGAAGATACACAAATCCATTTTAACCAACAATGAGGTCTGGTAACTAGAGATGGGCACAAATTAAAAAAAATTGCATTTCGTTTGTCGTTTGGACGGTCCGTTTCGGTTTGTTTCCGTTTTTCGTGAATTTTTGCAAAAAAATTGTTTTCGTTTTCATTCGTTTTGTTACCATTTCGTTACCATTTATTTCATTTCTTGTGATTTTTTAAGGATTTTAAGCAGTTCACTCATATTGCAGTAATGGAAACAAAACGCATGACAAGATTCCCGGTGTTTCTGTTCGTTTCGTTTCATTTTAGAGACAAAATTCATCATTTTGTTACATAACGAAACGACAAAAACGGAAAAATTGTTCGTTTCGTGCCCATCTCTACTGGTAACCACTGCTCTCTTCTTCAATAAGAGTATTCTGTGGCAGGACACCACAATTATATATACAGTGTTACCTCAGCTTATGAATTCAGTCCGTTCCGAATGCATGCTCTTAAGCTGAACTACTCTTAAGTCGGGGTAACTATCTAAAAAATTGAAAAAATAAGTTAAAAAATAAAAAAATGGAAAAATATTGTAAGTTGAGCAGACCATATCTAAAATTTGTAATGCAGCAGTTAAAACGCCAACAGTTTTCCGCTCTTAAGTTGAATTGCTCTTAAGTCAAGTTGCTCTTCAATCTTATTGAAGACTATACCATTGTTTACCAAACCTCATTGCTGGTTATGAAAGGCCCTTTCCTAACAGTTCAAACTTCAAAGCCTCAGAAAATGTAGGTCCACCACTGGACTTCTCTCTAAAACTCCCCTTCATTTATTATAGAGAGATCTGCTTGGCTTTAAGAAATCTTTAAGACATAATTAAAAATTCTACATCTCTTCTGGAGTTGCTGGTTTTTTAAAGTGCTAATTTAAAGATTCTAAGTGCCCCCTCCACACATAAACTGCAAATGAAGACTGTCAAACTCGATCCCAAGTAGGAAGTGAGATTAAAAATCAGCCATGGTTTTTGGGATGAATAAGAATATGGATGGCTGGAAAAAATACTGATAACATTGGTCTCGAAAGTGGGATTTTGGGGAGAACCAGTGCCTTTCCTGGGAGAGCTCTGGTTCCAAAAGGAAAAGGCAATTTAGACATTTAGTTTTCATTGACTCCTTAAGATCATACTAATACTTTTCTGCAGAAAATGAGTGAGATGCGATGGGAAGAGCAGGTGTGCATGAAGTGGCAATCTTTTAAACAAACTTAAGGGGCCCAAAATGGTGGGAGGTTTTACCAGCAATAATAACTGCCAGTCCAAGTGTTTCACATTTTTAATGCCTGCTGTATCTTTAAAACAAAACAAGCCCTGGACTGGCCCCAGGGTCAGCAGTTTGGAAGCAAAACTGCCTTGATGACCTTTATTACCTATTTTTTAAAAGAAGCTTCAACCTCTTGGTCTATCTGCTCTTACTGTGAATTTAAGCCAGAAGTGTACTAAATAAAAACTCTTAATCTATTGTCAAGCGTTGACTGTTGATGGTTCTTTGAACTATGTCTGAGTTTTGCAAAAATGGGGAAAAGGGGTGAGGGGTACAATATACACACATGATAAAAATGTTGGGGATGGCCGACATTCTACATTTTTCAAATGACTAAAGTTTCTGAAGGCACTTCTCCACTTCTTGCATTCAAACATTGTTCAATCAACTTTGCCTTGCTGGTCAATATATTTAACAAAATGAAATAAAGTTTTCCCCCTCTTTTTTTGTACAGTGGAAAGATCAATTTTTAAATGATTGTTTAAACCTATGGCACATTTCACAGTCTGCTGTTCTCTTGTTGATCTTTATTGGGTTATATAAAGATGATAACAACTGATGCCTTTGGAGTTTTTTCTTAATAGTGTAAATATATATCTATATAGAGGTATGTGTATATATGTGTGTGTACATATATAAATAGATATATAAATACATTATACATGTATCTGTGTGTGTTTCTTTCTGACTATGAACAGCTTATATGTGCGCGAAAATTTAAAAGGGGGGGGAGGAGAATGATGGCCCTTTGAAAAATTGAAAGCTGTTACTCTCTTTTTCTTGAGGGAAACGACTTTGGCTTTATTTTGATGCCTGGCACAATGGCTGTCATGGCAAAGAGTGTGGGTGTGTGAAAGAGGATTAAGCTACTGTAAGAAACTCCACATTGCAAGGGGGTGAAGACATCTTGAAATCCTCTGAAGAAAAGGTGGCACACGTAACATCCCCACTTGATTGGGATGAGAGCACCACATTTCATATGGCTAAGTTGACTGTGGCTTCCGAGGCAGTCCATAGGGGAAATTCGTTATCTGAGGCAGCTCATAGGAAAATTTGTTATCCGAGGCAGCCCATAGAGAAAATTTTTTATCCGAGGCAGACCTATACATAGAATTGCAATTTGTTATCTGAGGCAGCCCATAGGGAAAATTCATTATCCGAGGCAGCCCTATACCTGGAAAATGCAATTCGTTATCCGAAAAAATCGTTATCAGGGGCGTTTGTTATCCGAGGTATTACTGTACATTTGGAGTGTGTGTGGGGGAGGGAGGCAGCCACTCCTTCCCTGCATTTCTAAGGTCATCCAGACAAGGCTGCACTTCTTTCAATGCCTCCACCCCCCCTTATAATAACAGTTTCAGGGAGATACAGTGGTACCTTGTATAAAGGAATTAATTTGTTCCAAATGAAATTATGTTACGCATATTTTCCTTTATACAAATTTCCCATAGGAATGCATTGAAAACAGAGTAATCCCTACTTGCAACCATTTTTATGTTGTACAGATTCGCCCCATAGGCAAATCTGTTAAGCAAATTTCCCCATCTCCAGAATTTTTTATGTTGTACCGATTTTATGTTATACAAACCGTTTGTTATACAAGGGTCCACTGCACTTGTGATGAGGTGTCTATTAAACTCTTCTTTTCCTTTTCCTGCAGCCGTCTGGGTGCTCTTCCGGCCCTGTGCAGGAGTGATTTTTAAAAAAAATGTGTGCCATGTATTTATCTCCCTTCCTTCTTCCAGGGAGTTGAAAGACATACATCACTGCCTTTCTTTCCACTTGTCATCACACCAACCCAGTCCAGTCTAAAAGCACATCTGGCCCCCAACCCAGTCCCATTCCAGCTGTTTTCCCAGTGAAGGACGCAGGTTCTTGTTTCATCATTTGTACAACAAACACGACAACTGACTTGCAAGTGTTCCCAGGTAACTTTCCCCCCCATTGAGAGAAGCAGTGGCAGCCCACCCAGGAGTTTAAGTGGGGCACTGACCCACCTCAGGCTACCTCCAGCCATCCCACCCCCACCTTGCCAAAGGCAGAAGGCATCTGTATGTGTGAATGCTTCCCTGCCTTAGTGGGTATCTGAATCTCCCCCACCCCACCCCAAGCCAGTGGTTAAACTGCTGTACTGCAGCCTAAACTGCTCATGGCCCGGGGTTCAATTGTAGTCAGTAAAATGAGGACCCAGCTTGCTGGGGGTGGGGGTCTGTAGCCTGCATAAATAAATGGTAAACTGCCTAGAGAGAGCTTTAAGCACTATGGGGCAGTATTATAAGCAGAACAACTGGTACGATGAGTCCGTTGGCCGTTGGCCGCTTCGGAAGCGTGGCCCTGCGTAGCAAATGGCAGTTAACGAGGACAACAGACAAAGAATCAACTCTGGTCACAATTGTTCCGGGAGCTTGTCAAAGCCCCATTAGAGCCTTTGCTGAACAGCTGATTTAATTAACAGATCTGCCCAGGCATTTCCATGGCATTTAGTCATGGTCATGTCTGAATAGTTTTGCAGAGCTGGACTAAGGATCGTAATAACTGGGCAATTTGACCGTCTTATTTTTGATGTAGCCCAGCTGTAGCCTTGAGTGCTCTAAAGTGAAATAGAAAATGGGGCTAAATGCTTCTGACAGAATTAAGCAACCAATTGTGGAAGCAAGACAGGACTTTAGATGCCGGTGATGATCCTCAGCCACGAGAAATTTGTTGGGTTCAGGGAAATGACCTTTATATTAGTGAAAGACCTGCTCCAAATGAGTCTAGTGTCCTTCTGGTTGTGTAGAGGCAGGTATGTCTGGTTGAATATTTGCTCTAAGGAAGTTAACATCAGAAATTGATTTCAGCCGGGGTTACTTATTAGCTTAGCAATTAGCTTTAAGCCAGTTTAATAAATGTTTTAAAGGGACTCTTGTGTTTCCCGGGTGGAGAGGCATACTCCCTTCCCCCTGCCATCCTCTCAGTAGCAATTCAACCAACGGTTGTTTACTTCCACCATCTTTTTGTACCGGCCAAAATCTTGGTTGCTGAATTGGAATACTAAAGGTAGAAAATCCCCATGCAAAATAAAGTGGTTAAGTCAGGAGTATTAATCCCCTGAGATCTTAAGACCAAAATCTTGCAATCAAGCTGTTTTGATGTCACAGGGAGGTTATGTGATATCACAAGTAGAGGTCATTGACAAAATGTTTGTGGGTCTGACAGAGGTACATTGCACCAAACCCTTGATAAGTATAAAAACCAATATAGGAACATAAGAACATAACATAACATAAGAACATAAGCTGTATGTTATGTACTCCATCAATAGCAATTAGGGTGTGCAAGCTAACGAAAGGATCAAAATGATTCTAAGCATGTCTAAATGACTCGTATGAAAGAATGAACCTAAAAATGTGGGTTTTGTTGTGAAAATTGTTCTTTGCATCATCAGTGTAGCTTCTACCTACCGACCACAGCGGAATTTTTACATCAGAGTCCAAAAGCAGCATAAGCAAAATCACTAAGAGTAAATGTACCGTGGATGTGATCCAAGAAAACTTACATTAAAATAATATACAATGGTACCCCGACTTAAGAGCAGCTCAACTTAAGAGCAATTTGACTTAAGAGGGAAAACTGTTGGTGTTTTAACTGCCGCCTTAGAAATTTTAGATATGGTCTGCTCGACTTACAATTTTTTCCATTTTTTTATTTTTAACTTACAGTATTTTTTCAATTGTTTAGATAGGTACCCTGACTTAAGAGTAGTTCGACTTAAGAGCATGCATTCAGAACGGATTAAATTCGTAAGTTGAGGTACCACTGTAATAGTCTTTAAGAGGCCACATGATTTTGTCTTTTGTTTCTTTGGATGTTGCCTGGTATGTTTTCACAGACTAACACAGCTGCCTCTTTCAAAATCTGAGTTGTGAGGCTGGCAGCATCCAGTTTATGGAGCAATCAGATCTAAAACCTGAGACCCAACAGAGAACAACCCAAAAGACCTGAGCCCTGGCAACACAAACCAAAAAGCAAGTGCCAGCTCTAGGATATGCCACCATCTTGCTTGCAGATGGAGGGTTCAAGGAATGAGAATCTGAGACAACACTCCTTGAACCTAACTTGCAAGTGATAGGTTCCTTGAGATGATTACCATTCCATGCAAATTGTGTTATATCATGATTTTTTATGTTGTAAACCGCCCAGAGTAGCCCTAGGGCTAGATGAGTGGTATAAAAGTCAAATAAGCAGCTTGCAGAAGCTCTCCAAAAAGATATCTCTAAACTATGTGGAGGTCTTCAGGAGCTATGAGGCTGGGGTTGGAGAGGAAAGATGTTTTCTTTGCTGAAATGTGTCCCCCAGCAGGACTTTTATGCAGCAAAAGCAAAGTCTGAGGAGCATCCTCACCAGGGTCTAGCTCAATTTGGCTCCAAGGATAACGTGAGGGCCATTGTGGTACAGTAGTTAGTGTTGGTGATCCAAGGTCAAATCTCCATGGGGCCATGAAGCTTGCTGGGTGACCTTGGGCTAATATCAGTCATTCTCAGCTTGACCTGCTTCAGAGCTTAGGATCGCAAGGGAAGGTGGAGAGCTACAAATGCAGCCTGGAACTCACAGGAGAAATGCCATAATATAGTATATATTGTGCTGATCAAACAATCTGAAGACTTGAATGCATCTGAACAAGCCCTCAAAAATGATTTAAACAAAATAGATGTGTGTTTGTTTGTTTAGATATTTGGAGGCTAAACCCCAAGATCAATAAAACCAAGGTCACTTGCTTTCAAGTGAGTGACATACAAGCCAACAAGACCCGAAAGAATAATTTAGAAACCAGGTTCTAAAGTCCAACTGTAATCCAGTTGACTGGCTCTATAGGGAACATCTATGGATAATATGAACACCAGGAACAATATACTACTACACAAACTCTCCAGTAAACTAGAGAGCAGGTGCCACAGCTCTTAGGACATCAGCTCCTGCCTTGAGGTATTTGGTGGCTGAGTACTGCAGCTCTGTATGGCTAAACAGGTATTCTTTTATCAGACATCAGATGTCTTCTTCTTCTTCTTCAAGTGCCATGTCCTTGTAGAACATTGGCAATGTTCTCCCTCTCACAAAATACCAGAACTAGGGATACACTCAAATTGAGGGCTGGGAGAGTAAGAACAGACAAAAGAAAATATTTTTTCACCCAGTGCATTGTTAGTCTGTGGAACTCCCTGCCACAGGATGTGGTGATGGCATCAGGCCTGGTTGCCTTCAAAAGGGGATTGGACAGCTTCCTGGAGGAAAAGTCCATCACAGGTTACAAACCATGATGGAGATGTGTAAATTCCAGGCTTAAAACCAGGGTACTTCAAGGGCCAGATGCAGGGGAGTGGTATCAGGAGACAGATATCTAGTCTCGTGCACTCCCAGAAGCATCTGATGGGGCCACTGTGAGATACAGGAAGCTGGACTAGATGGGCCTTTGGCCTGATCCTGCATGGCTCTTTTTATGTTCTTATGTTCTTAAGTAGCCTGAACTGGTTCCTATGTAAAGCTATTCTAAACAGAGCACCTGTGTTCACTGCGGACCATCGGCTTAAGTTCTTTAGCCAGCATGTTCTTCTATGCCTGGGCCGCATTAGATGTCATTGTGGCTATTCAGACTTCCTCTATCATCCTCATAAAGACATTTGTTAACTGCTAAAACTAGGGTAGCAACCATCATCTTCATTCCTAATCTGCAAATCAGTCTGAATCAAGTCTCTCCAAATCTGTCAGGCTGTCAGTCCCAATTACAGGTGATTTATAACCACTGTTTTGGACTTCACACCTCATCTGGAAACAAGCAACAGCTGAGATGGGCGCCTTTTGGGATCTGAGCTCTAAGGGAGAGAGAAAGGCAGTCTGGACCCCATACATTTGTGGGTTTCCACAATAAACTCTGGCTTGGCTCGGGGTAGCGTCCCTTAGGCCCACTTATTCCCAACATAACAGCCCAATCTGGCCTCCTTTTCAAGTGTTCGTGTGGTGGATAGAGTGATGGACTTGGACTCAGGAAGGTAAAGATAGTTTCCCCCGCACATGCGTGCTAGTCGTGTCCGACTCTAGAGGTGGTGCTCATCTCTGTATTCAAGCTGAACGGCCAGTGTTGTGCAAGTCTGTGGCCATGTGGCCAGCATGCCTGCAAGGAAACACTGTTTTACCTGCCCGCTTTTTACGACGGTACCTATTTATCTACTTGCATTTACATGCTTTCAAACTGCTAGGTTGGCAAGAGCTGGGGTTAACAGCGGGAGCTCACTCTGCTGCGTGGCATCCGGGATTTAAACCGCTGAGCTGCCAGCTTTGCAGCCAACAGTTTTCAGTGCTCTAGCCCAGTGGTTCTCAACCTGTGGGTCCCCAGATGTTCCTGGACTGCAACTCCCAGAAACCCCTTCCACCACAGCGAGTGGTGGAGGCTTCTGGGAGTTGTAGTCCAAGAACATCTGGGGACCCACAGGTTGAGAACCACTGCTCTAGCCCACTGAGCCACCATGGCCCTTTCAGGACTCAGGTGTGGGTTCAAATTTCACACACACCGCTTGGCCACCATAGAGATTCATGGGGTGGGGACAGAGTTGGTAAAATCACATCTTCTTAGCCTCATGGCTCAATGGTGAAGCTGCACTACTGCACCTAAGACTCTGCTCATGACCTGAGTTCGATCCCAACAGATTCAGGTAGCCAACTCAAGGTTGACTCAGCCTTCCAAGGTCAGTAAATCGAGTACCCAGCTTGCTATGGGGGTGGGGGCAATGTGTAAGTTGCATAATTAAATTGCAAACTGCCCAGAGCCAGCTTTTAAGCCCCATGGTGTGATGTAGAAGCAGCACACTTGAAATGCTTTGCCTAGCGCCCTGAGAGTGCCCAAGACGGATGCAAATGAACGAGACGTAGCGCGCACAGGAAGATGGCAGCCCTGGACTGGACTGGACTGGAGGAAGATAGCCGCAAACATTAAATCAACCTCGCACCAAGCCGAAGTCTCGCTCGTCTGAACGAGGCCTTAACAAGGCCTGGCTTTTCCTCGACCGGCCTATTTACGAAATCCACCCTGACAACCGCCGCGTCGCGCGGCCCTAGCAACAGCAGCAGCGCCCTCTAGAGGCGCCCACGCGGCCGGCCTCGACCCCCTTCGAGCATGCGCACAACCAAATCCGGGCGGCGGCGGCGAGCAGGGTTTCCTTATAGCGCGCCTGCGCCAAAGCCGACGGGTAGGCGAAGATTTATCCCCCGTCGCTTGCCGTAGTTAGGCGCTTTCCAGGACATGGGCGGTGGCGGCCGCGACCGCGGCGTCACGTGACCGGAAGTACCTCTATGCAGCGGAAAGGAGAGGAGGGCGCTGAGAGCAGCGAGAGCTGAGGTAAGAAGGAGCGGCCGGGAGGACAAGAAGGAAGGGAGTTCCCCCCCCCTTGGTGGGTTCTCGGTGAGCGGCTGAGGGAAGGCCTGGAGGCAGGTTGGGGGGGGGCAAAAAAGGGCCTTCCGCACCCCCTCCTCACCCGGGGGTTATGGGGGGAGAAAGAGTGGTTCATCATCATCATCATCATCATTCCCCAGGGGGTGGGGGATGGGGTGATGCACGGAGCTCATCCCTCCGCGCGTGCGCCCTGGCCGGTCCCTCTTAGCCCCGCCCCCTCTGGCGTGACGTCACGCGAACCATTGGGGGGTTGCTTTGTCCACTGAAGGTGACGCTGGCCGGCTGGTTGGGGGGGGGGTCTCTTTTCTCCCTCACGTGACCTTGGCACGACCCCCTCCCCCAAGGGTTGTCTTGCGTCACGTGGGGCAGACCCCTTCTCTGCCCACCTCCCACCCCACCTTTTTATTTTATTTATTTTGAATATTTTATCTTTTAGAGTATTTTTACCCCGCCTTTCTCCTTGGAAAAGGACCCAAGGCGGCTTACAGTAATGTGAGGGATAAATATGCAGTCCAGTACAATTGAGACATGCTCAAGTATTGGAGAACAAGGAATTGAAGGACCCAAGGCGGCTTACAGTAATGAGGGATAAATACACAGTCCAGTACAATTGAGACATGTTCAAGTACATGTTATGTTAAGCAAATTTTCCTTTCTACAAATTCCCAGAGGAATGCATTGAAAACGGAGTAATCCCATTTTTATGTTGTATGGATTCTCCCCATAGGCGATTCTGTTAAGCAGATTTCCCCTATCTCTGGAATTTTTTATGTTGTCCAGATTTTATGTTATACAAACTGTTTGTTATACAAGGATACACTGTACAGTACATAAATTTCTGAGTCCACTTTGGGCTGTGTGTATGTGCGTGTACACATGCGTGCACACTCAACTGCAAGACAAAACAAAAACAACATGCCCTGCCAATGGAAAATTATCAAGAAGGTTAAAATATCTATTGCAAGTTATTATGACCTTCTGGTCGAGACCTGTGGCAATACAGCAGATAATACGCCTGCCTGTCATTGGTGCCCCCATCTGTAAAATTCATTCACGAACAACCCCTAAAGACCCAACCTGAAAACGATGAGCTGAAATGCTAATTTTTCTCCTTTAAATTTAACAGGAAATAAGAAGATTTAGGATTTCATAAAGAAGCAGCTTTATGCCAAGTCTAATGTAGTCCCCTCTTCTGCTTCTATCACGTCCGCTACTCAAGATCCTTTTAATAGCAGATGCAATGTAAGGTGCACAGCTCTATCTAACAATCCCCTCCCTCCGCTATTATAAGAAAGGCATTATACTGTACATTATCTTGTGTAACCACACTACATGACTTTTACACGGATTACTATACATGATTGCATTGACTGATTTCATAAGAACACCAGTGATTTCCATGTTAGTTTCCACCCCTCATAATGGACTTTTTTCTTTTTGTGTGCTCTTTATAGTTTTAATGTTACATTTTAATGTTCAAAGGTATACATGGCTATCATGGATGTCCAAGGACAACCTCCGGGTTGGAGAGAGAGGCAGGGTATCTTTCAATGCCATTTGCAGGGAATCTTAAGCAGGTAAGGACATCTGCTTGGGAATACCCTGAAGCAAATGGTGAACCACTGTGTGGGACAGAATGCTGGACTGGATGGTTGGGGGCCTGTCCCAGCAAGGTGGCTCTTATGATGCCTCTCCTAATTCCCTGTTCTTAACTTGAATATGTCTTAAATGTTCTGGCCTGTATATTGTCTCTCATTATTGTAAGCCGCCTTGGGTCCTTCAATTCCTTTTTCTCAAATACAGTGGACCCTTGCATAACAAACAGCTTGTATAAGAAAATCTGTACAACATAAAATATTCTGGAGATAGGGGAAATTTGCTTAACATAATCACCTATGGGGAGAATCTGTACAACATAAGAATGGGATCACTCTGTTTTCAATGCATTCCTATGGGAAATTTGTATAAAGGAAAATTTGCTTAACATAATTTCATTTGGAACGAATTAATTCCTTTATACAAGGTCCCGCTGTATTTATTACATTTCTGCACGTCTCATCTGGCCCTCTGGATGGTTAAAATGGCAAATAAATGCCATTGAAAGCAAGCAAGGGAACAATGTACACACGTGTGCGCACACAGATGCACACACACACAAAGCTTTGTGTAGGTTTTGTATTCCTCATCTAAACTGTGCAGAAATATAATTTCCAATTATCTCAAGATGTTGTGAGTACATATTTGCTTGTGTGTTGTAGTGCCAAAATAGTAGCATGAGCAGTACTTTCAAGGTGCCTTTGATCTAGCAAGGCTTGCAGTGAAGTAAATCTGTTAGCCTTTAGATGCCACATGTTCTCTTTTTAATTCAGCATCATGATGAGACACACTATCATGAGTAGGAAATGAGACTTCTAGAAGCTGCATACAGATTCTGCACTGTTTGTAGAATAAGGTGTTAAGTTGAACTTTCAGATTTCCAGCCCGATAAAGATGAGACACATGAAGAAAAGGTATTTTTTTAATGTTAGCATAGCATAGCTGTAGGTCATGCTGGGAAATATTCTACAAAGGTTAAAAGAGAAATAATTGGCATATGCATCCATTCTGAGTGCCTGAGTGTAGTCGGAATATCCATGAACACTATGTGTTTGCCTTGTACCTCCGTAACCTGGCTCAAACGGTTGAGTACTCTGTTGCGTGGGTCAGGTACTGAGATCTGGGCTTGCAAGATCAACTTTTGTAGAAAAAGGTTAAGGTTCCCCCTGGCACATGCATGCTAGTTGTGTCCGAGTCTAGAGGCGGTGCACATCTCCGTATTCAAACCGAAGAGCTAATGTTGTGCAAGTCCATCGTCACGTGGCCGGCATGGCTGCAAGGAAACACTGTTTTACTCTCCCACTTTTTTACGGTGGTACCTATTTATCTACTTGCATTTACATGCTTTCAAACTGCTAGGTTGGTAGGAGCTGGGGTTATCAGCGGGCGCTCGCTCTGCTGCGTGGCACCCGGGATTTTGTAGGAAAGGGACCAAATATTAATCCCTAGTGTTTACCCATGGGCCGTGCTGGACCCAGAAATGGCCTAAAACAGCCATTAAAAAATCAAAACAAAACCAAGAATGAGTGCACTTGCATTTCTAATATGCTCTTCTTTGCTTTTGGGAAGGAGATTGAGAGAAATGCAGCCCTTCCTTGTGTGAAACATCAGTGCTCCAGGCTACCTTCAGGCCAGAAAGGCTGCTTTGGGGGCAGCTTCCCCTGCCCCCTGGATGGGGAAACATGGGAGACGGGTCTCTAGGGAAACCTGGCATTGCATGTGGCCCACAGGCAGCCCTTTGCGAATAATCCTGTTGTAGGCCTTTTATAGACTCTGGATGCTGTTGTGCAGACTTCCTTCATTGGAAAGAATGCCCCAAGCTGAACGCGTCCATCCCTAAAAAATATATCAGGGTGTTTAAATGCAGGAGATGCATGGCTGTGGCCTACAGATGAAGGAGAAGGCCCCTGCTGCTGTTGAGAGGGAGCTAGGTGTCCCTTCCCCAGAATACATTAGGGGGTGTTGCAGATCCTTATGCTTTAGGGTACTAGACTTGTCTCCATATTACAGGTGTTCTTTTAAATAAGGCGCGCACACTGGAAATCATTCACAGAGCTATGGAATTCTGCAATGTGACTCGTGGGGGTGGGCACGCAAGCAGACCTGTCCTGCTGCCCTGTGCAGAAGATGCACGTTCTGTCACTTCGGAGTCTGCTAGTTGGGGCTCTCTCTCGTCAGTCAGCAAGGCTGGTCTTCGCTGTACCCCGTGTCCTTGGTGGGATTTGAAGTTGAATAGGCTGCACTTCCTGTACCCCCAAAGACACAGTCAAGTCATGTGTCATAGAACCGGATTTGGATGTTAGCCTCAGTGTTTTAGCGATGAAAGCCAATATAAAGTATAAAGGCACAGGTTTGTGGAGCCTCCCCCAAACCACCTGCTTCTACTCTCTCAAAGCCACTTACAGAATGGGTGCAGCCCAGCTCCAGGGATGTCCTTAAAGCAGGCATGTCCAAACTTCACTCCTCCTGATGTTTTGGACCACAACTCCCAGAATTCTAAGCTTAGATTGCCGATGACAAAGGACTGTGGGAGTTGTGGTCCAAAACATCTGGAGGGCCGAAGTTTGGGCATGCCTGCCTTAAAGGCTCTTGGCAGTCTTACGTTGCCAAAGCTAGATTGGCCCAGCCATGTAGGTACCTGGGTGGGAGACATCTCTTGAGTAGTCCATAAGAACTTTTGTCTTGGGAGGTAAATGAATGGAAAATTACAGTGAAGAGGGTAAAGATTGCATCCACTGCCTGGTGTGTCTTTTCTTCTGCTCCTCTTTCTGAGTTGATGCAGTGTCTTGGCAGATCCTGTATTTTGTGGCTTTTGGTGTGTAGATGCTGCAGCTTCTCTCTTCTATGTGTGGGTTTCAGCAGCTTTATCGCTTTGGAAACAGCAGTGCCTTGCCCACCCCTGACAGAGCTGTTCTCAAAGTGACCCTCTCATAGAAAGTCTCCCTTCTACCACAAAATACAAGCCACCAGTTCTGCAGCATACGAGCTTTCCTGCGTTTTCCCGTCATTCATATTATTTAGGAAATCTGGTATGGTCATCCTCAAATGAGGGTTAAAACTTTTTTGTCTATGTTTTCTTTGGAAAAAATCGCTTCTTTACTTAGAAAATTTTTCACCTTTGTAAAAGTATGGAGTTTATAACTGCCTCTTAAGTGGCATGTTGATATACCTGGCTTTTCCCCAGATTGCTTTATCTCGAAGGGTTTCTCCGGAGATGAAGCAGTAGTAACTCCTCTTAGTCAGCACCGGGTGGCAGCAATCATCTTCTTTCAGTGCAAGATCCATTTTTAAAGGCAGATGTTGATTGTATATCACTACGCAGTTGTTGTTGTTTTGTTTTCTTACTAAAAGAAATGTATTTGTATTCTTTGGTCACCATCTTCCTGCCCTACAGGCGCCTTCATTTCTATAAAGTCCTTGACTTATCAATGGTAAAGCCATATCAATGGCTTATTGCAAGTGGTACTTTTTAATTCATTTGGTGAACGGTTCTTTGACTGGCCTGTCTTCCAAATCTGGGGCAGGGAAAACCCTGTTGTAGTCCTGAGGCTTGCTAATCTTGCAAATGGAGACAACATTAACAAGTACAGTTTAGGGGACTGAGTCTCTGAGTCGCTTTGTTGAACACCCAAGAAATTAGAAGACTTCCAGGCGCATTTGCAAGAACGAGAAAGCACAGTTGCAAACTGTAGAGGGGAGGGAAAGGGGGAAGGATGGAGGAGGTTTGTGGGACAATTTTTGGTGGTGGTTGGGAGTGTGTGTTTTAAGATGGGGGCAGGAGGATGGAGTGTATGTTTTGTGTAGCATGTATGTGGACAATGGGATGTGTGCAAGAAGGCAATACGAATGGCCGGTATCGGGTAGAAAGAAGGATGGTCCAGAGGAGAGGAAGCTTATTTCCATGCAGTCTTGGCTCTGACTCTGATAATTTCTCCTCTCCATCCACGGTGAGTGTGTGCTGGAGCGTGAGTTCAAACAGTTTGTCATATTTTTCTTTGTTGAAATAATCTTTCAGAATTTCTTTATTAAGCTCTTTGAGGATCAGCATACCTCTTGTAATGTTAAGTGGAAGTGTCCTTTACCATTCCTTTGTTCCTATGAGTGTGTTGTCCAGACCTTATCTGTTCACGGGTACCTGAAAGCGTGTGTAGAAACAGAAACATTTGTTTGTAAGCATCTACCATTTAGAGTTATGCCCATGGTATGGGAGTAGATAGGAAGGCGGGCTCTTAGTCCTTGAAATAGTTGTCAACATCCATTGTGTTCTTGAAATTGCTGACAACATCCATTGTGTTGTACTTGTCTGAACGACTGAGTAAATAAATGTTGCTTGTTGGAACATATTTTGCTATAGTTTAAAAATAAAAAGAGAACATACCCTGACAGGTGGAAGCCACTCATTCTTCATCTGCCCTTTTTTCAGTACCTGGAACCAGTACTCGCCTGATAATTGTGGCCATGGCTACGCGGATAATGTATGGAAGATTTGCAGGGCGATCTTGCAGGGCAGCTGCCTTTTCGACCACGACAAAAGTTCATGGTCAGAAGATGCTTTTCGGAAAAGCAGAAGAAGGCCGAAGCACCGTAAAAGCGGGCAAAGAACCTAGCACTGCCATCAGCCTCAGACTGTGGGCGCCTCTGGAGTATAGGATGCCCTTTAACCCCTCAGCCTACCAAATGGCCAGACACTTACATCATGAAGATGCCTCAAGAGGTCTGAGGAATAGATCTCCCAAAGGTGATTCAGCTGCTGTCGGTCCCGAGCAGATCCAAAGTACGCACAGCGCCAGTCCTGCAAAGAGGCTTTCCAAGCGAGGGGGCACGCTGCTGGAAGATGATGAGGTGCTACTGAAACAAGCCCACATGAAAGATGGTGGACATGATGATGATAATGACACAGACACCTTCAGTAACAAGGAACATGCCAGGGTATTCCTTAAGCAAAGACCTGAATACAGATCTCTGTATTACAACAGGGAGGAATTTTCTCAGTCTCTTTCCACAGAAGAGGCTGAAGAGGTCCTAAAGAGGGTCTCTGTGTTGAAAAGTCACCTCCAACCAGAAACCATTGCTGAGTATTTCTTCAAGCTAAGCTGTTTGCCTGCAGAGCAGCACAGACTGCTGTTGTCCAATGTCAGATTTGATATGCTTTGTCAATATAGTGTTAAGAAAATCAAAATGTTTGATGCCGCTGACCTTATTACGATCCTGAAAGCCTTTGTCACCCTTGGGATTCCACCTTCCCATTTAATGTTGAAGAACTACGAAAGAGAATTTTGCCGTCGCGCCTGGGATTTGAGCCTAGATCAGTTGCTGCTGGTGGCTGACCTGTGGTATTGCATGGGCTGCAAGGTCCCTTGGTATTGGGAGATCATGCTGAGCTGTGCTAACCAGCGGTGGAAAAAACTGACTTTACCCCATTTGGTCCAGCTCATCTACATCATCGGTGAAGGGCGTAGAGCTCCTGAAGAGTTGATGCAGAAACTAGACCTCTTGGTGTCAACCCACATGGAGTCTCTCAGCGTAGAAGAATTGGGTGTCATATGTTTAGGATTCTTCAAGTCGAAGCACGAACTTTCAGAACCAACTGTGAAAAAAATAGGACTCAAAGTCTGTGCCCATTTCCCAGACATAAGCGATTTAGCTTTAGTGAACATCCTCAAGATGTATCGGTTCACTTACAGTGGCCACATGGATTTTATGAAACAGCTTGGGCAAGTTGTTCCGCCTAGGATCCAGACAATAACGGTTCAAAGCCTCATGCAAATAACGCTTGCCTGTTCATCCTTGCATTACCTTGATGAAAGTCTTATGAAATCGGTTGGCCTTTCTGTCCCTTCTAAGGTAGCTTCCTGCCGATGCAAAGACGTTGCCAAATTATTGTGGTCTTTTGGAAACCTGAACTACAAGCCACCCAATGAAGAGGAGTTTTATGCCAGTCTTGAGGAACAGTTGCGTGTAACGTTTCATGAATTTCAGAAGTTCCCTGAGCATTTGATCACTGCTTTGATAGCTTTGGCGTTTGCCAACCGCTTCCATTACGATTTGATAGACTATGCTCTGACTCCTGATTTCATCGCTTTAAGTAGAAGCCGTGCATATTGCCCTGAAAGGGACTTGTTAACGCTTGATGGCACGCTGGAGATTGAATGTCCTGATTACACCGGTAATCGGCTGACTTCACAGTTTAGGGAAGAAGCGATGCATAAGGTATACAGTTCTGCTAGGCAGACTTTCTACGAGAAACCAGAAATCAAGACAGCCGTGTCGACGCTGGAAGACATGTTGGGAGGGCCCCAGTATGTAAAAAAGCATTTGATTTTGCCTCACAACAGAACAGTTGATTTGGAGATTCATTTGGACTCTAACCAGAAACCCGTTGCCATTTAATTCAGAACCTGTTGCAGCAGTTCCATTGCCACTAAGAGGGAACGGCGTGGCCCTTACCGATGATTTAATGAACCAACTCTTAATGAGGACGGCTAGCAGCCAGGCCCTTTTGGCTGACGTGAGAAACGAGGACGAAAAGTGCGTCCAGAAAAGGGAAGTCCCGCAGAATTCCTCTCTCTCTACTGGGCGCCATTCCTCATTTTCTGATGGAGTTCCACTGACTGGTCCTCTCTTGAATGCACTGATCCAGCCAACAACATCTTCGGCAGATCCTTGTCCTCGGATGACCCAGCAGTCGCCTGCCGCGATGAAACTAGCCATCCAGGTGTCCAGCAGGAACCACTACTGCTTCGGGTCAAAACATTTGCTGGGCTTCCACAGTATGAAAATGAGGCAACTCCGCAAGATTGGATATGTAGTGATAGAAGTACCACCATGGGAATGGAGCCCATTACTCAACCATAGCTCTTTCTACAAACAGGAGTATTTGTACAGGAAGGTGTTTGGTTCTTTGGATGAGGTGAAAGCCAAATGTCCTGAAGAATCAGAATTCTAAGACACTGAGATGCAGATATTCTCAGGTCTTGAGCAGTATTGGTGGGTAGCCAGGTAGTTTCCATTGACTTATAACTCAGTTCTTCTGAGCTATTTAATACTGGTAATTGGAGAGGCATTTCTCGGTGTTGTTGAAAAGGGTACTGCATCCACCTCGTGTGTTTCTCTCTTGTAAAGGGAGTTCATAGTGATATGTTCTGTAAATAAAATTGTATTACAATATTAATCTTATCTGGTCCTTTTCTCCCCACCCCCACCCCCACCCCCGGGCAACTGGCATAATTAGAAAGTTAGCAATTGGATGGGGATGAAGCAGTTAAGGTATTTATGATAGCACTGTGGGTTGGTTGCAAGGTTTGCGTTTGAACCCAGGTTTGTCTGTATATTAAGTGACTCCGTGAACATGTTACACCGTTCCGAACTGACTTGATGGATCCTCATGTGCCGACATGAATATAAGAAATAAGTAAACCTGATCCACCCCCTTTCCAATCCTAACTGAAGTTTTCATAACTAAGCCAAGAACTGTTTCTGCCATAATTATGAAACTGTTTTAAAAAGATGTTCATTGCCTCATAATATAGAAGAGGAATTTATAATCTGTATTCCATGCAGGCATGTCCAAACTTTGGCCCTCATGTTTTGGACCACAACTCCCAGAATTCTAAGCTTAGGTTGCCAATGGCAAAGGACTGTGGGAGTTGCGGTCCAAAACATCTGGAGGGCTGAAGTTTGGACATGCCTGCTGGGATCTTTCAGCTAGAATACATTTTAAATCAAACGTATCCTCCTAAGAATTTTTAAAACTGCAGTTTAAGAATTATTTTTTAAATTATTTAAATATTTAGTAATGAGTTTTTTTTTTCCTTTTAAAAATAATTTTTATCTACTTTGGGAAGCATCAGATTTTTTGGCATTGCTGCCGGTGTACCCTGGTTGCTGTTCTTGCCACCTTTGATCGCACATCAGGTGGACACTTTTTACTCATCTAGTCATGCCTTGTTGATGTAGGGACACTGAAGGGCAACATACAGCAATTTAGGACTGGGTGCTTTGTGAATAAAAGCAATGAGCTGAAACCAAAACAAATTTCTTCATGGGTTTGCTTTATTTTGCTGGAGGAGTTGGAGAACTTACAAAAACAAGAGCTCGGAATGGGGGGGGGGAGATGCCATTTACCCCTTTGGCCCGGCTTTAAAGCAAAAGGTCAGGGGAAACAGGCGGTCACTTCCCTTCCAGGCATGCCACGGTTGCCAACCAGGAGCGTGTGTGCAATCACTCCAGTCCCTCCGGTTGTTGTTGTTGTTCAGGCGTTCAGTCGTGTCCGACTCTTCGTGACCCCATGGACCAGAGCTCGCCAGGCCTTCCTGTCTTCCACTGCCTCCCGGAGTTTGGTCAAATCCATATTGGTTGCATCGATGACACTGTCCAACCATCTCATTCTCTGTTGTCCTCTTTTCCTTTTGCCTTCGATTTTTCCCAGCATCAGGGACTTTTCCAAAGAGTCCTCTCTTCTCATGAGGTGGCCAAAGTACTGGAGCCTCAGCTTCAAAATCTGCCCTTCCAGTGACCATTCGGGGTTGATTTCTTTCAGAATGGATAGGTTTGATCTCTTTGCAGTCCAAGGGACGCTCAAGACTTTCCTCCAGCACCACAGCTCAAAAGCATCAATTCTGCGGTGATCAGTCCCTCCGGAACACCCTTCAAAGAAAGGTTCCACCAATATACAGTAAGAGTTCTCTGTGAATGTAGGTGGACATTTTCCGATCTATGCAGAAGGCATGCCCAGGGGTGGGAGGGTCAATCACATATGTGATTCTTTAGAGGAGGGCAACACAGACGATCAGTGGGCTGGAAACCAAGTCTTACGAGGATAGACTGAACTGGGCATGTTTAGCCTTGAGACTGAGGAGAGGATTGCACTTTTCAAATCCTTGAAAGGCTATCATACAGAGAAGGGGTTCTCAGTCAACCCAGAGTGCAGGACATGCAACAATGGGCTCAAACTACAGGAATTTAGATTTTGATAGAATTATCAGGAAAAACTTCCTGACAATGAGAGCAGTATGACGATGGAACCAATGATAATAAGAGGCGATGAGTGTTCCAGCACTGTAGGCCTTCAAGAGAAATTTGGACAATCCTCTGGCAGATATCCTTTGATTTACAGTAGGACCCTGGTATCCGCTGGGGATTGGTTCCAGGCCTTCCCGTGAATAATGAAAACTGTGGATAAGAGAGAATGCCTGCCCACCCACCCCCAAACTGCTGTTTCCTGATAGTAGCTTACTTTGAGAGTTTTGAGACAGTTGTTTGCTTTATGGCTGCTGTTTGTGACAGCAGCTTGCTTTACAGATGCTATTTGTGACAATAGCTTGCTTTACAGCTGCTGTTTGTGACAATAGCTTGCTTTATGGCTGCTGAATTATTTAATTTTTTTCCTCTGCCAACCGGGGATAACTGAATCAGTGGATAATGAATCAGTGAATATGGGGGTCCTACTGTATATTCCTGCAAGGAGCAGGAGGTTGGACTTGATGGCCTCATAGGCCCCTTCCAACTTCATGATTCTGTGGTTCTATGTCACACAGTGTTTTGGAGGCATCTGTTGCCCTGAGATTTCTGAATTGTGGTATCTACTGCAACCATAAGTAATTGTTGGCTGAGAATTGTGAATTCTGAGGAGGGAAGGATTTAGTCTTCTGCCCTGATACATAGTGAGAGATCACAGACAGACAAATAGATGTGTTCCCAATTTTTTGTCCAGACATTCCTTGCGAGAGCTTTTTTTGAGGTAGGCTAGGGAGGGGGTGCTTCTGTGAAATTGAAAAATGTACTTTAGAACTATAACTGCACTGGAGTTATTTTGTTGTAGTATGGTGATTGAAATTCCGATTGGATGGTTCCAGATGAGAGGCTCTGGCTGTGGGAATGATGCTGCTCAGCAGGAAGCATCACAGTGCTAAATTACCCTTTGAGAAAAGTGAAACTGAACTCTGGTTGAAAAGGGATGACAAGGCATGGAAAGTCCACAAAGCAGTAGTGGACCAAGTGGAGTGAGCCTTACGTTGTGTGCATGGTTCAGAAGATACTGATAAATTCAGGACAGAACCTGATACTTCTGCAAGACCCAAGTGCTTTGTCTGGGTAAGCTCTAGGAACATTGTAGAGTAGACATCAGGATTCTAAGGGCGCTTTTACACGACCCCTAGGATCCGCTGGCAACTTAAATTCGGACCAGAGATCTTAGGGGTTTGCTCCTCTTGCTGTGTTCCCACTCCTCTGCACGCCATTGCTCCTGTCAGCATGAGGGGAGGGAGCAAAAAAGGGAGAAAAGAATGCAGGCTCCCCCGGGAAACATTGCAGTCTATTAAAGGGGTGGGGGGGCAAAAACAAACAAACAGAAGGCGAGGATAGCCCGGCACTCACTGCTTTACATCCGCATCAGAAATTTGTCACCTTCAGAGACCAGGTACTTGGAAAATGCAGTGGGACGCGCTTAGGTGGTCACATCTTAGGTCCCTGTTAAAAATAACAAAGCAAAAGCAAAAACTGCTTATCTCAAAAGCCATGCTGCTCCCTTTTCCCTCTTGGAATGCTCATCTATTGTAGGGTTGAAGATGTGAAAATATTTTTTTAAGTGAGAGGGAGATGAAGATGGTTCTGATGGAAAAGACATCAGACATGATTGCTTACATGAGCACCTGGATTTGAATGCCTCCCTGGTTGGGCACTTATGGAAGGAAAGCCTGGTTCATATTTAGGCATACTGTATGTGGAAGAGGAGCTGTCTAGATGCCCTGATCACATCTGATCTCGCCTGATATTCGGAAGCTAAGCAGGGTCGGCCCTGGTTAGTACATGGATGGGAGACCACCAGGGAATACCAGGAGTGTAGGCACCTGGAGTAGGGACTGGCAAGCCACTCCAGTATTCCTGCCAAGAAAACTCCATGGACATGGGGTCACAAAGAGTCGTTCATGACTAATGACACAACACACACACACACACACACACACACACACACACACACACACACACACACACACACACACACACACACACACACACACACACACACACACACACACACACACACACACACACACACACACACACGGAAGAGGAGCAATGAGGCAAAAGACAGCCCCCAATCCTTCAGCCTTGTCCATGTTGAGAACAAGAATCTTAACTCCAAGAATGAAGATACTTCTTTGGCCTTTTTGAGGCTGTTTTTTGTTTTTTGCTTTGGTTCATATTGAAGCAAGCTGATACGGGCAGCCTTTCTGGAAGCAGGCCACAAGATCAGAGACAGATCAATCTGGGCAGGTAGGGTTGGAAACAGACTGGGTCGCACTTGTGGGAGGGCAGGGTCACTGAAAAGAGTGGATTCCTGGGAATTTGATGTGAAAACCTTGATTCCTACTTGGACTCCTAAATTCAGATCATAATCCTAGTAGATAATCCTAACTCCTAAGAAGCAGCGTGCCTCTCTGTTTCAGAGTAATGAAACGGTGAGTGTGTGTGTGTGTGTGTGTGTGTGTGTGTGTGTGTGTGTGTGTGTGTGTGTGTGTGTGTGTGTGTTGTGTTGTTACAGTTGTGACCGACTCTTTGTGACCCCATGTCCATGGAGTTTTCTTGGTAGGACTACTGGAGTGGTTTGCCAGTTCCTACTCCAGGTGCCTACAGCACCTGGTATTCCCTGGTGGTCTCCCATCCAAGTGCTAACCAGGGCCGAACCTGCTTAGCTTCCGAAATTAGGCGAGATCGGATGCGCTTAGGGCATCTAGGCCAGGCATGTCCAAACTTTGGCCCTCCTGATGTTTTGGACCACAACTCCCAGAATTCCAAGCCTTTATTTCTAATGGCAAAGGACTGTGGGAATTGTGGTCCAAAACATCTGGAGGGCTGAAGTTGGGACATGCCTGATCTAGGCAATGAAACAGTAGAGGTGTGAAATTTAATAGGATCTCCTGCCAGTAAAGAAATCTGGAGTGCATGCTATTATCCTTATGTCCAGCTTATTGCAAGAACAGACTGCTGCACTAGAAAGGCCCTTGATTTGATAGGATAGGATAGGAATAGGAA
This sequence comes from Phrynocephalus guinanensis, assembly GCA_037367245.1. Classification (NCBI taxonomy): domain Eukaryota; kingdom Metazoa; phylum Chordata; class Lepidosauria; order Squamata; family Agamidae; genus Phrynocephalus; species Phrynocephalus guinanensis. The sequence continues at coordinate 5,899,139 of CM074741.1, forward strand.
TAGGATAGGAATCTTTATTGTCATTGCCCCCTTGCAGGAACAACGAAATTTTGTGGTTGCTATATTCAACTCATTTAAAACATTTCACATAGATTTAAAAACGGGTACAACACATAATAATATGACATATAAAATGACTAAAATATGACATATAAAATAAGCTGACTTCAAAGTCCAGAATTTCCGTTTAAGGCCAATATTGCTGCAAAAAAGAAGCTATTTTTGAGACGGTTTGTTCTCGCCCTCAGTACTCTATATCTCCATCCTGATGGCAGCAACTCGAAGAGGCGATGACCAGGATGTGATGGATCTCTTAATATATCTAATGCTTTACAGTGGCACCTGGTAGTATAAATTTGTTCTAGGGTGGGGAGTGAACAGCCCACAATACTCTGCAATTCTTATGATTCTGTGCAACACTGTCTTATCCCGATGGGTACAACTTCCATACCATTCACATAACCCGTAAGTGAGCAAACTCTCAATTGCATGATAGAAGGCCAGCAGCAGCTTTTGCAGAAGATGGTTTTTCCTTAAAGTTCTCAAGAAAAATAGTCTCTGCTGAGCCTTCTTTGTGTTTTGTTTGTGATCTTGTGTTTTGTTTGTTTGTTTTAGAGCTGGATTTGAAGATTGGGAAGGTGGTCCCCACCTCAAGCCATAAAGATGGTGATCAATCTCTGCCTTCCACAATTCAAGCCACGAATCCAGTGCAACAAGGTATTTTGCCTAAGGTTTAAAAAAAGAATAAGAGGGGGGGGGGGAAGGGCAGCAAGCCTGGTACAGAGTTTTGCTGTTCGTCAAGGGAAGGTTACTCATGCTGAACGAATTCCATGGTGTTGGTGTACAAAGGGCTCCCTTCTGCTCATGCATATATACAGTATTTCTGAGAAATGTGGCACCTACAGCGCGGCATCCAGCAACGTCTCCAACAGATCGTTTGCACGGTGTACAAAAGATGGAAATAGCAGCAGGAGGTTGCATTTTGTAATCTTGTAGGGCAGGAAGTAGAACAGGGTTTGCTAGCTGGCCTGTTTTCTACATCACCATAAGAACATCATAATAAGAGCCATGCTGGATCAGGCCAAAGGCCCATCTAGTCCAGCTTCCTGTATCTCACAGTGGCCCCACCAGATGCGTTTGGGAGCGCATGAGACTAGATATCTGTCTCCTGATACCACTCCCCGGCATCTGGCCCTTGAAGTACCCTGGTTTTAAGCCTGGAGATTCCACATATCCACTGTTCGGCAGTGGAATATGCTGCCCCAAAGGGTGGTGGAGTCTCCTTCCTTGGAGTTTTTTAAGCAGAGGCTGGATGGCCATCTGTCGGAAATATTGTGATGGGGGTTCCTGCATGGCAAGGGGTTGGACTGATGGCCTTTGAGGTCTCTTCCAACTCTATGATTCTATGATCATGGTTTGACACCTGTGATGGACTTTTCCTCCAGGAATCAGTCCAATCCCCTTTTGATGGCATCCAGGCCAGATGCAATCACCACACCCTGTGGCAGGGAGTTCCACAGATTAACAATGTGCTGGGTAAAAAAAAATTTCTTTTGTCTGTTCTCACTCTCCCAGCCCTCAATTTGAGTGGATGTCCCCTAGTTCTGGTATTTTGTGAGAGTGAGAAGAGTGACCCTCTATCCACTTTGCTGATGCCCTGCATTAATTTGTACCATTGGCCTCTAATGCTCCTGGCTCAGTGGTTAACGTCTGTGGTTGCAATGGCATAGGTTCAATTCCCCCACTGTGACTCCTTGAGAGGGGCTGGACCGGGTGATGTGCAGGATTCCTTCCAGCCCTGCAGCTCCAAGGTTATTAACCCCCAACCCTGATTTTGGGCAGCTGAAGAAGAGAGTCACTCTTTCTTTTCATTGAGCAAGCGTTCGATTAGAAAGGGACACAGCTGTCATTGCCTGCTGACAATTCTAGCTGTCGGTTGAAGCTAAAACCACTACTTCCTGTTGCATGTTGGTGACATCATAATGGGGACCAGAAAGCAGGGTCCTTGCCTAAGAGACCGCTTGTCTTGCAACCTTATAGCTGTCCGTTAGCTCTCTCTTGGCAGGCAAGGGTTCTAGCTTGGAACGTGCAATTCAGATTCTCTTGAGCAAACAAGACCACTCTATATCGTTTGTGATATTTCAGGGGCAAAAGAGCTTTTGAAGGCCTCGCCGCGTCTTATCTGTTTTGGACTCCAGCTGCTGGAAGCACAGTTTGGCTAATAGGTAGGGGAATGTGGGATTTTTAGTCCAAAACACCTGGAATCACAGAGGTCTTCATGCCTTCGCTCAATGCTCTTGCTGTCCTAGTGGCATTTTTTCCAGTGGGATTGAATTGGTGGGTTTGGAAGGGCTTACAGCTGTGTCAGTGGGTATTGGCCATGATTGCTAAATAAAGCCTCTTCATTAGGAGAAATCTATCCCATGAATGTCAGTTGCTGAGCAGCAATAGCAGAAGAGAACTATTGCCGTGAATAGTTGCTTATTGGCTTCCATCTCCTGTCGGACCTTCTTCTCTCTCTCTCTCTCTCTCTCTCTCTTTCTCTCTCTTTCTCTCTCTCTCTCTCTCTCTCTCTCTGCACACACACACACAACACACACACAAAGAGAGAGAGAGAGAGGATTGGATTTCTGGGAAATATTTAAGTTGGGTATCCCACCTGAGGGAATGATAAATTTAGCAGCACTGGGTGTGCGAGATCCTTTTGAAACAAAGATTTCTGCTCTCAAGTGGCAAGTAACTTTTCTTATGTCAAAGGGATACAGCGTGCCTTCTTGAATCAGCCAGAAAAGAGAGAAAAAGTGCTTTGAATCTTCACATATCATTCTCAAAACAAAACAAAACGGGGGGGGGGGGACTCCACCCGACATATTTGCACTATAGGTAAGCATGATGATTATTCCCGTATTGGAGATAAAAGGGCAGCAGTAGTAAGACAAGAGCTTGTGATTTTAAAAGTTCACTCAGAGGCCATCCCCTGGTGTTTTTAAACAATTCATAATGCTGGTGTGCACTGCACAATCCTGTGCTGCTGTGCCATGTTTTGTAATGCCAAAATAAACTGTGCCAAAATAATCCAAACTAAATTCAGATCATAAGAACATAAGAAAAGCCATGCTGGATGAGGCCAAAGGCCCATCTAGTCCAGCTTCCTGTATCTCACAGTGTCCCCACCAGATGCCTCTGGGAGCGCACAAGACTAGATATCTGTCTCATGTAAGATTGCCTGATCTTATCATGGAGCAGAGGTCTGCGTAAAATTCCAGTGTTGCTTGTTATGACTCCAAAAATCCTGCTGAGTTTTCTCTCTGATGTTTCTTCCAAGCCTTTCATTCTGCCACTTTAAGGACTAGAAACTTTCTCTGGTACTGCAGCTGCATTTATTTATTTAATTTATGTACATTGCAGTTTACCAAAGCAGCCTACAAAATGGTTGACAAACAGATGTAGAGAATGTATCCCACCCTTTCACGAGCAACAGTGATCGTTCACACAATAGAACAGCTAACGGCACCCATCAACTACACAGAGGGATCGTTGTTACCCCTGATTGTATTGAAACTTCTTAATCCCTTCATCACAATGCAATGACTAACACCTATTCTCCTGCTTAGGACAAGTTTCCTCTTTCCCACAACTTTAAAAATCCCAGTCTCACTCACTCTATACCCCAGAGTGCAGAGAGAACTAGTTCCCTGAGCTCCTTGCCCTCTCATGCCAGCCACAGAGTCTGGCGAAACGTCAGGAAGGAAAACTTCCAGAACACGGTCAAACAGCCCAAAAAACTCACAACAACAATCAGATGTGATGAAATTCAGGCCAAAGTTAAATTCTTAATTCCCAGGAATTTCTACAGGAGAGTTTTCCATATATGCATACTTTCACTCCCCTTTCAAAATCCCCATGGTTGCTTTGAGTGTTCAGTAGTGGCTCTGTCATGCTTCTTATTTTCTTGTCCAGCAGTTTCACTCTGTTCATTAAAAATAATATCCAAAGCACTGAATATATTCTTTCCCACTTTATAGATCTCTACCGATGGCTATGAGGTAGAAAACCTGATCTCAGAAGACCCTGCCAAAAGGAACCGTGGGTTCTGTTGCGAATATTTCATCAAGCCCCCCATCCACGTGACTCTTTCTTTCCCTTTCAACGTTGAAATCTGTCGGGTGAATATCGACATCTCTTCCGGCAGCTGTCACAATGTCACAGGGCTAGATCTCTTCACCTCTACCTCGTCCGGTAAAACCTCCGGGAACAGCCCCGAGGAGTCTCTGTTCTTGACCGGACCTCCTGCCTTGGACAAAGAGGTTTTCACCCTGGTGGGCAAAGCGGTGCTGAAGAATCAAAGCAAACTCACCTTCAGCCACCGGGGCTTCAAGCCGAGGCCTTCCTTCCAACATCAGATGGACACTCCTCTCTCTTTTTCCGGCTCTGCATCCCTGGACTTGTGGAGCAAAGGCCCAAACTCCTTGAGTAACGTTTCCCACTTGAAAATCTGCATCACCCACGTGGCCGGCGGCGGCCTCCCGTGCATCAAGAGAGTGGAGGTGTGGGGCCAGCCGGCCAAATCCTGCTCTCATGACGTGGTGGACCACATCCTGCGGGTGGCGTCGGAGTCCCTGGCGCTAGGCTTCGGAGCGGGGCAGGTCCCCGGTCTCCCATCTCCGATGGAGAGCGACCTGGTCCCCTTTGGCAGCTCCGACAGCCAGGGGCAAAGGTTGACGGATGCCGTTCCGGAGGTCCCCGAGGAGTTCCTGGACCCCATCACGCTGGAGGTCATGACCATCCCCATGCTGCTGCCGTCCGGGAAAGTGATTGACCAAGAGACGCTGGAGAAGTGCAACCGGAGCGAAGCGTCCTGGGGGCGGGTGCCCAGCGACCCTTTCACCGGGGTGGCGTTCAGCCACCACTCCCAGCCCCTCCCCCACCCCTCCCTCAAGGCCAGGATCGACCACTTCCTCCTCCAGCACAGCATCCCTGGGACTCGCCTGGTCGGGAGGAGGCAGGCCTTGGGGACCATGGTGGCCTCTTCCATCGCCACGTCTTCTCTGAAAAGGAAACTAGACGGGGCGGAGCAGAACCCGGGCAGCCAGCGCGACACGGGACCCTTCCTTTTCGCTCCTGTCCGCTCGGCCGTCGCCTCCGCCTTGGAATCCCCCGCCAAAAAAATGAAAGTGGAGTGCGATTCCAACGCCCCCCAAATGGACTGTTCGACAGGTATATCTGGACCCTTCTCTCTTGATCCCTGGGAGGATGGAGGGCGCTCATTAATGCAGCATCTGAATTGCTAGCGTGCTCACTTCTGAATACTTAAAATAGTCCTTGGTTGGCCACATCCTTGTTACTCTTAGTGCAGGCATGCCCAAACTTCGGCCCTCCAGATGTTTTGGACCACAACTCCCACAGTCCTTTGCCATTGCCAATCTAAACTTAGAATTCTGGGAGTTGCGGTCCAAAACATCGGGAGGGCATGAAGTTTGGACATGCCTGTCTTAGTGGAAGATAGGAGGTGGGTGTCGAGAAAGGGGGGGGGCTATTGTTTTATTACTGCTGCTTGAAGTGGAAGTAATTTGTGTTCTGCCTTGGTTTTGGGAGCTAAGTTGCATTTGGATGGGGTGTTCTCCTGCTTTGTCCTTCCCTTATTTTGTTTTCAGTCATCACCACTATGTGTGCGTTCTTCTGTATTTGGTGTTATTTAGACGATTGATAATTCCAAGACTTGTTCATTCTGCAAGTCTTCGTGGGGTGGCATAGAATCTGGACCTGGTCTGTGCGAATTCACCTAGGAAAGGGGCTTTGGAACATATATATATATATACACTATTTTTCTGTGTATCATACTATATTTTTGTCTAAAATTGTTAGACTAAAAATTGAGGGTCATCCTGTACACAAGGCTAAGGTGAGGAGAGAACTTTGTGGTTGTGAAACTAATGTTTGGGTGGAATAGAGGGGGCTGTCTTATACATGGGGGTGTTGTATAGATGGAAAAATATATGAGAACATAAGAAGAGCCATCATGCTGGATCAGGCCAAAGGCCCATCTAGTCCAGCTTCCTGTATCTCACAGCAGCCCCACCAGATGCTTCTGGGAGCACGTGAGACTAGATATCTGTGTTTCCTGATGCCACTCCCCTGCATCTGAAGTACCCCGGTTTTAAGCCTGGAGATGACACATCTCCATCATGGCTTGTAACCTGTGATGGACTTTTTCTCTAGGAATCTCTCCAATCCCCTTTTGAAGGCATCCAGGCCACATGCTATCACCACATCCTGTGGCAGGGAGTTCCACAGACTAACAACGCGCTGGGTGAAAAAAATATTTTCTTTTGTCTGTTCTTACTCTCCCAGCCCTCAATTTGAGTGGATGTCCCCTAGTTCTGGTATTTTGTGAGAGGGAGAAGAGCATCCCTCTATCCACTTTACTCATGCCCTGAATTATTTTGTACCTCTCAATCATATTCCCCCCTCGGGCACCTTTTTTCCAGACTAAAGAGCCCCAAATAAATGTTTTAGCCTTTCCTCATAAGGAAGGTGCCTTAGCCCAGTAATCATTTTAGTCGCTCTCTTCTGCACCTTTTCCAGTTCCATTATGTCTTTTTTTAAGATGCAGTGACCAGAATTGTACGCAATACTCCAGGTGTGGCCTTAATATCATTTTGTATAATGGCATTATAATGTTGGCTGTTTTATTTTCAATCCCCCTTTTGATAATCCCTAGCATGGAATTGGCCTTCTTCACTGCTGCCACACATTGGAGAGACACCTTCACGGAGCTGTCCACCAACACACCAAGATCTCTTTCCTGATCCGTCACGGATAGCTCAGAGCCCATGAGTTGATAGATAAAGTTTGGCTTTTTTGCCCCAATATGCATTACTTTACATTTGGCTACATTGAAACACAAATATAGGCCTTCACTATGTGTGTACTTCACCATGAAACTTGTTGCAACTTTATTTACACTTTGCAGATTCTCGGGCACTGCATTTTTAAAAGATGGATTCATAGCAAATCATTCAAGAATTGGGACTTCCCTTCTCTGCTCTCTTTTCATTTTCAGTACATCTCCTTCTATGGGGTCATAGAGCAAGAATCCCTCCCTCTTCTCCCCAAGAATGCCTTTCCTTGAAGGACGATACTGGAGTTTTTATGATTGCATTGGGTTGATCACAATGCAAGCGATGATGTCACATCCACTCCTTCCCTTTTCACGCAGCAGGGGGAAAAGGGAGTCCATCTGCCCTTGTAGATCATGTGGCGACTCTGAAGGCCCTCACGAGGTTACTGTTAGACCCTCCCTGTTTCCTATACGGCAGGCATGTCCAAAGTAAGGCCCTGGGGGGCCAAATGAATAGAATAGAATAGAATAGAATAGAATAGAATAGAATAGAATAGAATAGAATACTTTTATTGGCCAAGTGTGGTTAGACACACCCAGAATTTGTTTTGGTAAAAATGCTCTCTCTATATAAAAGGAAATATAAGAATCATATAGTCAACAATAAAAACACAGTACAATACTACAATATAACCTATTATTTAAAAAGGAAGAAGAAATGTAAAAATTAATTATTCAACAGTTTGATAGCACTTGGAAAGAAACTATCTCTATATCTAGTTGTCCTAGTATGCAATGCCCTAAAACGTCGCCCTGAGGGTAACAATTGAAACAGGTTATGTCCAGGATGTGTGGAATCTGTATATATTTTCATCGCCCTCTTTTTAGCTCGTGTGGTATACAATTCCACAATAGATGGCAAATTAGTAGCAATAATTTTTTCTGCAGTTCCAATTATCCTTTGAAGTCTATATCTGTCATGCTTAGTCGCAGAGCTAAACCAGACAGTTATAGAGGAACAGATAATAGATTCAATAACACCTCTATAGAATTGAATCAACAGTTCTTTTGGCAGTCTAAACTTTCTAAGTTGACGCAGAAAAAACATTCTTTGTTGTGCTTTCTTAATAATACTTTCAATATTAGATGACCATTTTAAATCTTGAGATATAATAGTACCTAAAAATTTAAAGGACTCCACTATTGACACTAAGTTATTTGATATCATAAGAGGTGGCTGTATAGAACGAGTCCTCCTAAAATCCACCACCATTTCAACAGTTTTGCATGTATTTAATTCAAGATTATTTTGAGTACACCATAAAACTAGTTGTTCAATCTCTTGCCAATCTCTTGTGGCCCGTTTTCAAAATTTGAGTGGCCCGTGGTCTCTTCTCCCCGCCTGCTCAGCCTGTCACGCATTCCCGCCAGCTGGCCCCTCCCCATACTGGATGGAGGCATCAGCTTGCAGTTTTATGGTTTGCCTGCCCTCCCTGCCTCTGTCCATCCCCCCAGCCACCTGCCCAGCCTATCCGCCCCCCCCCCCCCCCGCTCCATTGCTGCGTCCTCCCCGGTTCCTTGCATATTATAGAGACTTGTTCAAAGTCCGGCCCGGGGGCCCAATGCAGCTGAATGGTCGGCCCCCACACATTTTCACCTCGCCAAATCTGGCCCTCCTTCCAAAACGTTTGGACACCCCTGCTATGCAGCCTTCATTTTGAAAGTGTCTCAGCTCCCGGGGCAGAGCGCGTGCTTTGCTTACCAAAGACCCCCATGTCCAATTACTAATTCTTCCACAGTGGACTGGAGAAAAACTTACATCTCAAGCTCCACAGAGTGGCTGTCACCTAGTGTCTTGTTGTAATGGATGGAGCAGTCTTCCAGGATTAAGGCAGCTTTCCATGTACTTGTCAGCTATGGAAGGAACTGTTCAGAAATACTCTATATGGCCATTGAATCAGTTCCTAAATACAGTAGGACCCCTGTATCCACGGATTCATTATCCACTGATTCAGTTATCCACAGTTGGCAGAGGAAAAATAAATAATTCAGCAACCGCAAAGCAAGCTGCCATCACAAACAGCAGCCGTAAAGCAGGCTACTGTTGCAGAACAGCAGCTGTAAAGCAAGTTACTATCACAAAACAGCAGTTTTGGGGAACATTTTGGTGTTCTCTCTTATCCACAGTTTTCATTATCCACGGGAAGGCTTGGAACCAATCCCCTGCGGATACTGGGGTGCTACTGTAATAGCTCAGGTGTTGCTAAAGAGTTGCTTGTCTCATTCCCTCCAATATCCTTTAATAAGTGTCTGGGTGGCTTCCTGATCGATGGTAACTGATTCTCTGCCTGAAAGTTGACGGTTTTAGATTGATCAATTACAGTTACATTTTCAAAATTTTAAAAAGTAATTGTCATTATTGCTGCTAATTTTAAACAGTAATTGTACTTCATTGTTCAAAAGTAAATACTGTATTTTTCCATGCATAAGTCTATATATTTTTAAAACTAAAAATTTAGGGTCATCTTATGCACAGAAGTAAGCTAATGAGAGAACTACACAGTAGATGAACTGTTATTTAGGGCTGGAAAAATTGGGGTCGTCTTATACATGGGAGGCATCTTATAGATGGGAAATATGGTAGTTTTTATAAAAAAAGAAATGTATTAATAAGTGCCAAATGCTACAGGCCTATCCTATAAAGAAAATCAGTGAGGTTGCACCTACCTTGTACTGTAATTAGAAAAGTAACTTAAAACCTATTGCATCTACCCTGCCAAAAAAGTGAAGTTCTTATTGGAACCATACTGTGCCTTACTTTGAGTTTGAGTAGCTGTCCCTTGGCAGGCAGCTACCTCAAGATCTGACCCTGGTGTTAATCATGCAGCATGTCCAACCTTTGGCCCTCCAGATGTTTTGGAGCACACCTCCCACCGTCCTTTGCCATTGGCAATACAGGGTTGGAATTCTGGGAGTTGTGGTCCAAAACATCAGGAGGGTCGAAGTTTGGACATGCCTGTTTATGGTTCGACTGAGAAAACGAAGCGCACGAAAAGCTTAGGAGGTGTATAAAAAGTACAGTGTTCCACCCTCGTGTCTTTAGTAATGTGGATGCCAAAGCTGGAGGGGTAGGAGAGGCTTTCTATATGTTTCATATCAGCTTTTGCAGAAATCCCACCCGGAGGCCTTGACTTACGAATTTAATCCGTTCCGAATGCATGCTCTTAAGTTGAACTACTCTTAAGTCGGGGTACCTATCTAAAAATTGAAAAAAAATAAGTGAAAAAAGCAAAAACATGGAAAAAATATTTGCAGACCATATCTAAAATTTGTAAGGCGGCAGTTAAAATTTATTATCTATTATTTATTTGTTTGTTTGTTTTATTTCTATACTGCCCATCTTCCAGCAGGAATGCCAACAGTTTTCCGCTCTTAAGTCAAATTGTTCTTAAGTCGAGCTGCTCTTAAGTTGGGGTACCACTGTACCAGTTTGCAAGGCCAAGCATGGTTGCAGGAGGCCCCACCATGCCTAGAAACGGTTGCAGCGTTCCTCTGTGTCGCTAAATGAACATGCATCGTTACGCTGTCTCTCTTCTTCATGGTGTTGGCTAGAGAGGCTCAGAGAGGACAAGCAAACAGAGAGAGGTCATTCTCGGAATGGAACTTTTGCTCTTCCAAACCCCCTTTCCTTTCACACCGTGGGTGAATTGGATAAATGTCTTGATGTGTGTGTGTGCCCTTGGCAGTCTAGATGATGCCTCCGTTTTTTGAAGCAGTAAGTATTGAGTTGCAGAGCCAGGCGTCAATGCCCTGTTGGTCAGCTTCATTGAGGGATTGGGATGGAATGTGGGGAGTTAGTTGCACAGGGGTCCCCTTGTCTCATCAACCACCAAGGAGGTTCTTAATGATCATTTATTTATTTATTTATTTATTTATTTATTTATTTATTTATTTATTTATTTATTTATTTATTTTTAGATTTATATACCGCACCTACTTCCCGAGCGAGAACTCAGGGCGGTTCACACAAAACCTAAACAGCTAAAAAAATAACTAAAAACAATTACAATCTGAATAACAATGGCGTCCAAGCAGGCACACATGCAGACCGGGGCAAAAAAATAAATAAATTCAGGGCTGTTCAGCTTTGAACAGGCCAAGGTCTACTTTATCCGGCCCAAAGTGCCTGAGGGCTACTACACTAAAACCTCTACTTACGAATTTTATCCGTTTCTAGCACATGCTCATAAGTTTTTAAAAAAACGTATGTAGAGCAGCGATTTCCCATAGGAATACATTGAAAACCAATTAATCTGTTTTAGAGGGAAGAGATTTCAATGCACCATGGCCCTTGAACTGCCCTGCTTGGCTGAGACAGTGGGCTGGCAGACCCAGAAATTTGCTGGGGCAGTGGTGGTCCTTGGGATGGGGGAGAGAGGGGTGGATAACTTATCCCCTTTCTTTTTTATATATATGGCCGGTGGGCTACTTTTGAACCCTTTACGGGCTACCAGTAGCCCACGGTCTACCTGTTGGGCAGGCCTGATATATTTGATTTGGAGTGGTGGGGTGCTGGTTCTGAGCCACCTACGTCCCTCCTGGAAAGAAAATAAAGGAGGTGATGGTTCCTCTTGAACGCAGTTGCCTGAGAAGGGCAAGGCGCCTGTATGGCCGATGGTGGGTCTTGTTGCTTCAATCGCTTGCCAGGCACCCCGGACGTCTCTTTCTAGGCTTCTGCCCTTCTCTTTGCAGGTCTGGTCTCTCACGAACAGAGGCTTTCCCAAAGCTTGGACAGTGCCTTGAACTCGGCCCTCGGCACCGTGCCTTGGTTCACCACGCCCTTGGCGAAAGGCCAGCAGCAGCCACACCACGGCGGAAACTCCGGCGGCCTGTGGAACGCCAGCGGCGCCCGCGGTAAAGAGGCCTGACGTCAAGGAGGAAGTGGTTCGGGCGGCGGCGCTGGGGGGGGGTTCTGTTCCCCAAAAAGGGTCAGGAAACCGTTGTTGGGGTTAGCAGAGGGGGCCATCTCCCATTCACCCTGCAAGGAGCTCAGATCCCGAAAACAAAGCAAAGACTACTTTTAAGTCGTTTAAATTAGAGACGGGCATGAAGTCCACGGAGCGTTTCATAGGTGCCGCCTGCCACCACCACCACCCCAGTCTGGCAGGGTCACTTACCAGTTGTCGTGTGGTGCCAGGGCCCGTTTTCTCCAGCAGGACTCCGATCCTGGCAGGAGCTTCGCAGACCTCTCCCTGCGGCAGCTGACTGCTCCAGCAAGGAGGCAGGAGGGGGTTCTCCCCACTTGGCCCACAAGTGACTGGCTATTGGCTTTGGGGGCAGAGGTAGCAGCTGGGTGGCCAAACTTCTATCCAGATTGGAGCACCCTGGAAGCATGGAACAATCCAATATAATCAGAATTTTTTTTTAAAGGACAAATTAAGTCAAAAATATTTCTATATACATTAAAATGTGATGTGTACTAATTTGATGTTAAAATATCATTGCGTGGTGTTTGTTTTTTTTACTTAATTTATTAGAAATATTTTTACCCTGCCTCCACAGCCATAGTGGGAGGGCGACCAAGATGACTGAGGGTCTGGAAAAAAATGTCTTACGAGGAGCGGCTTAGGGAGCTGGGAATGTTTAGCCTTACAAAAAGAAGACTGAGCAGGGATAGGATAGCTATGTTTCAATATTTGAAAGGATGTCACATTGAAGAAGGGACTGGTTTATTTTCCATGGCTTCAGAGAATAGGAGACAGGGCAATGGTCTCAAACTGCAGGAAAAGAGATTAAATTTAAACATTAGGAAGAACTTCACGACAGTGAGAGCTGTTTGGCAGTGGAATATGCTGCCACAAAGGAGGGTGATGGAGTCTCCTTCGGAGGTTTTAAAGCAGAGGCTAGGTGGCCATCTCTCGGGGTTACTGTGATGGGGTTTGGACTGGATGGCCCTTGAGGTGTCTTCCAACTGTATGATTCTGTGATTCGTGAAACCATCTTTCTTCATTCCCACCACCCTCACCACCGCCACCCTACTTCTGTCATAGACGGCCCTCTGCACTTTGCTAAGCAAGGAGCAGGTTTCTCATTAAGCTGTCTTATAACATGATTCGGTAGTCAGGGTTTAAGGATTGTAGTGTGTAGCTTAAGTGTATTTCCCCTGCCCACCCCCAGGAGGAAAACAGATCAACCTTTGCTTCCCACCGGTTCCAGTTCTGCATAGTTTTGGGTTTATCTGTCGCTCAGATGCGTCAGAGCTTAAAAATTCAGTTTCTGCTTCGGTTGGTGCCCACATCTGTCCTCAACTGATGCTTCATTATTAGAGAAGCACCAAGTCAGCCTGTTCTGCTCTGTAGATCTGCCAGATAGATGGCATCAAACCAGCACAATTGGCACACATTAATGACATTAATTTGTATGTTTGAGAATGTCTTCAAGTGTGGGAAGGCAGAAAATGATGGTCTTGGAGACTGCAGTTGGCCAAACCCATCTGCTGGGTTTGCTCATTCGTGACTGGAATGCTAATTCTTTTCATGCTGCAGGATCCCAGTATTTTCGGTTTCTCGGATGACTGGATACATAGTAGGACCCTGGTAGCCGCTGAGGATTGGTTCCAGGCCTTCCTGTGGATAATGAAAACCATGGATAAGAGAGAATGCCTGCCCACCCCCACCCCCAAACTGCTCTTTCCTCACAGTAGCTTGCATTATGACTGCTGTTTTGAGACAGTAGCTTGCTTTATGGCCACTGTTTGTGACAGTAGCTTTTTTTACAGATGCTATTTGTGACAATAGCTTGCTTTACAGCCGCTGTTTGTGACAACAGCTTGCTTTGTGGCTGCTGAATTATTTCATTTTTCCCTCTGCCAGCCGTGGATAACTGAATCAGCGGATAATGAATCAGTGGATACGGGAGTCCTACTGAATTCAACTCTCCTTGCAGCTTCCCTCACCCCAGAGGGTTGGGCCCAGTAAGAGGAGCAAAAAGCTTTGGAAAGAGATGCATTTCATGAAGCATCCTCCTCATCTCACCATTTATCTCCGAGGTCCCAAGCATTCGTTAAGTTGTGCAATTCTTCCAAAAACATAAAAAGCTTTCCAACCGAGAGGGGCATCTGCAATCTCTGGCCGCCACTGGGAAGCTCTGCTGCTCAGCAGTTGCTGCGGGGAGTTTGTGGACATGTCTTCCTTCTCAGTAGGTGTTGTCATTTTATGTTTCTGCAGAGCACACCTGGATCGGTGGCGGCGGCGGCAGCAGCCAAAGCTGTTCTTCTTGCTCTCGGACTTTTTCTGTGTACTTCAAGACCGAACCTGTTTACCAGCTCCCCTGCGGCCACCTCGTCTGTCGCTCCTGCCTGGCTGAGAAGCAGAAATCTTTATCGATACTCTGCATGAATTGCAAAAGGTTGGTCGCCACGCACGACATCACGAGGGTCCACTTCTGACACGCCTTGTCCTGGTGTGGCTACCAGAGATGGGTGGTGGACAAAACTTAGCAAGCGACGGAGGGGCCCAGGAGAAGGAGAAGCCAAGGGTCTCCGTCTCTCTCTCTCTCTCTCTCTCTCTCTCTCTCTCTCAATTGAGTCACGCAAGGGGGCCTGCGACACAACCCTTGCAGAATCATAGCTCTGTACATTTCTGAGGAGCACTTATTGCCCCCCGCGAGAGACTAGGCGGGGCTGTAGCGTTGTACGTTGTGCCAGAGCTCTAAGTGATCAAAGGATAATAAAGCCATACGCTTCTCTTAACTTTTTGTTCCAATCATCTCATTTGATTTGCAGAAGTGGCGTCCGTGCAACTGCACAATGTTCTGTTCTATTTCTGCCACTTTGCAGACAACCGAAATGCACACGGATTCCTCTGTGTGGTAGAGTCCAGCCATGGAGCCACTTCTCAGAAGATCTATTCTGTAAGAGAGGTTTTTGGGGTTGTAGGGAAGAAAATACCAGGATTTAGGAAGCATTGTTTGCTCTGGATTGGTTGCCAAGGCTCGGGGTGGGGGTTTGTTGGTAAGATCTGAGCAGGGACTGTTAGTGGTTACATCTTTTGGAGGTTGTTGACTCTACAAGGTTGCCCTATGTTAGAGCCAGATTCTTGGCCTATCACAACACTTCCTGTGACACCCTCTGGGTGTCTGGGGTGTGTGTGCGTGTGGCGGTGTTGCTGTTCTTGTTTTTACAGAAATACAAAGTGAAAAGAAAACAGGTTGCCTGCTCTGAATGTCCACGTTAACTGCCTGGCAAAGGGGAAAACAGAGGGCAGTCCTTAAACAAAGTTGGTGCCAATTTTCCTTGGCAGTGCAACCTGTATAAAAAGAAAAGCCTGTGTGTCGTATGTGCGGGCCTGTCTGTCGTCACTCTTGATTTTCTCCTGTGCAACTAAGTTGGAAAAGTGCCTGCCGAGCAGATGAAAATGCAAGCCTCAATAAAATGACGGTCAGATGCCGCTGATCGTGCTTGGGCTTAACAGCACTTGTCTTGCATTTTGTGTCTCTGTGTGTGTGTGTCTGTGCGTGTGTCTGGCGCAAGGCTGCATAACCCTGAGGTGAACCTTAACTTGTGTCGCATTAGAGATGGCCAGTACAGGTGCACACATGACAGATTTCGCCGAGAGGGAGATGAACACACTAGTCACATGGAAAGCCTCTGTATTTGAAGGAAGTCCCATCTTTAAACTCTCTGTGCCCATGGAGAGCGACAGTGGGGTTACGCGCTTCCATCCGCATGCGTACAGGGAGATTAATCAGGCCCCGTGTTCTTCCCTTTCTCACCTGTTTCACATCGTGGCTCACAGTGGCTTTCTGGTGCCGTGGAAGGGGGATGCTCATTGGGGGAAATGCAAACACACCCCCCCCGAAAGGAATGCTAATAGGATATCCCTGGAAAAGCCCAAAGTAGTTGCTTATGCTGAACAGAAGGATAGATGACAGGCAGCAAGCACGGCAGTAGAAGCAGCAGCAGCAGCAAAGAGTGCTGTGCTACCCATAACACTGACAAGTAGGTGCCCGCGGGGGGGTGGGGGTCTGGGGGACATCCACACACATTTGCTGTTTGGTATAAGCAGTACAGACGGTTATCCCCAATAAAACAGGTAGGTCTCAAAGGTGTAACAGGGTTCTTTGTTGCAATGAGCCAGCATGGCTATCTCATTGAAAAAGCATGTCGTTTTAAATATATCAGCAAAGGTTTTAAAAGATACTGACAGGAATCTAGCTCAGAAGAAAATATTTAGAGGTGCAAATTTATTCAGAGCAGAGCAAAGTACAGACAAATACGTAGACAATATGAGAGACATATATCATCTGAGGAGCGTACAAAAATCTAGAAGAAAAATTTAAAAGCATAGGTTTAGTCTAGAGCAGTGTTGGTGAATCTACGGCACGGGTGCCAAAGATGGCACTCGGAGCCCTTTCTGTCGGCACCCGACATCGCCCCTTCACAGCCATCTGTATTCAGGTTAAATTGTTGTATTGGTACTTTGCAAAAAAAAAAAAAAAGTGGGTTTTGAATTGCAGTTTGGGCACTCGGTCTCTGTAGGGTTCGCCATCACTGGTCTAGAGAGAACTAAAGTGAAAAACCAAGCCCAGATATTCAGGGAATGTTTGGTGCCGGCTTGCGCATTTGCAACATGGTTCATCTCAGGAGGTGGAAGTCTAAAAGCCACAGTAGCAGTATGCATACTGATGCATACTGATGGTGCAAAGTGTCAGCATGGATCCAGAGCTGGAGGGTGGGGATGTTCCTAAAGATGACATCTGTATGGACTGATCATCAGTCACACAGAGTTGGGGAAAAGGCTGGCAATGAGTGATCTAAAGAAAACGCTTAGAAAATTCTTCATATCCTGTTGAAATCCAAAAGAGATGTTTTCGACGGTGATGAGATGGACTGGGGGTGGTGGGGGGGGAGAGAGACTGTTCCAGGGTGGAGGTTGGCATACCCAAAGATTCTGGAGAAAGAAATGGTCATAGATTTCCTTTGGACTGGACTTTAATCTAATTGCTGGTGGAAGTTGTCAGGCGCCGTGTGTCATTGGTTGAAGAAACCGGGAAGAACAAGAAGACAGCAATTATACAGTGAGTTGCAGGGAAATGGGGCAGGAGCTTCCACTTCTTGGTAGAGGCCGTGTTGACTCCTCCAGTAGGCAGCAAAGACCCTTCTCTGTCAGAGAATCCCTGCCAGCCAGAAAGGACACCCTTGTGATAGTTGAACCAACAGTCTGACCTGGCTTATGGCTGTTTTGCACGTGCCTGCTCACCCTGGTGTAGTTTCGTGTGCAAGATGTTTGAAGTGGGTAATGTACAGGATGATACACACACACACACACACACACACACACACACACGTGACCATGGTGGATGGATTCCGCAGATACCAGAAAATGCAGATAGTAGTGAGTGCATAGTAAACACACAGCAAAACATGTTTTTAAAGTTCAGTTTATGAGTTCCGTCCTTGTTTGGCGAGAATTTGGCCCCCTCCCCATGCTAGTGGGAATCCTGCCATAGATTCTCTATACCAGTGGTGGCGAACCTTTGGCACTCCAGATGTTTAGACCTAGAATTCTGTGAGTAGATTGCCAGTGACAAAGGACTGTGGGAGTTGTGGTCCAAAACATCTGGAGTGCCGAAGGTTTGCCACAACTGGTCTATACTCTCGGGCTCCAGGCGTTTTGAAAAACTGGTCTGGATCCTAGGAATGGATCTGCTAGCGTTTGAACTGCTTCAGCTGATCGGTGTCATTGATTGCAAATGACCACACTTAAGTGAATCAGCCGATACTGATTCCATGGATAGAGGGGATCCTCCTGTGCTTCTAGTCGGTTTTCATATCATTCTGAGCAAAATGGCCTGGCCGACATTCCTTGCCATGTTTTGCTTTCAACATTGTTGGCTTCTTCTCAAACCCTCCTCCTTGTTCTGTGAACACACCAGTCTGCCTCCAGTCTGACTTGCTCCGAGATTGACAGGCAGCCACCCAGAAGGAGGTTAGAGGGTGCTTTTTTCTCTGCTGTCCAGATACGTGTCAACGAGGGAGATGTTGAAGGAATTTGGCATCTTGGAGTGGGCAACGGATATCCATCCACTGGGAAGTGGCACCACCAACAATGTTGCGATTCTGGAAGTGAATGAGCAGGAGTAACCTGCTGGAGTCAGTGCCTCTCACATAGATATACAGTAGGGCCCGATAGCCGCTGGGGATTGGTTCCAGACTTTCCAGTGGATAATGAAAACCGTGGACAAGAGAGAACACCCCAAATCCCCAAAACTGCTGTTTTGCGACAGTAGCTTGCCTTACGGCTACTGTTTTATGACAGAAGTTTGCTTTATGGCTGCTGTTTGTGACAGTAGCTTGCTTTACGGCTGCTGTTTTACGACCATAGCTTGCTTTACAACTGCTGTTTGTAGCAGTAGCTTGCTTTGTTTATGACAGTAGCTTGCTTTATGGCTGCTGAATTATTTATTTGATTTTTTCCTCTGCCATTCATGGATAACTGAATCAGTGGATAATGAATCAGTGGATACGGGGGTCCTACTGCAATAAACCTCAGCCAAGTGATTCACTTGGCATTTGCCTGGTTGACCTATTCGTTCTTTACTCGTGGTCGGTGAGGCAGAGCTTAGCGATGTGCCCAGAGGAGGTATACTAGAACCAGATTCTCCTTAGTGTTGAGATGAGACAGTCCAAACGGGTATGAACTCTTGTGGATTTGTAATACAAACACACAGCTGGTTGGATATCTTAGTGGAGTAGGTCTCTGGCTGCCAAGCCAGACGCTGGGAGTTTGATTCCCCCACTGGGCCTTCCCAGGAAGAGAGGAACCAGCCTGGGTAGCCTTGAGCAAACTGCACGGTCCCACAGCACCCCACCCCCCCGGAAGAAGGGAACAGGAAACCACTCCTGACCAGCCGTTCTCAATGGGGAGCCAGATGGCCCCTTTAAGAGGCCCTGGCACAGAAGAAGCTTCTGAGTAGGTACCGCTTCTTGATGTATCCTTACTTGGCAGGGGTCCCTGGAACCCGAGAAGGGCTGGAGCTAAGAACAGGTTGAGAATGCCTAAGTAGAACAAAGAAACTCTGAAAAGGGTAGCCATAAGTCAGAGTTGACTTGGTGGCACATCATCATTAAAGCAGTGACCTGCCTGTTGGTCTGGGCACAGGGTCTCTTCTTGACTGCAAGCATAAGTGGAGATAAGGGCCGTGATGACAAGCATAGGAGAAACTGGTCTAGCTAGAGTAGATCAGCTTATGGAGAAGTTGGAAAAGTACCATACTGGGAAAGCTCTTAATGGCCCCCACTGCAATACAGTATTATCCAAGATGCTAATGCTGGGCCCTTCAGCCTTACGGTCCTTTCACTGTCTTCTCACTTGTGTTTCAACAGTTGATTCTTGCCTTTAACTCCTGGCTGGAACGTTGGCTGATTTCATTAAGCGATTCTGAGCTGCGGGTGGGCAAACCTTCCTTAACTCGGAAAACATGTCATTAACCTTCCTTGACATTACAGAGTGTGACTGCATTTTAATCTTTTATCCCAGCATTATCATGCTAGGCACACAGTCATTTAAGGGCAGATAATTCCTTGCTAATGTAATTTTAAGTTACAGTAATGTGGAGTCTAGCCTGATCGTGTAATGTGTTCATTGTGTCTAGAAATGGCACTTGGGATGGTGGCTGGGTTGTAAAATAATGCCAATAAAGTTCTCTGTTTCTGTGTCATTTACTGATTTCATTTAGTAACTAGATCGGATTCAAAAGCTGCTGAGACCCACAGAGGTTGAGAAACTTGAGATGATGGCAACTAGAGCTTCCTGGTGTTTATCATCTTTCACGTATATTAATTGTTTTTGAGTTGATCTAATTGGAGTGCGGAAGAGCTTATTGAAAGACCACACAAAAGTCAAGTTCATTAAATAGCTAGTAGGTGCCACAATTACAAAAAAGCTCAAATGAAGTTTTTGCACATTAAAATTGCAGACCCGTGTGTTCCATCCGGGTTTGTGGAGAAGCCCTCAGGGGCCTGGACACCAATGCTTGAGAGATGCAAAAAGCTGTAGGCCTTCATTTCAGCTCCTCTGGGTCCCCCCCCCCCCGCCCCCAATCCAAGTTTCTACTTGTAAGGCATTCCAGTCTAGGGGAAAATAACCTCCCTGAAATGGCCTAGGGCAGATTATCTTGTTCCCCTATAGCTCCAAGTTTGCAGAATCCAAACACAAAGAGTTCTGGAGAACATAAAAGCTTGCCTTGTGCGGAATGTATTCCAGCAAAAGTATCCAATAATGCATCACTGGAGTGTTATGTTCTAAGAGTCCCAGCAGAGCAAACCAATTGTACCCTTCCCATCCTGAAGGATGAGTGACTTTCAGTAGAAGTCCACCCACTACCTAGAGGACTGAAGTCTCTTGTGAGGGGCAGATGCTGTTTGTCAGGTTCCTGTTGTTTTTTTTTAATCAGTATTTGATCAGTTTTCTGATTAATTGACCGCTCACTTGATTTGGGATTACACCTTAATCCCTTTGTTCGGGGGACTGCTCTCAATTTTATCCTTCTCTTTGCATCGTTAAAAGCAGACAACCTCAAGGTTCCTGCCAGCTTTTGATTGACGCTATGTAATACGAAGCGTACGTTGGGTGGCAGGTTATTAGGAAGCACACAACACTACCAAAAATGTCTGTACTGTATCTCAAGGATGGATATGCAGAAGTCTTTATTTCCTATCTCTTTCCATAGATTTTACTGGTGGCTCAACAGCTACCCTGCACCATGCTGGTCCTTGAAGTGGCCTCTCCCAATCGGGGCCAGTTCAAATCCTGTTACTGTAGCCAGGAGGCTGTAGAGTGCTCTTGTATGGAGATCCATCATTTTCTCCTTAGAGGTACAGAATCTCATTCATTCAGTTGGTGCTGGGCTTCTCCTGGTTTGTTAGACTTTCAATACTCAGGATCGTTTGATATTGTGTCCCGACTTGTTGACTTCATTGACGTCCAGATCATTGGTGCAATAGCCCCACCCCCACCCCCCCCACCACCAACACCGATCCTTAGGAAAACTTCTGGCTTATGCCCTTTTCCTGGAAGAAGTATGCATTTTACTCCAGTTTTGAGCTTAGCATTTCAATCGACCTGCTACATTCAGACTGAAGGCTACTTTCTGAGTCTTTCCAGGTAAGTTCACCTTACTCCATTTCCACCATGCCTTCGATTTGGAAATGCTCATTGTGAGGGGCAAGAGACTAGGGGGAACACACCGATGCATGTAGAGTAACTTTTGACACCCCTCTTATGAAAAAGGAATGCCCTGGGACGTCTTTCCCTTGTGACAATCCTATAAGAGGTGGACATTGGAATGAAACTGGAAATATATGAACTGTTTGCAGCACCAAACCCCAGCTTTCACGAGACAGAAGTCAAGTTTGCTTTTGCCGTAGCTCAGGCATGTCCAAACTTCGCCCCTCCAGATATTTTGGACCACAACTCCCACAGTCCTTTGTCATTGGCAGTGCAGGCTTGGAATTCTGGGAGTTGTGGTCCAAAACATCAGAAGTTTGGACATGGCTGCCGTAACTGAAAGATAAGCAGCCAACTCTTTTATCCTTGTTTTGCTTAGGATCTGTAAGGCAAGTCCTCTGTTCCCAGCTTGAAATGGAGAAAGTCATTGTGCTTCCATTCCCTCCCTACCTCTAATGGCTGCTGTGTTATCTCCCTAATACAGCATACAATTTTACAATCTGGTCCCAGCCTTCTAATTAGGGCTAGAGTGCCTGCAAATGCCTTACCAGCTGCAGCCTCGGGGTCCCATTGGAGTTGTGTCAGGTCTCCTACAGCCAGAAGAAGTGGGTCAGTTAAGTGTCATCTGTTCATAGACAAACTGGCTATCCCTCAAGATGGGACGGTGCTTTAAGCCTTAAGAACATAAGAGCAGCCTTGCTGGAACAGGCCGCAGCCCAGCCACTCCAGCATTTTGTCTCACACAGTGGCTCACCCTTAGCTTCAGGGTATTCCCAAGCAGATGTCTTCACCTGATTACAATTCCCCACAAATGCCATTGAGAGATATCCTGCCTATCTCTCCAACCTGGAGATTGTCCTTAGGCATCAATAATGATAGCCATTGATACCCTTGTTCTCCACGAACTTGTCCAATCCTTTCTTAAAGCTGTCAAGGTTGACAGCTGTCACCACTTCTTCTGGCAGGGACTTCCACAGACCAGTGATGCTCTTAGTGAAAAAGTACTTTCTCTAATTGGTTTGAGATCTAGCACCCAAAAGTTTCATGGAGTGCCCCCTAGTTCTAGTGTTGTTTGATAGGGAAAACAGTTCTTCCTTATCTACTTTGTCCATACCATGTATGATTTTATAAACTTCAATCAGGTCACCTCTTAGGTGCCGTCATTCAAGAGTGAAGAGGCCCAGCCATTGCAGCCTCAAATGGCAAGGAAGGTATTCCAGTCCCCTAATCATTTTGGTTGCCCTCCTCTGCACTTTTTCCATTTTCATAAATATCCTTCTGGAGGTATGGTGGCCAGAACTGTACACAATATTCCAGATGGGGCTTCACCGTAGATTTATAAAGAGGCAAAATGACACTTGCTTACTTATTTTCTATACCCTTCCTAATGATCCCTACCCTAGCGTTGAGTTTGCTTTTTTCACTGCTGCTCTGCAATCTGCCAAAGCTTTTTACAAGTGGAAAGTGATCCATCAACAGAGAGGTTATGCTCATGCATCCTTACTTGCCTGTAAAGCCTTTGCACATGGAAGAACTGCTACTGCACAAACATCACTTTTGAATATCGGGGGGGGGGCGACACTTCTTAACTGTTAGAGCAGTATGACAATAGAACCAATATTCTCAAGAGGTGGTGAGGGCTCCAACACGGGAGGGGTTCAAGAGAAACTAGACAACCAGTCAAGCAGATCTGCTTTGATTTGGATTCCTGCATTGAAGAGGGGGCTGGACTTGATGGCCTTAAGAGGCCCCTTCCAGCTGCATGATTCTATGGTGTATAGAAAGTAGGGGGGGGAGGCAGGTGTTCCTTTCATCAGCACGGGTAGTAACTGAACAAGGCTACAGTGATATTCATCCCTTCTAGTAGGTTTGTATTCAACTACCCTTTGATGAAGAACCTAAGATGAGTTCAAACTTAGGCTGTTATCCCACAACCACTAACATCCGCTGCAAAGTACTTGAAGATGCGGTACATTAAATAGTTTCCCCACGACCAGCGGAATTTTAAAAAGTGCGGTTATGCCCACTTTACTGTGACCCAGCGAATTTTCCAGTACCTGGTTGGTAGGTGCTAAAAAGCTTGTCTCAGTTCCAATGTGGATTTTTAACCGGTACTTGAGTCCGTGGGAGCATGGAAAATCCACACCAAAACCTTTTCGCCCCCATTAAAAGCAAAAAGCAAAGTTGTCTGCTTATATACTGCCCCATACCACTTCTCTAGGTGGTTTACAGTTGTTGTTTTTTAAAAATTACACTATGCAGGCTACACATTGCGTCCCCAGCAAGCTGGGTACTCATTTTACTGAGTCAACCATGAGCCTGCTACCTGGAATCGAACCTCAGGTCGTGAGCACAGTTTTACCTGCAGTACAGGCATCTAACCACTGTGTCACGAGGCTCTTTGATGGAGTCTTTGATGCGTTTCCCAGTCATGGGATCACAAAGGATGTGGATCTTTAAACTGCATCCATGGGAACACAGGAACCGCGACTTCAATCACATGACCACTCTGGTGGGAAATGCGTATTTTAGTTTGATACGGATTTTGCAGCCGTGGGATAGCAGCCTTAAGATACTCCCAGAAGGAAAGGATGTGAGGAAATAGGAACTGCCATGTCCTCCACAACCGTAGTAGATGGGTCACTTTGAGATTCCATTCTTGGGCGCCAATTGTTAATTCAAGAAAATCCTGAAATTATCTGAGCAAAGGAGACTGGACCAGTTTCCTGAGGAGATCCAATACTTTGGCAGGAAGGAGAAGTCAAGGTGGTGCTGATATTTTGGGGTTAGACTCTTCTAAATTCAGACTAAAACCCAAAATGGATTCACTGCCTCGCTGCCAGAAGGACCCCCGTCCTTCACTGTACATGAACCCTCACTTTCAATTCCTACTTGAAGAATCTAAGAAAAAGTTATCATCTTGGAAGACCACAAGCCTGGAGATTCGACTTATTTTTTTGTGTGTGCAGCAAGCGTGTGGCGACAAGGCAGTAGCTGGGTCATTATGACACAATTTCACCTCAGATGTGCCTCTTCTACTCCGCGTTATTTCCCTACCTGGGGGCAGACTTCATTTCAGCCATTTTATTAAGTGTCTATGTGCTATAAATTACCTCACGTACAGTACAGCTACGATTTAAGGAGTAATGCCATTATTAATTCCCCCATCTCCTCCTAAGTGGCTCTGATAGCAGGTTCTCAGGCTCACCAACGTATTTGTCCTAACTGACAAATCAAGAGAGAGAGAACACAATTTCGTATCGTTCGGGCGACTGGAAGAAAGTTAAATGGTACCAATTTAAGCACTGTCTGCTGCTCATTGGATGGCCTGGTTTTGCCCAGAGCTCAAAAAACATACCTTTTTTTCAAACTAAACCTCCCAATATTTCCCCCCTCCCCCCGAAAAAAAAACCCAACTGCCAGAGCAAGTATGACTGTTGGGCTTGTTTTAGGAATATTAATGCGATACCATCTTTGAACAATATGCTTGCTAACCATAACGCATCATACGATTGAGACACCATTTGGAAAAGTTAAGTTTTGGACTGGAAACACTCAGACTCCCAGTCGGCACAGGATACTCTTTTCCACACACACCTCTTCCCACCCTGTTATTTACACACACACACATCCAAAACCCACAATTAACTAGCATGCTCTGCTTTGCAAAGGTCAACAGGAATGTGGATTTGGGTGAACTGGTGGATATTGTCTATCTGGATTTTCAGAAGGCTTTTGAAACAGTCCCTCACCAAAGGCTGCTGAGAAAATTGCACAGTCAGGGGATAAGAGGGCAGGTCCTCTTATGCAGTGCTCCCCAACCTTTTGGTCCCCACGGACCGGTAAATGTTTGATGATTTTCCGTGGCCCGGGGCTGGGGGTGGGGAGGGGGGAGATGGGGGGTGTGGAGGGGTCAGGCGGGGGGAGGGGAGGGGAGGGTGTGGGGGGCGGGGGATAGGGGGGAGGGAGGCGGGGGTGCGGCGGGGGGCTTGGAGCGTGTGCCTTGCGGGGGGGCCACGGGAGCAGCGGCGGCGCTCGCCGGCTGGGGGCATCGGGCGTGCCGCTCGCCCCCGCGCGCACGGGCGGGGTGGGGGGCAGCCTGGGGCTCCTGGGCGGGCAGGCCCCGGCCTCCTCCTCCTGTCGGCGGCCGCGGCGGCCACGGCAGCCACCTGGGTTCGGCCGCCGCCACCACCCGCCTCCAGCTGCGGCCTTCGGGCGGGCGAGCGGGAGGGGGGAGGAGAGGGAGGCCGGTGGGGGGTGGCGTCCCCATGCACCCCCCCCGGAGAGGCCAGTGTCCTTTCCTCAGCCCTCCCCCAACACACACACACACACACACACACACACACACACACACACACACACACCCCTGGCCACCTCTCAGGGAGGCGGGCAAAGCTCACCCCGCACCGCGCGCGCCCTCCCCTGCCACCAAGACTTGCCCCCCCTCCCGCCGGGTCTCCGGGCCGAGAAGGGGGAGCCCGAGCGCCTCCCGCCGCCGCCTCTCTCACCTGCTGCTGGGCAGGCCGCTGGGGACTGGCGGAACCCGCCCCGCCCCGAAGGGGCTGCAATGAGGGCGGTAGCGCCTCCTCCTCCTCCTCCCGCCGCCGCCGCCGGAGGAGCAGCAGCAGCAGCTGGAGCGATTGCGGCGGGGGGTCGCAGGGGCGGCGACCGCGGGGGGGGTCGCGGCGGCAGCGAAAACACCCGGGCCAGCCCGCGACGCCCCCCCGCCCGCCCCCAACACAGGTGCGGTCCGGCGGCGGCGGCAGCGGGGGGGCTCCGCCCTGGAGCGCGGCCGCAAGGAGGGGCCAAAGGGCGCGCGCCCCGGGGGAGGAGGAGGAGGAGGGGCACCCACCTCCTCTTCCGACCGAGGGGGCCCCCATGCGGCGGCAGTGGTGTGTGCGCGTGGGGGGGGCTCGCCAGCGCCTCCCGCGCGCGCCCCCTCCTCCCCGCCGGCCCCCGCGCGCCCAGCCCCCAGCTTCCTGCTGCTGCTGCTGCTGCTGGTGGTGGAGGGTGAGGAGGAGGAGGAGGAGGAGGATGCACCGCCGCCGCCGGCGGGCAGAGGAGGAAGGCAAAGGCGGCGGCGGCGGCTCCTCCTGCGCTCCTCCAGCCTTCCTCCTCCACCGGCCGCCCGCGGGAGAGAAGAGGAGGAGGAGGAGGGCGGCGGAGGAAAAGGGGAGGAGCCTCCCCGGCCTCCCCAGGCGGCCCGGTGCCAACCGGTCCACGGACCGGCACCGGTCCGCGGCCCGGGGGTTGGGGACCACTGCTCTTATGGATTGAGAACTGGTTGAGATCCAGGAAACAAAGAGTAGGTGTCAATGGGAAATTTTCACAATGGAGAGAAGTGAAAAGCGGTGTGCCCCAGGGCTCTGTCCTGGGACCGGTGCTTTTCAATCTGTTCATAAATGACCTGGAGACAGGGATAAGCAGTGAGGTGGCCAAGTTTGCGGATGACAAAAAACTTTTCCATGTGGTAAAAACCAGAGAAGATTGTGAAGAGCTCCAGAAGGATCTCTCCAAACTGGGGGAATGGCCTGCGAAATGGCACATGTGTTTCAATGTAGCAAAATGTAAAGTAATGCAAATGGGGGGGGATCCAAACTTTATCTATCAACTCATGGGCTCTGAGCTATCCGTGACGGATCAGAAAAGAGATCTTGGTGTGTTGGTGGACAGCTCCATGAAGGTGTCTACCCAATGTGTGTGAAGAAGGCCAATTCCATGCTAGGGATGATCAAAAGGGGGATTGAAAATAAAACAGCTAACATTATAATGGCATTATACAAAACGATAGTAAGGCCACACCTGGAGTATTGTATACAATTCTGGTCACCGCATCTCAAAAAAGACATAGCGGAACTGGAAAAGGTGCAGAAGAGAGCAACTAAAGTGATTACTGGGCTGGGGCACCTCCCTTATGACGAAAGGCTAAAACATTTGGGGCTCTTTAGTCTGGAAAAAGGTGCCTGAGGTGGGATATGACTGAGACATACAAAATAATACAGGGCATTAAAGTGGATAGAGGGAAGCTCTTCTCCCTCTCACAAAATACCAGAACTAGGGGACATACACTGAAATTGAGGGCTGGGAGAGTAAGAACAGACAAAAGAAAATATTTTTTCACCCAGCGCATTGTTAGTCTGTGGAACTCCCTGCCACAGGATGTGGTGATGGCATCTGGCCTGGATGCCTTCAAAAGGGAATTGGACAGATTCCTGGAGGAAAGGTCCAACACAGGCTACAAACCATGATGGAGATGTATCATCTCCAGGCTTAAAACTGTGGTACTTCAAGGGCCAGATGCAGGGGAGTGGTATCAGAAGACAGATATCTAGTATCGTCCGCTCCCAAACGCATCTGGTGGGGCCACTGTGAGATAGAGGAAGCTGGACTAGATGGGCCTTTGGCCTGATCCAGCATGGCTCTTCTTATGTTTTTTTGTTCTTATTGGGCACAGAGGTGTGGTGGGGTCTTAGGGTATCCACTTCCCATATATATATATTTTTCAGCCCAAATCTTGTTGGGAATTTTTGCTGGCTTACAGGGCAGTGTAGGGAAAGGCTGTGTCCATGACTCCACGTGCACCTGATTGAGCAAGCTGTTTCACTTTCTGAGACCCCGCTGCCTCACTTGTTTCATGGGTTTCTGTTGTGAGGCCGGTTCAGCAGTGGTACAATCCAGTGGAACATATGAGTAGCTTTGCATTTTGATATTTATTGTAAAGGATTGCCCCACAGGCAACTTCCATAAAACTTTTTTTGCCTTCTTAAGTTTATTGAATTCTATAATCCTTCGTAACCATAAAGGCTCCTGCTTTGGTTATGCAAGCTTGACCCTCAGAGAACCACATCACTGTTGTTGTTGTTGTTGTTGTTGTTGTTGTTGTTGTTGTTGTTGTTGTTGTTGTTGTTGTTGTTGTTGTTGTTGTTGTTGTTGCTGCTGCTGCTGCTGCTGCTGCTGCTGCTGCTGCTGCTTTCTTGACTGAAGTACTACCACCCCTCAGTGCTACAATGTTATCAGGGAACACTTGCCTGCCCCCCTCAAGCTGGGTGCTGATATTATAAACCTCAGAAGGATGGAAGGCTGAGTCAACCTTGAGCCAACTACCTGAGCCTGTCTGTACTGAAGTCCAGCTGTGAGCAGATGCTTGACTGTAGTACTGCAGTTTAACCGTTGGCTGCCCATCCAAAAAAAGGGGGGGGTGGATCTTTCTTCCATGAATTAGAGTTCAAAAGATGTACACACTGACCTTAACTTCTCTCTCCTGGCTCCGAATGTCTCCTATGGCCTGTTATCCCAATTTTTTACATCTGACTTAAGACTCCTTGCCTTCATCCATGATTTGAGGCCAATTCCAGTGAGCATTTTGGATGTGGTATTACCGTTGTTGTCTTCCACTAAGTTGTCAATACGTTTGCCCCTTCCGCTGCTTAATTTCCAGCTAATTAAATGACACCGGTGACATTTAGTGCCTGTTTTCTAAGAGATGCAAGGAGGCTGCTGCGCCTGCTCTTCCCCGGGCAGCCATCAGCCCTCAAAAGGGTATGTGCTGCTGACGTGCTTCGTACCCAGCCAGATTCCCCTTTGCATATTAATTTCACGTTCCTGGGGTCACTCCCTGCTGGTGACAGGCCTGGGATGTGTCTTCCTTGGGGAACTGCACGGCACGATGGCTTGGAGCATCCAAGGAGAAGAGGCTGGGGGCCGCGGAGAGCACAGATGGGCTTGAAAGCAAAAACACAATCGGGCAATCTGAGGACAAAAAGTTTGGGGCAGAGAAGAGAGAATTGGGGGGGGGGAATAGAGGCTTCCTGGCAGCCAGTCCCTCTGCTCACCTCCTCCTTCCTTTACCAGCAACCTCCTTCATGTCCTTCTTTGTTCTGCGATTAGTTTTGTACCGTGACAGCATTGGTCACGATCACGTGGTTTTGTCCCTGTTTCAGTGTTCCCATGGTCGTGATAACTTATCTCGTGACAAGTGTTACCTCACAGTCTTGTACCGTGGTCCGTGACAAACACTGAATTTGTCTAGCTTCCTTTTCCCTTTTTTTTTGGGGGGGGTATAAAATTTCTTTTCCGATATTCCGCTTCTGAAAAGTCAAAATCTTTGCAGGCAGGGAAGGAGTCTGTGGCTCGTCTGGCTAGCTTTCACTTTCTCCTCGTGGCCACATTGGAATGCTCCGGGTGATAGCCTTCGGGCTTTCTTTGTTCTTTATTCCTTTTGCTTGCTAAATCATTGCCTGTCTGGTGTCCCTCTTGCCTGGCTTTGAAGTTTGGTTTGTTTTATTGGTATTTAATGGAGGAGGGCAAGGGAAGGTGGTCATCATCCGGGGTGGGTGGGCACTTTGAACGTAACACCCAGCCCATTACCTGGGACACAGTTTTCTGAGAGAAACGAATGTTTTGTTGCATGAGAGTTGTGACCTCACGGTGTCTTGTCTCAGAACAGAAACCAGGAACCAACCATGACAAGGAAATACCCTGTCCCAGAGCCAGGTACAGATTTGTCTCGCTTAGCACCCGTTCCGGGGGCGTGGTTGAGACAAATTTCAGCTGTTGCGCGACGGACATGAAGTACAATTTTTTTTTTACTGCTCTGAAGCACAACACTTAGAGAGAGAAAACGAACGTGAAGTAACTGAAGTGCCAGAAAAGCCAAAACAGTAAACGAGAAAATATTTCCATAGGTGATTTTGGGGTGTTACTTTCCCACAGTTCATCTCATGCCCAGAAGCCTATTGGGATTTTACCTGGAGTAAGTGAAATCCTTTAAATCACAGCTGGGAACTGCAGCTAATGAATAAGGCACCGGTCCCATGTCAGGTTATAAAGTGTTCTGCTTATATACCGCCCCATACCACTTCAAGTAGTCTCTGGGCGGTTTACAGTTTTAACTCCAGTATGCGGGTTACACATTGCCCCCGCCCCACCCCCAGCAAGCTGGGTACTCATTTTACCAACCTCGGAAGGATGGAAGGCTGAGTGAACCTTGAGTCTGCTACCTGGGATTGAACCCCAGGTCGTGAGCACAGCTTTACCTGCAGTACAGGCATTTAACCACTGCACCACAAGGCTCCCTGGCCTGTAGTGTCCCAGGGACTATACACTTGGGTGTTCAAAAAACTTTGGATAAAATCCCCCAATAAAATAAACTTATTGGTCATAGAATGAGAAAGGTAGACATCTTATGGGTTAAGAACTTACTGAAAAATAGGGGGACGGGGAACTGGAGTCTCCCCAAGGTTCTGATATTTGTGCTTTTTAATTCATCAGCTTGAGTTAAAATTGAGCAAGCATGTGGCTGAGTATGTGATGGTGCTGGCACTCTTTTGTCTGGAAAAACATGATTTCCACATTAGGTGTGTGACAAATGTTTATGTTTTAAGACGAAGGTTTACCCGGGATATACTTTGCCAACTCTAGATTGGGCATTTCATGGAACATACTCAGATTCCCTGATAGACTTGACCAATGCTCTACTAAGGCACAGGCTTGACAGTAACACAAAACAGTACAAAATGACTCTGAAACTAGTCTCAAGTTGGTTTCTTGACCATAATA
Organism: Phrynocephalus guinanensis; assembly: GCA_037367245.1. Lineage (NCBI taxonomy): Eukaryota > Metazoa > Chordata > Lepidosauria > Squamata > Agamidae > Phrynocephalus > Phrynocephalus guinanensis. Next base: position 5,929,766 of record CM074741.1, read on the forward strand.
TATTTCATACAAGTTTAAAAGGCAGAGGCACAAATACAACATAGTTTACCAACGTTCAGTTGTTCCACCTCACCAGATCTGTACACCAGATTCTTGTGAGGCATCCATCCGACTCCCTACTTCCTCCTAGTTTTGAGCAGTTTATATATATCATTCCTCAGTAGACAGACATACCCTGCAGAAGAAGTTAATTCACCAGGTAGCCATGTTAGCTTTATAGGTGCTACTTGACTATATCTGATGGCAGCCAACTTAGTATCTGATGCTTCTCTCTCTCTCTCTCTCTCTCTCTCTCTCTCTCTCTCTCTGTGTGTGTGTGTGTGTGTGTGTGTGTGTGTGTGTGTGTGTGTGTTGTTAACATTTGTGACTGACTCTCCGTGACCCCATGTCCATGGAGTTTTCTTGGCAGGAATACTGGAGTGGCTTGCCAGTTCCTACTCCAGGTGCCTACACTCCTGGTATTCCCTGGTATTCCCTGGTAGTCTTCCTTCCAAGTGGGGTGGCAATTCCAATATCCTCTGTATTCTGGCTTCCAGTTCCAAATGACAGTATAACAATGACATACAATAAAGTCAGGTTCCTATTTGAAGTCAGAGAGACCCTAAACAGACTTAATGTTAAATATCACCAAAGACTCGTGGCTAAGGACCTGTGTTTAGGGTTAAATGTCCTCCATGTGCACATCCTTTTCTTGAGTTCCATGAGTTCAAAGGTCAGAACACTCTGCTAATTGCACTGCTGTATATTTTATAGCTGCTAATCAAGGGGTTACTAGAAGCTCATTATTTTGTATACCTACCGTAGTCCTGTCTTGGCATCACAGACAAGACTTTATTTGCTATTTCTCGAGTACGTTGTCCAACATTTCTTATATTTGGCAATCCAAGTGAGTGTTGATTCCACATCCAAAATGCATATGAAATTTGAGAAGGCCACAGTGGATGTTGTTCTTCCTTGCACAGATGGTGTGTGCACAAATATGTGTGTGGGGATCTTTTTTGGCTGGATGAAGTGGGGACTGGATAGTCGCACCGCCATCATGACGTTGAGTCAGTGTGAGGTGCCATCTGTGCCCTAGCAGAGTTGTCCTCTCACAAATTCTGTGGGAATGGGGTGTGGGCAGAGGCTGTGAAGAGACCAGATCATCTGAAGTACCAAGTGAAGTGCCAACCCCCTCATGCCATCTTGTCCTGGGCACCAACTAAGAGAGAGAAGGCCTATGTGTCAAGGCAGAGGAAGCATTTGCCGCCATGTTCTTACCAAATTTCCTTTCACCAAGAGAACAAAAATTTACTTCAGGAAATGATATTCACCAAGGCTAAAAGCCAAGGGCTTTAGGAACACATCCTATTTCACTCATGAAGGACTGTTTTGGAGAAAGAAAGATACAGATGTGAGGTGAGATTATTTAGAACCAGGTATGATGTCAGACCTAGGGGGCGTGGTGGCTCAGTGGGCTAGAGCACTGAAACTATCGGCTGCAAAGTCAGCAGCTTGGCGGTTCGAATCCCGGGTGCCACGCAGTGGAGTGAGCTCCCGCTGTTAACCCCAGCTCCTGCCAACCTAGCCGTTTGAAAGCATGTAAATGCAAGTAGATAAATAGGTACTGCCATAAAAAGCAGGGAGGTAAATAGTGTTCCGTGTGCAGAAATGTGTTCATCCATGCCGGCCACATGGCCACGCACTTGCACAACACTGGTTCTTTGCCTTAGAAATAGAGATGAGCACTGCCCCTAGAGTTGGACACGACTAGCACGCATGTGTGTGGGGAACCCATACCTATAAGTTTATGTTACCCCAAGAATGATCTCCCAGATATAGGGCTATAATGGCTAGTTACTTTTGGCCCGTGGCTATAATTTTCATATCAATGTCAAATATATGAGAGAGGCCTTTACCTAAAATGTACATGAAGGCCATTTGCAGGGGAAGCTATCAGGCTGCAGATGTTGGGCCTTCAAGGAGAACAGCCAGCCTGGATGACCTTGGGTGAGCTGCATAGTCCCATGGCAACCCAGGAAGAAGGGAAGGACAAAACACTGTCAAAATGAGCTTGATGTCACAAGATTCTGTTTTTTTTTTATTACAACTTCCAAAATTTATTTTTATTTTATTTCTTTTTGAATATTTTCACACACCCACCTCCTTGGAAAAGGACCCAAGGTGGCTTACAATAACGAGGGACATTTAAGACATATTCATGTTAAGAACATGGAATTAGAAGAGGCATCTTAGAACATTAAAAGGCAACATTAGAGCTACAAAGAGCGCGCAAAAAGAAAAAAAATCCATTATGAGTGGTGGAAACTAACATGGAAAACACTGGCATCCTTATGAAATCAGTCAATGCAATCATACAATGTTATACAACGGTCCCCCACCCATTCACGCTTCACATACTGCAGTCCTGCTATATTGCGGGACCACAGTATATGAAAAAGACCCCCTGGGGTAAGGGGGGAAGGCCTGTTTCAGGCTTCCCATATTTACCCTAGGACTGGCGCTGCCCCGAAAGGGCCTGCGAGGGCCTTCCCGGGCCTTCTGGAGGCCCCAAAATGGCCTCCCTGCGAACCAGAAGTGATTTCCGGATCGCCGAAAATCATTCCTGAGGCCTCCGAGGACCTTTCTAGGCCTGTTGGAGGCCTCAGAAATTATTTTTGGCTTACCGGAAGTCACTTCCGGTTCGCAGGGAGGCCCTTTTGGGGTCTCCAGAAGGTCCGGGAAGGCCCTCGCAGGCCCATTCGGGGAAGCACCAGGCTGGGGGATAAGTACAAGAGCCCCCAGCTAGACGCCTGACCTGACCTGCATCTGCATATTGCGGATTTTCAATTATCGTGGGTCGGGTCAGGTCCCTAACCCCTGTGATAGGTGCGGGGTGGGTCACTGTAATCCATATAAAAGTCACATAGTAGTAGGTAGTCCTTCATTCAGGGAAAGCTTGCCTGAAGAGGAAGGTCTTTGCATGCTTCTGGAAAGACAGCAGAGATGGGGCGAGGCTGGCCTCCAATGGGAGGGAGTTCCAAAGCCTGGGAGCAGCAACAGAGAAGGCCCTTTCGTGTGTTCTTATGAGACGCACCTGTGCAGGTGGTGGAATGGAGAGAAAGGCCTTTCTTGATGACCTTAGCACCCAAGTCGGTTCATACCGCAATATTTGATCTTTGGGGTAGCTAGGACCCAGGTCGTACAGTGCTTTGTAGGTTAAGGTCACCATTTTCGAGTTGCTTTTCTAGGGGTGTAATGTGATCTCTGTAACTTACTCCAGTCAGCAATCTGGCTGCTGCATTTTGGACCTGTTAAAGTTTCCTGAGACTTTCCATAGAGCGCATCACAGTAGTCCAGCTGGGAGGTCACTAGGGCATGTGTCAGAGTGGCCAGAGCAGGTTTCTCAAGAAACGGGTGTAACAGGCATACTAGTTTTAATTTTGCATATGCACTCCTGGCCACCGCTGTGACCTGTACATCTAGGTTCAAGGATAAGCCCAGGAGCACCCCCAAACTGTGCCGTTGTTTTTTTAAATTGGTGAAACTAACATGGAGGATAAATCGGAAGATTTGGTGGGAAGGTCTGTGGAGATTCTCAGTCATCCAGGTGAGTTTATCTGGAAGTTGAGTCATGGCAACGGGTCATCTTTTCCTGAGAGACTGAAATGTTTCGCTGTTTGGATGAGCAGCGAAATGTTTCAATCTCTCAAGAAGTCCAGTTGCCATGACTCAACTTCCAGACTTCCTTAGACTGAAGAAGCTACCTGGATGAGTAGCGAAACGTTTTGGTCCCACAAGGAAAGAAGTCCAGTTGCCACAACTCAACTCCCAGATAACTTCACCTGGATGGCTGAGAATCTCCACAGATGAGCGTTCTAAAAAAACAAATCTGAAGTAAAGGTGTGATCTGAATGACATAAGAAAGAATAAAGGCTCAGGAAACGTCTTGATTGCACAATATAAAAGTTTGTCTTATCTCAAGATGCTTGCTGTGTTCTTCAACATATGTCCTTCTTAGCTGTTGTACAGTGCTTCACTGGGATAAATAATATTGTTCTGGCACATAAAGTGGTGGAGAGGGCCGAGGGGGCGGCGGCAGTGATTTCTATTGACCCAAAGATCAGCTGTCTCTACATGAGACCCTCCTAAATTCCTACTAAAGAGCTGGAATTAGATGTTACACAAGTTGATCGCGGATCACGTGGCAACTTTTAGCAGATCAAGCGATTCAAGTCACGCTTGAAGAGCTCCAAGCTAACCAGAGGGGAAGGGGTCACAAAAGTTAGTGAGACTAGGCAGAAGCACGTAGGCAGAGAAAAAGCCACAGAAGGACATAAAAAAAAAAACAGTCTCTTCACTTCTGGCAAAACAGGCCCTCTCACAACAGAGTCTTCACTTCCAGTGCTCTGCCCCACTCAAATTTATTACGATGCAAACATTAAAAATAATCTGGTGACGATGAACAACAAGCCCAGGGACCTGAGTGGCAGCCTCTGCACCAAATTGGCTCAATTACCGTCCTTGGTGTAAGTCCAGGTTGGGGTGCCATCACGAAATAAACACCCAGGGGATGGGGATGGTTGGTATTACGTTGAGGATGCAACAGGAGAGCTACGGAAGGGGGGTATAAATAGGTGAGGAGAGTCCAGCCTGGAGCCAGACGCATGGAGTGAGAGGCAGCGGGTGAAGAGCCTTTCACCGTCGAGAAACATGCTGGCAATGTCTCTTCCCGGCTGCTTCCTCTGCCTTCTTGCCTTGTCTTCAGCGTGCTACATCCAGAACTGCCCTCGGGGAGGAAAGAGGTCTTATCCGGACACAGAAATCAGACAGGTAGCGGAGGAATGGGTTTGGTCTGTGTGAGTGATGGAGTGGGTTGGAGGAGGAAAGAGGATGAAACTGCTTTTCAACATATTTTAGCTTTCTGTTCCTCGTCCTTTGTTTCCTCATCCAGCTGGTCAAAACTGAAACAAAACAAACCGGCGCAGGCTGGATTCTGAGGTACCTTCTGGCCGTGTGGGAATTCCTGTACAGTGTTACCTTGTATAAAGGAATTAATTCGTTCCAAATGAAATTATGTTAAGCAATTTTTCCTTTATACACGTTTCCCATAGGAATGCATTGAAAATGGAGTAATCCCATTTTTATGTTGTACGGATTTTCCCCATAGGCAATTCTGTTAAGCAAATTTCTCCTATCTCTGGAATATTTTATGTTGTACAAATTTTATGTTATACAAACTGTTATACAAGGGCCCACTGTATTTTGAGGATCTGTCGTAAGGTTAGAGCGAAGGCTGTCATTTCAGGAACCTTTCTTTCACATCCTGAACTCGGGAGTCGGGAGTCAGGACTCTTCTGACACCCCTCTCCTTCTGCAGGGCCAACGCGGGCCGAGAGAGAGATTACAGATTGTGTGCCATGAGCTCTGGAAACACGATGTGCAGGAGTGTTGGAGAGAGGTGACTTACGCAGAAACCAGACTTCAAAAGAATCCCGTGCTTAAGTCCAGTCAAAAAGCAAAAGCAAGCTGAGGCTCTTATTCCACGAGATCAGAACAGCTCGTAGGATTTCCGCAATTAAGGATGTCACTTTTCAAATCACTGGCTATCTGTAATGTCTGTTTGTGTGTTTGTTGTTTTGTGCTTCTTTGTCTCATGACTTGCCAAAGCTACATTATTTTGGCTGGTAGTTGCAATTACCTTCGTGGTAAAAAGCACGGGGGCAAATCTGCTGGGACAAATTTTGTTTCAGCTAGTTAGTTAGTTAGTTAGTTAGTTAGTTAGTTAGTTAGTTAGTTATCTGGGAGTTGAGTCATGGCTACTGGACTTCTTTTAAAAAAAAAAAAAAGAAGTCCAGTAGCCATGACTCAACTCCCAGATAAACGCACCTGGATGACTGAGAATCTTCACAGACGTAGTTAGTTAGTTAGTTAGTTAGTAGTGATGGGCGACCACCAGGGAATACCAGGTGCTGTAGGTGCCTGGAGTAGGAACTGGCAAACCACTCCAGTATTCCTGCCAAGAAAACTCTATGGACATGGGATCACGCAGGGTCGGTCACAACTGTAACGACACAACATACAGACACACATAGTTAGTTAGTTAGTTAGTTAGTTAGTTAGTTAGTTAGTTAGTTAGTTAGTTTAGTTTAGTTTAGTTTAGTTTAGTTTAGTTTAGTTTAGTTTAGTCGGTTAAAAATCTATACAGGATCAATAGCTGAAGTTGTGTGATATTGTTTACAGCTATTCAGATGACAAATGTTGTAGAGTGCAGATACTGCAATGATTCTACAACAAACCGATGTGAATTTTCTGCCTGTTCAGAAGAGGGTTAAATCTTAATGTTCATTCACAGTGCTCTATCTGTTCAGTCTTTTCCATTTTTCTCGCTCTGCTGAATGCCATCTGAGCTGTGTCTTGGTTTATTAGCTTCCCACGTGGTGACGTTGTCATTTTGGGGAGGGGGCATTGGCTCCTCAGAAAGGCAGATAGGACCATGTGCAAGAGAGAGAGAGAGAGAGAGAGAGAGAGAGAGAGAGAGAGGAAAACATGTAGGAAAAGGGCAAAGGCAAACCAGACCTTGTTTGCTTGAGAAAATAACTATTTTAAAACGCTGCATCTTAGGAAGCTGGGGATCAAACAGATCAAGATCTCAGAGAGATTGTGTATTAATTTAGTCTAAACATTTCAGAGGCTGTAATTATGTAACAAGCCACATTAGAAAAGAGAAAGGTGGCTTGTATTACACAAGGGACACTACCACAGCATGGCAAAGTTACTTTTGCCGAGTTCACTTCTCTGAATCCAGTAGCCAATGCGGCCAATGGAATTCTAAT